>JARHVA010005955.1:397500-1048992 GCA_037957365.1 Torreya grandis
TGGAGTTGGATCTTTTTCATTATATTTTCTTGACTTGAAAAATTCATATGTATGTTTTATTTATGTAGGTATGACCTATTATGGAGGTATCATGGATTAATGAATAATATTTGATTGTGAAATATATCCTTCATTAGATTCTACTATTTTTCAATACATAAAAGGTTTATTATTTATTGGACATGTATACAAACATCCATTTTGGACACATTTTAGGAATCTTTATAGGGTAGATGGTAAAAATTGTGATATATAATCCATGGTATACTTAAGATAAGGTTATAATGTAAATGATTAGACATGGAATGAACAAAATAGTTAAAGTCTTAGGTCCCACCACAACATCCAAAGTTATCAATCTTAGCACTTGGAAAGGAATATTATAAAATCCTATGATATTATTATATTATTTATGAATAGAATCCGTATTGATACCCAATGTTTTTATAGATGTGATATTTAAAATATTCAATACTATTCCATTATATATCAAGACCCACTTGAATCCCTTATTTAATATCTGTACTTGAATGGAAAAATGGATATTATGATTTATATATTAAGTAGGAAAATATTATTTCTTAAAGAAGTCATTTCATCACTACTATTCAATGTGTTGACAATATATGCAAAGTAAGGAGGGTCTGCATCATTTGGTAAGCTTGTATCACATAATAATGTATATATAATATACTTGTAGATAGCGAAACTCTTGAAAAATTATATTATGGATATCTTAGCTGGAGTATTCATAAGTTAATAAATCATATAATACTATTTTATTGTATTAGTTGGTACTCTAGAAGGTGAAGGGGGATTAAGAGGGACATTTTGATTACCTCTATTATGTTACATAGGATTGGTCACCCTACCTCTTTGTGTTATGATAATATTTATTACATAATACAATATAATCCTAAGGTTAATAATGGGTGAATGATGGTGGCTATCATTACCTTGAGGTATACTAAGAAGAGGGAAAAAATGATTCATACATGCCCTTTGATGACAAGTAGTAACTATATGCACCCAAATTTATAATATGTAATATTTATATAAAATTATGATGATGCAAAGATATCCCAAAAATAATAGCATGCTCAGATCCATTTCCATACACATTTCCCCATTTTCTACTTTCCATGCCTTTCCTATGTGTCAAATTTGTCAAAAATGAATCTAAACCTTCTAAACCTATAAGTTTGATAGTTCACATAAAAATCATTATGTTAGTTTTTGAAAATACCCTAGTGGTTTAATCAACAAACCTAATGGTTAAATGAAGCACTCTATAATTTTTATACTATCGCTCTTCTTAAATTGGTAGTTTCATCATCATTTTAGGACCGTGCATGAAACCCCAAAAACATGTGTTTTAAAATGTTTTTTCTTGTTTGCTACTCCTTTGATTGTTCATCCTAGTTAGCTCTTAGTTAACCTAGTTAGCTCCTAATGAATCCTAATTATCTCTTATTCAATCACACTTAAATCCTAATCAATACAGTGAAACCTAAAAGAAATTAAAACCTATTCAAGTTGGATAGGTGGAAATATAAGATAAAGTGGGTAGGTCCCAAAAAGAAACTTTAAAAAATTAGAAGATATAGTAGAAAAGAAGGCTTCTATAATCATAAAAGGGATTACTTCCAAGTTGGTCTCATTTTTGGACAAGTGTCTTAAATTGTTTCTTATAGCTAGTAGTTCTTTCTCACACACATACAAACATAGTGAGGGATTCCAGGGTATATGGTATAGTATACTCCAAGACCTTAATTAAATATTATTTCATTTAGAGTATAATTTTCACACCCTTATAAAAAATATTATAGTTCAGGCTAGGGAGGTATCATTGTTGTTCACATCTAGTATATTATACCATGGGAGACACTTATACACATTTCAGAGAAAATAAATAGTCAACCCTGTTTCACAAATTTAACAATGTTTACCAATCATCTAATAGATATTTCACATCTTATATTAAGATACACTATTACTAATAAAAAACAATTTTAAGTAAGATTTTCACACTTTGAATTACTGAATTAATCAACTAGAAAAGTAAAACATACTTAATCACATATATTTGGAGAAGGAATAGATAACAAGTTTCATGACAATCCAAATATTTCTTCTTGTATTAATGAAAATTTACCACCGCCTTAAAATGAGATAATTATAAGTATAAATATATTTGGGGAGGGTATGTGTTAGAATAAGACTCATTCTTATAAAAAAATGCAATGTGTGCATGTTACTAAATTATTTAGTTTATTATTACATTCATTCTTTAAGTAAGAATACAATATATCTATTTTTGTTAATTTACATAAAAATACATATAAAATCAACTCAAGAAAATTAAGGTTTACTCAAAGCTAGGGCCCACATGGCACTTGAAGTAGTTAGAGGGATTGAAGTGGTCACAAGATTTTAATTGGTTAGTGGAGTTGAGATTGATTCTAGAGACTTGGCCTATTTATTTGCCTTTAAGTCCTAATAATGTTTGTACATGATATCATGTTGAATTTTGATTACATCCATGTTTAGAAGTGATGGCCAGTGTACTCTAGTCACTTTTACTAATAGAAGTGATGACATGTGTACTTTAGAAGTGATGGATCTGAACTCTACCCAAATATTTCCACTACAGTTACCTTATTCCTATTAAAACGTGTTTCTTATTTAATTTCCTCCAATGTACACTCCTGAAGACTCTACTTAAAATTAAAAGATGCTTAATGGAATAATTGATCAAAAATAGCCCTAACCATTACTTTCCTAGAAGGGTCCCTAGCCTAAGATAGTTTTAACTCTCCCAAAAAAATTATATCCTACCTCTCATGCTATACTAGCTTTAGGATCAAGGAATTCACACTTGACACTCAATATTGTGCTTCTTACATCCTGATGACCACCAAATTGAGAGCATTAACTACTTTAAGTGGTGTCATCAAATCCAAATGGATGAAAGCCTTATTGGTTATATACAGTATAAATAAATTTGATTTATTCTCATCTTTCAAAAAAATTAATAATTTAGACATTTAAACAATATGGGGGGACAATTATGTTCTCATTGAATTGATGGTGTCTAGAATGTTATTTAGCTTAAGGGTTACATTCTAGATGTCATTCGCAATTTCACCAAGGGCATGGATAATTTATTATTATTCATATACCCAATATAGATCTTATTAAAAAATTTGTCTATCTTACTTTGTGCTTGCATGTAGTTCAATCAAAATTTCTAAGTCTAGAAATAGCCTATAAAATCTTCATTGTAGGGAGACTCTCTAATTCTCCTATTCTTTCTCTTTGATAGAGAGAAAACATCTTGTATTTCATCTAAAATCATTCCCCTACCAGATTCATCTTTTATTTTTCTCTTATCAACCCTATAGATAGTTCTTATTGATTTATCAAAAATAGAGCTCACAATGGGCAGCTCTATTATTGTCAAATTGGGTCTTTGTGCATGATAGGATTTAAAGTTTGTAGCCCACTATAGAATTGCCAATTATGTGGGATAAATTGGTTGATTGTTCTCAATAGTGGTCTTTATAAAAATGTTCCTTTAAGATTGCATCAATGCATCTACTTGTAATGGGTTTGATAAGGATGGAGATATGATTTTCTACCACTCCACATTACCAAACTAAGGCATAGGGTACACAAGATGTGTAGGATTATTTATACTAGCTCTTATAGATGAAATAATAGAGGTAGCCTAAGTAGTAGATGAAAGCATTGGAAAACCTAATTAAGTAGATGAAACATGAAATTAAGAAATATTAAGGGCTCCCATATTTTTTTTAAATGGACCCTTTTGGTCTTAGAAATAATAGGGACTAAAGTAGTTGATGTAACAATAGGAAAAGTAGAGGCAATGGGAGCCAAGGAAATAATAGGGGTTGTATAAATGATGAGAACTGAAGGAACAATAGGAACACTAAAAATAATGGGAACAAGGTGGACAATAGGGACTGAGGTAGCCATAAAAATTGATGAAATAATAAGACCAATAGGAAGTGAATCAATATTGGCCATACCTAGAGTGATCTTACCTGATTTATCAACCTCCATTGGCTCTTTTCCTTTGATTCCATAGAGTCTTGGGACCTTATCCATTTATAGTTATTCATCCACATATTCATATTTAGGGTGGTCAATTAAAGGAGTTGGTCCTCATTTCATTGTTGCCTCTCCTTGGTCCACAACCTTCTCTTATGATGATGCCCCTATAGTTGAACTCAAAGGGGACTCCACTGATTGAAGAAGATCCTTATGATCTCTTATTTTCCTCATGTCAATGAGTGTTGTATTTTTTATCCATAGAGAGGTCTACTAAGTGGTAGAAGGAAAAGCATCGAGACTTATAGTAATAATATTTACACTTATAAGATGAAGGCCTAGATTGTTAGAGTCATAAGAGTCTATGTTGATTGGTTGCCCTACTCCTCCCAAAGAACTGGTGATAGCAGGGGCCTACTCCACATCTTTATATTTCTTAACATCCATCATCACAATGGGTTGTAGTGACTGGGATGGCTCTCCTTTATCCAAAGTCTACTGTTAATTCCCAGAGGACCAATAATATATTGAAGCCCATCCACCTAGTGGTGGAAGTCTAGTGTGTGCCTTTGTGAGTATACTGAAAGGTTCCCTTTATATTATTTTGAAGATACCCTTTATTAATCCTACTACATGTGCCTTATCTAGGACCTTAGCATCATATTTTTAATTTAATAAAATAAAATCATGCTCATATGGATCATGTTGGTAAGGGATACACATGCCTATGATATGCTTTTGGATGAGGCCTTGGGATCCTAATCCCTATATTTCAAGGACACCAATGAGTAAAATTCTATGATTTTTCACACTTCACCAAAGTATCTCCTATTGTATATCACATTTAGCAAATCATCATAGAAGACCCATGAAATGGGATCTTGTGTTTCTTCATTACAAATTCATTAATACTCCATGATAGTTGGTAAGTTATTTCCTTTTCAATTAATTTGTTTGGGACAAACTTAGAGAGGCATGAAGGTAACACCTTGGTTCTCATCACCATGATTAACATGTAGTATGGGTATAACCAATAATCAGCCCTTGTCTATAAGGTTTTATTGATGTTTTATGATATTCAAGCCAAGGGCTCCTCATGAATTACCTTCTAGGCTTGAGGATGAACATTATCAACAATCTTGACAATGTTCCTCATATATAAATAGATGTGTAGGAAAGAAAAGAAGTCACATACCCTATTCTTGATATAATCAGGGATAGGCATTAGAGTGATCCATTTTGAATGTATATACTGTCCATGAACATTTAAAATAGGTAGGACATCATGAATAAATGACCACCCATTGGTATTTTGTCTTTATTAAACACTTACTAGCACTGATTATCTCTCCTAAGGTAAAAGTTAACTCTAAAGTCATCAATAAATCTAGTAATGGCACCTATTCTAGTTGAAGGAAGTGGATGTTGGCATAGTCATGTAATATATTTATTAGGGTCATTCTAAAATGGAATCCCATCATGAATTTGGTGATTGGAATAGGGTATCTAGCCTTGAAAGTGACTATTTACCCTAGAGCAATCCATTTCCTAAGTGCATTTTTTATTGTACTATATTTATTCCATATTTCAAATCTATGCCCATAGTATGTGGTGTCTACTATAAGGATTCTTAGTTATCTCTATAAGGCAAATCCTGAGATACCAATGAAAACTATTGTATGCTACATATGGTGTAAAAACTCACCAAACACCTTCCCTATAAATAATAGGTCCCAAAGTAGTTCAATGTAGGGTATCACTTCAAGCTTAGCTACTGCAAAATGTAGTTTTTAATGTTTCAATAGTATTAATTTATCTACTAATTATTTTTGTTTGGATAGTAAACTTTCTTCACATGAATGGGCACCCACATTTTATACTACAGTTATATAATTGGCAAATTCACCATTGAACTTTATTGCATTGAAGACAATGTCTATGTATTCTATAGAATTTTTGATAGATAAATTTGATGGTGGAAATACTCCTTTAAATAACTTGGATGAGGAATCCATATTATTTTATTCACTTACATAGTTATCATGATAATTCAACTAATGTATCTCTTACTAGAAGTATTTTTTGAGTAGACGTAGATAGTTAAGGATTTAATATCTCAATAGAAGGTAAGTTCACTTGAGCTCTTTAGAAATAAATAAACACAACATATCTTCAGAGTTAGTGTTGACCAAATTTGAATTTTTAGTCAAATTGGGACCTATAGGTAAAAAATTGATTTTATAGGTCTATATGGGGTGTAATCTAAGTGTCATGGGGTGAATTATAGTTTTATTGATGTCAATTAATGCTATATTGGCCTTGGTTAATTATTTTTTATGTCCATTTATCATTTTGGGTCATTTTAGGGGTAGAAAAAGGTGTATTTAATCCTTTTTATGGGTGTCTTGGGAAATGTGAAGGATAAAAAATATGATGTCATGCCCCATGTGTCCCTAAAAGTCTTAAGTAACTGATAAAACTAAAAGTGACAGGTTATTCAAAAGAAAGGGTAGTTTTCTAGTGAAAGGAGAAGAAAATGGTAGTTGTACAGGTGGGAAGTGTGACACTTTTAAAAAGTTTAAAAGTGACTCTTAAAATTCCCCATGCTCATTTCCACATTTATTTTGATCTGAAAGTGCCATTTCTTTCTCAAAGTTGTTCATCTTTCTTTTCACCCTTCTTGGCAAGTAGAAGTGACTTTCAAGTTTTTACTTGGTATGGAAAATAAAGAAATTTAAGAGAAAATAATTTTTTGAGGATAAATTACAATTAGAGAAATTAATTTATATATAATAAGTTTGAATAATGGTGTCTTTTGCTTCATAAACCATCCTCATAAAGTTGATTGTGCAAATCTGCTAGTTGTTTCTTACACCCTATGGGTTTTACTCTTGCTTGGGATATTTTGTATAATCTATCTACTAATTTTACTCCAAAACTATGTTAACTTATTACTCAAATTTTAAACATTACGGGATTCATGTTTTTTGGTGTTTAGATGTGCCAATAACCTCAAATTTGTAGACTAGTCTCTTTTGAGTACAATGGGCAGTTTTCACTATTTTAAGGAACTTTGTGATTTTTCATGGTTTCATATGGCTGTGATAGGTTCATTTAAATTACTTAAATGTCTTATTTGTCTCCTCCTCTTTCAATCCTATTCTCTAAGACAAAATTTCCATGAAGGTGCAATCATGAGCAATATATATACATGGTCTGACATTGGAGTATGCATCTACAGGTGATTACAAGGGATAATCACATTCAATTAAGGATTTTAGAATTATTTTTAAATAATCCATCATGAAAAACACCCATTTGGTCAATTATAAAGAGTCAAAGTTTGTCCCTTGAGGTCTAAAACTCACACTTCTCTTCATTGCCTACATATTTAGACTGTGCACTTGTAGGTGACCTGGCAAAGAGTTTAAGGCCATATATGGAGGTTGAAATATGTAGTGACACCATTATTAAGGTATTATAATGATTAAAATACCATTATAGATATTTTTGGAGTGATAATTGGATGCACAAGATAGTAGATTATCTCAAAAGGTGAAAAGACTATTTTAGGCCTACAATCCCTAAAGATGGAAAATAGAGGACCTCACCATTTCGTGGATGATGTGCAACATTGTTGTCACTTATTTATATGTGTATTTATAACCTTGTATTAAATAATTAATATGGGGAAAATAATCTACAAGGTTTGAGAGGAGGATGGTTTATGGAGGACAGTTGTTGGGGGGCTCCAAAAATCCACTTTTATACACTAAAAATAGTTATTGTTATCTACATATTGGAGTCACATGAGACCTCTTACTACCCTAATTTGAAAAGTAGGCCATGTTATCATGTTTGATTAGTCTTTATGGTGGAGGTGATATTAATGATCTAAAATACCATAAAAATAAGATTACAAGTGATTTTATGTTCTTCAACAAGCATTTGCAGTCCGTACATAGGCTTGTGAGCACCTACAACAGGAAAAATAAATAATGACTTTAATTTGATACCAAAATGGTGCTTTAATACCTTCAAGGGTGAGAAAATAAAATTAATATACATAGTAGGTGTTTTATCATGATCCATGAAGAATCCACAGTCATGATCAATCTTAGTTAAGGCAAATACTCACCTACAATAGAGTTTAAGGACAATTTACCTTAGTCATCAGGTAGTAAACATACATGAGTTATGTTTAGGCATTGGCATGAAATAAAAAGGATTAAATTAAAATAAAATAATTTTAAAATAACTTTAAAGAGTCCTAATAGGTTTATAAGTGGTATGTGACATTTTTTAATGCTAAAGATCACTTACAGGACCCCCTACAGGTACCTATAGGTAACTGTAGGTAGATAGTGAAATGAAAATGTGCCTAAGTGAGGTTTCAAAGCCACCAAAGGTGAATCAATTGAGTATAAACCATATAAAATATATTTTTTAAAATTTAGTGGAGTCTTAATCATAATTTCAAGTCCTAAGTATATTCATGAACACCTATAGCTAGGGGTCCAATAGGCAAAGATTCACAGTCATGAAAGGAGGAACTTAGTTTGGGAACTCTAGTGCATAGGAGGGTTGTAATTAAGATTATAATGATGTAATATAATATTTACACACTCCTTAAATAAATTATGACCTATATTTACCCTTGTAAATTCATTTAAAACTTACATAGACCTCTTAAGGCCCTAACACACCTACAGTTGGACCCCTATCCAGGGAAGGAAACATAATCATCTCAAGAAAGTAGTATGAGGGAATTATGAAAGGTTGGGGATGATAAAAACATTAATAAAAATTTTATAAACATAATTTCATAATAATGATGCACATAAATAGAGGAAAAGGCTCTAATCTTTCATAACATAGTCCATTTGTGGTTAAACCCTACACAGTCCTTCCTCCAAGAGGTCTATGTTGGGATTTAAATGAGTTAAGAGGTCTATTGACCTAAGTAATGGTTGAATTTTGGTGTGGGAGGTCCATAAAGATTTTATAATGTCCAAAAACATATAATTTTTTTGATATAATATGGTAAGTGCCCTCTATTTTGTCTCAGACAAAGGGCACTCCCTTCATGCTTGGAATTGGCAGTTTTAGGGGATGAGGATAGAAAAGTGGAACAGAAGAAAAATAAGTTTTTAGGAAGGTGATAAAAGTTTAAACACATTCATATAAACATGGGTGTTGAATCATATATTAAATAAACCAAATAGGATGCCTAAAAAACTTAGTGTTACAGTCATGCATGATAGGCATTTTTAGGCCTATAATCCAATTAGAGGATCATATTCATTTATAGTTTGGACTGATCAATATAAATTTTTGAAACATGTTTTAGGGATAATAATATAATTTTAAATCTCTTATTATTAAATTTAAATCATCAAAAATTATTTTAGGCTCTAAGTTACAGGTAAGCCTACTAGGCAAGGATCAAGCCTAATGCCCAAAGAGAAGACCACTCACACTTTTGGCCTTAAATATGAATTTAAACCTATTAAATAATTTTCATATGGTGTAATTAGGTATTTTAAAACTTTAATCTTATAGATAAGGCTTTAGGATAATCAATTTTGGCCTAATACCATTGTTAGGCCTCTGTAAATAAGGAAAAGAGCTCGATAAGATAGTTTTAAAAGATCACATCTTTCATGAAAATTTTCATGGAGGTATAATAAGTTTTTAGGAGTTATTAATGGTCCTAAAAAACTATTTTGTGTTATTGGATTGAAATTTTAACATGTAATCTCTATGAATGGTGGCTAAGAGGGTAAAACTATCTAAAACCCTTGTAAAACCCTTAAAGGAACTTGATTGGAGAAATGAAGTTGGAAATTTATCTATATTGACCAGTATGAAAATTAAATATTTTTTAACTTGGAAATAAATCTTTTAGGCTCCCTCACATGCTATTTTCCTATATAAACTTGTACGAATGGGGGCAGAAATAGGGTTTTTCTCATTGCTTTGTTTGTTTTGTAGGTTTTAGGAGGTTTAAAGAGATTAAAATAACATGTATGAAAACATTAAGAGTTAATAACACCCCCCATATCACTATAATTCCTTTAAAAAACTCATAAGTTTCCAAACTAGGTGCTTTAACTCAGCTAGTCAAAATTGGCATAGTGGACAAGTTAGAGAGAAGTGTGAAAACTTCAAGTGGATGGATTTTTAAGGTGTCCCTGATGATTATAAGTCAATTTAGGGAATTAAAACATGTTATTAACTACATTTTATGTATTTTCATTATAAAATGATCTCTTTTTGCAATCCAAGTGTGCAAGGTGCATGAAAGAGTAGTTTTCTTGATGCCAGATGATGATTGCTTACTTTTAGGAGTTTCCAGATGACCATGCCTATAAAAAATGAATGAAGAGGAATGTATAATATCTTTCCATTACATTAAAATCATTTTACATACTCCTATTTATTTATGAATAATTCAAATAGGGCCAATCATGCAGGCACTTTTTCTAAGCTAGAACGAGGAGTTTCTTGCCACTTTTCATGAGGTTTATGAATTGGATTGACATTTTTAGCTCTTGAACTTTCATGTTTCATACCAAATAAGCTTAAAATTTATAATTAAATCATTTTATAATCTTTACAAGTGTCCTTGTGACCCTTCAAATTCATTTTTCTTATCTCTCTCACAAGTTCTATAAGAACTAGCCATTTTGGCATTATATTGGATGCTCCACCTGAGTATGGTGAATATCTGATCAAATGTATAAATTTTTATCAATAATAATATTTATTTTTACCTAATATATTAATATTCTTAGTTTTTTAAATTTGATGATGAATCTTTCTTAGTGAAAACTATGGATTCCTTAGCATGTTGTTCCATTCTTTCACCTATTTATAGCCTCTTCTTGTAGGGCATGTGAAGTGTTATAAGAGATGTTCATGTTTTAAGTTAGTTATTATATTAATTATTTCCCTCATAATCCTCTTGTCTATTCCTCTTAGTTTTTCACATTCATCCATAACCTCATAATGTAACATTGATTTAAGAAGATGAAGATTGGAGAAGTCTATGTTCAGTTTGCCCTTTGATTTCAAGTTTAATATGAATACTGTAGGATTTAATCATGTTATTTTATGTATCACATCCATTATATTAGTTTTATTTCATTTATACTTCTCCCTTTTCATGCCCCAAGTTTATTAGTAATTGCAATCCAAAATGGTACATCAAAGGAGCTAGCCCTATCTAGAGATTTACCTCATTTTTGAGGCTACCCAAAATCCTAGAGGTGATTCAATTATTAAACTTGGATGAGGAGAGATTTACATCTCCTAAAAGGGTACAAAACCAAGTGACAATAGTTAGATCATATAGCTTCAAGTATGTATACTTTAATTCTAGTTTGTGTGCCATTAATGTCCAATGGCTATAGGCTTGTTAAAATTAGTTAATTTAAACTTTGAAAATTAATTTGGTAGGTATGCCATATATAATTTATATACTTTCAGAGGAATTCCATGTTGTTATCCCAAAAAAGTGTCACATTATTTCTAGTTTTGCATGAAATTAGTTATGTCATGCAACATGATCTCAAAATTTAGGTGTTAAAACTTTTGTTAAAATTGAATTAAAAAAATCTCATATTCCTTGGATGCATGAAATGAAAAGACAAAAATCACAAACAAAAAAATTGTGAATACCCACTACTTAGGAAGACTAGAGGTTTGGAGATGACAATGATCATTGTGAACAAAAGTTATGATGAAAAAAATCTTGTGATAGACAAAAGTTTTGACGAATACAAATTTAAAAGACCTGGAAATAGTCATAAATTTACAAAAGTTTCAATAAATAGAAGTCTCTAAAAACAAAATCCCTAATGAAAAAATTTGTGATGAGTAAAATCTACAAAGTTTAAAATTTTTTAGGACCAAACATTATAAAGACCCAAAAGTCCACGAAATGCATAATTTGTGAAGTGTAAAATACATGAAGTCTAAAACTTAGGATTTCTAGTTTACAATTATTATATAATTTTGGAAAACCTTCATACAAAAAAAAACTTTTGAAAGCCATCAATAGGTTAGTTTGAATAAAACCCATAGTAAAAACTTGAATAACAGGGAAAATACTAATTACATTTATACTAAATACCATACTCAACAAACATTATCAATGTGAGAAATAAGAGATTTAAATCCTTGAATCTAGATAAGTACACATATAAATGCCAATTAAAAGGATTTTTAACTCATGATTAAGCTTTTTATATTCAAATGGGTCCCTATTAAAAAAATTTGAGAGTTGGGGTGTGTTGAGTAGAACAAAGGGAACCTAACAGAGGGAATACACCCAAGTATTCAAGTCCTAGAATATTCAATTAGAAATTATAAATCAAACATTAATGACACCACAAAATAATAATTAAATCAAAAACATGAAAGAGACTCCTAATACTTCATGCAACATATTGTTTTTACTCATCCCTCATATTTATGTGTGATGATGTGATTCTATGTTACCCTTGTTTTGAGAATTTTTAGCTAATATTTAGAATAAATTATAGGTTTCATTATAGTTTATTTGAGGTATATTAAAAATAGGGAGGCTTATGCATTTATCTACTACCAATTAATCATCTATATACTTGATAGAGATACCTTTGATTCCTCCCCTTTCTCCCTTCATAAACTTGCATGATGCATTGATCTTATTTCATCATGTGAGTTATTTATCACCTTTAGATTTTATTTGGTCATATCAATCACTCTTTAGGATCTATTGGTCCTCTCTCCTTCTCTCTCTCTCTCTCTCTCTCTCTCTCTCTCTCTCTCTCTCTCTCTCTCTCTCTCTCTCTCTCTCTCTCTCTCTCTCTCTCTCTCTCTCTCTCTCTCTCTCTCTCTCTCTCTCTCTCTCTAATAATATTAATGGAAAAAAATGAGGGTAGAAATCAATGTGAGCTAGTGTATGTGATAACTTATTTTACTAGTGTCCCTATTAGTTATATCCATATCAATTTTTATTAACTCAATTAAGTATTAACATAAAAATTCATTTGACCCAAGGAAAATGTGAAAATTTTCTAAATTTGTATGAATTAATGAGAAAAACTTGTACATACCGGATATAAGTATTCAACTATGATATAACCATGGTTAATTTTTCATTACATACCTTATTTCTAAAAATCTCAAACACAAAGGTGTAAATATTGCAAAGAAACCAATTTATGTGATCCATTTTATGATCTCCCCACACTTGTTCTCTCTTTTAAAATCTCCCTCATGGATTTATATGAACTCAAAAATGGATGAAGAATCTAGTGAATTAGATTTATTTTAGTTAGACTAGAATAATTCAATCATATTGTTATGAAATAAAAGACATTTATTCTAGAAAGCAGGGAACTACACCAAGGAAAAAATGTTGAAAGTAGGAAAGACTAATCTAGAAAGAATGAAAACTATTATAATGAGATAAAATGATAGGAATTAGGAAAACTAGTTATGAAAGTTGTATATTTAATCTATGCCTACCTTTACCATATCATTTGTTGTCACTCTGGGGCATCTCCAAATGGTACAACTATGAAGTAGTGTTTGAAAAAATGCCCATTGACTAGATATGTTAATTCATTAACTTTGAGCTCCATTAAGATGAAATAATTATTACCCAAGATCTCTAATATTTGGTAAGGTTTTATCCATAGGGTCTAAACTTGTCATTATGTACTTTCTTTTCATGGGATTTATCTCATAGAAACAGTAGATCAAATATTTTGAATGTTTAAAATTTTTCTCTTCTATCAAACCATCTCTTTATCAGGTCTTGATGTTTTCTAATATTATGCAAGGATTCCATCCTCAAATCTTCCATCTCTATTATATCCAATAATCAGGGATCTACTTTATCATTGTGTTCCATATATTCCTACATAAACTAATATGTTGGTAGCTTAAGCAGAATTATAAATATTGGTTGTTATTTATATACTATCAAGTATGGCAATGCCTTAAGGGTTTGCTTGTATCTTGTCTGATCCATCCATATTTTATATTTTAGTAGTTTGTGCCACTCTTTTGGTTTATATATAGTATACTTATTTATATCATCAATTAGTTCTTATTTATGTATTCAACCAATCTGTTTCCCTATAGGTAATGATTGGAAAATGATCGAGTGGTAATTTTTTGGTCATGGGCCCACTTAGTAAACTCAACTAATTGGAATGTTAGCCCATTTCCATAAACTAATGAAATGGGGTTACCAAACCTAGTTATGATATGTTCCTTGTTAAATCTGATTACATCTTATGATCTAAAATTTATTGTTATTACTTCTCCCATCCATCTAGTGTAGTAGTCAGTGGTTCTGAGCAAAAACATTTTGGCTAGATTAGGAATTTAGGTTGATGATACTGATGAAATTTAAGCCCTACTAATCAAATAGTCTTCCTTAAATTATAGGATACAACAAAATTTCTATGTGCACTTCTCTCTTTGCCAAGTCTTGACATTAGTGGCATGTTCTCACATGAGTGTGTACATCCTTGAATATTATAGGCCAATAATATCCCATTTTGAGAATAGTATGTTCTATGGTGTTTACAAGAGGATGACCACTACCTATTTTTCATGCAAGTCCTCAAAGATATCTTGAGATTCTACTTGGGATACACATCTCAAGTAGGTGCCTTCATAACCTTTCTGTAAAGGATCCATTTTTGAATCATATAGTGAGTATACTTAATCTTCAAGGATCTCTTTTATTCTCTATTGAGTTCTTAAGGTGAGGTACATATGAGTATGCATTGAATGACATTTTCATACTAGTCTCCTATAGATACCTAGGTCTCAAATACCTATTCAATGGTGATGCATAAGTCAAGATTAGTCATAATTTGAATGATGTCTTATCCTATAATAATTTTAGTATGATTTATTTCTATGTGAAACTCCTACAATTTTTCCATCCATATACCTTTGTACTCTCCTAATTTTTTTATCCTAAAGTGAGATTGACAACATGATTCAATACAACAACAATAGTTTTATTACACAAGATATAATGATGAAATTTATTTATTGTTTTGACCAAATAAAATATATATTTTTATATCATATAGTAATTGATTTCTACTTCCTTTAGATTTGTGCTCATAACTGAAATAGGATGTTCACTTTCATCCTTCTTTGGGTAATTACAGTAGAAATTATATATTCTAAAAAAATACAAAAGGAAGTCTTTGTTGAAGTCAGGGTTGGTCAACATTAGAGCTTGAGATATGGAATATTTGATATCTTAGAAAGACTTACAAGCTTTAGGTTTCCACTCTACCTTATTATCTTATTTGAGGATTGCATTTAGGGGATTAACAATTTTTACAAAACTAGAGATAAACTTCCTCACAAAATTGATCTTTCGAAGAAAGATTTTAGCTTTTTTCTATTGTTTAGGAAGGTTATCTTTGAGATACCTTGAATTATTTATGGATCAATGGTGATATAATCTTTGGTGATTATATACCCAAACAATTTTCCTTTAATGACATTGAATATGCTTTTATTTGGGTTAAGTGAAATGCCAAACCTTCTACACCTTTCAAATATTGACTATAAATGAATTATTTGATTAGTTATATCCTTTGAGAAAATATTGAGGTCATCAATGTAGATGATTATGAACTTACCTATCAACCCTTGAAATGCATGGTCCATATCCTATTTTAAGGTAGCTTCTATGTTAGTTAGTCTAAACAACATCCTCTTGTATGCATAAGTACCCCACTTTGTAGTAAATGTAGTCTTCATTCTATCCTTAGATTCTACCTACACCTAGTTATAACCTATTAACCCATCCAATAAGGACATATTCCATAACCACTCACTATATAGATCACCTCATATAGATAAGGAAAAGGGTAGTTATCTTTTTCAAAATCCTTGTTAAGGTTCATAAAATCAACCCACTATCTAATTTCCCAACTCTTTTTCTAGATTGGAACCAAAGTGAAAACCTAGGTTGAGTTCTTAATGGGGAACACTATCTTAACACTTAATAATTTATGTACTTCCTTTTGGATAAGGGGTTTCAAGATGGTATTGATTATCCTCTATCTTTATATGAAAGGATTATGGTCTAGTTTTAATGGGATCATATGGGTGATAAAATTGGGGTTGAATACCTTTAAGTATTCATAAGTCCATGCAATCACATCATTATACTTGATGATAAAATATCTCACCCTTTACTTTTATCTAGAGTGCAGCTGAGACCAATATTGACAAAGCATGGATAACTCTCATCTCCTAGTTTTTCCTTATTAAAATCAAATTCATTATCTTTAAGTTGCCCTTTTGTTTAGGCTTGGGGATCCATAACAAATTCTCTCTCCATGGAAACTATTCCTAGAGGAAGAAAAGTTTCCTTGAGTTGAATGACTTCTTTCTCTCCTAATTCCTCCTAGCATATGCAGTTAAACTCTTTATCATCAATTATTTGGGATTCAAATTATCCTAAATTGGCTAAGAATTGGATAATATGTTGGGAATCATTAAACACCTAGATATTTTATATATTATTAGGAAATAATGGGTAAGGTATGATCTTTATAAAAAACCTCTACACATTGGAGTATTACAATGGTGCCAAATTGGTAGCTAAAGTAGCTAGTGAATTAACAACTTAGTTTTTTTCTCTAGGAAAATATACAATATTGAATGCTTTAAATGATTCAATAAAATCCTATACCCTATGATTTTACCTCTTAAGATATGATAGTTTTCACATTTATATATTTATGAGCTAATTAATCACCAATCTGTGTGTTATATTATGCTCTATTATTTATGAAAGGTAACTACAGTCTATAAATTACTATGTACTTATTATCTTGTGGGTCAACCAATTAAACACTAACACCTAATCCCTACTTAGATATTTAACCATTAAAGTGGAGGGTCCATAGTTGGAATGCTCCTAGGATTTATGGTTCCTACACTTAAAACTTTTTGTTAAAATATATATCCAAATATTAAGAGATTTGTAACTAAACTCTTCATTTTTAGTGTTATATTCATCTATGGGATGCTTCATCCTAGGCTATAGATCTATTAAAATCTGATTTACAACTCCTCTTCATGGCAACCATATGGGGGAAAAGTTTGTTGAAAGGTATCCATTCAAATTTTTGGACCAATCCATGCTCAATGGAAATCCATATACCTTAGGGATATATACCACCCATATGTTTATATTCATATACACACATAGATCAAAATAACCCTAAATATGTACATTATTTAATTACTCAACCAAAGGCACTACTATCTTATCCAACTATGAAAATGACCTCTTGGATGGGCTTGAAATTAATCTAAGCTTATGGCAAATGGATGTTAGGATCATCATAACTGAATCTCTAAAATAACCAAGTAATTATGTATATTATTACCAAATGATCTAATGGTTAGAAACAAGGGATAAACCTCTATCTTAATTTTGTAGATGGCATTCATGTGGGCTATATTTGGTTTGTCTATAGCAAACTTCCCTATGATAGACTTCCATAGGATCTCCTTTTGTTCAATAATCTAGACTAGTTCATGAAGAGTTATGTTTTATTTTATATATTTCATGTCCTCCATAATATTATACCCTCTTTTGTTTTGTAATTTTGTGTTTAGGGGATAATCATTCCATTTTGGAAGAGGTGGATTATTATTGGCCTTCAGATTCAAGGGAATAGTTGTGTTGTTTGGAGGAATAGATGTGGTGAATGGTTGCTTATTCTTTAAATTGTAATTACTTCTCTAAAATTGCTGGAAAGTATGTACCTCATCTAAATATTCCTATAATTTGTTTTCATATTTTATTTTAAAAGGAAACTCATGAGTTTCATATACCATATCTATGCTTGAGGAACTGGAAGTATGGGGTGACTCTAGTTGATTATTCATTAAATCCTACCTCACCATTTCTCTTTGGAATATTTAAAATGTTGTACAAAACTCAACATAATATAACTCACCATAGTTTGAGGTGTTTTGAACCCTAAATAAATTAGGTAATGTTATTTTTACTATGTTTATCTCTAGGAACATATTAGCCTACTATTATTCCATATTATTCCTATGCTTGTTGAATAGCTTGGTATATCTTAGAAACCTAAAATTTTGGTTATTGTTTTGTCCTATAGTATTACCCATCTTATTTTACATGTTCATAAAGTCATTAATCAAATTATAAACCATCCTCTATATAGAATCTAATTTTGTCGTGATAGATTCTAGACTTTGAGTGGTTGTTGTGTTGACTGGAATTGAATATTGACTCTATTGATGATTTTTCATTTGTAATTGGTTATTTAAAAATTCATAATTTTGATTTGGTGTTGATTATTTCAAAAGAGGAAATGTACACAATTGGTTTTGATTATAGGTAAGAATATTCTAATTCACATGAGGCACTAGATTTAAGGATAAAAAACTACCATTGAAGTTGGGAACTCCTGGTACCTGAGGATTAAGATGTCTTTTAATGTTAATAGAATCTTAATAGGCTAAATTTAAAGTGTTAACAATAATGATCATTTGTAGAAAAACTATAGTGATCATATCTAAATTATTCTTGTACATTTCCAATCCTAAAGTCTCTGATGGCTTATGTGTATCATTCACCCAAGTGTACATCTTTTGGAACCTTATGTTAAACTCCTAGATGGGTTCATTAAATTCCCTCTTCATATTGGTAAAGTGTCCATATACAAGACTTGGATTGGTAACCTATCAAAATTGAGAAAGAAAAGTACTTTAGTATTCACCCCATGATGTTATTGATCCTTATTGTAAGTTTAGGTACCAATCATAAGAAACATCCCATAAGGTGAATGGGAAAAGATTACATGTAACATCTTCATTAATAACATTCATCAATATCAAAGCTACCTTAAAATATTTGACATGTTCTTCAGCTATTCTTCCCCCCCATGGAAGATAAATAAGGTAGGTATTTATCTAGATTCCTTAGAAAATCATATATGTCACCTATAATGGAAATAATAGACCTGAATAACCATGGGTGATCTATAGTCTAATTAACAGGTTTAAACACTCATACTAGAGAAAGTGTTCTAGTTTAAGGTATCATGGGGACAATCGATGAGATCTAGGTCTTCAGTGAACTAATAAGGGTGAGACCAAAAGTTTGGCTTGAGACTTGAACCTAGTTAATCTCTTATGTGTCTCTAGTATGACTCAAAATGTAAAGGATAACTTATTTAAGGGAGGTTAAATACCTCATAACACTAATCTTACTATTGATGTGGTTTTTTATGCATACCATAACCAATGAGGTGGACTCTAACATTTTAGGATCTCAATGGAGGTAAAATCTATTCCTAGGTAAAAGTTGTAGGTAAGGGTTAAAAAATTAGGTGGTGGAATAGTCAGATGAGGATACAAGTTATTAATGAAGTGTGTGTGGGTGAGTGAAACCTAAAAGGAATTAAAACTTATTTGAGTTGGATGGATGGAAATCTAAGATAATGTGTGTAGGTCCTTAAAATAATCTTTAAAAATGAAAATTTGGAACAAAAAAGAAAGCTTTTATGATCACAAAAGGGATTACTTCCAAGCTAGTCTCATTCATGGATAAGTGTCCTAAATTGATGCTTGTATCTAATAGTTGTTGCTCACACACATTTAAACATAGTGAGGTATTTTTAGGATAGATGGTATTGTATAATCTAAGACTTTAGCTAAAGATTGTTTTCATTTAGTATATAATGTTGGTTCCCAAAATTGTAATGGAGTAATTGGGCCCTTATCAGTAAAATGCCCAAGTCTAAACTAGGTGAGTATCAATGTTTTAGTCACTAGCCCCAGTCTTGTCTCTATAAATTCCTTAAAAAGGCTGATTTCATGTTTGTAATTTGTTAAGTTTTTTTATCTTACTTTTGCCATGTGAAAGTGTTCATTCACTTCAACCTTTTTGTATTTTTGCATGAGCATAATGCCTGAAATAAATAGGTCTTTAGGATTCTTATCTAGAAAAAATCTCCAAGAACTTAATTTTGTCAGACATTTTGTTTGCTCCAAAAGATATAAAATAATTCTATACCTTACATTATTAGGTCTTAAGTGTTTTTAAGATATTTATTTTGGAGATTTTATCCACAACAAAGAGTCCAAAGGGCACTTTCTGAAGATGAAAGACATTTTCAACAATTCTAAGGAAATAGCATGGTTCGACTAAAGTTTTCATGGTGGGGTGACTCATAGTGAGAATCTACAAGTATAGCCAAGCCTTTTTCTATGCACTAATTTTATACCTTATGTTCAAAGAAGAGATTCTAGGGCACTATATGAAATTGCCAAGTTACACCTTCAACGTGTTTTGATGATTAAGGTGAGGAATTTCTTGATGAACCAAATAAAGGACATGTGTTTGTCTCAAGGGACTCCTATGAATCTTGTTAGGGGTCGGGAGGATATTGCACCCTTCCTTGAATAAAGAAAAGCTAGTGTAATGGTAAAAAATGGCCAAGAGTCCAAGCTTATGTCTAATATTGGACACATGATAGGTTCTTAGGGATTTATGAGTTTTAGGCCAATTTTGAATATTACCCCACTTACCTTTTGGTGGGAAAGATGTGGAAAGTCTCCAAGGCCTGAAAGCCTAAATGTGCTAAGAAAGTAATGTGACATGGTAGTTCCTCAAGGTTTTTTTAGATTTTGATCCCTTTTTGAAATTTTTCTCACTTACCTTTTGGTGGGAAAGGCTCAAAAGCTCCCCAAAGACCTAAATTCTTAAATTTTAAAGTTAAATAATGACACATGGAATTATTACATATCGTGAGCAGATTGATGTATATTTTACCACTATACCAGAGGAAAATGATGATTAAAAAAGTGTAAAAGTCCCTGAAGGCTAGGAAAGGTACCATGATGTATTATCCACTTGTATGGCTCCACGCATTACAAGGAGGATCACCTGGCATAAAATAAATATTAGCACCTTCCCTTTATTTTTTTGAATGAAGCTCAAGTGATTAATGAGGGTGGTTGGTAATTAGCCATTGTGCTTCAAAGAATTAATGACAACCCTAATTTTTAAATGCAAAGGATTATAACTAAGGCATTTGTATTCATTTGCATTTACCTTTTACATTTAGAGATTCCATTTTTGCCTTCGATATTTTTGTGTTCCCTAGATAAGTACAATGTGAGAATGTGATTACGGTGAGTTCTTTATATATTTTTAGCTTCCATTATATGTCACCCTCTAGATTAACAGTAAGTGTTCTTTTAGCTCCTTATGTTGTGTTCTTTTAGAAGAGTTTCAAAGTATTGTGATATCTGTTTAAGTGAAGGTTTTGTCAAAATTCAAAGTATTACACTAGAAAGATAGGAAAAAAATGGTGGCATCCTCAAATTTTGTGAAGGGCATCATTATCTCTATCTTGGATGGGATTAAGCATACAAATGTCATGGGGTTAGATTTTGTGGCATTATTTAATGTCTTGCAATGGCTAGAACCCCTCCCAATAGTTGTTAATTTTGGCATGAGTTACATTTACCCTATATTAGCATTCCCCCTAGCCACTCCATAACCAAAATTGACAATTGCATATGCTCAGGTGTATAAATTAGACACCAAGGTCATTATTGATAGTAGTCATTTGGTTATTTTCTCTTTCAACCTTTTTGGCCCTTAGCACCATGCTCAAAATTCCTCCCTAGCTTGAAAGAATTACACTCTCCTTGTAGGAATGCCAAGAGTATGTAAATAATTATGATAAGGTAATATGGGACATTGTCAACTCCTACTAGCTAGCCAAGAGAAGACCAAAGGTCTATATGATGTCCAAAAGTTTGAAGTTAGTAAGATTTAATGAATTACCCTAGTACACCATTTCCATGGCTATTAGTATTTATGGGATGCCCACCATAGAAAAATTTGAGCCATGGATGTTCTTGATCCTGATATGTGTGTTAGAAAGGTAGAAGAAGATGGACTAGGCCACCATCCTCAGTGACAATATACATAGGTAGATGATGTAGCTCTAAAATGTAATTCTTTAAAAAGAGGAATTCAAAGGTATACATTATACATGTCCTCTTATTTAATGTACAGCTTGGTGCATAACAAGACATTCTATGGGCTCACCAAGAACCCCAATGGAATGATAACTTATTAGATATACCTAGAAATCAACATGGATGGCTTCAAGAAGAAATTTTTTAGGGTGTATAGTTACTTATTCAAAATTATGATGAGTGTCTTATTTCCTTTGAGAAGCCTCAATATAATGTCTAGGGCATCCAAGGAGATAATTGAGAAATATGGCACCTCTTCCAATCAATTCAAGACATTTACATATATCAAGATAATTCAAGAAATAGGGTACCCACATAAATTACCAAAATATCTTGATGACAAGTTAGCATTAATGGAGCTAAGACAATAGATGGTGCCCTCACACAAAATGATAGCAACCAAAAATATAAATAATCCATTCAAATTTCCATTTGTAATTGGATACTATTCATTCCCTTCAGTTGCTAAAGTGAAGGGATTGGAATAAGAAATGAGCTAATATGTAATTGATAAGATGCTACCTAGGCCCAATTATGACATCAAGTGGTTTGTAAACATGGTAACCAATGTGATTTTGCATTAATCACATTATGAATACATCTATTCTGACTGCACCACCAAAGAGGATGTTAAGAAATTAGAGTATATGAGTCTAATAGTGTAGGAGGTTATTGCCTACAATATCACTTCTATCCCCAAAGACATGGTAGATGACAAGATGACATTATCTTCAATGTATAGTATAACCAATATTGAAACCCAACCCATATCATAGGCATACTTTAATGTTTAGGAAAATGATTTCATCCCCTAGAGATCATTTCCAATTATGAGAAGAACCTTCAATTGGATGAAGGAACATGGGGTTGATCTTGGTGTATTGACACCCCTACCCTCCAAAATCTTAAACAAGTTAAAGAGTTAAGAGGATTTATCCCTAAATACAATGGTGATCATATGGTTCCACCCCTAGAAGTGAAAGGTAAGGGCAAGTGCAAGCTTAGTGATGTTGATTTCACCAAACTAGTTGATGTGGAGTTGATAACAGTAACACATTCTAAGGCTGAATTGTGTTTCTCAAAGATAAAAATATTAGAAAAAATTGGGATAAAATTATTATGGGGGGAGTTACATTATCTAGTGCCACATCCATATACATTTTATGAGAGGGATCCCCAATAATTCCAACTATTCTAGTAGCCATCCCCATGGATAATCCAATGAATGTTCTGCCTACTCCACCAATACAAAAAGTAGTAGCTACCCCTCCCCCATAGATATATTCAAGGAAGAGAGGAGGGGAGTAAGAAGGAGAGTAGCCCAAACAAAATAGAGTAAAGAAGGTTCTACAACCTCTAAGTGGGTTTTTGGTGAATAATAAGGAGTTCATCTTTAAGGACCTACCTTATAAGGAGGTCCCTTTAAAGAGGAAGGAGGACCAAGCCTCATATGCCCATAAGGTAAGGGATATGAGTGATGATAAGTATTTAGATGAATGTAGGCCCATCACCAAGGTGATGAATAAGCAACACTATTTCACTCCTCCATAAGTAAGGACTGAGCAAAGAACTCCAAGGGAAAGACCTCAAACCTTAGTGAAAGACCTAATGATGAGTTTATCTATAGAAGAGGCTCCCTTGGGAGCAGAGAGTAAAAGTGATGATGAATATATCCTAACCTTAAATGATCCTTTATATTTTTATGGTGTTTTATAGGTCAGTGTTGAGGGAGATACATAATCTTAGGCCCCTCAAGGAAAGGAAACCATATCATCAGATACATAAACATTCATTGATAATGTTATTACCCAGCCTCTAGGACAAGGTGATCAGGGTGGAGCTAAGGAGTTAAATAAATTTGATGATAAACTCAAAGAAGAGCCAGAGTAGAGAATTAAAGAACCACCATTTTTTAGGTGGTAGTTGAGAAAGAAGTCTTACAAGTAGATCAAAAAGTACCACAATACATCCCTTCCCATCCAATGGTATCAAGTCTAGCACCAAAGGAGAAGATGAGTATGGAGGAAGGTGGAGGAGAAAACCTACAAATGGGTAGCCCCACCCATATAAAAGCAAATAAGTAATTGGATTAATTAAATATAAATTATGAGGAAGGGACTTATAGAAGTGACACTTTAATTTAAGTACCACAAGGACTCTTCCTTTACATCAAGGTCCATGACCCAACACATAATAAAGGTCTTGAGGCCATGACTAGTGAAGAGTTACTTGAAGGCAACAATGACATCACCATAGCCTCATCAATGCCTAAGTCCAAGGAAAATAACGAGGGTGAAGTAATTGCATAGCCCTCTAGATAATTATTAGAGTAGGGAAGATCAATTAAATTATTTCTCAAAGGGTCTCATCAGCCCGAGTCAGAGTGTAGAGTTTTGAAACAGATTGAGCTAGACTTAAAAAAAGAACATGGAATAGATAAAGGTGGTAAGGAACAAAAGAGTGATGAATACATTGATTAATTTTTATTGAGCCCAAAACCCACTCCTATGGCACTCCCTACATTGAGCACTCTAATAACACCACTTTATACTATCTCGAGGCCAACATCGATGTCGACAACAATAATGGGATTCCATACTAGGTCCCTTCTCTAGGTTGAATAATAGGTCAAGGATAAAAATGACATCATGATCAAGATTGGGTAGATTGATGTAATGAATATCACTCAAGAACATAAGGCCAAGCCCCCTAAAAGGGTCCAAACACATTATAGGATTATGTTCATTGTTACAAGAGAAATGAAATTGGAGATAGCCATCCTTCCACTAGGCACTTTGAAGAAGGATTCTCCCCTTGAGAGTTACTAAATTTATACCTACAGTATAGGGGACCCATCTTAGAATGAGATAAAACATAACTCGCAAGTCTTAGATAACATGGTGGCCCATAGAATTGATAAATACAAGGACACCATGGAGGAGTTAAAGGTAAAAAACTAGGCTATGATCCAGTACTTGCAAAAGTTATTGAGTGAGCCTAAATAAGTAAATCCAACTACCAGCATGGCTCTAGGTCCTCTCCATATCTCCTTTGCATCACTTGACTCCAACCAAATTTATGATTTTAAGACTAGAGGATGAGAAACTAAAGATTGGAAACAAGACTTGGCCACCAGGGTAGAAAAAATAATACACTTAGCATTTAAATGCTTGAGTGATATAGTGGAAAATAAAAGAGAGTGTGATGCCTAGATTTTTTCCTATTAGGTAGACATTAAGAAATGGGAGGAAGCTAAATAAAATGTGGAATAAATCTATAATATGAGCATAGATACTTTTATTATAGAGAAGATCATTACTCCAAATGATCATAAAAAGCCTAAGGAATATCAAATAACAATCAAGCATCATCTGATGATGCTCAAAGATGTCATCTTTGATCTAAAAGGAGAATAATAGTCTCTCAAGAATATTATAATAGAGATAGATGCCATATTGAGGAATATGGTGAGCCTTGATGGCACAAAAGATTAAGGGGAGGAGGCAGTGTGTATTAATTTGAATAACCTCATTGATACACCATAAGAATCCTTTGATTTCCATAAGATAAATAAATTGGTGTCACTTGAGAAATATTGTGACCAACTCAAGGAACTCATTGGATGGAATCAAACCACACTTTAATGGATTTATACCTGGATTTAAGAATATAGAGTCAAATTCAAATACCAAGCAGGTAGAAACCAAGGGAGGCTCACCTCCATGCTCGAGGAATATACCAAATACAAAATTAGGTTGGTGAAGGAATCCATAATTAAAATTGATTATTGAACCTAATTTAATATTTTAGTTTCTTCTGAGCTAGTACCACTTCATCTTTCTCTTCACTTTCCTTTCCCTTCTCTTCCCTTTTCTATTATTGTTTCCCATTGAGAAACTATTTTACTTTGCCTGATTGAGGTATGTCCCTTTCAAGGTAGTTTTTGTAATCATGTACATAATAAAGGGAAATTTTTTTTGTTATATAAGAAGACAAAGGTTATTTTTTTATCTCTTACAATATTTGCCTCCATGTAGATAACTAAATTTTTTACCATCATCATAAAATCATGTGCATAATCTAAGGAATCATGTTTGTTACAAGGTCTAATAAACTCCAAGCCTATGAAGGAATCTTCCAATTGGAGCATTTTTAGGAATATGATAGGCTTAGCTCAATTGTATAAGTAAATGGGGTATGTCCCTTTACAATGGTTGGTTAAATTTTTAAGTCAAGAGCTATAGCCTCAAAGAGTTCTCACTTTGTAATACTTTTGGTGCCAAATTTATTTTTGATGTAAAATCATTAGAAAAATTTGAGAGCATTATACATGTCTCCCTTGCTACAATATTTTCTTGTATAAGTGTCAATCTATTATATTGTTCAATACACATTATACTCATTTCCAATTCAAGTGATAAATGAAATTTTCTTGTGGTTTCCATTCTCTTATTATCACTGAAATACAATGCCATGTTTTACATGCTTAGTTGATTGGTGATATGATGTATTCATCTTTATGGTGGTTATTTAGAGTGTATATCTAGATTATAAAATACTTTTTGCTTTCAGATTTGGGAATAGGGTGTTGATAGCCTTTTTACAGGTAGTCTTGGGCTCATGGATTCAACTAGAAGGATTTCTTGAAGGCTATCACCTATGCATGATTTCAGTTTCATTTGTGTTAGATCTATGGTACATTTACTAGTAAAGGTGGTGCAGCAGTTTACTTGAACTTATTTGTGCTCATATGCTAACCATCCACTTTTAATCTCCATTAATTGATATTTTTTTCCTACCCTATTTTACCCTACATACAATATGTCCTCTATGTATCTAAAGTGTTGTTTACCTACATATGTATAAACATTATTTACTTAGTATGTGTTTGAATTTTTCATGTTAAATATTAGTATTGTAATCTCTTGTTCAACCCTTTGTTGTTGAAGCTTCTTTAGAATGGAATTTTAAATCATATCCATATCTATCTTTAGTAGCTTTTGTCTGGCCTAGAACATTTGCTCACTCTATGTGACAACCCTTGCTAGGTGGATTAAGCAAGCTTGGTTGTGTTCCAATAATATTTTTATTCTCTTGTGCCAATAATCCCCATGAAGATTAATTTTTATAATCCCTTCATTTGAGTGAAGCTACCCTTTAGGTCCTCTCACCTTGGTTCAAGCATAGCTAGAAGTAGTAGGGAATTAACCATGCCCTTTGTAGGTGCCTCCCAATCATTTTATATGTCTGATCTAGTAATGATGTCAAACCCTTCCCTAGATACAAATACATACTAAGAATTTTTTCCATCCTTGATTTCTAGTCACTTCAAATGTACAAGGTTGAGTAGTAGAGGTGTACAACTAGGGAGCAACATCATTCTGTCACCATTCTTAGGGAGATCTCTTGTCACTCATGTTATAAAGAATGCTCATAGAGAGTTATAAGTGTTTTTTTTTTTTTTTTCATTCTCTGATATTACTACATTTATTTATTCATCTTTGATTCATTAACATCTTTTCAATCTTTCTAGGTGACCCCACTAGGAATGTTCACCTTTGTGATGTGAGAAGTTTTACAATGCTCTTAATATTATTTTCAATGTCTGAAAGTTTACATTCTATCAATTATTGTGTATGGTTTTTTGTTTTGGTCTATAAGTTTTTTTTCTAGTGGAGAATCCATTACTTTAAGGTTAAAAGATTGATGCCTACTATATGTGCTCTTTTCTATTTTGAAGATTTTTCTTTGGATCTATAAATCTAGAGAGTATTAGGTCTTCCTTTCAGAAGAATCCATCTAAATAACTTGTCCCTAAGTTAAAAGCTCCATCCAAAAGGAGATAAGTGTGGAAGCCTATTATAGGTCAAAGCTTAGGAAATCATATAAGACCTGATCAATTTGTCCCCCACTATATTTACCCCCTTTTCTATAACATCCATCTAGTTTAAGTATACCAAAGTGCCTCAAATAAATTTGATTTCCTTATAAGTCAAGATCATTCTCCACAAAGAAGTCTCTCTCCTCCTGCTAGGCCATTAAGGATTCATTATATTTATCCTCCTTCAAGTCCTCCCTATAGTATTCATTCTCAATCATCTTCTAGTTCATCTTCATCTTCATATTTAGAGATGGGATATGATAACCTAATAAGGAGGATGTTTAATGAAGATAATGATAATGATGGAGAAGAAGATCAAGGTTTGGATAATAGTCACAGACTATTTATGATCCCAAGGGTTAGACCTATTAAATTTAATGGTATGCATGTTTTCCCCAATTAAGTTCTTATAAAGATTAGAAATGTATAACCTAAGTTTCAAGGGAACAATGTAGTGTTTGGGAAAAAATATTTGAAATCCTTCTTGTTGACGCAGAAGATTGCACCCTTGGCAAGAAGCCAAGCTCCTGCCTTCCTCATGCAACTATGGAAACTCCCCTCTCGCCTATGGGACTGGTGAAGTTGGAGGGGAGAGTCTCTAGATAAGGGCTATCTCCCTTTGATGCATCATATTCATTCCAACAAGTGCTAACATATATGTATATAGATATATAATGGGGGGGATGAAAAGGGAGGAAGATTACAGGAAAACAAATCTACTCTAAGGAGGTGATGCACCAATATAAATCTGACCTTCTCACCCTCACACTAAAAATTAGACAAACACATACATACGCTTCAAACTGGTAGAAGGACCAGACTGCAAGAGCTTGACAGGGAGGTTTTAATGAAAATACAGAGAATAGAGATTCACCAAAGGTGCTGTGAAAGGCACACTATAAGGTAATTTATTCTATTTATTCACTTCCAAATAGAATTCTCCTTACCAGCTATATAAATGGCACCTTATAGACACCAAATACGTTGGTGTTGAACCTATGAAAGCATGAAGAAACAATGACTAACACAAACTAACACTCAGACATACACAGAGATATCTAACCAAGATAGAGGTAAAAATTGCATTTATTGATTTAGGTGAAATTTTACCAGGGCTATGCTTTACAAATGTGGAAGATGATTTCTCAAATGACAAGTCCTCAATATATATGAGAAGAAAGGAGGCCTTTTGGTGCCCCTTTTACAAGTGACCCATGTGCCTTATGAGCATTGGGAAGAGCAGGCTGCTTAAAAATAAATGTTGTGTTGGCCCTAGCTTTGACTTCAGGCATTTCCTGACATGGCCGCTCTATTTTCTCATTAATTGAGACTGATTCTTGAAGGCACCTATGTAGTTTGTTTGCTCATAAATATGAAATGAAGAAAAAGGGTCACACAGTTGGCCGTTCGCATCTTCTAATGGTCAATTTGCAGCCACTATTTCACCAATTGGAGTAACTTCTTGAATTGGTGCTTCCCTTCACCACTTGGACTATCTGCCTATTCCATGCTTGGCACTTTTTCTTTTCCCTATCTTGTCTCTTCTTGCTCCTTTGGCCCTCAGGGGTGATCTTCTGGCATGTCGTTGAATTTTTGGGCCTCCTTTCATGGTTAGCATCCTTTTAGTTTAGAAGCAAATGGCTATTTCATTATGTTAATTTTGACATTCACGTAGCCGTCATTGCTTTGAAAACCAATGGCTAATTCACTTTCTTAAGGTTGATGGCTTTCGAGATGTCACCGTCCTCAGCAAAATGTCATCGGGTCCTTCGTTGGCTTCTCTATAGGCTTTTGTCTTTTCGGCCTTCTCTGCGGGTCTTTCCCTTGCTTTAGACATTTTTTGCGGGCTCTTTGTCTATAGAAATTTTCCTGCAGCCAAAAGTCCACAAGAATTCTCATCAGGCTCCTTGGTGTGGCCTTCCCTGAATTCCTTTAGACTTTTTGTCTGAAGGAATCCCTTTGGACAAAAAGTCTGAAGGAATTCAAGACTTGTCTTAATGAAATCCCAAAAGTCTTTTCCTTCACCCTTTTCTTTTGTTTCTAAGTTTTTTCCCATGCATAAAAAGTCTATGGGAATTGATGCTTTGATTTTCCCAAGCCCCTCTCCTGCCTTTGAATTTCTCCAAACTTTTTGTCCAAAGGAAATCCTTCAGACAAAAGTATGAAAAATTCATCTTCACCTACTTTAAGCCAAAATTTTGAAACCTTACCCTTTTGCAGCTATCTTGAAATGTTCCTTGCCCTTTGTAAGGGCTTCTGGACTTTGACCTACCCCTTGACCCTTTGGGCACACCCTTGAACCAAGCCGTTGAACCAAAAATGGTTCAATGGTTCAAGTGGTTCAACCATTGCACGTCAATGCCAAGTGAACCAAAACTAATGAACTTGAAGCTGCTAAACCACCTAGTTAAACCAAATGATTGAACCATTTGATTTAATTGAGTGTTGAACTGGTGGCCTTGAACCAAGCCATTGAATTGAAATTGGTTCAATGATTTGATGGTTCAAATGATTGTTGAATCAAGGTGTTTGAATTAAACAATGAACTCTTTGTTGAACTAAAAGCCACTGAACCATTTAAACTTTGCCAAAGCACTGAAACCAGGCCTTTGAACTGAAACCTTTGAACCAAAATGTTGAACTGGTTCATCGGTTCAATGTTGGTGCACTGATGAACTTGATAATTGAACCAGAGCTTGAAATTGAAGTGATGGTTCAGTGGTTCAGTGCCGCCAACCTTCTTGGTGAATCTTCTTTAGACAAATGTCCCAAAAGCCTTGTTTACCCTAGCACTTCTCTAAACTGATTCCCCTTGTGCCAAAAGACTAACTAGCTGAGTCCATAGAAAACATGAAGTTTATAGGGAACTGTTGAATCCATGGAAGTCATTAGACCTACAAAAAAATAAAAAAGAAGTGGCCTAGAATAGAAAGAGGTAGAAGGGTACCAAAATTTTTGCCTATTGGGCAAAAATTGGTTAACAAATTGGCGACTCCTAGGGGAAGCATGCCTGCTATGCTTAGAGACTAGTTGCCTTATAGTTTATTGGGCATGGAGTCAGATGGTAACTTAAAAAACCAAAAATAGCTTTGATAAATCTAGAACCAGTCATGCAGATTTACCTCCAAGAGGAAAAGAAAAAACACACACAAAGCTAAGAAAACTACTACTTGTGCAATATCACTTAGGGAAAGTAAGAAACACAAGGGAAATATATACAAATGAAAGGAGACTCAGTGGAAGTGCTTCAGATGTATCCCATTAAGTAGGATATGCAATTCTTTACCATCCAACCTAGAGAGTTGGAATGCATTATGCTGCTTGTACTGAGTGATTATGTACGGGCCACTCCATAGGGCGTCAAATTTTGCATGCTTTCCAGGCTTAGCTCACTCTTTGTCCCATTTCAAGACAATGTCTCCTTCAAAAAAATATTTTGATGAAGATTTCTTGTTGAAGTGTCTCTTTGTTTGTTGTTGGTAGCTAGTCATAAAAGCCATAGCCCGGTCCCTTGTCTCTTGGAGCTCCATTAACTTGCACAGCCTGACCTCCATGCTACTTCCTTCTTCTACTTGTAGCTAGCGAGCAAGTCCAATGCTGGCAATTCAAGTGAGATGGGAACCCTAGCTTCCCTTCCATATATGAGCGTATATGGAGAATTTTTGATTGCTCTCTTTGGAGTGATTCGATCGGCCCACAGAGCTATTTTTAGCTTGGCATGCCAAGTCCTCTAATTTTCTTCAATGGTCCTTTTGATGATCCTGATCAAGTTTTTGTTGGTGGACTCAGCCATCCCATTCCCCTATGGGTAATAATTGGATGAAGTACTAAGATATATACCATACCTTAGTTCCCATTCACTTGCTTTGGTTCCCAAAAAATCCAAGGAGTTATCTAAGATTATGGTGGTCGAGACCCCGAATCTTGTCACCAGGTCCTCATAAAACTCCAGGACCGCACTTTCATTTGCCTCCTTTAGAGAAACAGCCTCTACCCACCTTGTAAAATAATATATGGCTGTCAAGACCCACTTGTGTCCAGCACTAGAGAGAGGATTAATCATCCCTATGAAGTCTAGACCCCATTGCATGAATGGTTGTTCTACCTGAATAGGTTGTAGAGGCATGGCAGCCAACTATTGTTTCCCATTGAAAAGGGCACACTTTTGGCACTTTATTACCCAGGCATGGGTATCCCTAAAAAGAGTAGGCTAGAAATAGCTAGCTCTCATTATCCTTGCTACGGTAGCTCTAGGAGCGAAATGTCCACCTGCTAGCCCATCGTGGAACTCAAACAACACCTTGATAGCCTGGTTTGGGTCTATGCATCTTAGAAAGACCCCTGAGAGATCCTTCCTAAACAATAATCCATCAACTAGGACATAAGGGAGAGACTGGAGCCTGAAGAACCTTCTTTTGGTCCCATCAAGACCCTGTGAGCACTCGCCAGTGAGAAGAAAACACCTCAAGTCTGATGTCTAATCTTTTATGATAGCTAGCTCTTTTGCTATGGCTGCATCGTGAATTAGTAAGCTACCTTCCTTTTTCTACTTAAAGTTCATAGCAAGGTGTTTACACAGACCTCTTCCCCTCATTAGCTTGGTGATCTTGATGTCTACATCATAATCCATCACCTTGGTGATCCACCTTGCTCTCTTCTCATTTAGGTCTCGATTGGTCAATAAATCCTTGATACCAGGATGTAGAACCATGAGGTGAACCCTGCTATTAGACAACATATGCCTGAATTTCTTTAGGCTCCACACTACTACTAGGACTTGCTTCTCTACATAAATGTATCTGACTTTGAAATCATCTAGCCCTTGTCTAAAAAAAACAAGTGGTTACTCGAGGTCATCACCATTTGCTTGGGTAAGCATGGCAAAGATCACCTCTTCATTGCTAAAAGTGTAGAGGTTGAAGTCTTTGTTGAAGTCGGGGCTGATCAAAGTAGGAGCCTGAGTTATGGCCTAATTGATGGATTCAAAGTTGTCCTTCCTTTGTTTTGTCCACTTGAACTTCTCACCCTTCCTCATCATAGAGGTCAGTGGCTTGACTATCTCTGCAAAATTTGAAATGAATCTCCGAATGAAATTTATCCTACCAAAGAAGCTCCGTAGGCCTTTCTTGTGTTTAGGTATGGAGATCTCTAGGATAGAATGAACTCTCTCAGGGTCAATAGATAAACCCTCTTTGGACACGATGTGGCCAAGGAGTTTCCCCTCGTGAACAACAAACACACATTTCTTTAGGTTAAGAGAGATGTCAAACTCCCTACAACTTTCAAAAATCTACCTGAGGTGTTTCATGTGTTGGCTCGCTTCCTTGGAGAACATCATCAAGGTATACCAGCACATTATTGTTTATCAAGCCTCAAAAAGCCATGTCCATGGCTCGCTGAAAGGTAGGACCAGCATTAGATAGCCCGAAAGGCATCTTCTTGTAGGCAAACATTCCCCATTTAGTAGTGAAGGCTGTTTTGTGCTGGTCATAGCCTTACACCAAAATCTGATTATATCTTGAATATCCATCCAGGAGGGAGAAATGCTCATTCCCTGTTACCTTCTGAAGGATCCACTCCATGCTTGGGAGGGGGTAATGGTATTTTCAAGAGACTTTATTAAGGTCTCTAAAATTGACACATAGCCTAATCTCCCCATTCTTATTTCAAATAGGAACAAGATTGGCTAGCTAGGAGGAATGTTTGATTGGAAATATAATCTCAGACTCAATCAATTTGGCCAGTTCCCTCTGCATGAGAGGCTTAATCTTTGGGTTGATAGGTCTCTGCTTCTGCGTGACTGGCCTGGAGCCTTCTTCTAATTCGATGGTGTGCTAGGTGAGTCTTGGGTTGAAACCCTTTAAATCACTATAATCCCATGCATAAACATCAGAAAACTCTTGACACAACAAAATGAAAGCCTACCTTTCTTGAATCATATAGATTTTTCCAAGCGCAAGCAGCTTGTCCTTGAAGATCTCAACCCTTTCGTAATTCTACTCCTTAGTTGTGATGCGTACCTTATCATTTCTCAATTGGTCATCTCCATTGAAGATTCTCTCAAGAGTGACCAAACCTTTAGGGATCTTATTGTTCTTTAATTGAACAATTTGGTCACCATATTGTTGTTACATCTTTGCCTGATTCCTTATTGCAGACTTAGCTTCTTCTTGCAAGAAGAAAGCTATTTGCTGGTCATTTTTGAAAACCTGCTAGTTTGTAATGTTATCAGGGATAGAGGGCCATACTACCACCTTCAAGTAGTGTGAACCATAGTCTCCCCTTGAAATCTTCCACCAAGTCCCAGACCCAATGCTTGTAAGACTTCAACAAGGAATTCTTAGTCAGATTCTAGCCTTTCACCTGATTTACAATTAGCTCACTATCTCCCAAAACTTGTAACTCCTTGATCCCTCTTTTTCTTTCCCATTCTAGACCATAGATAAGGGACTCATATTCTACAACATTTCTTGTGCAATAAAATTTGAAATAGAAAGCTGAAAAGTATCTCTCCTTTGAAGGGGAGACTAAAATCGCTCCACCATCAGCTCCCAACCTACTTCTAGAACTATCAAAATATAACTGCCATAGGCCTAGGTCTTCTTGGCTTGCCTTCATTACATTTGGTATGAGGGCACCCTCTTCGTGCATGTAGTAGACTCCAAGGCCTGCCTCCTCTATGAACTTGTAAGGGTCATGATCGAAGTTATCACTTCCCCACTCATCCAAGAGTAGGTCTGCAACTCTTTCAGAGTAGAAGACAAAGATTGGTCTATTTGGGACTCTTCTAGGTCGATAATGGTGTAGCTGATGTTTGTTGCCTTGAGCGAATATGGTTCTAGATGGTCCTTGTAGAGTGGCTTGGATTTGATCTTTACCTTGGTCCCATACTTGGTTCTAAAAACTAGATAAGACCAATTCACTGTTAGATAACCACCTACCTTTGATGTGAAGTCCCTGGATAAGTAAATTGCAAAATAAAGAGGAACATCTGCCATTACTACATCATGGGGAATTGAGAATGTTGGGCAAGCATGTAATGTCAAGCTTAAACCCTTCATTACCCCAACTATTTTTGGAGGTGTCCCATCCATCTACAGGACTCCTTTATTCATCTCCTCATATTTCAGTCCCATCTTGTCAGCTACGCACTTGGGCATCACTAAGTTACTAGCCCCACTATCAATGATGTAGTTGTGTACCAAGAAATCTCCTATAATCAGGGACACATAGAAAGGGGGAATTTTCTCTTTTTTCTTGACCTGGCCTGAGGTGGAAGGTTTCTCATTCATCATCAAGACATTATCGGTCCTTATTGGGACAACTTGTTGGTCTAACTCATGCAATTCCCTTTGTAGCATGTCTTTCTATCCTAGTAGAGACAATGAATCCCATAAAGAGATGTGCATATGCAACTTCTTCATTTGGTACACTATATTGACCTGGGGACTGCCTCCCTTCAAGCTTTCTTTGGGGCTAATTCCAACCTGAGGTGCAGGCTGAGGGGCTAAAGGTACAAATGATAGTCTAAAGTTTGGGGCTTTCTGATTTGAGTGTGATGGAGAAGGTGTAGCTATCAGTTGGGTAGTTGTTTGGGCTTCTCCCATTGCTCTTCTCTTGAATCTTGTGTTGGCTGCAACATAATCAGTCTGATTATTTGCAATGCCCACATAATTCACTTAATAAAATTCCCCTTCTAGATGATTCATGAGGTTAGAATTAGGCTGGGCTTGATTGTTACTCATGTTGGGTTGCATTGGAGCCTCGAAGACCTGGGGTTGAGCGGTTGCCTAATTATCTACATTCTAGAAATAACCCATCATCTAATTTGTATAAATAGCCTATTCTTGACCATATCCCATGGTCGAATAACTTGGTTATTCCTATACCAAATTGTTCTGAATGGGCACCATGACCTTAGATGATGAAGGGGGGCCTGGGTTGTAGTTTTGAAATGGTCTGGTCTAATTAAGTTGACCCTGTCCTTGATTATAGTTTTGGAAAGGGGTTCTAGGGGCTTGACCATAATGTTGGTATCCCTGATTCAGTGTGTTGCTTTGAGCTTGTTACCTTTTAAGAGCTACAAGTTTATTTGACATGCTATGCAATAGACTCTTAACCTCATGAAGCTCATTGGATGGAATAGCAATTGATTTCTCTATGCTAGGTAGAGGAGCTAATGTGGGAGCAACGGCCTGAATTAGAGGTAACATTTTGAGAAAAAGTGGCATGTGAGGTCTAGGGGCTATTTTCCCAGCCTATACTAACCAATTTTCAGATGTTATGGCTACGTCATAAGAAGTAGGTAGTATATGCCCTCCCATGGATTGTATCATCATAGTAATATCACTATTCAATGCCTTTAAATAATACAAGAAAGCATAGCTGGGAGTCGGTCTTACCAAAATGGGGATTCTATCCCAAGTCTTCTGAAACTGCGTGTTGAAATCTTGCATATACTCATGTGGGGCTCTTTTTATGGTTGTCAGTTGCTCAGCAAGTGAGAGGTCATCGCTCTTTTCCCAAAAATGGTCTATCAACTGAGTTTCCAATTCATTCCAAGAATGGATTGAATTTATAGGCAAGGTCCCATACCAGTCAAGAGCCTTGCCTTTGAGAGACAATGTTAGTAATCTGATGGTGATATTGTCTTCCATGACATTGTGAATATTGCAGAGGTTAGTAATATTCCTAATGTGCTCAATGACTATAATGGGCCCCTCTCCATCGAAAGAAGGCACATTTTTTAGGGTTGTTCTTAGAATTGGATCATAACATGTGAGATTCAAGGGGCTCTGACCACGAAAAGCCACAAAGGGCAATGCCATAGCTGGGATGGGATGTAACTATGGCTCTATTGTGTATGTGTCCCTTACAACAGGTCTGGGAGGGTGGCTTATTGGATAAGGATGGGTCTTCTCAAACCTTAGTCTTTTTGCTAAGTTCAAAGGCAACTCAACAAAATCAAATGGGATACCCTTAGAATTAGACCATGTGGTGACTTTAGGCATAGGAAGTTAAAATTGGTCTTAGATTGAAAAAACTAAAACTCTTACCAGTGGAGTTGCCAAATGCTAAAAAATAGTTAATTTGATGTAACATGACCAGCATCAATCCTAAAACCCTACTAAGTTATAAAAATTGGGTCCCACCAGGCGTGCCAAAACTATTGACACAAAAGATTGCACCCTTGGCAGGAAGCTGAGCTCCTACCTTCCTCACGCAACTATGGAAACTCCCCTCTCACTTATGGGACTAGCGAAGCTATAGGGGAGAGTCTCTAGATAAGGGCTAGCTCCCTTTGATGCATCATATTTGTTCCAACAAGTGCTAACATATATGTATATAGATATATAATGGGGGGGATGAAAAGGGAGGAAGATTACAAGAAAACAAATCTACTCTAAGGAGGTGATGCACCAATATAAATCCGACCTTCTCACCCTCACACTAAAAATTAGACAAACACATACATATGCTTCAAACTGGTAGAAGGACCAGACTGCAAGAGCTTGACAGGGAGGTTTTAATGAAAATACAGAGAACAGTGATTCACCAAAGGTGTTGTGAAAGGCACACTGTAAGGTAATTTCTTTTGTTTCTACACTTCCAAACAAAACTCTCCTTACCAGTTGTAGAAATGGCACCTTATAGATACCAGATACATTGGTGTTGAACCTATGAAAGCATCAAGAAACAATGACTACCTCAAACTAACACTCAGACATACACAGAGATATCTAACCAAGATAGAGGTATAAAATGTGTTTATTAATTCAGGTGAAATTTTGCCAAGGCTATGCCTTAAAAATGTGGAAGATGATTTCTCAAATGACAAGTCCTTAATATATAAGGGAAGTAAGGAGGCCTTTTGGTGCCCCTTTTACAAGTGACCCATGTGCCTTATGAGCATTGGGAAGAGTAGGCTAATTAAAAATAAATGTTGTGTTGGCCCTGGCTTTGACATCAGACATTTCTTGACATGGCTGCGCTATTTTCTCATTAATCAAGACTGCTCTTTGAAGACACCTATGTAGTTTGTATGCTCATAAATATGAAATGAAGAAAAAGGGTCGCAAAGTTGGCCATTCATGTCTTCTAATAGTCAATTCACAACCACTATTTCACCTACTGGAGTAACTTCTTGAATCGGTGCTTCCCTTCACCACTTTAACTATCTGCCTGCTCCATGCTTGGCACTTTGTCTTTTCCCTATCTTGTCTCTACCGGCTCCTTCGACCCTTAGGGGTGATCTTTTGGTGGGTCACTACATTTTTGGGCCTCCTTTCATGGTTGGCATCCTTTTAGTTTGGAAGCAAACAACTATTTCATTGTGTTAATTTTGACATTCACGCAACCGTCATTACTTTGAAAACCAATGGCTAATTCACTTTCTTAAGGTTGATGGATTTCGAGACATCACCGTCCCCAAAAAAAATTCATCGGGTCCTTCACTAGCTTCTCTATGGGATTTTGTCCTCCTCAGCCTTCTCTGTGGGTCTTTCCCTTCCTTCAGACATTTTTTGCGAGCTCTTTGTCCACAAACATTTTCCCACAAACAAAAGTGAGCAAGAATTCTCATCGGGCTCCTTGGTGTGGCCTTCCCCAAATTCCTTCAGAATTTTTGTCTGAAGGAATCCCTTCAAACAAAAATTCTAAAGGAATTCGAGACATGTCTTAATGAAATTCCAAAAAGTCTTTTCCTTCACCCTTTTCTTTTGTTTCAAACTTTTTTTCCCACAGACAAAAAGTCTGTGGGAATTGATGCTTTGATTTTCCTGGGCGCCTCTCCTGCCTCCGAATTTCTCCAGACTTTTTGTCTGAAGGAAATCCTTTAGACAAAAGTCCAAAAAATTCATCTTCACCTACTTTAAGCCAAAATTTTGAAACCTTGCCCTTTTGAGGCTATCTTGAAATGTTCTCTGCCCTTCGCAAGGGCTTTTAGACTTTGAGCTGCCCCTTGACCCTTTGGGCACACCCTTAAACCAAGCCGTTGAACTAAAAATGGTTCAACAGTTCAAGAAATTCAACCATTATGCACCAATGCCAAGTGAACCAAATCTAATGAACTTAAATCCATTGAACCACCTAGTTAAACCAAATGATTGAACCATCCGATTGAATCGAGTGTTGAAATGATGGCCTTGAACCAAACTCATTGAACTAAGCCATTGAACTGAAAGTGGTTCAACGGTTCAATGGTTCAAATGATTTTTGAATCAAGGTGTTTGAATTGAATAATGAACTCTTTATTGAACTAAAAGCCGCTGAACCATTTTAACTTTGTTGAAGCGCTGAAACTAGGCCTTTGAACCGAAACCTTTGAACCAAAACATTGAACTGGTTCAGCAGTTCAATGTTGGTGCACCGATGAACTTGACAATTGAACCAAAGCTTGAAATTGAAGTGATGGTTCAATGTTTCAGTGCCACCAACCTTCTTGGTGATTCTTCTTCAAACAAATGTCCCAAAAGCCTTGTTTACCCCAACATTTCTCTGAACTGATTCCCCTTACGCCAAAAGACTAACTAGTTGAGTCCATAGAAAACATGAAGTTTGTAGGGAACTGTTAAATCCATGGAAATCATTGGACCTAAAAAAAAATAAAAAATAAGTGGCTTAAAATAGCAAGAGGCAAAAGGGGACCAAAAATTTTGCCTATTGGGAAAAAATTGGTCAACAAATTGGTAACTCCTAGGGGAAGCATGCCTGATATGCTTAGAGACTAGTTGCCTTGTAGTCTATTGGGCACGAAGTCAAATGGTAACTTAAAAAACCAAAAATAGCTCTGATAAATCTAGAAATAGTCATGTAGATTTACCAACAAGAGGAAAATAAAAAACACACACAAAGCTAAGAAAACTACTACTTGTGCGACAACACTTAGGGAAAGTAGGAAACACAAGGGAAATATATACAAATGAAAGGAGACTCAGTGGAAGTGCTTTAGATGTATCCCATTAACTAGGATATGCAATTATTCACCATCTAACTTGGAGAGTTGGAATGCATTATGCTACTTATACTGAGTGATTATGTACGGGCCACTCCATAGGGCGTCAAATTTTGCATGCTTTCTAGGCTTAGCTCAGTCTTCGTCCCATTTCAAGACAATGTCTCCTTCAAATAAATATTTTGATGAAGATTTCTTGTTGAAGTGTCTCTTTGTTTTCTATTGGTGGCTAGTCATAGAAGCCATAGCCTGATCCCTTGTCTCTTGGAGCTCCATCAGCTCACACAGCCTGACCTCCATACTACTTCCTTCTTCTGCTTGTAGCTGGCGAGCGAGGTCCAATGCTGGCAATTCAAGTGAGATGGGAAGCCTAGCTTCCCTTCCATATATGACCGTATATGGAGAGTTTTTGATTGCTCTCTTTGGAGTGATTCAATCGGCCCACAGATTTATTTTTAGCTTGGCATGCCAAGTCCTCTAATTTTCTTCCATGGTCCTTTTGATGATCCTAATCAATTTTTTGTTGGTGGACTCAGCCATCCCATTCCCCTGTGGGTAATAATTGGATGAAGTGCTATGATATATACCATACCTTAGTGCCCATTCACTTGTTTTGGTTCCCAAAAAAGCCAAGGTGTTATCCGAGATTATGGTGGTTAGGACCCCAAATCTTGTCACCAGGTCCTCATAAAACTCTAAGACTACACTTTCATTTGTCTCCTTCAGAGTAACAGCCTCTACCCACCTTGTAAAATAATCCATGGTAGTCAGGACCCACTTGTGTCTAGCACTGGAGGAATGATTAATCATCCCTATGAAGTCCAGACCCCACTGCATGAATGGCTGTTCTACCTGAATAGGCTGTAGAGGCATGACAACCAACTATTGTTTCACATCGAAAAGGGCACACTTCTAGAACTTTCTTACCTAGGTATGGGTATCCCTAAAAAGAGTAGGATAGAAATAACCAGCTCTCATTATCCTTACTACAGTAGCTCTAGGAGTGAAATGAGTACCTGTTGGCCCATCGTGGAACTCAAACAGCACCTTGTCAACCTATTTTGGGTCTATGCATCTTAGAAGGAACCTTGAAAGATATTTCCTAATCAATACTCCATCAACCAAGACATAAGGGTGAGACTGGATCTTGAAGAACCTTCTTTTGGTCCCATCAAGACCCTGCAGGAACTCACCAATGAGAAGAAAATGCCTCAAGTCTGATGTCCAATCCTTTATGACAGTTGGCTCTTTTACTGTGGCTGCATCGTGAATTAGTAAGCTACCTTCCTTTTTCTGCTTGAATTCTATAGCAAGGTGTTCACACAGACCTCTTCCCCTCACTAGCTTGGTGATCTTGATGTCTACATCATACTCCATCACCTTGGTGATCCACCCCGCTCTCTTCTCATTTAGGTCTTGATTGGTAAAGAAATCCTTAACACTAGGATGTGGAACCATGAGGTGAATCCTACTGTTAGACAACATATGCCTGAATGTCTTCAGGCTCTGCACTACTACCAGGACTTGCTTCTCTACATACATGTATCTAACTTTGAAATCCTCTAGCCCTTGGCTTAAAAAAACAAGTGGTTACTCGAGGTCATCATCATTTTCTTGGGTAAGCATGGCAGAGATCACCTCTTCATTGCTAAAAGTGTAGAGGTTGAAGTCTTTATTGAAGTCAGGGCTGATCAAAGTAGGAGCCCAGGTTATGGCCTACTTGATGGCTTCAAAGTTGTCCTTCCTTTGTGTTTTCCACTTGAACTCATCACCCTTCCTCAGCATAGAGGTTAGTGGCTTGACTATCTCTATGAAATTTGAAATGAATCACCAAATGAAATTTATCCTGCCAAAGAAGCTCTGTAGGCCTTTCTTGTGTCTAGGTAGGGACATCTCCAGGATAGAATGAACTCTCTCAGGGTCAATAGATAAGCCCTCCTTAGACATGACGTGGCCAAGGAGTTTCCCCTCATGAAAAGCAAACATGCCTTTCTTCATGTTAAGAGAGATGTTGAACTTCCTACACCTTTTAAAAATCTTCCTGAGGTGTTTCATGTGTTGGCTCACTTCCTTGGAGAACATCATCACATCAATGAGGTATACCAGCAAATTATTATTTATCAAGCCTTAAAAAGCCATGCCCATGGCTCACTAAAAGGTAGCACCAACATTATATATCCTAAAAGGCATCTTCTTGTAGGCAAACGTTCCCCATTCAGTAGTGAAGGCTATTTTGTGTTGGTCACAGCCTTGCACTAGAATCTAATTATATCTTGAATATCTATCCAAGAGGGAGAAATGCTCACTACCTATTACCTTCTAAAGGATCCACTCCATGCTTGGGAGGGGGTAATGGTCTTTTCAAGAGACTTTATTAAGGTCTCTGAAATTGACACATAGCCTAATCTCCCCATTCTTCTTTCAAATAGGAACAAGATTGGCCAGATAGGAGGAATGTTTGATTAGAAATATAATCTCAGACTCAATCAATTTGGCCAGTTCCCTTTGCATGAGAGGCTCAATTGTTGGGTTGATAGGTCTCTACTTCTGCATGACTAGCCTGGTGCTTTCTTCTAATTTGATGGTGTGTTAGGTGAGTCTTAGGTTGAAACCCTTCAAATCACTGTAATCCCATGTGAAAACATCAACAAACTCCTAACACAATAAAATGAAAGCTTGCCTTTCTTGAACCATGTAAACTTTTCCAAGCACAAGTAGCTTGTCCTTAAAGATCTCAACCCTTTCATAATTCTCCTCCTTAGTTGTGATGCATGCCTTATCATTTCTCAATTGGTCATCTCCATTAAAGATGCTCTCAAGAGTGATCAAACCTTTAGGGAGCTTATTGTTCTTTAATTAAACAATCTGGTCACCATATTGATGTTGCTTCTTTACCTGATTCCTTATTACGGACTCAGCTTCTTCTTGTAAGAAGAAAGCTACTCGCCAGTCATTTTCAAAAACTTGCCAGTTTGTAATGTTATTTGGGATAGAGGGCCAGACTACCACCTTCAAGTAGTGTGAACCATAGTCTCGGCTTATCTCCCTGGAAACATCAAACTGAGCACCAATTGCTGCTAGCCTATCTACTTGTTTGTTTTGCTCTCTGGGTATGGAGGTGATATTGAAAGTGAGGAAATCTTCCACCAAGTCCTAGACCCTATGCTTTTAGGACTTTAGCAAGGAGTTCTTAGTCAAATTCTAGCCTTTCACTTGATTTACAATCAGCTCATTGTCTCCCAAACACATGCAACTCCTTGATCCCTCTTTCTCTTGCCCATTCCAGACCATGGATAAGGGACTCATATTCTACAACATTTCTTGTGCAAGAAAATTGGAAACAAAAAGCTAAAAAGTATCTCTCCTTTTAAGGGGAGACTAACATCACTCCACCACCAACTCCCAACCTACTTCTAGAATCGTCAAAATATAGCTGCCATAGGCCTAGGTCTTCTTGGCTTGCCTTCATTACATTTGGTATGAAGGCACCCTCTTCGTGCATGCAGTAGACTCCAAGGCCTACCTCCTCTATGAACTTGTAAGGGTCATGCTCGGTTATCACTTCCCCACTCATCCAAGAGTAGGTCTATAACTCCTTCAAGAGTAGAAGACAGAGATTGGTCTGTCTGGGACTCTTCTGGGTCGATAATGGTGTAGCTGACGTTCACTACCTTGAGTGAATATGGTTCTAGATGGTCCTTGTAGAGTGGCTTGGATTTGATCTTTACCTTGGTCCCATACTTGGTTCTAAAAAACAAATAAGACCAATTCACTGCTAGATAGCCACCTATCTTTGATGTGAAGTCCCTGGATAAGCAAATTACAAAATAAGGAGGAACATCTGCCACTACTACATCATGGGGAATTGAGAAGGTTGGGCAAGCATGTAATGTCAAGGTTAAACCATTCATTACCCCAACTATTTTTTTAGGTGTCCCATCTAGCTGTAGGACTCCTTTATTCATCTCCTCATATTTTAATCTCATCTTGTCAGCTATGCACTTGGGCATCACTAAGGTACTAGCCCCATTGTCAATGATGCAGTTATGCACCAAGAAATCTCCTATAATCAGGGATATATAAAAAGGGGGAATTTTTTCATTTTTCTTGACCTGGCCTAAGGTGGAAGGTTGCTCATTCATCATCAAGACATTATCGGTCCTTGTTGGGACAACTTGTCGATCTATCTCATGCAATTCCCTTTGTAGCATGTCTTTCTATCCTAGTAGAGACAATGAATCCCATAAAGAGATGTTCATATGCAGCTTCTTCATCTAGTCCACTATATTGACCTGTGGACTACCTCCCTTTAAGCTTTCTTTGGGGATAATTCCAACCTAAGGTGTAGGCTAAGGGGTTGAAGGTACAAATGATGGTTTGAATTTTGGGGCTTTCTGATTTGAGTGTGATGGAGAAGGTGTAGTTGTCGATTGGGTAGTTTCCTGGGCTTCTCCCATTACTCTTCTCTTGAATCTTGTGTTGGCTGCAACACAATTAGTCTGATTGTCTATAGTGCCCACATAATTCACTAAATAAAATTCCCCTTCTAGATGATTCATGAGGGTAGAATCAGGCTGGGCCTGATTGCTACTCGTGCTGGGTTGCATTTGAGCCTCGAAGACCTGGGGTTAATGGGCTGCCTAATTTTTTGCTTTCTATAAATAACCAATCATCTCATTTGTATAAATAGCCTATTCTTGACCATATCCCATGGTTGAACAACTTGGTTGTTCCTGTACCAAATTGATCTGAATGGGCACCATGACCTTAGATGATGAAGGGGGGCCTGGGTTGTAGTTTTGAAATGGTCTAGTTTGAGTAATCTAACCCTGTCCTTGATTATAGTTTTGGAAAGGGGGTATAGGGGCTTGACCAAAATGTTGGTATCCCTGATTCGGTGTGTTGCTTTGAGCTTGTTGCCTTTTAAGAGCTACAAGTTTGTTTGACATGTTCTGCAACATACTCTTAACCTCATGAAGCTCATTGGATAGAACAACAACTGATTTCTCTATGCTAGGTAGAGGAGCTAATGTGGGAGCAACAACCTGAATTGGAGGTAGCATTTCTAGGAAAGGTGGCATGTGAGGTCTAGGGGCAATTTTCCCAGCCTATACTAAACAATTTTTAGCTGCTATGGCTATGTCATAAGTAGTAGGCAGTATATGCCCTCCCATGGATTGTATCATCATAGCAATATCACTATTTAATACCTTTAAATAATACAGGAAAGCATAGCTAGGAGTCAGTCTTACTAGAATGGGGATTCTATTCTAAGTCTTATGAAACTGCGTGTTGAAATCCTAGATATACTCATGTGGGGCTCTTTTTATGTTCATCAACTACTTAGCAAGTGAGAGGTTGTCACTCTTTTCCCTAAAATGTCTATCAACTGAGTACCCAATTCATTCTAGGAATGGATTGAATTTATAGGCAAGGTCCCATACCAGTCAAGAGCCTTGCCTTTAAGAGACAATGCTAGCAATCTGATGGTGATATTTTCTTCTATGACATTATGAATATTACAGAGGTTAGAAATATTCCTAATGTGCTTGATGACTATAATGGTCCCCTCTCCATTGGAAGAAGGCACATTTTTTAGGGTTATTCCTAATATTGGATCATAACGTGGGAGATTCAAGGGGCTCTAACCATGAGAAGCCACAAAAGGCAATGCCATAGCTGGGATGGGATGTAACTATGGCTCTGCTGTATATGCATCCCTTACAATAGGTCTGGGAGGGTGGCTTATTGGATAAGGATGGGGCTTTTCAAACCTTAGTCTTTTTGCTAAGTTCAAAGGCAACTCAACAAAATCAAATAGGATACCCTTAGAAGTAGACTGTGTGGTGACTTTAGGCATAGGAAGTTAAAACTGGTCTTAGATTGAAAAAATGAAACTCTTACCAGTGAAGTCACCAGATGCTAAAAAATAGTTAATTTGTTGTAAAAAGACTAGCATCAATCCTGAAACCTTACTGAGTTGTAAAAACTAGGTCCCACCGGGCATGCCAAAACTATTGACGCAGAAGATTGCACCCTTGGCAGGAAGCCAAGCTCCTACCTTCCTCACATAACTATGGAAACTCCCCTCTCACCTATGGGATTGGTGAAGTTGGAGGGGAGAGTCTCTAAATAAGGGCTAGCTCCTTTTGATGCATCATTTTCATTCCAGCAAGTGCTAACATATATGTATATAGATATATAATGGGGGGGATGAAAAGGGAGGAAGATTGTAGGAAAACAAATCTACTCTAAGAAGGTGATGCACCAATATAAATTTGACCTTCTCACCCTCACACTAAAAATTAGACAAACACATACATACACTTCAAACTGGTAGAAGGACCAGACTGCAAGAGCTTGACAAGGAGGTTTTAATGAAAATACAGAGAACAGAGATTCACCAATGGTGTTGTGAAAGGCACACTGTAAGTTAATTTCTTCTATTTCTACACTTCTAAATAGAACTCTCCTTAACAGATGTATAAATGGCACCTTATAGACACTAGATATGTTGGTGTTGAACTTGTGAAAGCATCAAGAAACAATGACTAGCACAAACTAACACTCAGACATACACAAAGATATCTAACCAAGATAGAGGTAAAAGATGTGTTTATTGATTCAGGTGAAATTTTGCCAGGGCTACGCCTTGCAAATGTGGAAGATGATTTCTCAAATGACAAGTCCTCAATATATATGAGAAGAAAGGAGGCCTTTTGGTGCCCCTTTTACAAGTGACCCATGTGCCTTACGAGCATTGGGAAGAGCAGGCTGCTTAAAAATAAATGTTGTGTTGGCCCTGGCTTTGACTTCAGGCATTTCTTGACATGGCCATGTTATTTTCTCATTAACTGAGATTGCTCCTTAAAGGCACCTACATAGTTTTTCTGCTCATAAATATGAAATGAAGAAAAAGGGTTGCACAGTTGGCCATTCACATCTTCTAATGGTCAATTCATAGCCACTATTTCACTTGCTAGAGTAACTTCTTGAATTGGTGCTTCCTTTCACCACTTGGACTATCTACTTGCTCCATGATTGGCACACTTTATCTTTTCCGTATCTTGTCTCTTTTGGCTCCTTTGGCCCTCGGGGGTGAACTTCTGGCGGGTCACTACATTTCTGGGCCTCCTTTCATGGTTGGCATCCTTTTAGTTTGAAAGCAAATGGCTATTTCATTGTGTTAATTTTGACATTCATGTGTTCGTCATCGATTTGAAAACCAATGGCTAATTCACTTTCTTAAGGTTGATGGCTTTTAGGATTTCACTGTCCCCAACAAAATGTCATCGGGTCCTTCGTTGGCTTCTCTATGGGCTTTTGTCCTCCTCAGCCTTCTCTGTGGGTCTTTCCCTTGCTTCAGACATTTTTTGTGGGCTCTTTATCTGCATACATTTTCTCGTAGACAAAATTCTGTAAGAATTCTCATCGGGCTCCTTGGTGTGGCCTTCCCCGAATTCCTTCAGACTTTTTTCTGAAGGAATCCCTTTGGACAAAAAGTCTGAAGGATTCAGGACTTATCTTAATGAAATTCTGAAAAGTCCTTGCCTTCGCCCCTTTCTTTTGTTTCAAACTTTTTTCCCACACACAAAAAGTCCATGGGAATTGATGCTTTGATTTTTTCAAGCCCCTCTCCTACCTCCAAATTTATCTAAACTTTTTCTCCGAAGGAAATCCTTTGGACAAAAGACCAAAAAATTCATCTTCGCCTACTTTAAGCCAAAATTTTGAAACCTTACCCTTTTGCGGCTATCTTGAAATGTCCCCTGCCCTTCATAAGGGCTTTTGGACTTTGAACAACCCCTTGACTCTTTGGGCACACCCTTGGACCAAGCCGTTGAACCAAAAATGGTTCAACAATTCAAGTAGTTTAACCATTGCACGCCAATACCAAGTGAACCAAAGCTGATGAACTTGAAGCCGTTGAACCACCTAGTTGAACCAAATGATTAAACCATCTGATTGAATTGAGTGTTGAACCGGTGGCCTTGAACCAAACTCATTGAACCAAGCTATTGAACCAAAATTGGTTCAACAGTTTGATGGTTCAAATGATTGTTGAATCGAGGTGTTTGAACTGAATGATGAACTCTTTGTTGAACTAAAAGCCATTGAACCATTTGAACTTTGCCGAAGCACTGAAACTAGGCCTTTAAACTGAAACCTTTGAACCAAAACATTGAATTGGTTCAACGATTCAATGTTGGAGCGTCGATGAACTTGACGATTGAACCAGAGCTTGAAATTGAAGTGATGGTTCAATGGTTCAGTGCCACCAACCTTCTTGGTGAATCTTCTTCAGACAAATGTCCCAAAAGCCTTGTTTACCCCAACACTTCTCTGAACTAATTCCCCTTGTGCCAAAAGACTAACCAGCTGAGTCCATAGAAAATGTGAAGTATGTAGGGAACTGCTGAATCCATGGAAATCACTAGACCTACACAAAAATAAAAAAGGAGTGGCCTAGAACAGTAAGAGGTAAAAGGGGACTAAAAAATTTTCCTATTGGGCAAAAATTGGTCAACACTTCTTAAATGTCATTAAAGATTATGAAATAGATCTGGAAGATGTGTGCATAAAGATATTTATGAACACACTTGAAGATGAGGCTTGGGAGTGGTTTAAATCCCTCCTTGATAGATCCATAAACACATGGAAAGCTGTGATTGATGCATTTAAGATGCAATATGGAGATAACATTGATCCCAGATTCTTATTTACCAAGTTTGAGAGCCTCAAAAAGAATCCTAATGAATGTGTGAAGGACTTCAATTCTAGATTCAGTAAGTTATTTAGCAGGCTACCGTAATACATCAAATCTAGTGGTGTTACTTCTTTGATTAAGTATGGTGATGCATTTGACAAGAAAGCATCCTATTATCTTAGAGATAAGGCTCTCACAAATATGAGGATGGATTTCAATTTGGCTATCCAAATATAAAATAATATCAAAGCTATGCGTAAGAATTTAAACAAGAGGGCTGATGTCAAGATGGTAAATATTGAGAAGCCTCAATTCTCCCACAAGAATTTAGACCTAGAGAAAATTGTGAAGACCTTTAGCCACCACTATGAAAAATATCTCCTACAAGTTGGCTAGATTAGAAAAGGGGTTATCTCAGGTTTATTCTAACCATGATGATAGGTGGGATCACAAGGAGGAAAGGAATCATCACCATGATCAGGGTCAAGGTAGGCCATATTTCCAAGATAGGAATAATGACAAGGGAAAGGGGCTGACAAGGGATGACAAAGATGAAATAAACCAAAAATGAGGAGGTAGAAGGGAAGTACTAGATCCTTCAGCTACAAAGGCCAATATAATTGATTGTGATATCGAATAGTGTGATAAGTGTTTCCTCCCTCATCCCCCATGTAACATAGCTGATGATGATGGTTAGGATGTAGAAGTATTTCAATTTTCATCTGATGAAGATGACATCTACATTTTTGAGTTTTATGACATGGAAAGTTACACCTTCCAAGAGTAAGTTGTGAGTGCTCCAAAGGTCCTTGATTATGAAGACATTCCAACGTATGAATGTTTCACTTTCTAAAATTTTGAACTAGATGTGATGGTTGTCTCTCCACCTATAGAGATAATGAGAACTACACTACTCAAGCATTTTATAGAGCATGTGAAAAGGTAAAGGTCCCAACCCTAGATTTCATTTATGAAGTAAATATGATGCATGAATATGAATTGCCTATTCATGATTTTGAGTTTTTGAGATCAATGATGAAATATAAATATGGATATTCTCCTTAGTCAGTTGAGGACCGAAAATTGATGATCCACACAACAATTTCCCAAGAGAAGAAGGATTAAAATTTGAGAAGTAAAGATCAGAATACTCCTCTTAAAGATAAGGTCTTTAATGATCCTAAAGTGGAGACTAGAGAAAAGGAGACCAAAGGGAATAAGGAGGTCTAAAATTCCATCAAGTTTAGTTCTACACCTAATAATGTCAAACCAAGAGGTACCCAGGCCAATAATATAACTTCCTTGTTGTCTAGCATTCCCAAAAAGGATGAACCTAGGAAGCTTCCCTTGAAAAGTGAAATAAAACATGTAGGTTATCCTACTCTCCCCTTGACTCTTGAGGGGTGTATCCTAAATGAGAGTGTGACCAATATACCTGCTAGCACTCATCTACCCAAATACATTATTTATGACATGGCCCATGTATTAATTCAATTGAAGGTCACAATGCCTTTTGTGGAAATGCTTAGAATTACAAAGCATAGAAGAAAAGCTTTTGAATATTTTGGATTCACCAAGAAAGTTATCACCAATGAGATTATTGAAGTTGAGCCTTTTCTCACTTTCCTTGTGAAAATTGAGAACACCTCATAACCCTATGAACATCATCTAGATGTGTATTTTGGAACAACATTGATAGAGATATAGATGGATGTTGACCCATTCTACACCACCCTGTTAATTAATAGACTAATTGTCCATAACTGCATGCTCAACTCTAGTGCATCCTATAACATTATGCCACTAGCTATGCTAAATGAGCTTTATATAAGGATAAATGTAACATATGGATGATGCCTCACCATGGATTATAGAGAAGTACCTATTATTGGCATGGTTAAAGGACTGGTGGTGTAGCTCGCATAATACCTCAATAAATTCTTGAGTATAGACATTGTTATTTTAGATTGTCCATCAAAGTGGGGTATGTTGATGTCTAGAAAATGGGCTGCTAGTATTGGGGGTAGTGTTTAGATTGACTTATCCTATGCCACTATACCTCTAGATGGGAAGATGGTTTTCCTAAACCAGGAGCCACAAATGATTTGTGTCCTAGAAGATCCCAAATAGTAGCTGAATGAAGTGTTATATGTGGATACAAACATTGGGAATTTTTTAGGGAGTGTTGATCACATGGAAATGCCTCATAAATATGGTATTGCTAATGAAGACTCCATTAGGAACATGCAATTTTATGGAACATGTTCAAACATTGGAAATGGAGCTGGGGTTATCTTCTATACCCCTAATGGCCAAGTTTATAGATACTCCTTCCAATTATCCTTTGAGTACATAAATAATGTCATAGAATATGAAGAAATATTGATTGGCCTTTAGATCTCTAGTGAATATGGATTCAAGAGGTTATTGATTAAGGGTGATTTAGAACGAGTGGTGAAATAGGTTTGAGCTATTTACACCATGAAAGAGAAAAGTTTAAAGCAATACTAACACATTATATGGGACTACTTAGAATGGTTTGATGATTTAAATATTGAGTATCATGCTTAATACCTTAATCATGTGGTAGATATACGTGTGAAGAGAGTTGCAGAGTTTAAAGTTGAACATAGAAATCCCTCTTGTGAGTATGAGGTTGAGGTAATAGTATGGCCTTCTATCCCAAACAACATTGATCATTGGTAGGTCTTTGACAATGATGATCAAATAAGAAGGTTTTTGTGTTGTGTAGATGATTTTTAATGAACCATTACAGATTTAAATTCTATGGTATAGGTTTGTGATAGAAAGGAAACCTTATATGGAAAAGAAATTATCCACTTAAAGACTAACACTATCCCTAGAGGATTGGTTAGTCTGGAAGAATCCTTTGATGGAGCTGATAGAGTCAAATCTATAAATATTCCTATATCAAAAGATGTGACTAAGATTAACATTAGGATAGAGGAAAATCCAAGTAAGATTTGGCTTGGTACTCACTTGAGCAAGATGGAGAAAGAATCATTCATCAGGCTATTGAGAAAATACCAAGACTATTTATCATGGTCATATTCAAAGTTGAAGGCTTATAGGGAAGATTTTTTCCAACATGTTATCCCTCTCTACCCTAACAAAAAACCATTTATCCAAAAGAATCATCTTGTCAATCCCATCTTGGTGACCAAGATGCAAGAAGAATTGAAGAAATTAAGGGTTGGTGGGATTATTCAACCCATCAGGTATTCATCATGGGTGGTGAATCTAGTCCCTGTTAGAAAGAAGAATGAACACATCTAGCTCTGTGTTGATTTTTGAAACTTGAACAAGGATTCATTGAAGGATAAATATCTATTAAATATCATGGAAAACATGCTCCAAGATATTACCAGATCTAAAGTATTTTCAAATCTAGATGGATTTTTTGGTTAGAACTAGGTAGTAGTGAAGGAGTTTGAAAGGTCTAAGACTACTTTCACTACCCCATGGGGCACCTATGTATATGTCTGAATGCCTTTTGGCTTACTAAATTTAGGTACCACCTTCCAGAGAGTAATGAATTTAGATTTTTTTAGATTAATTGACCAATTCATTAATATATACCAAGATGATGTTATAGTATACTCCAAGAAAAAAGATGACCACTTGGCACATTTAGAACAAATGTTTATCAGATGCAGGGAGTTTGGCATCTCCCTCAATCGTAGGAAGTGCCACTTTGGAGTAAAAAATGTAAAGATATTGGGAAACATTGTGTCTTATGAAGGTCTCATGATAGACCCTAAAAGTGCAGATGCCATTGATAAAGTACCCATCCCATAAACCAAGAAAGGTATCCAATCTTTCTTTGGCTAGATTAATTTTGTTAGGAGGTTTATTTCAAACTTTGTAGAGATTATTCTACCTATCACTTCAATGTTAAATATGGATAAAACTATAAAGTGGGAGGATAAATCTACTCAATCATTTTAGGATATCAAGGTAGTTTTCAAAACTACCCCAGTGCTTGTTAGTCCTGATTATAGAAAATATTTCTAGATCTTTTCATTTTCCTTTAAACATACTATTGCCATAGTGCTACTACAAAATAATGATGAAGTTCATGAGCAACCAATTTCATTCTTCAGTAAGGCATTATAGGGATCTAAAAAAACTATACCATAATGAATAAATGAGATTTTGCTCTCTTAAATGCTGTCAAATAGTTCAAATCCTACATTATGAGTTCAAAGATTGTAGCCTATGTTCCTCACACTATGGTGAAGGAAATATTAACTCAGAATGAGACTACTAACAAAAGATGTTGATGGGTCAACAAAATTCAAGAATATGACCTAGAGATATAGACTACTAAATTAGTCAAAGGTATTGGTCTTGTCAAGATAATGACAAACCAAATTACAAGCTGTAGAAGTGAATAATGTAAAAGGGGTGGTTAATAGCCCTAAATATAAGTACAACCAATCTCTATGGTATAAAGACATAGTCTATTATTTGAAGACTCTGAATTGTCCTTCCCATCTAGAAAAAAATCAAAGGAGGATGTTGAATTTAGTGTCCCAAAAATATATTCTATTACAAGATGATCTAGCTTGGAGGAACCCAGATGGTGTCCTCTTGAGATGCTTAGTGGAAAGTGAGATTTCTTCATTGGTTATAGAGTTCCATAGTGGTGTGTGTGGTGGTTAATTTTATCCTAAAGTCATTACACACAATATTTTAAGGGCTAGGTTTTGGTGGCCCACACTATTCAAAGATGTTACTGTTATGGTAACAAGATGTGAAGAGTGCCAATAATTCTCAGGGAGAATGAAAGCATCTGGATCACCTCCTTTATAGCTAGTTTTTGTTGAAATAACTTTCAAGTAGTGGGGAATGGAATTAATGGGTGAAATATTAGATGATTCAAGTGATGGTCACAAATGGATCTTAGTGATAATTGATTTTTTCACAAAATGGGTGGATGTAATCTCCACTTGAAGATCAACCCATCAGGTAGTCATTGATTTCTTTTTGAATAATGTGATTTATCAATTTGGAGTGCTATTTAAAATTGTATGTGATAATGCCATGTGAATATTATGGGATTAATTTAGCATATGCCTCCAATCACAATCCATAAGGAAATGGGCAGGCCAAGTCCATTAATAAGAATTTGTTGAAAATCATTGGGACTTTGGATGTCAACAAAAGGAAATGGGGTGAGAAGTCGAATTTTGTTGTCTAGGTTGATAGATTAAATCTAAAGAGGTCTACTAGAAAAATCCCCTTTTAGATTTTTTATGGAGATCAAGATATTTTAACCCTAAATCTATAGCTACCTACATACCAATTCATGTAGCAAATATCCAAGAATGAAGAAGAAATGAACCAATATGAGGAAAGGATGAACCATATCATAGCTCTTGATGAATCTCATAGACAAGCTCGTGAATGGAATTTAAAGTTCAAGGAGATGATCAAAAGGATATTTGATAAGAAAGTCACCCCAAGAGATTTTTAGATTGGTGATTTGGTCTTACTTTGGGATAGTAGACATGAGGACAAGGGAAAACATGGTAAATTTTATTCCCTATAAATGGGTCCCTACACCATTGATTATTTGATAAGGAACCATACATTTTATCTCAAAGATATTGATGGAGAAATGTTAGAGTTTCCAATTAATAGAAAACAACTCAAGCATTTTTTAGATTGATTCCATGCTTATTTTTGTAAATATATACATGTTGTATAACCCATTTTGTTTTTGTGATCCTATTGTGGTTTGTGTTTATATAGTTTATGTCTTTTATTTTCCTTAGTTATTGTATTCGAATACCTCATTATAAATATGATCACCCATGGTATATTTTTTTTTCCTCTATGGTAAAATAATTTGACTCTATGTTCCAATGGATAAGAAATTGATCTGGTGTTCTCTATCTACCCACTAGGGGTACCCATCCCTGAGCAAAAGCCAATGTTGGTGGCCAAAATTATATGGGAGTAATTGGGCCCTTGTTAGTAATATGTCTAAGTCTAAATTGGGTGAGTATCAATGTCTTAGTTATTATCCATAGTCTTGTCTATAAAAATTTCTTCAGAAGGTCAAATTCATGTTTTCAGTTTGTCAAGTTTTTTATCTTGCTTCTATTGGGTAAAAACATTCCTTCACTTCAACCTTTCAAGCTTTTTACATGAGCATAATGCCTGATAGAAATAGGTCTTTGGGATTTTTTTCTTAGACAAAAGGTCTAAAGACTTAATTTTGTTAGATATTTTATCCACTCCAAAATCTCTAAAATAATTCTATACCTTACCTTCTTGGGTCTTAAGTGTTTTTAGGATATTTATTTCAAACATTTTATCCACAATAAAGAGTTTGAAGGGGACTTTTTGAAGATGAAGTATGTTTTCAATAATTACAAAGGAATAACATAGTTCGATTAAATTTTTCATGGTAGGGTGATTTACAGTGAGAAGATAGAAGTATAGCTAAGCCTCTTTTTGTGCATGGATTTGCTACCTTATGTTCAAAGAAGAGATTCTAGGGCTCTAAATGAAATTACCAATTTGCACCTTTGACATGTTTTGATGATTAAGGTGAGGAATTTTCTGATGAACCAAATGAAGGATATGTGTCTATCTCAGGGGACTCTTATGAATCTTGTCGATGGTCAATAGGATCTTTCACCCTTCCTCAAATAAACAAAAGCTAGTGCAAAGGTGAAAAATGGTCGAGAGTCCAAGCTTACATCTAAGATTGGACATGTGGTGGGTTCTTAGGGATTTATGATTTTTTGGTCCCTTTTAAATATTTCCCCACTTGCCTTTTGGTGGGAAAGGTGCAAAAATTATCTAGGGCTTGAATGCCTAAATGTTTTAAAAAAATGATGCCACATGACAACTCCTCAGGGTTTTTTTATATTTAGGTCCCTTTTTGAAATTTTCCTCACTTACCTTTTGGTGGGAAAGGTTAAAAAGGTCCCAAAAGACTCAAATGCCTAGATTTTAAAGTTAAATAATGACACATGGTATTCTTACATCTTGTGAGGAGCTTGAGGTATATTGCATTGCTATACCAAAGGAAAATAATGAGTGAAAAAGTGCAAAAGTCCTTGAAGGCATAGAAAGGTACCATGATGTATTCCACATGTATATGGCTTCATGAATTATAAGGAGGATTAACTAGCATAAAAAAGATTAACACCTTCCCTTTCTTTTTTTGAATGAAGCTCAAGTGATTAATGAGGGTGGTTGATAATTAGCCATTATGTTTTGAAGCATTAATTGAAACCCTAATTTTGAAATACAAAGGATTGTAACTAAGGCATTTTAATTAATTTGAATTTACCCTTTGCATTTAGACCTTTTATTTGTTCCTTCAAACTATTTGTGCGCCCTAGCTAAGTGCAGTGTGAGAATGTGATTATGATGAGTTTTTCATGGATTTTTTAGCTTTTATTATGTGCCACCCTCCATATTAATAGTATTTGTTATTTTATCTCCTTGTGTTTCATTATTTTAGAGGATTTAAAAATTATTATGAGGGTTGTTTTAGTAAAAGTTTTGTCAAAATTCAAAGTATTGCACTAGAAAGTTATGGAAGAAATGGTATCATCCTTGACTTCTATAAAGGGAATTATTGTCTCTATCTTGAATGGGACTAAGGATGCAAATGTTATGGGGTTAGAATTTATGGTCCCATTAAATGTCTTATAGCATCCAGATCCCCTCCTAGTAATTTCTAATGTTGTTATAAGTTACATTGCCCCTATGGTAGCATTCCCCCTAGCTGTTCCATGCCTAGAATTGATTATTTCATGTGCTTGGGCATACTAACTAGACACCAAGACAATCATTGATAGTTTCCATTTGATTTATTACTCTTTCACCTATGTGGCCCTTAGAACCATGATTAGAATTACTCCCTAGCTTGAAATCATTACACTCTCCTTGGATGAAATCTAGGAGTACATAAAGAATAATTATAAGGTAATATGGGACATTATAAACTCCTATTGGCCAGCCAAGAGAAGATAAAAGGTATCTAGGACGTCCAAAAGTTTGAAGCTAGTATAATTTAATGATTTTACCCAGTATGTCATTTCCATGGCTGCCAAGATTTATGGGATGCCCACCATGGAAAAAATTGAGCCATGGATGTTTTTGATCCTGATCTACCTGTTAGAAAAGTGGAAGAAGCTAGATTGGGCCACCATCATCAGTGATAACCTACATGGGTAGATGATGTAGCTTTAGGTTTTAATTCTTTCAAAAGAGGCATTCATAAGTACATGCTACATGTCCTCTTATTTAATGTATAGATTGGTGTATAACAAGACATTCTAGGGGCTCACCAGGAACCCCAATCGAATGAGAATTAATGAGATATACCCATAAATCACCATGGATGGCTTTAAGAAGAAAATTTTTAGGGTGTACAATTACTTTTTCAACATTATGATGAGTGTCTTATTTACTTTGAAAAGCCTCAATATAATGCCTATGATGGCTAAGGAGACAATTGAGAAATATGGTGCCTCTTATATTCAATTTAGGAAATTTACATATATTAGGGTAAGTGGTTACTCAGGGTTCCCATATAAATTACCAAGATATCTTGATGATAAGTTAGTAGAATGGAGCTAATCAAATAGATGGTTTTCCTACACAAAATGATAGTGGCCAAAAAGATAAATAATCCTTTCCAATTTCTAGTTGTAACTTGATATTATTCATTCCCTTTGGTTCCTAAAGTGAAGGGATTAAAACAAGAAATGAGCCAATATGTAAGTGATAAGATGCCAACCAAGCCCAATTATGACATCAAGTGGTTGGTAAGCATGGAAACCAATGCGATTTTGCATCAATCACATTATGAATACATCTAATTTGACTGCACCAATGAAGAGGATGTCAGGAAATTAGAGTATATAAGGTTGACGATGTAAGAGGTTATTGCTTACAATATCACTTCCATCTCCAAGGACATGGTGGATAATAAGATGACACTATCTTCAATGCATAATATAGACAATATTGAAACCCAACCCATATCACAAGCAAACTTCAATGTTTAAGAAAATGATTCCATCCCTTGGAGAGCATTTCTAATTATAAAAAGAACCTTCAGGTGGCTAACGAAACATGGGGTTGAACTTGGTGCATATGACACCCCTACCCTCCAAGAGTTTAGATAGCTTCAAGAGTTAAGAGGATTTCTCCTAGAATATAATGGTTATCATATAGCTCCACCCCTAGTAGTGAAAAGTAAAGGCAAGCGTAAGACTAGTGATGTTGATTTCACCAAGCTATTTGATGTGGAGTTAATAATAGTAGCATAGTCTAAGGCTAGATTATCTTTCTCAAAGATACCAAGCTTGGTAAAAAATTGGGATAAAATTATTACAAAGGAATTTACTTTGGCTAGTGCTACACATAATCCATTTTAGGAGAGGGTGTCCCAACAATGCTAGCTATTTCAATAGCCATTTCCATGGCTAATCTAGTGAATGCTCTGCCTGATCCACCAATGCAGCAAACAACAACTGCCCCTCCCCAAAATATATATTAAATGAAGAGAGGAGGGTAGGAAGAACAATAGTAACCTAAACAAAATAGAGTAAAGAAGGATCTATAACCTCCAAGTGGGTTCCTAGCGAAGAAGAAGGAGGTCATCTTTAAGGAACTAGCTTTTAAAGAGGTCCCTGCAAAGAGGAAGAAGGACCAGGCCTAATATGCATAGAGGGTAAAGGATATGAGTGATGATGAGGATTTAGATGATGGAAATCCCATCACCGAGGTGATAAAGAAACAATGTGATTTCACTCCTCCATGAGTAAGTACCAAGCTAATAACTCGAAGGGAAAGACCTCAGATCGGTGAAATCCCTAATGATAGGTTTATCTATAGAAGAGGGTCCCTTGGGAGAAAAGATCAAAGGTAATGAGGAAGATATCATAACCTCAAATAATCATTTGTATTTTTATGATGTTATACAAGTCGGTGTTGAGGTGAATATGCAAGCTTAGGTCCTTCAAGAAAATGAAACCATATCATCAGATATAAAAACATTTGTTGATAATTTCATCACCTAGCCATCAGGCCAAGGTGATTAGGGTGGAGCTAAAGACTTAAATAAATCTGATGATAAAGTTGAAGAATAAATGGAGAAGGTCATTCAATTTACCACCATTTTTAAGGTGGAAATTAATCAAGAAGGCTTATAGGTAGCTCTAGAGGTAGCACATGACATCCCTTCCTCTCTAAAGGTGTTAAGTCTAGCACCAGAGGAGAAGGTGAGTATGGAGGAAGGTGGAGGATCAAACTTATAAATGGGTACCCCCATCTATATAGAAGTAAATAATGAATTGGATGACTTCAATAAAAATGTTGAAGAAGGGACTTTTAGAAGTGCCATTTAAATTGAAGTACCATGAGGATTTGTCCCTCACATCAGGTTCCATGACCCAACACATAATAAAGGTCATGAAGCCATGACTTGTGAAGAGTTGGTTGAAGGTAGCAAGGACATCACCATAACCTCATCAATGCTTGAGGCCCAAGAAAATAAATAGGTTGAAGTGGTTACGTAACCCTCCAGATAATTAGTAGAGTAGGGAAGTTCAATTTAATTATTGCTTAAAGGGTCTCCTCAGCCCAAGTTAGAGTGTGGTGTTTTGGAGTGGATTGAGCCAGAACTAGAAAAAGGACATGGAGTGGATAAAGGTGGAAAATATAAAGAGAGTGATGAATACATTGATAAATTTATATTGATTCCATTTCCTACACCTATGACACTCCCTACATAGAGAACTCCAATGACACCACCTTATACTATCTTGAGGCCAGCATCGATGTCCACCATAGCAATGATATTCCAGACCAAGCCCCTTCTCTGGGTTGAAGAATAGGTCAAGGTAACAAGTACATTATGAGAAAGATTTGGGATATTGATGTAATGAACATCACTCAAGCACATAAAGCCAAGCCCTCTAAAAGGACCCAAAACATTCTAGGACCACCTTTACCACTACAAGAGAAAGGAATGTGGAGATAACCATCCCTCCACTAGGATCTTTGAATAAGGATGCTCCCTTTGAGAGTTACTCTCTTTATAGCTAAAATCTAGGGGAGCCATATTAGAATGAGTTGAAACATAGCTTATAAGTCTTGGATAACATGGTGGCCCATAGAATGGATAAAGATAAGGCTACCATGGAGGAGTTGAAGGTAGAAAACCAAGCTCTAATCCAATACTTAAACAAGTTATTGAGAGAGCCTAAGGTAGTAACTCCAAATTCTAACATATCTCTTGGTCCTCTCCATCTCTCCTTTGCATCACTCAATTCTAGTTGAATTGATTATTTGAATACCAAAGGTTGAGCAATTGAAGATTGGCAACAAGACTTGGATACCAAGGTAGAATAAATATTCCACTGGGCATTTAAATGCTTGAGTGACATAGTGGTAAATAAAAGAGAGTGTGATGCCCAGATGTTTTCTTATGAGGTAAACACCAAGAAATGAGAGGAAGCTCAACAAAAGGTGTAATAAATATATAATATGGGCATAAATACTTTATTTTAGAGAAGAACATTGCTTCAAATGATCATAAAAATCCTAGGGAATATCAAATAGATGTCAAGCATCATCTGATGATGATCAAAGATGACATCTTCAATCTAAAATAAGAAGAATAGTCTCTCAAGACTATGACAAGAGAGATAGATGGTGTGCTAAGGAAGATGGTGAACCTTGATGGCACAAAATATTTGGGGGAGGAGGTAGTGTGTTCTACTTTGAAGAACCTCATTAATGTGCCATAAGAATACTTTGATGTCCATAAGATAAAGAAATTGGTGTCACTTGAGAAATCCTATGACCAACTCAAGGAACTCATTAGATGGAAGTAAACCATGCTTTAGTGGACTGATACTTAGCTTGAAGAATATAGAGTCAAATTGAAATACCAAGCAAGCCTAGACCAAGGGAGTTTCACCCCCATTCTTGAGGAATATACCAAATACAAAAATAAGTTGGCAAAGGCTTTCATCATTCAGATCAATTTTAGAACCTAATTGAATATTTCAATTTCTTTCAAGTTTGTGCCACTTCACCTTAATCTTCACTTCCCTTTCCCTTCTCTTCGCTTTTATTTTCTCATTTCTCATTGGGAAACTATTATTATTCACTCGATAGTAGCATGCCCCTTTCAAGGTATTTTTTGTAATCATGTGCATAAGAAAGGAATGTTTTGTTTGTTATGAAAGAAGACAAAGGTTTTTTTTGTCTCTTTCAAGATCTACCTCCATGTAGATAACTAAAAATCTTCTATCAAGGTGGAGGATAATTTTTTCCATCATCACATGAGCACATATATAATCTAAGGATTCATGTTTGTTACAAGGTCTAATAGACTCTAGGCCTGTAAAGGAATCTTCCACTTAGAGCATCTTTAGTAATATGCTAGGCTTAGATAAATTGTATAAGTAAAGGGGGTATGCCCCTTTATAATGGTCAGTTAATTTTTAAGTCAAGAGCTATAGCATCGAAGAGTTCTCACTATGCAATACTTATGGTGCCAAATTGATTTTTGATGTAAAATCATTGGCAAGATTTGAGAGCATTATACATGTCTCCCTTGTTATAGTATTTTCTTACATAAGTGTTAATATTTTATATTATTTAGCACACATTGTACTCATTTCCAATTCAATTGATAAATGAAATTTGCTTGTGGTTTCCATTCTCTTTATGTTGCTGAAATACAATGCCATGTTTTACATGCTTAGTTGATTGGTGATATGATGTATTCATCTTTATGGTGGTCATTTAGAGTGTATATCTAGATTATCAAATTCTTTCAGCTTTAAGATTTGGTAGTAGGGTGTTGGTAGCCTTTTTAAGGGTAGTTCTAGGCTCATGGATTCAACTAGAAGGAGTTCTTGAAGGATATCACTTATGCATGATTTTAGTTTCATTTGTGTTATATCTATGGTACATTTACTGGTAAAGGAAATGTAGTAGTTTACTTGAACTTCTTTGTGATCATATGTTAACCCTCCATTTTTAATCTCCATCAACTGATAGTTTTTGTCCTACCCTATTTTACCCTACATATAATACATCCTATGCATATCTGAAGTGTTATTTTCCTATGAACACATAAAAATTATTTACTTAGTATGCGTTTGCATTTTTCATGCTAAAGATCAGTATTTTAATCTCTTGTTCAACCCTTTATTGTTAAAGATTCTTTAGAATGGAAGTTGTAGTCATATCCATATCTATCTTTAGTAGCTTTTACCTATCCTAGAAAATTTTTACACTCTATTTGAAAACCATTTTTAGGTGGATTGAGTAACATTAGTTGTGTTCCAATTAGATTTGTATTTCCTTGTACCAATAATCCCCATGAAGATTGAATTATAAAATCCCTTTATGTGAGTGAATCTACTCCTTAAGTTCTCTCTTAGATTTGTATTTCCTTGTACCAATAATCCCCATGAAGATTGAATTATAAAATCCCTTTATGTGAGTGAATCTACTCCTTAAGTTCTCTCTCCTTGGTTCAGGTAGTGCCATAAGCAGTAGGGAAATAACCATACCATTTATAGGTGCCTCCCAATCATTTTATACATCTGGTGTAGTCATTATGTCAATCCCTTCCCTGAATATAATGACATACTAAGTGGGTTTTCCATCCTTGCTTGCCACTCACATCAAGTGTGCAACATCGAGCAACAAAGGTGTACAAATGGGGACCAACATAACATTTGAATTCCCTTGTAATAAAATATTATAACTCAAGTCAAGGAGGTATCTAAGGATATTTTTGTTATCTCTTATAAATTTATACCATGGGAGATACTTCTACACATTAATAGAAAATAAATAGTCAACCCTCTTGTATAAAATTAACAATATTTGCCAATCATCCAATAGATTTTTCACATCTCAAAAAAACATACACTATCAATAATAACAAGGAATTATAAGTAGCATTTTCATCCTTTAAATTATTAAATCAACCAATAGGAAAATAAAATACAATTAATCACATAGATTTGGAGAAGGAATACATAACACAGTTGCATGACAATACACAAATTTCTTCCTATGTCAATGCAATTTTCCAACTCCCTTTGAAATGTGATAATTATATGTATAAATATTTTTTTTTAGGGGTCACTTTATATTTCAAACCCATGCAAATTACTATATTACATGCTAGAAGTTATAATGAGAGTTTTAATTGGACGTAAACTTTGCATGTATAATTAAAGTTGCCCAAAATTGTATCTTCGAATAAGACTCATTCTTACAATACAATGCAAAATGTGCATGTTACCAAATTTTATAGTTGACTATTACATTCATTCATGAAGTAAGAATAAAATCTAATTATTGTTGTTAATTTACATGTAAAATACATATAAAATTAACTCAAGAAAATTAGTGTTTACAAAGTTGGGGCCTGCATGGAACTTAAGGTAGTCAAAGGGACTGAAGTGGTCATAAGAGTTGAAATAGTTAGTATAGTTGATCTTGATGGTATAGAATTTCCCTATTTATTTACCTCTAAGTCATGATAATTATTGTACTTGAAATCATGTTAGAGTCTAATTACATCCATGTTTATAAGTGATGGCCTGTGTACTCTAGTCACTTTTACTAATAGGAGTACATGCTCAACCTTCATGGCTCTGAAACCTACCCAAAATATTTTCACTTTAGTTACCTTATTCCTAGCAAAACTTAATTCATATTCAATTTCTTCCAACATACACCCCTAAAGACTTTGCTTAAAATTAATAAATGCTTGCTAGATTAATTTATCAAAACTTTCCCTATCCATTAATTTTCAAGAAGTGTCCCTATTCTAAGATAGATTTAACTCTATAAAAAATTATATAACTTAACTTTCATGCTATACTAGCTTTGGGATCAGGGCTTGTGTACTTGATACCTAATCATGTGCTTCATATGTCGTGATGAACACCAAATTGAGAACATTGGATTATTCAAGTGGTGTCATCAGATCTAGATGGATGAAATCCTTATTGGTTATGTATATTACAAGGAAATTTAATTTATTCTCATATTTTTTCAAATAATTAAATAATTTAGATGTTTCAAGAATATGGGGAGATAATTTTTTTCTCATTAAAATGATGGTGTCTAAAACATTATACAATGTAAGGGTTACATTCTAGATGTCATTCTTAATTTCAATAGGGACATGCATAATTTGTTGTTGTTATCATACCTAATCCATCTCTTATTTTAATTTTTTCATGGATTGCTTAGTTCCTACATGTAGTTTGAGAAAAGCCTTTATATGAGTTTATAAATAGGCTATAAAATCTTCATTATAGGGAGACTCTCCAAGTCTCCTATTATTTCTCTAGATAGAGATAAACCATCTTATCTTTCTTCTAAAAATAGGCCTTGACCATATTTATCTTATATTTTCTCTTCTTAACCCTCTGGATAATTCCTCTTGATTTATCAAAAATAGAACTCACCGTGGATATCTCTATTATTATCAAATTGGGTCTTTATGCAGCTTGGAATTTCAAGTCCATAGCCCACTATGGAATCATTGATTATGTGGGGTCAACTAGTTGAGTTTCCTTAGTAATGGTATTTTTAAAAATGTTCCCTAAAGATTGCATCAATGCCTTTAATTGTAATAGATCTGACAAGGATGAAAATATGTTTTTATGCCAATCCACATTACCAAACTAAGGCATAGGGTACACAATGTATATAATATTCTTTCTACTAGCTATTTAGATGAAATAATATAAGTATCCTGAGTAGTAAATGAAGGAATTGGTAAACCTAAATGAGTAGAGGAAACATGAAATTGAGCACTAGCAAGGGATCCCATAGTTTTCTTGAAATGGAGCCTTTTAGTTTTAGAAATAATAGGGAATGAAGTAGTTGATTTAACATCAATAAAAATAGAGGAAGTAGGAGCAAAGGAAATAATAAGGGCTATATAAATGATGGAAACTGAAGGAATAATATGAACAACAAAAATAATGGGAACAATGGGGACAATAAGGACTAAAGTAGCCACAACAACTAAAGAAATAATAAGATCAACAAGAAGTGAAGTAGTAGTGGCCATAGTAGGAGTGACCATACCTTATTTATCATCCTCTATTGGTAACTATCCTTTGATTCCCTAGAGACTTGGAACCTTATCCCTTTAAGTTCTTCATCTTCAGGGTGGTCAATCAAAGGAATTAATCCTTCTTGCACTGCTACCTTTCCTTGGTCTATAACCTTATCTTTTGATGATTCGCCCATACTTTAACTCAAAAGGGACTCCAATGATTAAATAAGATCCTTAGGATCTCTTAGTTTCCTATTGTAAATGTGTGTTGTATTTTTAGCCTGGGGAGGAGAAAAATAGTGGTGGAAGGTGAAACATCCACACTTATGGTAATATGATTTACACTTATAATAGGAAGGCCTAGATCCTAAAAGTTATAAGAGTCTATGTTAATTAGTTTACCTACTCCCCCCCCGCCCCCCTCGCCCAAAGAATTAGTGATAATAGGGGCCTTCTACATATCTTGTTCTTGCTTAACAACCATCATTATAATGGGTGGTGGTGATTTGGATGGATTGCCTTTTCCCATAGTCTATTGGGAAGACCTATAAAACCAATAATCCATTACACCCCATCCACTTGGTGGTGGAATTTTGGTGTGTAGCTCTATGAGTGTAAGGGTAGGTTCCATTTGTATTGATTTTAATACATCATATATCAATCTTGTCACATATGCCCTATCTAGGACCTCAACATCATCTTTTGAATTTAATAAAATAAAATCATACTCATATGGATCATGTTGGTAAGGGATATTTAGGCATGTGATATGATTTTGAATGAGGTCTTAGGGAACCCAATACTCATTTTGTAAGGATAATTATGTGTATAATTCTATGATCTATCCCACTTTACCAAAGTGTCTCTTATTTGTATAACACATTCATATAATAATCAAAGAAGACCCATGAAACAAGATCTTACGTTTCTTATTCATATCTTCATCCATACTCCACTATAGCTGGTAAGTTATTTCTTGTTTAGAAAATTTGACTAGGTAAAAAATGGGGAGGCTTAAAGTTGACACCTTGGTTCATATCACCATGATTACCATGTAGTCTAGGTACAACCAAGAATCCCCCCTTGGTTATAAATTTTTTTTGATGTTTTCTAATACTCAAGCCAAGGGATCTATGAATTGACTTCCATAATTGAGGATGAAAATTATCGATAATATTAAAATATTCTATATGAATATATGTGTAGGAAAGAAAATAAGTCACATACCCTATTCATGATACAATTTGGGGCTGAGATCTAGAGTGATCCATTGTGAACTTAGACAATGGACATGATCATGTCTAATAAGTAGGACATCATGAATAAATGAACGCACTTTGATATTTTATCTTTACTAAACATTTGTTCTTAGATATTTGCACTAATTATCTCTCTTAGGGAGAAATTTCACTCTAAATTCATCAATAAATCTAGAAATGACACCCATTCCAATTGAAGGATGTGGATGCTAGCACAACTGATGAGCCCTATAAATGTCATGCTTTTTTCCTCATCTATCATGCTCATCCTTCTTGCTTATCATGCTTCTGAATTACTTTCCCATAAATTTTCTATCTTCAAACAACCATAATCTTGAAAATAGAATTATGCTATCATACTCATTTAATAGTCATAACTGGGTATTGTAATCAAATATATAATAGTTCTAATATAGGATGATTTTCTCTAGAATGTGTGTTAAAGATGTTTTGAATCAATAGGTATATAGCATAGAACATCCTGTAGCAAAAGGGATCTCATCATGTGGACACATCTTATAACCACTGCATGATCAAAGCCATGGATGAATAGAATTTGATTCCTAGTTCAACCAACTCATATAAATGATAATAACCTCCATGGAGAACAATAAAGATTTGGTTGAAGATTTAAATATCTTTGTTTATTCTAAAGCACTATTACAAGATTCACATGAATGGTGACCTTAGTATAAGGAACCAATTTCTATTATCCTATAGACAAATCTTTCTTATTTTGGAAAATATATTGTTTTATATAAAACAATCTCCCCTATTGTACATATAAAGGTAATAGTAGGGCTGAGAAGGTAGTAGATATCAATTAGAGAAATATATCAGAAGTACATTTTATAAGACAACTATTATTGTAATTTCCCTCCAGTAATTCATTATTGCATTTTGATTAAGATGAAAAATCATTTATAAGTCCATTTCATTATTGTAATAGGAAGGATTGAATTTGGATTTGAAAGGAGGAAGGGACCCCTTTAGAATTCTTGCAAGATTAATCCAACCCATTAAATAGCTAAGCATGTTATTTAGTTTCTTTATGTGTTGTGTGTTTTATTTCTAAATTGTGTGATTTTCAATCTTGTATAGAATTGTTTTAAGGAAGCTTCCAAAGATAAAAATAGTGTAATCACTTAATTCATATTATTTTATTCATATTCAATTCCAACATTCCATTTCTTGCATGGTTTTAGCATTTTAGATTACAATCAGTAGAAGGTCAAATTAGAAGATCGAGTCTGCACATATAGTGATGTCATCCTATCAAGTTTACGTCCTTGAGTTGACATTTAAATTAAGTAAAATATGCATGTCTATGGTAACTCTCCTTATTCATTTTGATCAAGAGAAGTATATCTAATTATGGATTAATTTTTAGTCATTTTTGGCACTATTTTTGGGGAACTGTGTCACACATTTATAATCTTAAATCTTGATAGCAATTAATTTTAGATGTTTATTTTTTTTAAATTTTCAAATATTATTATTCTTTAGATTAAATATTTCCTATTTTTATAGTTTAAATTTCCCTTTTTCAAGTAGAATAGTGGAAATTTTCAAAAAACCCCACATTACTACCCTATGTATGTAGGGTGGACATAAATTTGAAAAAAAGAAAGAAAAAGTGGTTAATGTACATGCAAGAGAAGGGGATTATATAGGAATATTTTTTCATAAATAATAAACTATTGATAAAATATTAGAAATTCATCCTGAAGTAGCTGAGGAGCATGAAGGAATTCATGAAGATCACTCACAGTTTTCATTATAAGAGGTATAAAAGGAGGAATTTTTTACTAGATTGGTAGTACAAGCTAGAGACTTTGAAGAGGTTCATACCCCTAAAAGAGACCCATATTTACCACCCTTGATAATTCCCACCTTATTACCTCATAATCAGGATTCTAAAGTTCACTTACCTTCGTCACCTCAATTTCTTGCTAAGGAGGCATTCAAGGTTATTCTTGCTCCTAGAAGAAATGCCAAGCCAATAAAATCTTCCAATTTAGAAAGACTCTTTGATGAGACACAGCTAAATCTTATAAAACCTATAAAATATTCCCATTATATAGAAAGACATATATTCCTAAGAAAAAAGATAAATTCTCCATCTTCTACACCCCACGAAATAAAAGAATTGATAATACTTTTGAGAGGTGGGTGGCAACAACTTCTGGTCTACCAACACAAAGACTATTCATGAAGGATCCCCAGGAAGAAAACACTGCTAATGAGTCTAATACCTTTGAATAACATATCTTTAATCCTAATGGAAATGTACCCATGAAAAATATTCCTCACTCTACCCTCCCTACCTTTAGGGGAAAAACATTTGAGGATCCAGACAAATTTTTTTTTGAGTTCAACATCGTATGCCATAGCTATGATTATAATCAAGACACTTAAAAAATTAAATTATTTACAACAAAACTCAAATATGCAACACTTATATGGTTCATAAGACTTAGAAAGGATGCCATTTCTACTTGGAAAGAAATGAAGGAGAGGTTTTTGATGAAATATCAAGACTATTATAGAGGCAAAAACTATAGGAGAGATGACATATTCTGAATGACACAAGATGTTGATGAGTCATTGGAAAAACATATGGAGAGAATTTTATTTATCTTATAAAATCCCAAATAGACTATAATGGAGAAATAATAGATAAAGATGATATTCTTGAAAATAATTAGAGATGATTGTCTAGAGGCACTAGATTTAATTTCTAGTGGTGATGTTTTTACATTATCCTTTAATGAACTAATAATTTTATTAATAAACTACTCTAGATCAACCATGAATAAAAGTAGGGATAGAACCCTTCATAAAACATCTACAACATGAATATCTAAAGGTGAAGTTAACAACCTATTATAGGACATGAATCATGACATTTTAGTCACCTAGTTACTCAGCTTGATACATTACATACACAAAGGAAGTAGGAAGAAATTGAAAAAGCCTTAGCCACCAATTACCTTTAATGAAAAAAAGGGCAAATTACATATGCCATTCTATGAAATCTCATGTAGTTAGCAAAACTGAGGAGAATCTTGAAATAGTAGATATACATGCCATAAGAGGAGATGATAATCAAGTGTTTGCATGGCTCAATGGAAACCATTGGCATAATGATTAGGGATGCCATCAAACTCTATGTTTGTAAATTTTCAATTCTCAAATAATCCTCAATATGGTTCTTGGATGAATATACCCAACCAAAATTAGCCCCAAACAAATTGGTAGCTACCCCAAAATTAGCTATGGATGCAAAAGAATGGACAACAACCTCAACCTAGAAATTCTAAAACCAACAATGGATCTTTCCCTCTAATCTATGGCAATAAAAATGAAGAGTTAGTCAATGATTTCCTCAACAAATAAAAAAATAAAAAAAAAACATGCCTTAATGCCAAACACTTAGCAACCTGTTAGACCCACCCAACCCATCCACAACCCTACCAATAAGTTGGTTCAATCAACACAATCCATAAAAATAATTTAATATCCAACATACACCTTGGATATCAATCAATTCCAACTTCACTCAAGATGTATTCTTCCACAACCCACCTCACCCATAATCATAGAACATTTTGAAGAATCTAATTATCTCCATACTAAGCTAGAGCCACCCATGACCAATCCTAATCCAAGTCCACCAAAAAACTAAAAATAATCTAACAATCCTCCTTTTCTAGAGAGATTAAACATATCATGTCTTAAACCAAATCCCAAATTTGATATCTTGGGATAACTCAAGAATGTGTGCATAAAAATCCCACTCTTTCAAGAAATAAAAGATTTTCCTATCTATAACAAGGCTATTAGAGATATATGCTTGAAAAAATTGGGAAGCAAGAAGAAGGATCCTAAAATAGTCCAAGTTATTGGCCAACTAGCAGATATTATATTGGGAAACATAGTTCCCCTAAAATATTTTGATCCTAGAAGCCCTGTGGTTAATGTTAGCATCTATGGCTAACTCATGTCAAATAATTCAATTGACTTAGGTGTAGCCATCAAGGTGATGACCATAGAGACCATACAACAACTAAAATTAACAATTATTCATCCAACACCCATTATCCTCTAGATGGCTGACAGGTCAACCATTAAGCCTAAGGGGATTATTAAATACTTGATTATCACTGTGGACTCCTAGAAATATCCATCATACTTTATTGTCTTTCATACAAAAAGTAACTTGGGAGGTTATCCTCTCATCCTTGGCCACCCATGGTTGGCCACCATTGATGCTTTTATTGGTTTTAGATTAGGAATAATATTAATTTTCAACAAAAATGATACCAAGAAATTGATTATTTATCCACCAACCCAACCTTCCCATAATGATGGCACAACACCTTAGATTGATGAATTTGAGGAAGTTATCTCCTTAAAAACTCTCTACATAATTGATTAGAGTCTATCTTTATATACATAAGAGGAAGACATTTCCCTTACTAGTATCTTGTAAAACACCTATTGACAAGATCTTGTAGCCACAAACATGTTGGAATGTACACCATGCCCCATTTAGACTACTTTTCTTGAGAATTATCTTGTTAAAACCACAATGGAAATTTGGACATTCCACCAATTTATTTACCATCAATATATCTATGCTCCTGTAATCACCAATGTAGAAACCATGCTCTCTTTAACAAAACAAGTAGACATCTACCAAATAAACCTCTCAACATCAGCACCTCCTTAACACCCCATCAAGAAATCTAGTTACTTACAATGCTGAGAAATCACATAATAGAATTTTCCTATGACTACAATGACATGAGAGGAATACCCCCAGATTTATGCATGCATCATATTTACATTAAACAAGAATGAAAACCTATTTACCAACTCCAATGATGAATGAATCTTGTAGTTAAAGACATTATCAAAACTAAGTTGCAAAAACTCTTGGATGAAATATTTTGTTTATCTTATTTTGGATAGCTAATGGGTCTCTCCTCTAGTTATTATACCTAATAAAGGGGATAAATGTCATATTTATGTTGACTACTAAGATTTGAATGTTGTTACTATGAAGCATTACTTTTCCCTTCCATTTATTGATCAAGTGTTGGTTACATTAGTAGGGAAAAAGTATTTTTCCTTCCAAGATGGATATAGTGGTTATAATCATATATGAATTGATCCAAAAGACCAAGATAAAACCACTTTTACTTTCCCTTGGGGGACCTATGTGTATGTCATCTTACCGGTTGGTCTTTACAATATTCTAGCTACTTTTCAAAGGGATGTTTTGAGAATTTTTTCCAATCTCTCCCATGATTATGTTGAAATCTATATGGATGATTTCACTATCTATGGGCATACATTTAAATAAAATCTTACCAACCTAGAGAAAGTTATTCAATCCTACTAAGACCACCAATTATCTTTAAGTAATGAAAAGTGTTATATGATTATGAATAAAGGGATTATGTTGGGGGATCACATCTCCCTTGATTTAATTCAATTTGACCCAACAAAGATAAGTATCATTAATGATATGCCCAAACCAAAGAAGTAGAAAGATGTTATAATATTTTTAGGACATGCTGGTTATTACAAATGATTCATCAAGGACTTTAGTAAAATTGACACCCCATTTTTTTGATTGCTTAATAAGGATGATAGATTTACTTGGACTAATGATTATAAAACTACCTTTCAATAACTTAAAGACCTTCTCATAACAACTCCTATTCTAAGAGGGCATGATTAGAAGAAGCCTTTTCACATCCACATAGATGCATTTGACACCACTTTAGGAGCTATCCTTGGCCAAAAAGATGAATCTTTGAATTATGCAATCTATTTTATTAGAAAGAATCTTCAAGGGGATGAACTCAAGAACATTGTAATAGAGAAATAATTTAATGTTATCATCTATGACATAAATTTTTTTTGACACTACATTACATGTTACCAAGTATTCATCCACATAGATCATGCAATAATCAGGTATTTAATGAATAAATATATTATAATAAGTAGGATAATTAGATGGTTACTTTTTTTATAGGAATTTGAAATTACCATTTTGGAAAAACTAGGTAAGGATAATTTAGTAGTATATTTTCTATCTCAACTATAAAATTATGAGCATAGTCTTATTATTGATGATTTCTGAGAAGCAATTGTTTGCAATAACTATTTAATCACCTTGGTTCATAGATATTGCTAACTATCTTACTATAGTATCAATACCACAAAATTTGATCCAAAAGAGTAGACATAATTCTTGGATTGAAAGATATCTCTTTATCACTGGATCAAATTTAGTTATGAGATGTATCTGAGAAGATGAAGCTTACAACATTCTCAGAACTGGCCATGATGAACCTTGTGGGGGTCATTTTACTATCAAATAAACTAATATAAAATTACTTACTACTAGATATTATTAGCCTTCTTTTCATAATAATTCCATGATGTATACCTATAGATGTGATCAATGCCAGCATATGGGGAAACCCACTTGCTCTGATGAAATACCATTCAACCACAACTAGTTTTAAAACTTTTTGACAAATAAGGACTAGATTTTTTAGGGCCCATTGATCCTAAATCCAATAATAAGGAATATATACTAGTGTGCATTGATTATATCATAAAATGGGTTGAGGTTAAGGCCTTAACCCATGCTCAAGATGAAAAAATAGTTGAGTTCTTATATGAATAAATCTTCACCCACTATGGAGTACCAAGAGAAATAATCATAGACCAAGGACCACAATTCACATTAGACCTCATAACTACCTTTATAAAATAATATGAAATCAGACACAAAAAGTCTACCCCTTACCATCCTCAGTCAAATGGTTAGGGACAAGTTACAAACATGGAATTGTAAAATATACTCATTAATACTATTAGCATACATATAAAATATTGGTCAACTCATATTTTTGAAGTAGTCTAAGCTTATAAAATCACCTGGAAAACCACAACTAGTTTCACTGCATATGAACTAGTTTATAGTAAGAACCTTGTTCTGCCCATTGATTTTGAGCATAAAACATTAAGGATAACACTTGATTTGGGTTTGTATCTTTCCCAACTCAACAAGCTAGGATAATGAAGATGAATGCACTTGATGAAATAATAAATGAATCACTTCATCACATTGAAATAGTGTAAAGACAATGCATGGGTTGACATGACACAAACATCAAGACTAAGAATTTCTAACTTGATGACTAGGCACTCATTTTTTACTTTAAAGACAAGGATCATAAAGGAAAGCTATAGTCTAGAAGGCTTGGGACTTATAAGATCAAGCAAGTTTTTGATAATGGAGCTATAAAACTCATGACCATTGACTCTATTTGGTTCTAACTTCTTGTTAATGGCCACATGCTTAAGCTATATAAGAAACCATTTTCAATGGAAATTATCACTCACCAACTTCTTGTAGAAAAACATATGTCTATTCTTCATGAAGTAAATCAACCTGTTCCTATAGCTGAAGGGTATTTCTATCAACCCTTATCTAATATTTTCCAAGAGTCGTAAAGCTTCCTATAGTCAATAACAAACCATTCACAATGGCTTGGTTAAAGCTGAATAAAATCCTACCTCTTGGGATTTTATAATTCTAGTTGAGTTGGGACTAGAAAATCTTTAAAAAAAATCAAAAAATTTAGTAATGAAAACTTTTAGGTATTGCTGACAAATGTTGTATCAGAAAACTAGGTCACCAACTGATCAATATTCGTTATTAAAAAAAATCACTACAATAATAAAACTTTTTGTTTTCTTTTGTGTTAACAAATTCATTCTTTTGGAGCATAGAAACACTTTCTTATTTTATATAAGATGAAACTCTTGCTATTGCAATATATTTATTATTATTACAAGACACTTATTATTTCCACAAGAAACATTTCTTGTTATCATATTAATTCTTATCACTCCATCATACATTACATTCTCATAAATCATTTTTGTTGCCAATAAAATGACAACACATGTCAGTACACCTCACATCCACCACTTTAACTCATCATTTATGCATTACTGAAAGGTATTCCTATAAGTAATAAGGTAATTATCTTATATTTATTTCATGTCATAAGTTTTAATTATTACTAATATGATGGGTCTTAATGATATTAAAACACTACCATATATTCTATTTATCATTCCATCTCAAGATATATTCTTTTTCACCAATTGACATGACCATTGAAGTGTTGTTGTCACTACCCCCTTGTCATTTCCATGAGCCATTCATGCATTTCAGATGCACCCCTTGAGGAAAAGTGGCCATTTAAGTTGTGGGGTATTTTACATAATTCAAATGGATTATCTTACTCCCAAATCAAAATCATACAAATTCCATACAAAGCTAGAAAATCTTTATTATAAGAGCATATACCCTATAATTTAAATTTTATCTTACAATATGGGAGGGGAATTACTTAAACATAAGCTGCTTGATATCTCTCCTCTGACCAATAACTTTGACATCTTGGTCCTATTTTAGAATGTAGGATGGGCCCAATATTTTGAGAGGATACAGGTTCTTAGTCAAGGAATTGTATAAGAATGTTTTGGTTCATCATATAACAACTTGGAAACATTGAGAGGAATGGAAATAAATCTAACTAAAATCATCATCATTAGAGTAACTAGATTGCCACAAATAGTGAAAGTATGGAAAAAAAAGTTTAATGTCAAGGTAGAGAGGCATAAATTTTTTAGAGGAGATCAAAGCTTTGAGAATTCAAAACAAGGCACTACATGGTTATCATTAGCAAGAAGATCAGCCAGAGTTGTTATGCTCATCTATAAATATTTCACCTACGAAGGGAGATATTCCATGTTGCATGGTGTTCACTTGAAATACATGAAATCATTTACTACATGATATTGAGATAAATTTCCCTAACTTCTTACTTAAAATGATCACAAAAATGGTAGAGACATTTCAAAGAGGTAATCCCAAAGTTCTTTCTCATCATTGTTTAATTTAATTAATTATTTAAGATTGCTTACAAAGGACTAGGCCTAATATAAGTTGGCAAGATTTTCTCCAAATACCTAGAAATGAAGAAAGTAATAATGAGGGAAATGAAATAGAAGAGGAAATGGAAGTATAATAATAGATGATATAAGAAATCCTTCCTATAGCACCATAATAATTTGTATAAGAAGACCTTTTTGTAACTCTACAAGACATGCAAAAGAAGACCTTGTAGCCACATAAGAACCTATATTAAGGAAAACTATTGTATAAGGGGCTTCCAAAATCAAGGAATATAAAAGAATAAATAGGAAACTCATTTTCCAACCAAAATCTAAGGAATCTAAATAACTTACACCTTCCCCCAAAAAGGCTAAGGTCACATCTAATCATCACATATTTCACAGATTACGAGGAAAGATGAAAGCTAAACTAAGAACTAGACCTTCTTATATTATAGAAATTAATGATGAATCTAGAGAAAAAAAATTCTAGTAGTCATGAATCACTTGAGGCATTTATTTTTGATAACCTAGAGACTAACAATAAATAATTTTCTCAATAAGAGAATAAGGAGGTAGAGTAAGCAGAACACAATCCTAAAGAATTGTGAGAAGAACCAATGTAGAAATAAGTAGAACAAAGGGAGAAAATAACCATACAAGTGGAATTTCTTACTTTGGAGCAAGACCTATAGGAAATAAAGTGATTAAGGAAGAATATATAGGATTAGTCAAGAGGAAGACTAGATGCACTTACTGTAGCAGCTTCTCAATTGTAACCCTCTATAGAAGACCATCCTATAGCCATTGTTTCACAACCTTATATAGAAAAAGAAAACAATAGGAAAAACCTACAACTACCCAAGCTATCAAGTATAATTCTTCCCTTGTGGTGTCTTCTAAATTGATGAAATTGATAGGTAGTCAGTATAAAAGTTTTAGGGAATTAATAAAGGAGAACAAGAAATTAAAGGAAGAGGTCATGTTGAAAGAAGAAAGAATCTCCAAAATACAATAGAAATTTGAATATATGGCTGTTCTTACTCAAGAGATCATTGACTTCAGGCCTCCTACAAGGGTATATTCAATTTATCTTGAGGAGAAATGGAATAAGTTTAAAATCATGAGAACTTAATGTGACATGACTTATGAAGTAATCACTACCCTCTCCTTTTTTCAATTATATAAAGAAAGATCAAAAGAAGAAAAAGCACAATTATGTGAGTTTTATCTTTATAACTATGTTGTACCTTATGACAGGGAATGGAATCCTAACCTATACATTGGAGATGTCATTTTAATGGCATTTTCATCATATCTTTTGAATGAGCAAAGGAGAAGATGAGAGATGATTGGATATAGGAAAAAATAAAGGGAAAGTTGATTGCTTATTAGAAGAGAGTTAGTTGCACTTGAGACTATGTTGATAGAATGGGATAACATTATGTTGTGGAAAGAAGTTAGGGTTTGGTTTGCCAAAAATTGTGATGCAGCCCAAGATTTCTACTTGGGATTGAGAACTTCTATTGGACCCATAAAAGAAGGATCCTACATTGAAAAATGGAATGAGCTCACTCTCAAGCTATAAAGGAAATATCCATATTACCCTTTCAATTTTAAGACAAAATTTAATAGAGCCATAAGATATATTCTACTTGCAAGTATAATGGGATCTCAATTGTTGAGCATAAAATTATAGCCCCCTCTATTTTGGTATCCTATTCCAAATTGGTAGGATAAAAATCCATTAGATGAATCCAATGAGGTCAAAAATTGGTAGATGTATGAACAACAATGTGAATTTTATGCTCACCTATTAAGTGGTGCCATAGAGCCTATGGATTTCAAAACTATTTATGAAATTGAAATGAGCAAGTTTGTTGCTCTTGGATGAGCAAGGTCTTATGTTTGGGGGCGTAATGAACCCTAAAAATGTCATGTTTTTTTCCTCATCTATCATGCTTATCCTTCTTATTTATCATGCTTTTGAGTTACTTTTCCATAAATTTTATATCCTCAAACAATCATAATCTTGTAAATAGTTTTATGTTCTCATACTCTTTGAATAGTTAGAACTATGTCTTGAAATCAAATATATAATAGTTATCTTCTAATATAGGATTTTTTTTTATCTATATTGTGTTTTAAATATGTGTTGAATTAATAGGTATATATCACAAAACATCTTACACAAAAAGGGATCTCATCACACAAACACATCCTACAACCACTACATGACCAAAGTCATGGATGAAAAAAATTTGATTCCTAGTTCAACTGACTCATAAAAATTATAATAACCTCCATGGAGCACAATAATTATGTGGTTGAATACTAAAACAAATTTGTTTGTCCTAAATTAGTATTGTAAGATTCACATGAATAGTAACCTTAGTAGAAAGAACCTATTTTTGTTATCCTATAGATGAATGTTTCTTAGTTTGGAATATATATTGTTTTGTATAAAACAATCTTCTCTATTATATATAGGTAATAGTAGGGTTGAGAAGGTAGTAGATATAAATTAGAGAAACATATCAGAAGTACATTTTGTAAGACAACTATTATTGTAATTTCCCTATAACAATTCATTGTTATATTTTGATTAATATGAACAATCATTTCTGAGTCCATTTCATTATTGTAAGAGAAAGGATTGAAGCTGGAGTAGAAAATAGGAAGGGCCCCCTTTAGAAGTCTTAAATCAACAATCCAACCCATTAAATATCTAAGCATGTTATTTAGTTTCTTTATGTGTTGTGTTTTATTTTTGAATTGTGTGATTTTCAATCTTGCATAGAATTATTTTAAGGAAACTTCTAAAGATAAAATAGTGTAATCATTTAATTCAAAATATTGTATTCATGTTTAATTCCAACATTCCATTTATTACATTACTTTAGAATCTTAGATTAGTTTTAGAAAAAGGTCAAATTAGAAGATTGAGTGTGCACATATAGTGATGTCATCCTATCAAGTTTACATCCTTAGGTTGTTATTTAAATAAAGTAAAAGATGCAGGTCTATGGTAACTCTCTTTGTTCATTCTAATCAAGAGAAGTGTATCTAATTATGAATCAACTACTAGTCAACAACCATATAATATATTTAGTTAAGCCATTCTAATATGGACTCACATCCTAAATTTGGTGATTGGCATAGGGTCTCTAACCTTGAGGGTGACTATTTCCCCTAGAGCAATCCATTTCCTTAGTGCATTTTGACTCTACTCAATTTCTTTCATAGTTCAATTCTATTCCCATTGTATGTGACATTTGTGATAGGGAGTCTTATGTGTCTCTGGAAGGAATCTCCTAAGATATAAATGACAACTATTTTATGCTACATGTGGTGTAAAAAACCATCAAACACCTTCCCTAAAAAGAACAAGTCCTGAATTAGGTCAATTGAAGGCATCACTTTAGGCTTAGTTGTTGTAAAATATAGTTATTGGAATTTCAATCATAGAAAATTAGCTACCAATTATTTTTTCTCAACTATTAAACTTTCTTCACATGAATGGGAATCCATGTTTTCTAATACATCCCACAACACTATATAATTGGAAAATTCACCATTGAATATTGTTGTGTTGAAGATGGTGTCCATGTATTCTATATAATCCTTGATAGAGAAATTCAATGGTGGTAAGACTCATCTAAATACCTTGGATGAGGAATCCTTATTATCTATTTCACTTATGTAATTATCATGATAATTCAACTAGTGTATATCTTACTATAAGTAGTTTTCAAGTAAATGCAGATAGCTAGGGATTTAACTTCTTAGTATAAGGTAAGTTTTATTGAGCTATTTAGAAATAAATAAGCATGATGTCTCTTTAGAGTTATATAATATAGCTTTGAGTATGTTGAATTTAATTCAAGTTCATATGCCATTAATGTCTAATAGCTCCAGGTTTGTTTCAATTATTTAATTTTAACTTTGTAGCTTACTTTGGTGGGTATTTCACATAGACTTTCTATACATTCAAATGAATGCCATGTTATTATCCTGGACAAGTGTCACCATGTTTATAATTTAACACAAAATATTATGCCACATAATGTGCTCTCATGAGTCAAGTTTTATAAAGTTTAAAAACAAATTAACCAAATATCATGATGCCTCAGATGTGCAAAATATAAATATAGAAGTCACGAAGACCCACTAATTGTAAAGGCATAGAAGTTTAAAGATGTTGATGGTCATTGTAAATAAAAATTATAATGAATAAATCTTGTGATAGATAAAATTTATGATTAAAAAAATTTATGATGAATAAAATATTCAAGGACCCATAAATAGTCACAAATTTACAAAATTTCCAATCAACAAAAGTCCCAATAAACAAAAGTAAACAAAAGTTGTAATGAGAAAAAGTTGTGAAGTACAAATTTTTTAAGGACCAATAGTTCTGAAGACCTAAAATTCCATGACATGCACAACTTGTGAAGTGAAAAATACATGAATTATAAACTTAGGATTTTAAGTTTATAATTTTCATGTAATTTTGAAAAACTTGCATACACATTAAACTTCTGAAATCCATCAATAGGTTAGTCTAAATAAAATCCATAGTAAAAACCTAAATAATGGCAAAAATATTGATTGCATTTATACTTAATAAGATACTAAAAAATAATTATCAACATGATAAATAAGAGATTTAAAGCCTTGAATATAGATAAGTAGACACATAAATGCCAATGAAAAAGATTTTCAATTCATAAATAGGCCTTTTAGATTCAAATGAGTCTCTATTCAAAAAACTTGAGATTGGGGGTGTGTTGAGTAAAATAATCCTAATAATCCCAATTATCCAATTCCTTAAAAAATAATATTATTTATGATGAAATTTGAATTGGAAGATTGAATAAATGGAGTTTATTAGAAAATGTTTTAAATTATTGAAAATATTTAGTCCTCACTCTATTATTTTATTTCAAAATCTAGTCATAGACTTGATACAATTTTCCTTTAACCCTTCTTGCATTTGAAATGGGAAATTCATAAATGAACAACCTACACTTTATCTTTTGTAAGAGATATCCACAACACTAATACATTTTCCCTTTACACATTTCTTTCAATTTCATCACAATACACCCTTATTTTAAGTAAAATCATCCCTAGCTCACATTGAGAAACTTCATGAAGGTATAAACTTAAGGATTAGTATCCGACAACACGCTTCCAATATATCATCTACACTTCATAAGTTAGAGTTTTTTTATTTCAATTTTCTTAATCTTTTTATGAGATTAGATTTCTTTTTTAAAACATTTTTAGTGAGTTATAAGTATATAAAAAATAAAATATCTTTCATGAGCACTTATTCTATATGAATTTTATTAATAGACTAAACTATGAATTGGATTACCCTCTACCAAATCAATGGATTGCAGAAGTCTCAGGGAAGATTTATCTATAACCTTCACCCTTGCTTCTCCATCCAACATAAATTTTCCAATATTTATTTTGTTTATTTCCAAAAATGTGTATATATTTTTTATATATTTTGAGTTATAAATCATGTGTGATTAATTTGTGATTTCATTTTATTCACAACCATTCTATGAAGAGGTAATTGCTTCCTCTAGTATAAATTGCTTATTAAATCTTCATATGTTTCCAACCTTTCTGAGTATCATTTTATCCCCCTTTTTGGTTGTAATAAATTCATCATTTGTTTTTTACTACCCATAAACATAAATTTATAATTTTTATTATTTTTACATCCAAAAAATACTTATCTATAAAAACCCATTATATTCATTCCATTTCCTTTTAATTGTTTTCCCCTAATTATTCACCCACACCTTAAATTTTCTGTTTTTCTTTCTATATTCAACAACACACTAAATTTATTATCTTGAAATATTTAATTTAATTTTCCCTCAATAAAAATACAATAGAGGATTAAATTAAGATAAGATAGTAAAACAACCATGAAATTGATTAACATTAAATTTTTATATTTTCATATTTAAATCATTCCATTTTCAGCTTGCATTCATTAAAATCTAAAAATACAAAAATATATCAGCATTTACTTAACTTGTGTTCAACCATGTTTATATTCACAAAACATTGAAAATTAAGAAAACCGTTCAATAGTTAATTTATAACATTTAGAATGTTTCTTTTGCATGCATAAATAAATCTAAAAAATACAAAAAAAAAAAATCAGTTGAGCATTTCTAGTATTTAGTTAATTTTATTTTCATTCACAAAATGTTGAAAATTAAAAAGAAAGAATTTGATTTTTTTATTTTAGAATTCCACTTTCTTTCTGTTTAGTAGTAAAAGGTAGTTTAACTTTTTTTTCATTTTCAAATCATTTATTTATTTTTTTAGTATGCACATTTTAGATTTGTATTAAAATATTTCAAAAAACACTAATTAGCAAAACACTATCATAAACCATCTAAATCATTTAAAAATCAAAACCAGCTCTTAGTTTAAACATCACTTGACACATTCATTCTGACATCCTTTGATGACACTCTTAGGATAAATACATACACACATTATAGGATCATTCCTATGTTTATCCACTATCATTCTAAGATAAAACATACAAAGTGACATCAATTTCAAGCTCAGGATTAAGATTCTCTAGCTCAACTCAACTCCCACATATGATAATCACTAAATTTGAGGCTTTAGATAAATAAACTCAACTTATATAAGCATATCAAATGAGACAAATCCATTTTTTATCATGCAATAAAAAAAAATTACATTTGATTTGAATCTTCATGCTTGGGTCTAGACTCATCCCATTTTATCTTCTTTAGTGGATGACATTACCTGTGTAAGACCAACCTAGTCAATTTAATCAAATAATTCAAGTAATTTAGCCTAAATTATCTCCATTTAGAGAAATAAATATTGATCAAGATTTAAATTACCTAATTATCTTAGAGTTGAGATATTATATAGCCCTTATTTTTAGACAAATCATTGCCCAAAATTAACATTATGAAGCAGTAGAAGAGTATTGATACATAAGAGATTACCAATTAATATATATAGTTCATAACCCCAATAAAGTAGCTTAGTCAATTCAACAAGCTCTTATCATTAAATGAGCTCAACACATTCATCTAAATCACTAGTTATATCTCCCATCATTATTTTTTTGTTGTAAGTTGAGTGCATAAGATTAGTGTGTGATTTTTGTGCATACAAATATAGTGAACTCAACGTGAAAAACTTATACTTTTTCATTTTTACACATTTTTTAATCTTTCATTAATCACTCTCCTCTTATATTAATTTTATGGGTGTCCATATGCCCCCAAAATATTCATGTTGATGATTTCAATAGTCCCTTAGGCTTGGATTTAGTTAGAAATAGTGATTGAGCTAAGATGAACCTTCATTTTCTAGTTGGGATGATTTTGAAGATAAAAATAGTCAAAATAATGACATGTCTCCCTCCTGTATACACATAATATTTTTAGAATTTATCAATTATTGATGTTTTCTCTCTTGTAAAAACCTATCAAGTCTCAATCTCTTTGAGCGCATACCTTAAAGGGTGCACTGGGAAAGGGTTGGGTAGACCATTGTGGCTTTGTAGGATTGTTTTCCCCTATACCACCATTTGCTATCTACACAACCTTATTCTATGGACTTCCCTAAGCCTTGATTCCTCTCTTGCATACTCTTCCAGGCATTTAACCACCTTACTTAGCCCATTTATAAGCCTAAAACTCCTTTTTGACATTTATCATAAAATGCCAGCCTGGGTCGACCCTATATTTAATATTTTAAAAGAAAGTTATGGGTCTAGGTAATATCTAGCCAACCTAAACTAGGACCTAACTTATTTTTATTAAATAAAGGCACAAGGTTGATTGGTCTGAACCTAACGACTAAACTTTCAAAAAGGTTTAGGGTTAGATTCAACTATATATCCACATCCATTTTTGTCATTTAAGAGAAGAGAAGAATAATAATATTATATTACACATCTAATTATCCACCATTCTACTTGAGGATCATAGATTAGGGTTCCAATAATTTTTTGGAGATATAGATCTTATCTTCTGGATAAGTCTGTTGGATGTATAGAGAAGTTGTGTAACCTAGAGCTAACTTATCCTTGTTATTCTTAAATACCACAACCTCTTGCGAAGAAGCTTGGCCAAGGGAGAGATTGAGGATTGATGGGATCATCTTCAAAGGTAAGTATTCATAAATTTGTTTCCTCCTTTATAAGAGTAGATAAATTTGCATTTGTACTTATCTCTCATGCATTAGGATTTCCTATACATTGACTCAAGTATCAATCTTCTATGCATGTTTATTTTTTATGTTTATTACACCCACTTTATGCCACAAGCTTTGGTGAACACTAGATTATATTTTAATTTATTTGTTATTTACTTTGTGAATATGAAAATATAGGACCTAGCTAGGGTTATTTCATGGTATTGCTTGACTAGAGGATTTTGGAACCCTCTCTATTGATGTTATTATGGTAAGATATCCTTTGGTTAGGTCTAACAAACTAATCTTGGTCATGACCCCAAATATCTAATGTATTAACAATCAGAAGTGTAAGTAGGATTTATCTTCTTCAAGTTAGGATTGATTAATAGGTCAACTACATTTTCCTTTGTATAAATTTTAGAGAACTTGATGTGAGTCAAACCCTTGTAGGTTTTCTTTCATGCATTTATTTTATCATCATATTATATATTTATATTTTTGTAGTACTATATCAAACCTATCAGTATAGTTATAACAATATATGCATAGGTTTAACACATAATAGCCTAAAAATGACTATATTATGTTTGTACATGTCTTCTCAAAATATAAGTGACTATATCGATTAGCTCAACATAGTCTTCTTCTTTATATACAAGATTGCATACATAGTTAAACCAGTTGAATTTGTTCACAGTTCTTATTTTTTCACATACAGGTCTATAAACATAGTTGAGCTAGTCAATTATATTTGTAACTTCTTTTCATCACACAAGTTATATAAACTCTATCAAACTTACCAACTCTATTTACAGAACATTTGAATCATTATTTGATCATCACAACATAAAAATTTGCAATCTATGTACCTTCAAACCCACCAAAGATCATTATTAGCTTCTTTGTAATTTTAGTTTTTCATTTTTAGTACTATTTTTCACAAGTTTGTATTATGTAAAATTGCAACCCTACAACCAAATGGGTCAACTAGCTCAACACAATTCTATATCCTATTTTATATCTATAATACATAGTGGACCTATTCGATTATGTTCTTCTAGATCTTGCTTCTGCATAATAGTAGTGACCCAATCAACTATGTTCTAGCTTGTTTGATATAGTGTCACCTAAACTGAATATGTTTCAAAATATATGGAATTAACATATTTTTGTTAGTAATTAGTTCACTTTTCATTTTGTTTGCTTGTATGCTTAGAGTAACAAACATAGATTAATTAAGTGGTTTTTCAATTTATCAATTTAGTCATGTTATTTTTCTCTTTTGCATGCACTTCCAAATCACTTAACATAAAAAAATATTATACATTTATCTTCCTAAGGCCTACTTACTTGGATTTTATCACCAAGGGAGAAGCCAACTTGATTTTTAGGCCAAGTATAAACATGTGGTTGATGGTATATATTGGTAAATCAACTAACACCCTTACTGATGTGAGATTGTGAAGTGAGAGGGTAGGCCCCAATACAAAGTTATTACCATCACCAATATATATCTCTTTTAGCCTAAACTTCCTAAAACCATCCATAGATTGATTTTTAGTTCCTTCTTACAACCAAATTATTAAGCATGAGATATACTGAGAGGGGGATGAATCAATATATCATATATATTATTAAATATTTTACTTAATTTAATTAATTAATTTACTTAAACATTCATTCAAGATATGCAATAAAACTAAAGAAATAACATGCACCAAAAAAGAGAGACACACCAGATTTTTACATGAAAACCCAAAGTGGGAAAAACCACAGAGAACTATCTCAAGTATGAAAATGAGCACCAACTCAAATTACAATTTTCGTAAGCACCAACTTTAAGGAGCACCAACCCCTTTGATGAGAAAAAACACAACAATGATTTATGAGCACCATCCCATAGGAACACCAACCCCTTTGTGTAGATAACACAACTATCTCTCAATGTTGCTTTCTCAACAAATGATAGAATTCTACAATATCTCTTTCTTTTCTTTTCTTTTTTCTCTTCTCTCCTCTTGATCTCCTTAGTGAAATAAAAAACATGCACACTCTTGCATATTACAAATGGATTTTCAAGCCTTTATTTATAGCTTTATAAATGACCATTGGCATTCACCCTTTGTGTCCCTTCAATCCTCATGGAAAATGGTGCCAAACTTACATGACCATTCATATCCTTTCATTTGAAAAGCCACATGGTGACCCTTCATGAGTAAATTCATATATTTGTCTTGGTGACCTTTTGAATTCCTTTGAAATATTTCATATCTCATTGGTAAGGATCTAAAAAAAATTTGCACCATCATTGATTCTTCTAGATTTTCTCTAAGGCCTCAAATATGATTAATTATTTGATCAACCTGCAAAAGATAACTCACTATATTTTCTTCCTCTTCCATTTTCAAACTCTCAAACTATCTTTTAAAAGTTTGGGGCTTAGCTCCCTGAACCTTTCCATCACCTTTATAAATATTTTCAAGCGTTACCCAAGTCTCATGAGTAAATTTGCATTTCCCAACTTTAACAAATTTTGATTCATATAAACCACATAAAATGGCATTTAAAGCTTTAGCATTATTTTCACTCGCCTTCTTTTCTATCATAGTGGTCACAAGTGTCTATGGCTCTTCGTATTCCTCCACAACTGCTTGTCAAATGTTGAATCTAAGAGACATCAAATAAGTCCTCATCCTTATGCTCCAAAAATCATAATTTATCCCATCAAACAAAGGTTCCTTATTTGTACAAAAATATTCATGTGATCTATCCATCATGCTTTCCTCAATCTACCTTCAAGCTATTAAACTTTTTCCAAAGGAACCTACTTTGATACCAATTGTTAATCATGGGATATACTTAGAGGGTGGGGGGGTGAATTAGTATATCATATATCTTATTAAATATTTTACTTAATTCAATTCCTTAATCTGCTTAAACATTCATTCAAGATATGTAATAAAATTGAAGCAATAATATGCACCACAAAAGAGAGAGAGACACTATATTTTTACATGGAAATCTAATGTGGGAAAAACCACAAAAAACTATCTCAAGTAAGAAAATGAGCACCAACTCAAATTAAAATGTTCACAAGCACCAATTTTCAAGATAACCAACCCATTTGCTGAGCACTAACACAATAATGAATTGTCTGCACCAACCCATAGGAACACTAACCCCTTAGTGTAGATAACACAACTATCTCTCAATGTTGCTTTCTCAACAAATGATATAATTCTGCAATATCTCTTTATTTTCTATTCTCTTTTCTCTTCTCTCCTCTTGATCTTCTTAGTGAAATACAAACCATGCACACTCTTACATATTACAAATGGCTTCTCAAGCCTTTAGTTATAGCTTTCCAAATTACCTTTGGCATTCACCCTTTGTGTCCCTTCAATCCTCATGGAAAATGGTGCCAAAATTGCATGACCCTCCACATCCTTTCATTTGAAAAGTCACATGGTGACCCTTCATGAAAAAACTCATCTTTTCTTCTTTTGTCTTTGTCTTGGTGACCTTTCAAATTCCTTAAGATGACTCTTCATAAAAAAAATGCACCATACCTTCTTTTGTCTTCACTTGGTGACTCTTGGAATTCCTCAAGATGACTCTTCATGAGAAAATGTGTCCCATTCTTCTTTTGTCTTTACCTCATGACTCTTTTACTTCTCCATGGGCCCTATTTTGACTTTATGCAACCAAAAATATATTTGTTAATATAAAATAAATATTAACACACATTAGCCAAGATATGAACATTAAAAACACCATTAAATGATATGGGGCCTTTATCACCAAAAATGTTAGACCTTTGACATCAATGACAATATTTACAATAATATCCCCCTTTGTCATTGATGTTAACCTCAAACTAAAATTTCCACATCCTGAAACCTGCCCTACACATGCTAGCTTGCACAGACTACCATCTAAAAAACATACAGTAACTCCCCCTTACTGTAGAAACTTATACCTATTTTTACACCTATACCTATACCTATTTTTTTTCTTCTCCACTTTTTACATCAATGTTAAAGGTCCTATCTTAGAGGTAACACTTAGCTCCCCCTTAATTAATGCTAATCTTCAATGGCAAGACGTAAATGAAATTACTCCCAATTTCTCTTGCAAATACTCAAATGTGTCTTTTAGTAGTACCTTTGTGAAAATATCTATAATCTATTTTTTAATATTTATATATTCCATCTTAACCTATCGATTTTCAACCTATTCTCTCAAGAAGTGATATCTGATGGGAATATGTTTTGTTCTTGAATGCATCACTAGATTCTTTAAAATATTAATAAAACTTATGTTGTCACAAAAATAGAAATAAGTTCATCATATTTTACCTTGATGTCTTCTAAAGTTTGCTTTATCCAAAGCACTTGAGTACAACACAACAATGCTACATATATTATGCTTCATTTGTAGAAAGTGATACTGAGTTCTACTTCTTGCTTAGCCAAGATACTAAGCTATCACCAAGAAAGAAAGTTCCTCCACTTGTACACTTTTTGTCATCCAAACAACCTACCCAATCTAAATATGTATAAGCAACCAAAGTGAAATATCTACCTATGGGATACCATAATCCATAATCCAATGTCCCCTTGACATATTTGAATATTCTTTTTACCAACTGAACATGACTCTCTTTTGGGGCTGGCTGATATCTTGCAACCATGCCTACTACATGCATAATGTATGGCCTCAATGATATCAAATATAAAAGACTACCAATCATAGATATATACAAAGATTAATCTATAATGGGTGAATATTCATCCTTACTCACCTTGTTCCCTATACCCATTGGTGTATAAACTGGTGCACAATCCTCAAAACCAAACTTTTTAAAAAAATTCTTTGGCATATTTACTTTGAGATATGAATATTCCTTTATCTGACTGAAAAATTTGCAAGCCTAATAAAAATGACAATTCTCTACACATAAACATCTCAAATTATTTTTGCATATTATCAAAAAATTATTTTTTCATATTATCAATATTTCCTCCAAAAAAGATGTCATCAACATATACCACAAAAATCAATTGATGCTCACCTTCTATTTTGATGTAGAGATTACTGTCAACAAATCCTCTCTTGAAACCTTGATCCTAAAAGTACTTATCAAGTCTTACATACCAAGATTTGGAATATTATTTCAATCCATATAATGTTTTATTTAATCTACATATATGTCTACTATCATTTGAGAGAATAAATCCCTCAGGTTGCTCAATGTAGACCTCTTCTTCTAGATTCTTAATTAAGAAGGCAGATTTGACATCCATTTGAAACACTTTGAAAATTCAAAACATTTCATATGTAAGAAATATTATAATAGCATCTATCCTTACTAATGGTTCAAAATTTTATTTAAAATCTATACCCTCAATCTGAGCATATCCTTTACATACCAACCTAGCTCTATTTCTTATCACTTCACCATCTTCATTCAGCTTATTTATATATACCCACTTTGTTCCTATAACATTTTGATTATTTGGTCTAGGCACTAATTCCTAAGTATAATTATTTTCTATCTGATTTAATTCTTCATCCATTGCCTTAAACCAATGCTCATCATGTATAGCTTTTGAAAAAAAATTAGGCTAAATTTTAGATAACAAAGAAAAATCTACTTGCTCAGATTCACTTGCCATCATCCTTCTAGTGTGAACTCCTTAACTTATGTTCTTGATGATGTCACTCTTATTATGATTTTTGTAAACATATTTGGATGGGATCTTGGTGTCCTTTTGTTCCTTCTTCTCATCTTCATTAGATTCTTCAAAATCTTCTTCTTTAATGATTTCAAGAATGTCTACTGGATCATTGTCTCTTTGTGCTCCATCTTTGTCTATCCTGACACTTGTACTTTCAACTATTTTCTTGATTATTTTATTATAAAATTTATAAGATTTAATTTTTCAAGAATAACTAAGAAATATACCTTCATCTAATCTAGATTCAAACTTACCCAATTTTTCATCGATTCTCTTTATGAAGCATCTACTATCAAAAACTCTAAAATAATCAACTGTAGCTAGTTTGTATTTTCATAGATCATAGGGAGTTTTGTCACTATTGACTCTCAATAATACTCCATTCTGAATATGTACTTTTTTACCAACTAACTCTTTCCAATATTTATCTAGTATCTTAGATTTATTTAGCATTGTTCTCACCATCTCTTGAACTGTTCTATTTTTTTGCTCTACTATTCCATCTTTCTATGGAGTTATGGCTACTAAATAATGTCTCTTTATCCCATGGTCTTCACAATACTCAATAAATTTATCTAACATGAATTATCCTCCTCGATCTGATCTCAAGCACTTAATCTTCAAATCAGTTTCATTTTCAACTAAAGCCTTGAATGCTTTAAAGTGTCTAAAATCTTCTAATTTTTTTCAAAAGCATTACCCAAGTCATGCATGTAAAATCATCAATGAGCGACATGAAATATTTATCACCTTGAGTAATTTGAGTTCTCATAGGTCCACAAAAATTAGTGTGAACAAGTTCTAACATCTGAGTGGTCGAGTATTCTTTTATCTTGAATCATCTTTTGACCTGCTTCTCATGCTGACATGGTTCATAAAGCATGTTGGAGGGCTTTGTAATCTTTGGAATATTTTTTAATACTTGCTTCTTGTTGATGTTGACAAGATTATTAAAATTTATATGTCCCATTCTCCTGTGCCATAGCCAAATTTATTTAATTTGACTCAAATAACATCTTTGACCTTTGACATCTGATAACATATACAAATTGTTACATATTCTCTGAGCATCTGCAACCAACATATTTGAATATTTTTTTATAATATCACATCCTTTTGCATAAAAATTTAGTGTGTGTCCCTGATCACACATTTGACTTACACTCAAAATATTATGCTTAAGACCTATATATAAAACATTTTTAGTTTTAGTTTTACTATTATCTAAACTTAGTGTACCTTTTTTGATAATTCTAGTAGTAGTATTATCTCCAAATTTCACTGTGCTACCATTGATCTTCTTTAGGTTTATTAACTTGATCTTGTCTCTTCTCATGTGCCTCGAACATCCATTATCAATAAACCATGGATTTCATTCATTTCTTGCATGCAAAGCTATCTAGACCAACATAGACTTTTTAGGTTGTTTCTTCTGCCATGAACCTATCTAAACTTTCTTCTTGATGAATGGAGCTTTGAAACTCTAGTCCTTCTTGACTGACTCAAACATGCTTCTATAGTACCAAGTTATGTGTCCAAAGTTATTACACTTGTAACATATTATGGCTTATTCATTAAAACCTGATAAAGGAGCAAAAGAGTTGTGGCTTCTACTTGACTCTACATGAGTCTCCTTCTCTTTGTTTTTCAAATTGTTGTCCATTCTTTGACATTCTATTTTCTTATGACCATATCCATTATAATAAAAATAGTAACCATATAAATAGAACCTATTTGTGTATCTCTAACCTAATTGCTTTTTGTAGCTCTATTACTTTCAACCTTATTTGTTTGAGATGTCCTCTAGATTCTTAACTTCTTCCTTTTTTATTTCCTCTTTTTTAATAACTTCAACATAACTCTTTCCTTTTTATGTGCTAACCTTGTCTATGGAGGTTGTGGCCTCCCCTTTCTCCTTTTCAAATCTGATATCTATCTTATCTAATATTGATCTTTGACTTTATAATATCTTATTCAACATATTAGTGTTATTCTCAAATTTTGAATCATTTGATGGTCTATCATTGATTTCTTTATTTGTTTTCTCAAGATCTACTTTTAAAGAAGTAATTTCAACAACATACCTTTTACATTCTTCACTTACTTTTTTGCAATTGTGTTGTTAGATATTTTTCATTCTTTTTGGCTTCTTCAAAGTGTGCTTGTAGATCTTCAATTGTTTCCTTTGACTCCTTTTCATTTTTTTTAATCTGCAGCTTTAATCTCTAATTCTTCTTCTCAAGCGAATTTAATTCTTCTAAGGAACAAATGAATTCTCCTTCTATATTCACTTTGGCTTGATCCTATTATTTTTCTTGATCATCTATACTTTTTCTTACAGAGGCATCTTCATGTATGTCCATTAATAAAATCTCTTCTTCTTCTGAATCACTAACTCCACTATCTTTGGTTGAGCTAGGTTCTTTAGAATATAAACCCTTCTTGAATTTTTATTTGAAATTCTTCTTGTATGTAGACTTTTCTTCTTCATTATCACCATTACACTTATCTAGGAACTTGGCTATAAAATGTCCAATCTTTCCACAATTAAAACATTTGAAAAGTAATTTTCCTTGATATTTACCTATGCCCTTTTTTGACTTAAAAATGAAAAGAGATCCATTGTCAACTTTATCATCATAGGATCTATCACTTAATTCCTAAATCTTAGCCTTATCTTTCTTTGATGTCTTGAAAGCAACTTCCCTTTTTGAGGGTTTCTCTTGTTTGGTTCACATCTCATATGTTGTGAGAATATGGTGTATTTCATCCATCTTTAGCTTGGATATATCCTTTATCTCCTTGATTGCTAAAACTTTTGCATCATATATAATTAGTAGGGATCTCAAAACTTTTTGCACCACTGTTGATTCTTCTAGATTTTCTCCAATGCCTCAAATATGATTAACTATTTGATCAACTTTCAAAAGATAACTTGCTATATTTTCTTCCTCTTCTATTTTCAAACTCTCAAGTTGTATACTAAAAGTTTGGAGCTTAGCTTACTAAACCTTTCCATAACCTTTATAAATATTTTCAAGCTTTACCCAAGTCTTATGAACAGATTTGAATTTCATAATTTTAACAAATTTTGATTCACTTAAACCATATAAAATATCATTTAAATCTTTATCATTATTTTTACTTCCTTTATTTTCTACCATAGTGGTCACAAGTGTTTGTGGCTCTTCGTATTTCTCCACAACTGCTTACCAAATGTCAAATCCAAGAGACATCAAATAAGTCTTCATCTTTATGATCCAAAAAGTATAATTTGTCCTATCAAACAAAGGTGCCTTATTTGTATAAAAACCTTCATGTGATCCAACCATCTTACTTTTATTGATCTACCTTCACGTTGTTAAATATTTTCCAAAGGAACCTGCTCTGATACCAATTGTTAAACACAAGATATATTAAGAGGGGGGGTGAATCAGCATATCATATATCTTAATAAATATTTTACTTAATTCATTTCCTTAATATGCTTAAACATTAATTCAAGATATGTAATAAAATTGAAGTAATAACATGCACCACAAAAGAGAGAGAGAGATGCCAAATATTTATGTGGAAACCTAAAGTGGAAAAAATTGTGAATAACTATCTCAAGTATACAAATGATCACTAACTAAAATTATAATTTTCACAGGCACCAACTTGCAAGAGCACCAACCCCTTTGCTAAGCACCAACACAATAATGATTTGTGAGCACCAACCCACAAGAACACCAACCCCTTTGTGTAGATACCACAATTATATCTCAATGTTGATTTCTCAACAAATGATAGAATTATACAATATCTCTTTCTTTTCTATTCTCTTTTTTCTTCTCTCCTCTTACTCTTCTTAGTGAAATACAAACTATGCACACTCTTGCATATTACAAATAGCTTATCAAGCCTTTATTTATAGCTTTCCAAATGACCTTTGGCATTCACCCTTTATGTCCCTTCAATCCTCATGGAAAATGGTGCAAAAATTATATGACCCATCGTATCCTTTCATTTGAAAAGTCACATGATGACCCTTCACAAGCAAATTCATCTTTTCCCCTTTTTTTTTTTGTCTTAGCGACCTTTCAAATTCATTAAGATGACTCTCTATGGAAAAATGTGCCATACCCTCTTTTATCTTCACTTGGTGACTCTTGGAATTTCTCAAGATGACTCTTTATGGGAAAATGCATCTCATTCCTCTGTTGTCTTTACCCCATGACTATTTGACTTTTCCATGGGCCCTATTTTGACTTTATGCAACCAAAAATATATTTTTTAATATTAAATAAATATTAACACACATTAGCCAATATATGAACATTAAAAGTACCATTAAATGCTATGGGGCCTTTATCACCAAAAATTTTAGACCTTTGACATCAATTACAATATTCTAACAATCTCCCCCTTTGTCATTAATGGAAACCTCAAACTAAAATTGCCACATCCTAAAACTTGCATTTCCCATGTCAGCTTACACATATTTCCATCTAAAAAACATACAATAACTCCCCTTTACTGTAGCAACCTATACTTATTTTTTCACCTATACCTATAACTATTATTATACCTATTTCTATTCTTCTCCTCCTTTGACATCAATGGCAAAGTGTCTATACTAGAGATAAAACTTAGCTCCCCCTCAACTAATGTTGATCTTCAATGGTAGGAAGTAAAAGAAATTACTCCAAACTTATCTCATAGATACTCAAATATATCTTTTGGTAGTGCCTTTGTGAAAATATCTATAATCTATTAGATAGTATTGATATATTCCATCTTAAACTACTGATTTACAACTTGCTCTCTCAAGAAGTGATATCTAATGGGAATATGTTTTGCTCTTGAATGCATCACTAGATTATTTTAAATATTAATAGCACTTGTGTTTTCACAAAAAATATAAATAAGCTCATCATATTTTAACTTGATGTCTTCTAAAGTTTGTTTCATCCAAATCACTTGAGTATAACACAACACCATTGCAATATATTATGCTTAAGCTATAGAAAGTGATACCAATTTTTACTTCTTACTTAGCTAAGACACTAAGCTATCACACAAGAAATAAATATCCTCTACTTGTATTCTTTATGTCATCCAAACAACCTACCCAATAAATTTTTTTATAAAAAATATAATCTCTTCTTGTAGGATACCATAATCCATAATCTAGTGTCCCTTTGACATATTTGAATATTATTTTCACCAATAGAACATGACTCTCTTTTGGTGGATGCCTGATATCTTACAACCATACCTACTACATGCATAATGTTTGGCCTTGATGTTTTCAAATATAAAAGAATACCAATCATATATCTATACAAAGATTGATTTATAATGGGTGAATATTCATCCTTACTCACCTTTTTCCCTATACTCATTAGTGTACCAACTGGTGCACAATCCTCAAAACCAAAAATTTTCAACATTTCTTTAGCATATTTACTTTGAGATATGAAAATTTCTTTATCCGATTGAAAAATTTGCAGCCCTAAGAAAAATGACAATTCTCCAAGCATAGACATCTCAAATTATTTTTGCATATTACCAAAACCTTGTTTTGTCATGTTTTCAATTTTTCCTCCAAAAATGATGCCATCAACATATACCAAAACAATCGATTGATGCTTACCTTCTATTTTGATGTAGAGATTATTGTCATCAAATCCTCTTTTGAAACCTTGATCCTACATGTGCTTATCAAGTCTTGCATACCAAGCTCTAGGAGCTTGTTTCAATCCATACATTTCTTTCTTAAATTTTCATACATGGATACTATCATTTGAGAGAATAAATCCCTTAAGATGCTCAATGTATACCTCTTCTTCTAGATTCCCATTTAGGAAGGAAAATTTGACATCCATATGCAAGAAACATTCTAATAGACTCTAGCCTTACTGATGGTGCAAATGTTTCTTCAAAATCTATACCCTCAATCTGAGCATATCATTTACATACCAACCTATATTTATTTTTGGTAACTTCACCATCTTCATTTAGCTTATTTTTATATACCCACTTTATTCCTATCACATTTTGATTCTTTGGTCTAGGCACTAATTCCTAAGTATCATTATTTTATATCTAATTTAATTTTTCATCCATTGCCTTAACCTAATGCTCATCATGTCTAGCTTCAAAAAAAATTAGGCAAAATTTTGGATAACAAAGAAAAATTTACTTGCTCAGAATCACTTACCATCATCCTTCTAGTGCAAACTCCTTAATTTATGTTCTCAATGATGTCACTCTTATTATAATTTATCTAAACATATTTGGATGGGGTCTTGGTGTACTTTTGTTCCTTCTTTTCATCTTCATCTAATTCTTCAAAATCTTCTTCTTCAATGATTTTAAGAATGTCTACTAGATCATTATCTATTTGTGTTCCATCTTATTTTATCTTGACACTTGCACTTTTAACTATTTACTTGGTTATTTTGTTATAACATTTATAAGCTTTACCTTTGCAATAATAACCAAGAAATATACCTTCATTTGCTCTAGATTCAAGCTTACATAGTTTTTCATCGATTCTCTTTATGAAGTATTTGCTACCAAAAACTTTGAAATAATTAACTATAGCTGGTTTGTCTTTTCGTAGCTCATAGGGAGTCTTTCCACTATTGAATCTTAATAATACTCTATTATTAATATGCACTATTGTACCAACTACCTATTTTCAATATTTATCTACTATTTTAGATTCATTTAGCATTGTTCTCACCATCTCTTGAATTATTCTATTTTTATGCTAATTACTCCATTTTACTATGGAGTTATGGTTACTAAATAATGTCTCTTTATCCCATAGTATTCAAAATACTCAATAAATTCATCTAACATAAATTATCCTCCTCGATCTGATCTCAGGCACTTAATCTTCAAATCAATTTCATTTTCAACTAAAGCTTTGAATGCTTTGAAGTGTCTAAAAGCTTCTATTTTTTTTTTAAAAAAAATTACCCAAGTCATGCATGTAAAATCATCAATGAGCAATATGAAATATTTATCGCCTTGATTAATTTGAGTTCTCATAGGTCCACATAAATCAATGTGAACAAGTTCTAACATCTAAGTGGTCGAGTATTCTTTTGTCTTGAACCATCTTCTAACCTACTTCCCATGCTAACATGGTTCACAAAGCGTGTTGGAGGGCTTTGTAATCTTTGAAATATTTCTAACTACTTGCTTCTTATTGATGCTAACAATATTATCAAAATTGATGTGTCTCATTCTCTTGTTCCATATCCAACTTTCTTCAATCTGACTCAAATAACATCTTTGACCTTTGATATCTGATAAGATATATAGATTGTTGCCTATTCTTTGAGCATCTATAACAAACATATCTAAATCTTTTTTTCTAATCTCAGAACCTTATACATAAAAATTTAGTGTGTGTCCCTAATCACACATTTGACTTACACTCAAAATATTATGCTTAAAACCTTCTACATACAAAAAAGTTTTAGTTTTAGTTATACCATTATCCAAACTTAGGGTACCTTTTCTAACAATTAGTATTATTATCTCTAAATTTCACTGTGCCATCATCAATATTCTTTAGGGTTATGAAATGTATTTTGTCTCCTGTCATATGTCTGAAACATCCACTATCAATGAACCATGGATTTTATTCATTTCTTGCATGCAAATTTGTCTAGACCAATATAGACTTTTTAGGTTGTTTCTTCTACCATGAACTTGTCTGAACTTTCTTCTTTATTAATGGAGCTTTGAAACTCTAGTCCTTCTTGAATAACTTGAAAACACTTATACAATACCAATTTATGTGTTTGAAGTTGTTACACTTGTAACATATTATGGATTCTTCATTAAATCCTGATAGAGGAGCAAAAGAGTTGTGGCTTTTGCTTGACTCTGCATGAGTCTCCTTCTCTTTATTTCTAAAATTGTTTGCCCTTTTTTGACATTATATTTTCTTATGACCATATCCATTACAATAAAAATAGTAACCATAAAAATATAATTTATTTATGTATCTCTAACCTGACTATCTTTTATATCTCTATTCCTTCCAACCTTCTTTATTTGAGATGTCTTATATATTCTTAGCTTCTTCCTTTTTTATTTCCTCTTTTGTAAGAACTTCAACATAACTCTTTCTTTTTTTTGTGTTAACCTTGTCTATGGAAGTAGTGGCCTCCCCTTTCTCCTTTTCAAATCCAATACCTATCTTATATGATATTGATCTTTGACTTTATAATATTTTATTCAACATATTAGTGTTATTCTCAAATTTTGAATCATTGCATGCTATATCATTAATCTCTTTATTTGTTTTCTCAAGATCTACTTTTAAAGAAGTAATTTCAATAACATACATTTCACATTCTTCACTTATTTTTTGCAATTGTGCTGTTAGATATTTTTCATTCTTTTTGGCTTCTTCAAAGTGTGCTTATAGATCTTCAATTATTTCCTTGGACTCCTTTTCATTTTTTTCAATCTAAAGCTTTAATCTTCGATTCTTATTCTCAAGAGATTTAACTCTTCTAAGACACAAATGAGTTCTCCTTATAGATTAACTTTGGTTTCATCCTATTCTTCTTCTTGATCATTTGTACTTTTTCTTGAAGAGTCATCTTCATGTATGGCCATGAATAGAATCTCTTTTTCTTCTTCGGAATCACTAACTCCACTATCTTCAATTGAGCTAGTATCTTTAGAATATAAACTCTTCTTCTCAAATCCATTCTTAAATTTGTATTTAAAATTCTTCTTGTATATACACTTTCCTTCTTCATTATCACCATTACCCTTATCTATACACTTAGCTATAAAATGTTCAATCTTTCCAAAATTAAAACATTTAAAAGGTAATTTTATTTTATATTTACCTATGCCCTTTTTCTACTTACGAATGAAAATATCTCTATTGTCATCTTCATCATCACCAAAATTGTCACTTGATTCTTAAATCTTAGCCTTGTCTTTATTTGATGTCTTAAAATCAACTTCCTTTTTCAAGGGTTTCTCTTATTTGTTTCACATCTCATATACTATGAGAATACCATGTAGCTCATCCATATTTATCTTGGCTAGATCCTTCATCTCCTCGATTTCCAAAACCTTTGCATCATATCTCATTGGTAGGGATCTCAAAACTTTTTTCACCACCACTGATTCTTATAGTTTTTCTCTAAGGCCTCAAATATGATTAACTATTTTATCAACCCACAAAAGATAACTTGCTATATTTTCTTCCTCTTCCATTTTCAAACTCTAAAACTATCTTCTAAAAATTTGGATCTTAGGTTGCTAAACATTTCCATCATCTTTATAAATATTTTCAAGCTTTACCCAAGTCTCATGAGTAGATCTACATTTCATAACTATAAAAAATTATGATTCACATAAACCACATAAAATAAAATTTAAATCTTTAGCATTATTTTCACTTTCCTTCTTTTCTATTGTAGTGGTCACAAGTGTCTGTGGCTCTTCGTATTTTGCCACAACTGCTTGCCAAATGTCAAATCTAAGAGACAAAATAAGTCCTCATCCTTATGCTCCAAAAATAAAAAAATTTCCCATCAAACAAAGGTGCCTTATTTGTATAAAAACCTTCATATGATCCAACCATTGTGATTTCCCCAATCTACCTTCAAGGTATTAAACTTCTTCCAAAGGAACATGCTCTGATACCAATTGTTAAACATGGGATATACTGAGAGGGAGGGATGAATCAATATATCATATATCTTATTAAATATTTTAATTAATTTAATTAATTAATATTCTTAAACATTCATTCAATATATGCAATAAAATTTTAGTAATAACATGCCCACAAAAGAGAGAGAGATACCAAATTGTTTCATGGAAACCCAAAGTGGGAAAAAGCATGGAGAACTATCTAAAGTATGCAAATGAGCACCAACTCAAATTACAATTTTTTTAAGAACCAAATTATAGGAGCACCAACCCCTTTTTTGAACACCAACACAATAATTATTTGTGATCACCAAGCCACAAGATCACCAACCCCTCTATGTAAATAACACAACTATCTCACAATGTTGCTTTCTCAACAAATGATAGAATTCTACAATATCTCTTTCTTTTATATTCTCTTTTCTCTTCTCTCCTCTTTCTCTTCTTATTGAATTAAAAACCATGCACAATATTTCATATTACAAATGGATTCTCAAGCCTTTATTTATAGATTTCTAAATGACTTTTGGCATTCACCCTTTGTGTCCCTTCAATTCTCATGGAAATTGGCACCAAACTTGTATGACCCTTCGTATCCTTTCATTTGAAAATTCACATGGTGACCCTTCATGAGAAAATTCATACTTTCCCCTTTTGTCTTTGTTTTGGTGACCTTTTAAGTTACTTAAGATGACTCTTCACAGAAAAATGTGCCATACCCTCTTTTGTCTTCACTTGGTGACTCTTGGAATTCCTCAAGATGACTCTTCATGGGAAAATGCATCCCATTCCTCTTTTATCTTTACCCCATGAACCTTTGACTTCTCCATGGGCCCTATTTTGATTTTATGTAACCAAAAATATATATTTTAATATTAAATAAATATTACCACACATTAGCCAAGATATGAACATTAAAAACACCATTAAATGCTATGGGGATTTTATCACCAAAAATGCTAGACCTTTGACATCAATGACAATATTTCCAACACAAATTCCCATCACATTAATCTCAAAATTTATTATAAATTAATAACACTTAGGAGTGACCAATTAGTTAACATTTAATTTCAAGTTGTTGATTGCTCTTTGATCATTGTATTTTGTATTATAAAAATTGCATTAGTCAGTGTTTGTGTAAGGTTTATGTTGTGTGTTGCAATTGGATTAATCATATTAATACAATTTCTTGTGTGTTTAATTTTTTTTTTAAAAATATTATCATACAAAATATTTATCTATTTTCAGAACACTATCATCCCTATCGACATAGTCTCTTATAGACTATTCATCTTCTTTGGCTTCATTACATAGTCATCTTTCTTGATTGTGTATCTTTGTCTAAAAGTACATATTTGACCTATCTAAATGTGTCCTATTGTTTCCTAGTCAATTTCCTATCTAGTAGTACTTAATTTACCCATATGATTGTGTTATTTTATTCTTTGTTTTGCTTCTTCTTTTTTAGAACAATGTCAAAATGTTTGATTATGTATCCTATTTCTTGATTTTTCTTTTCATCAACTTTTCAACCTTTTTTTCTCATCATGAATTTATTATTATAGGATAATATAGAGTTAAATATTACAAACATTATGGGGCTTACTAATCCTAATAGGTTTCCCAAGAAATATCTTGTGGATTCCACTTTAGATGAAAGCAATGTTCACATTGCCACTCACAATACTAATTATGGGACTCCTCATTCATTATCAATTCATAATCCTTAGATATCATTATAAGATGAACATGAATTAGAGTACACACCTAAAATTATCTTATTCATTAATGGATTTACTCAACATAGAGGAAATAATCATTCAACCATTTATGATCTTATGCTAGATCCTCAATTAGATGAACCTATTTCACCCTCCCCCACCATCTCTCTTGAATTTAGGGGAGACACTTTATTTGATTCTCAATCTTATTCTTCTATTTTTTATCTTTCACACACATGACATTTTCTTCTATGACTTTTTTAACCTCCATGCCAAGTATCTCCACTAACATGGTAGGTTCAACTTCTAGTGGGTCTTTTCCAAAGATCCTCCTCTTTAATCATGCCATTAGTGCATGTTTTGATACTAATGCTAATAATTATATTAGTGCATATTTTTGACCAATGTTAACCATGCTACTAGTGCTTCCTTTTCTATCAATGCTTCTTGTTCCTCTAGTACAGTGTATTCTACTACTCATATTGCAACTAAAGCCATAATACTAATTCCAACACTTCACATGCTACACACACTAGTCAAAATGCTACACAAACTCACCAAATTTTATTACAAACACTTAATCAATTACATAATTTTCAAACCAATAATGCAAATCAAATTATGTACATGAAAAACCATCTCATTAACCTTAAAAATTAACTCCAATAGGTTTTATGGGGAGCACAAAATCAAAATTCACCCTATCCCCCTTCAAGATTCCCATGGTAACCTTATTACTCAACCACCCCTCATTAATAAAATGATCAAACATATCCAAAATGAACCTCTTATAACTCAAATTTACTAATATTGATATAAGAGGTATCACACCTACCATCACCTACAACAGATCTATCGATCCCACATTGCACTTAAAGACATTTGGTAGCCTCTATAAATATTGGGTCAAAAATAATACCTTTGCTTCTACCAAGATATTAGCTAAAAAAATATTAGGAGATGCTTTAGATTTTTTAAATCAATTAAAAACTCATTCTATCACTAGTTTTGAAGATTTGGTTAACTCCCTAGTATAAGAGTTTGAAACTAGTGATCTCCCTAAGAATAATGTATCTCACTTCATAAATTGTAAACAACTTGAAACTGAAATGACATAATATTTCATTAAATGATGGAATAAATTATCTAAAAAATGTGAGCATAATATGGTAGATGATAAATTTTCAACATAATCATTAATGATCTCTACCCCAAGTTACAATTTAGGTTAGGACACACTCTCTCTCTAAGAAATTTAAAAGAAGCCTTCGACCAATCTAAGTGATAAGGATTTCTCATGCACCAATTTGAACCATCTCAACCTATCAGAGGAACTTGAATTATCATTAAGAACAAAAACCATCATGCTACCAATGATGGTGTTAGTTATACTTATGTCACTATTTATAATATTTAATCAATCACTCCCAATAACACCATGGATTATGCTCCCCCTCCATAAAACACTCCTAATCCTACCTATTCACAAACTAAAAAAATCAATGTCAACAAACCATTATCATTATCCAAGATTCAAAATAATTTTTCAAGGCCTCTACCACAAGATCTTGAAACCACTCATATAATGAAATGATGGTATGATTTGAATAAATTTTGTTGGTTTGATACAATTTGAGGCCACTCTCATGAGACTTGTATACAATTGTGTAATCTAGATATGAATTTTATTCTTGGCCCAAAATTTGATCACAATTTGCTCATTCACAAGCATAAAAAAGCATATGAAATAGATTCTAAATCCCATGAAATGAAAAAAAAATCAAGATTTAAATCAAGCTAATTATTATCTTGTTATATACAAAGATCCTCTTCCCAATCATCAAGATAGAAACAAAAATCCTAGTCATACAAATAATGTTGAAATTCTTATAGACCTCACTAATAATGAATAAAATGTGGTAAATATGACTAATATGTGAAGAGTAGTTGATTTTATTGACTCTAATCCAACACCTACACATCAAACCGCTTAAACATTCTGCATCATTCAAGATACTTCCCCATCTCATCTAATAGAGTTGGGGTAAGAGGTCATTATAACTTTACAAGAACCACTTTTAACACTTAAAATTTCTTATACCTCTCACACTATCTCTACTATTCCCCTAACATACAAACATATAGACAACATTACCCAACCTTCTAATAGTATTTCTTCAATCCAATTGTAAGAAATACCTCAATCAACCATCCCACCACCTAAAGGCCATCAACCTATTTTTTCTCAAACCAAACCGACTAAATCTTACCAACACAAGTTTAATTACACTTCCAACCCTCCTTCACATGATATCTTACAACATTATGTACCTATATCTAGCAATCTCCCCATGGGTTATGATGAAAGGGACTCCATGATGTAAATTTCTCATCTTCCATCTCAAATAACATTCCTAAAATTAATGTGAAACCTAAATCATTGAAATCATCTAATGTAATTATTATTTTAAATGAACATCCCTCATTCTCCTCTAATAGGACATGAACCTACCTTGTCTAGGTCCAAAGATAGTATCCATAAATAATGCAAAGAGATGTCCATACATGTTGATGAAATAATGGACACTTCTATTTCCCTTAATGTTCCTCTCACTTCCATGATTTCAAATTAGGTTTTTCTTCCTAAAGATGATCCACATATATTAATTAGCATCCAAATCAGAAATATCCAAGTTAAGCATTACTTGATTGATGAGGGTTCAAGTACTTGAGTTTCCTCCCTCAATTTCATGAAAACTCTTGGATATTATGAATGCAATATCAAGTCCACACATAACACTTGTCAAGGCTATGATATAAGGTAAATGCCTTATTTAAGTTGTGTTTGGATTCCCATTACTATCCCTCATGTCATTGTCTATGTGAAAGTTATGATCTTTAACTTTCCACTCTCTTATAACATCTTTCTTGGTAGACATTAGACTCATTATATGAGGGTTGTCACCTCATCTTCATGCTAATGCATCAAATTTCCCCATAATGGTGTTATTTATAATATTCAAGGAGACAAAAACCCTTGGCATTTTAAATAATTTTAAGAGCTTGGTTTCTTTACAATTCTTAACCTTTAACCTTTGCCTAGTATCCCATTTAGGGAATCTCAACTCTTTAATTATCCTATCAATTTTACCTAAGGTTATAATGGTCACCCCAAAATCATTGGGAACATACCACCTAACGTCATATATTTTGATGATGATGAGCCATATGAGTTAAGCCTCAAGCTAAAAACTTATGATTTATCCCCTCATATGATTGTTCAACTTCCTTCCTCTTTACAATCATAATTTTGTTAACCTTTTATCAATGATATACCTGTGATCTTAAATAAGACTAGACATTATATTCATCATGCAACATATAATTATAAGGCCATACCCACATATACCATCAACATGCATACACCTAAATATGATGATGCTTATGATTTAGATGACCCATTTTTATGAGGACTTGTCCAAGATAGAGATGCTAAGATTCTTTGATATCATACTTATCTATTTTAGTCTTTTCATTCATCTTATCACATTCCTTCTTTCATAGTGACTAATTCTAGTATTATTCATATTTTTTATAGGGTAGTGATGGAGCAATTTCCTGGTACACCTCTAGTTTCAATAGATCCTCTTAGAATCATGCTCATGGATCATGCCATGACTGGTCCTTACCATTTTTCTAGATATCATGATCCTTCTAGTTTGCTTACCCCAGAGATGTTATCTACTACTCTTAATCATTTAACATATCTAGCCTCACCTTTAGCTAAGCTTATTATAATTACCACTTCCACTCTACCTTCAATTGAGCCTCATCTTATTTTTGATCTTGGTTTACCTTCATATGAGACTAGTCTAGTTTTTACTTTAGCCTCACCTTTCCTTGGAGATGGGCTTCTTCATTTACCACATCTTGATCTCATGCCCACCTAAAGGGTTGATCAACCTTATTTTGATATTCATAAAGTTACATGTCATTAAACCAGAGATTACCAAATATATCAGCCTTCCCTAGCTTCTCCTTATACTTCTTATGTTATTAAACCCCCAAAGTCTACTAACAAGCATATCTATTTCTTCCAAAGATAGATAATCATTCTTCCATCCATTTTTAAAAGCTTTAGAAATATACTGACATATTACATCCCACCATTGCTTATCCTAAAGACAAGGCTACACCTCCTCCCAAGTTGTTGCTTGAGTATACCCCTAAGTATGGGGAGGTATATTGTGTTTAGCACTAGTTTGGTACCCATCATACCAATAATTTTCATATTCTCTAACAACATATTAATTATCACCTTCTAATGATACATGCACCATATATTCCTCCTTCCACATGTCACCCATGTAAGAAGGCTCCCCCTTTTTTTCCCATGGAAATTTCTTCCCCACTTATGGATTATTCCCCACTGATGTTTCCTTCCCCACCCATGGATGCTTCTCCATCAGTGGTTACTCATTCTCATCTTAAATATTCCATTCCTATTCCATCACCTATTCCTCTGCTTAAGAATTATATGCATGAGAATCCTCATGAGAATGATCCTTTAGCCACACCTACATTTTCTATTGAAGAGACTTAGAGAGAGTTATTTACATAGCTTTTCCTAAGGATTGATGAGACTATGCTACCATTAGGATACAAATTTATATATATTTTTAAGTTTTGGACAAATTTATCAATATTTAGGAACTTGACATGGTGTTCTTTCACTTTGTTCTTCATATGGTTCTGGATTGGACTTATGATCCATTTTTATACATCTTATATCATTTGACTACATGCTAAATTCGGTTTCACCTATCTATTTCACATGGATATTTATATCATGCGTTATGTGTTATATATGGTTTCATTTACTTTACTTTCCTTATAGATTATTTTTATTATTGCCATTATTTCACACTTGTGTCTATGAATTCCCTTATTTCATGGATTTATTTTTCTTTTCCAATAATTGTTTTCCGTCTTATCTAAAAAACTCAAATAATTATTATTGTGACTTGGTTATACAAACCTTGATTCCCTATAGTAATCTTTATTTACCATGTGATTAGTTAGAAAATAATATATCTAATTGTACTTCTATTTTATTGATCTACTTTGGATCTCCTTTTATTCCCTTATATTCCTTTCACATACTAAGTATACATATGGTTGAAATTTGAGATTACATACTAGATCATAGGTAAGCCTAAGTTTTTATTCAATCATATATATGGATAATTATATTCCTTTAACCAAATTATAAAGCTCATTCATGTGTATCACTTATATCACTCATATTGGTTATTCCAAATCCATATGGAAGAGGAATCATAAAATCCATAAAAGATAAAATATAAATCATTAAACACAAGGCAATGATACAAAAGGTGACATATAATTTCAAATTTTAAATCACACTAAAATACATTATTCATAGTACATCTCCTTTTTCTAATCAAGGATTAAACTCCACAATTTGACTCATGATAAAGTGGAGGTCCATTGGGGTGTGGTAGGCCAATAGATTGGGAGAGGAGAATACAAAAAATCATTTAGCACTACCTACTTTCTCACACAAGTACCCAATATTTTCAGTAGATAGAAAAATATGTAAGATATCCTAAAGATTTCATAACATGTTGTGGGAAGGTAGGTCCATTTCACTTTTATTGTTCATATAACCAGCATGAGTTTATCTTAGTATCTCACCTATTTTTCTATAAAACTTTATGCTTATTGTGAGTAGGAATCCTTTGTATTTTGATGGTCACTATACTCTTAGTGTCTCTCTTGTGTACCTTGTATGCCTCATGTTTCCCACCTCCTATATGCCTACATCATGCATTTTACATTCTCTCTTTCATTTCAATATTCCTAATATTTCCCCTTGAGAAGTATTATTCTATTAACTGATCATTCCCCCTCTATTTACCCTTTGTGATTTGCAATGTAAGACCATGGATAGGACTAGGTTCTCCTCACAAATTACCATAATAAAACATTTTTATTACCATTCACCTCATTGGTGTTCCCCTCGTGAGTTGTAGTGTAAGACCATGGATAGGACTAGGACCTCTTCACAAATTACCACATTAAAAACATCTTTTAAAATCATTCCCATAGTTGTTTCCACCTCATTGGTGTTCCATTTGTGATTTTTTGTGTAAGACCATGGATAGGATTAATCCCTCTTCACAAAATATTCCAATACCCAATTCCTACTATAACCAAGTCAAAATTAAATTACATTCATCAAATTTGAGATAAGTAGTGTTTGATTATGATTTACACATCATTGACATACTTCCCATCTTGATTTATTATGTTTTATGATTACTCCATAAGTCTTTCACTTTTATCTTCTTATTTTCAAATTACATTTATACTTACAACCATTTTATTAAAATTTTCACACTCCCCAACTTGAATTAGTGGGATTAATTTTATTTATTATTATTATTATTTTACAATTTTGTCTTTCTTTTTATACTTCATATCTTGATTTTGTATGATTGATTGATTTAATTGTTTTGTTTTTATACCATGGATTTTTCATGTGCCTTTCATTTTATTAAAATATTTTTCATACTTACCAATGTGATATAGTTTGATTTTCATTTGTTTTTATTTGGTGTAAATATTTACAAGGTTTAAAAACATTTGTTCCATTTTACCATCTTTATTTTATTATATTTATTCATATTTTATTTTTACACATTTTCCATCATGATATAGTGTGTATTAAATTTTGATTACTTATTCTTTTCCAACTCATTTTTGACTTTTTTATTTTTAACCATGCATGTGTCTCACATAATGCTAGGAAAGAAAACATACATCACATATTTTCCATACCATATACAACAAAAGATAAATACATGTGCTATAAAGTAAATATATTTGTGAATCCACATCCACATCCAAATATAACTCATGAGATCAATATAATTATCAACATCAATATATATATATCATGAGTTTTATACAAATTACAAAATATTATAGCTATCACTCTAGGACTATGTTCCATCATGTGGCCTAGCCATACTACCCATTGATCCCTATGATTGGCCCCTATGAATAGTAAATTATAAAGAGGTAGTCTAAGATCTCAATCTAATAGCCTATCCCTATAGATTAGTCACTTGAGCCTATACCTATCCTAGTTGGATGGTAGTCACCATATGTGTAGATATCTCTTGTGATAGGGCCTATCAGGCTTGTGCCTCTTTAGATCCAACCCCTATTAGTGGCTATGACCCATCACCATGTTCTTATATCTTCATTTATGTCTCTCCAACTAGTCTAAACCAGTCCACCTAGGCTAGGGTAGATGGAACCTCAAGATCATCTAGAGTGGTAGGGTTATATGATGCCAACACCTCATCCAAAATGTCATGGTGTGTAACCATAACCAAGGCTCCCCATCTCCTCCTTTATCATAGGATATACTAAACCAAAAATTAAATAGACATCATATCGTGTGTGTGTGTGTGTGTGTGTAAAATAATCTATCTATCATAATCACAATGCACCTAATATTTTATATCAAAAACTTAAACCAATTAAATAATTTCTCATTAATGTTAGTGTCACCAATCACGATCTCCATGTATAATTTTTTATTGAGCACCTCTTCTTTCAGTTATCTCTACTCTAATGTAAATCCTATATTCACCACTTGAGCCCGTTATGGTCCTCTTTATCCACCAACTATGTCCTAGAACTAATTTTGAATCCCTCTACATGACAACTAATGCATGTGCCTCCTCATGTTGATGGTACCTCCATATTTTATGAGTGTGTCGAGGTCACTATTTCATATATTGTGGTTCTAATGTGATCCTACATCCACATCCATAAAATCTCCTCCTCCTAGACCTAATACCTCCTACTATCATGCTCAACTAGCCCATAATCTAACACATTGAGGCTTGATCACTAGTATCTCCAAAGGTACCCATCTACTTCCTCTCCCTCTTATATCTCTAGCATGTCATGCCAAATAATTAGGCATTACTAGAGAAGCCACTAAATGGGGAAGTCCCAGATGTCTAGGTATGTGAACCTCTAGATGAGGCTCTAGCCATGAACTGTAGTGGCATGTGATATGCACACATGTTAACCCTATAACAATAGTAGGTCAACTATGCCATATAGAAGCTATGTGAGTGTAGGCATGCCATAAAATCTACCCTCATGTGACAATATGAAAGGATAACACATGGGGCATGGCCTACACTACATGGTCCTGTCTCCATCATAAGACTTGAGGAAGCTTATTATTAATTATGTGGGGATATTTAGTCAACTATATATATATATATATATATATATATATATATATATATATATATATATATATATATATATCACCTCTCATATATCCACATGCTAATAAAAATCACTGGTCTCATCTATATAAACATAATATTTTCAAAATTTATCAATTATTGATCTCTTATCTCTTACAAGAACCCATCGAGTCTCAATCTCTCTAAATTCATACCTTAAGGGGTGTTCCAAAAAAGGGGTGAGAAAATCATTGGTACTTTGTAGGATTGTTGTCCCTATACTACCACTTGATACTTATACAACCATCTCCTAAAAACATTTCCCTAAGCTTTGCCTCCTATTTTACTCCCTCCTCTAGTCATTTTCCACCTTCATTAGCTTTTCTCTAGTCTAAAATACTTTTTGACTATTTATGATACACTTTCAAACCCTTAGACCCTTTAATATAATTGATAAATCTCATCTAGGATCTAGATTGGCCCTTGGTTGACCTAGACTAAGACCTAATTTAATTTTGTCAATAATGATACATTATCGATTGGATTGACCCTGTTAGCTAAACCTTTAAAAAGGACTAAGGTTAGATTCAACTATATAAACACATTAATTTCATCATTTCTAAGGGAAGAGATGAATTTTATATATATATATATATATATATATATATATATATATATATATATATATATATATATATATATATATATTGTGCATCTACTTATCCACCATTGTACTTGAAGAACGAAGCTTAGGTTTTCATACTTTGTTTAGAGATATAGATATTATCTTATGGAGAAGTATTTTGGATGCTTTGATAGGTTTCATAGCCTAGAGATAATTTATCCTTGTCATCCTTACATATCATAACAACCTCTTATGAAGCACCTTTGTCAAGGGAGAGATTGAGGATCGATGGGTTGATCTCCAAAGGGAAGTATTCCTAACTTTGTTCCTACTTTTTAAGAGTAGATAGATATGAATTTGTACTTCTCTCCCATGCATTGGGATTTAGTATATATTGACATGAGTATATGTCTTCTATGTATGTTTAATTTTAATGTTTATTACTCCCAATTTGTGCCAAAATATTTGATGAGCACTATATTATATTTACTTTTCTTTTGTCATTTGTACATTAGTGAATATGAAAACATTAGACCTAGTTAGGGTTATTGCATAGTTTTTATTGATTGAAGGATTTCGAACCTTCCCTAGTGATATTATTATGGTAAGAGACCCATCGTCTAGGTCTATCAAATCCATCTTGGTCATGACCCTGAATATATAATGTATAAATAATTGGAAGTGTAAGTAGGATTTGTCTCTTTCAAGATAGGGTTGATTTATAAATCAATTGCATTTTCCTTTTCATACATTTTGGTGAATCTGACGTGAATCTAACCCTTGTAGGTTTTCTTTCATGCCATCATTTTTATCTTCATTTAAAATTTTCTATATTTGCATTACTATATTAAACAAATCAATATAGTTCTAACTTTATATGCATAGGTTTAACACAATCAATTTAAAATGACTCTGTTCTATCCATGTAGGTCTTCATCAACTATAGGTTAGTGGATCAAGTAGTTTGACACATTATTATTATTTAGTTCCAAATTGTCATACATAGTTAAAAAGGTCAACTATATCTATTATTTTATTTTGCTAACATATATGTCAACAAACAATATCAAATTTTTTGAATCTATTAGTTATTTCTTCTTCAACACAAGATTTTGTAGAACTTGATCAAACCAATTGACCTAGTTTATAAAATTTAAAAGCTGAAACTAAAGCACTGCAACATAAACTTATTAGTCTAAATCATATTCAAGCCCACCAAGGTTCCTTTATAATATCTCTCTATCATTTTAGTTCTTCTTTCAGTTTTATATTTCACAAGTTAGTAGTCTTCAAAACTACAAACCTATAGCTAACTAGGTTGACCTGGTCAACTTAATTATGTAGTCTACCTTCTATTTGAGAGATATAGTCAACCTATTTGACTCTATTCTTAAATACCTTACTTTTAAAAAACATCAAAAAACTATTAAAATCTATTATATATTATTTTCATATAGTGTTTCCTATATTGACTCTGTACTATTCTTACTCAAGAAATTAACATCTATTTACTAGTAATTAATTCACATTCTCTTTTCAGTTGTTTTTATACTTAGAGTAACTCACAGTGTTTTTTCAAATTAAAATTTTAATTACACTATTTTAATATTTTCACACACACTACCAAATCACTTCAAATTAAAAAAATATTTAAATATTTGTCTTCCCAAGGCCTACCTACTTGGATTTCATCACTAAGGGGGAAGCTAACTTGGTTTTCTGGCCAAGTATAAATATATGGTTAATGGTATATATTGTAAAAGCACCCAACACCCTTATCACTATAATATTATGAAGTAAGGGGGTAGGCCCCAATACCAAGCTATTACTATTACCAATATAGATCCCTTTCAGTCCAAACATCTTGAAACCAACTTTAGACTACTTTCTAGTTCCCTATTTCAACCAGCTTTTCTATCACATTAACATCAAAAATTTCTAATAATCTAATAAAACTTAGGTTGACCAATAATTTAGCATTTACTTTTAGTTGATTGATTTATCTTTGATCATTGTGGATTGTATTACAAAACTTATATTAGACAGCATTGGCACAAGGTTTGTGTTGTATGCCCCAATTGGATCAATCACATTGATCTAATTGTTTATGTTTTTTCTTTCATTATTGCTTCCAATTATCTTGGAAAAAATTCCCTATTCCATGACACTATCATCTTGGTTGATACAGTCTCTTACATAATATGTTTTACCCTCATACCAGTAGTACATAGTCAATATGCATAACTATGTCTTCTTATCCCCCTATTTAGACCTTTGTTTAGTAGTACATGGTCAACCTGAATGATTATGTATCGTTATAAACTTTTTTTATCTTTCCTATCTACCATACATCATCAACCTAAACAACTATGTGTCCTTATTTTTTTTCTCTTCCTTAGGTTACAAAAACATTCAATTGATTTGAATCTGTATCCTATTTTATGAATTTGTCTTTGCATCATCGTCATCCTTATTAACCTTTCTATTTCATCATAAACATCTTATTTGAGGACAACAAAAACTTGAACTCAATAGATATGATGAACTTTACCAATCCCAATAGGTTTACACATAAACAACTTGTGACTTTCAATTTTGATGAAAGTAATATGCATGTGGCCACTTACACTACAAATTAGGGGAATCCTCCTCATGCATCTTCAGTTCATAACCCTTTTTTTAACCATAGAAGATCAGCCTAAATTACAGTATACTCTAGAAATGTTTTTCTTCATTAATGAATTTCCTCAACATCATGGAAAAGATCCTTTGACTATTTAAAAACTTATGATAAGTGGTCAAGAATAAGAACCCCATTCACCTTCCCTCACATTCTCACATGTATTTAGGGGCCATAGCTTATTTTATTATCAACTTCTTCCTTCTCTTTTAACTCTTTCTCATACTATGCCTTATTCTTATATGATCTCTTCTACCTCCATGCCAAGTATTTATACTAACATGGTAGGTTCCACATCTAGTGGGCCTTTTTCAAGACCCACCCTTCTCAACCACTCCACTAGTGCATTTTTTGTTACCCATGATAACCATACCACTAGTGTTTCTTTTTCTTTTAATCCTTCTACTAATATATATTTTGCTACACATGTTAATTGTGCCACTAGTGCCTCCTTTTCTACAAATTCCTCTCAAGCCACTAGTATCATGCATGTAAGTACTCACAGTGGTACCCAAGCCACTAATACCAATGCTAATGTTTTTCATGTTATGCATACTAAACAAAACACCACTCAAACCCATCAAATTTTATTACAAAATCTCAACTAAATGAATGTTTTCCAAGCTAATAATGCTAACCAAATGATGAAAATGCATAATCACCTTATTCACCTCCAAAATCAACCTCAATAGGTTCCATGGAGAGTACATAATCAAAATGCCTTCCCACCCCCCTTAGGGATTACCATGGAAACCTTATTCCCCAACCACTTCTTTTTAATAAAATTATTAAACATATTTAAAATGAACATCTTATGCCTCAAATTGCCAACATAGATTTAGGAGGTATCACCCCTACTATTAGTTACAATGAGAAAACTGATCCTACCTTAAATTTAAAAACATTTGTAAATATATACAAAGATTGGGTCAAGCTACTTTTGCTACTACCAAGATATTTTCAAAAACCCTCTTCGAAGATGATTTAGATTGGTATAATAAACTCAAGTCTCATTCCATCACTAGTTTGGAAGATCTAGTTAATGCTCTAGTACAATAATTTCAAACTAATGACCTCCCTAAGAATGCCTTGGCTCATTTTATTAGTTACAAGTAACTTGAAATTGAAACTACATAAGATTTCATCAAGTGGTGGAAGTAATTATCTAATAAGTGTGAACACAACATGGTGGATGATAACCTCTTTCATCTATTCACCATTTCTCTTTATCCTAAGTTAGAATATTAGGATAAGATGCTCTCTCCATGAACTTTGGAAGAGGCCCTTGACCAAGCCAAGTGCCAATATTTTATCATGCATCATTTTGAGCCATCCCAAGCTCCCAGGGGCATCCACATGCTCATCAAAAATAAAAATTATCATGCTACTAATGATGGTATCACTTATTCCTATGATACCATTCATAACATTTAAGATATTACTCCTAAACTTGCATTAAAACAAGCTTCCCCTTTAAACCACACCCCTAATCCTTAATTTTCTCCAATAAACAACATTAGTGTTCATAACCCATTATCCTTAGTGAAAATCTAAAAGCATCTACCAATGCCTCTTCCATGAGAGCTTGATCCTACTCACCTCATGAAATCTGAGTATGATCCAAATAAATTATGTTGGTTTCATGTTAGTTAGGGTCACTCTCATGAGACTTGTAAGCAATTATGTAACTTAGCTATGGATTTACTCCTTGGTCTAAATTTTAATCATGATTACCTCATTCGTAAATTTTAATAAGCTTATGACATTGCCTTCAAAGATCATGAGACACAAAGTAAAAATCAAGTTTTGAACTAGGCTAATGCTCATCAAGCAATTTACAAAGATCATATTACTAACCATCAAGACAATTATGATAAGCCTACTAATAATAATAATATTGATAGTCTTATAGAATAAAATCCTAAAGATAATGTGGTAAATATGACTAATATGTGAAGGGTAGTTACTTTGATTGATTCTCATCCTACCCTTATGCACTAATCATCTCACACTTTCTATGTTATCCAAGATTATTCCCCAACTCACCTAACATAGTTGGGTCAAGAGGACCTTATCTCTTTAAAAGAACAAATTCCAACACCTCCATTGGATAACACATCTCATACTACTTATGCAATTTCTCCAACCTATTTCCCATCACTAATAATATTCAGTCTTTTAATACCACTTATTCAAATCTATCAAAAGATAAAACTAAATCAACTACCCCATCCTCTCAATAAAATCAACCAAGTTGTTACCCAATTAAATCTCATACATCCTATCAACACAAATTTACATGTAATTATACTCCTCATTTTGAGGAGATCTTCTAACATTACACACCTCTATCCAATAGTCCACTCATGGGTTATGATGAATGAGACCCCATCACATAACTTACCAGTATCCCATCTCAAATTAACTTTATCAAACTCATTCAGACTTCTCTACATCATCAAAACCACCTTATACAACTCATATACTAAATGAACATCCCCCATTCTCCCCTAGAAGGACATGAAGCTACCTTATCTAGATCAGAAGATACCATTTTATAATAACGCAAAGAGGTGTATATACATGTTGAGGAAACAATGGAAACTTGTCTCTCTATCAAATTTCCTATTGATTCTATGATTCCAAATGATATTATGCTTTGTTTGGTTGACCCTCCCCTCTTTATAATAATTTAAATCAGTGACATCTAAGTCAAGCATGCTTTGATTGATGAGGGTTTGGGTACTTATGTTAACTCTATTGACTTCATTAAAACCCTTGGATACTCTGAGTGTAATATTAAGTACACACATAGCATGTGTCAATGTTATGATCAAAGGAAAATTCCTCCCTTAGGTTTTGTGTGGCTCCCTATTACAATACAATGTATCATTATTCAAGTGAAGGTTATGATCTTTAATTTTCCCCTCTCCTTTAATATCATGCTTGGCAAGCCATGGACTCATCATATAAGGGTTATCACTTCTTTTTTCTGCTAATGTGTCAAGTTTCCTCACAATATTAAAATCTATAAGATTCAAGGAAACACTAACCCTTAGATGTTTGAATAATTCTAAGACTATGGTGTATTCAAAATTCCAACCCTTAAACCCTTCCTGAGTTTTCCATTTTGAGAACCTTAATGTTTTAATTTCCCTATCAACTCTACATGAGGTTATCATGATCACCCTAAACTCATAAGGAATATAACACCTAAACTCTTAGATTCTAATGATGATGATCTAAACAATATAAACCTAAAGATAAAAACTTTTGATCTCTCTCCTCATCTCATTTACTAGCTTCCACCATCTTTGAAGTTACATTATCATCAACCACTTGGTGATTATGTACCTATAGTCTTAACTAAGACTCAACACTTTATTCATCACACCACCCTCGATGAGAAGGTCGTACCTACCTACACCATTGATCTTTATACACCCAACTATGATGATGGTTATACTTTAGATGACCCATTTATAGGAGGTTATGTTTAGGCCAAAGATGTTGAGATTATTCATTATTTTTCATCTTTATTTTAGTCTTTCAATTTATCTTATCACATTACATATTATATATTTATTAATTTTATAATTATTCTTCTTGTTCATAGGGTAAAGATGGCATGTTCACATTTCATAACTCTAGTTTCCTAATAACCTCTTAAGATCATACTTATGGATCATGTTATGGCTATTCCCTATCACTTTACTAGATACCAAGATCCCTATAATTGTATTTTCCTTAAAATCCTTGATACTATCTTTAAGCCCTCTATGTATCCTATTTCTCCCTTAGTTGAACCTAGTCTAGATCATAATCGTGCTTCTCCATTAGTTGAGCCTAGTCTAGATCCTATTCTTAATACACCTTTAGTTGAGTCTCTTCCTACTTATAATTTTATCTCTCCACCAACCCTACCTCCCCTTGGTGATGGCTTGTGTCTGTTACCATAAGTTGATCCTTTACCTACCCAATGGTATAATTAGCCATATTATGACATTTATAGAATTGTCAGTCATTAGACTAGAGATTTTAAACTATACTAGTCTTCCATGTCTTATGCTTGTGCTCCATTTATTAGTAAACCCATAAAGTCTACTAACAAGTGTATCTATTGATTTCATAACACAAATAATCATTCTTCCACCCATTATCATAAGTTTTAACTATATATTGATACCTTGTGTCCTACTCTTTGGTATCCTAAAAATAAGGCTATACCTCTTCCAATTTATTATCTGAGTATATTACCAAATATGGAGAAGTATATTATCTATGGCACTAATTTGGTACCCATCTCATCGATGATTATTGCATCCTCTAATAACATCTTTAGGATCACCATATGACCATTCTTGATCCTATTATGCCTCCTCCCATAGGTCACCTATGCAATAAGGATCCCTTTTATTCCCATATGTTTCCTCCACCTATGGTTCCCTATCCATTAGTGACTTTTTCATGTCCCACATATTCCACTCCTATTCATTCTCTTGAGTATCCTATTCACGATGACCCTCATGATCATGATCCTTCAGTCATGCCTACATTTTCTATTAAGGATATTTGATGAGAGGTATTTTCTCAAATTTCATTGAATATCAATAAGAAACTCACTACAGTTAGGTTCCATCTTCACATGGATCTATCAGATGTTATGGACAATGTTTGAGGACAAATTTACTAGTATTTATGAACACATTATGGTGTTCTTTCACTTTCTTCTTCATTTTGGATTATAAGTGTGCTCTAATTTTATATATATCTACTTTATATATAATTTGAACCTAAGTCAAATTATTTGTTTCATTTATCTATCTTATATTTCTCTTTATATTTTGCATTATATGATGTTTATGGTGTCATTTTGTTTCTTTATGATCTCTTATGGATTATTTTCATGGTTACATACTTCTCTTTATGAGTTCATTTTCCTTAGATGTATTATTATTTTCTCATGATTATTTTATACCTTATCTCCATAACACAAATAATCATTATTGTGACTTGGTTATACAAACCTTGCTCCCCTTAGCAATCCTTATTTACCATGTGATCAGTTAGAAAATAAGTCATCTCATTAAAATCCCATTTTACCAATCCACCTTGGATATCACTTTATTCCCCTATATTTCCCTTCATAAAATAAGCATACACGTGGTTGAAACTTTATATAACATACTAGTTCATAGGTTAGCCTAAGTGTTTTAGTCCATCATATCTTTGGATACTTAGCTTTCTTTCACCAAAGTCTAAGGATTATTCATGTGTATCATTTTGTCCCTCATGTTGGTTATTCCAAATTTTTATGGAGGAGGAATCTTAAAATCCATAAAAAAATCAAAACCCAAATTATTTAAACAAAAGGCAATTATACAAAAGGAAACATTTAAAATTAAAATCACTCAAAAAGATGTGATTCAAAGCACATCTCATTTTTATAATAGAATATCAAACTCCAAATTTGGCCTCATGATAAATTAGAGGTCCATTGGGGTGCAGTATCATAGTAGATTGGGAAAAGAGAATTAAAAAATATTTTAGTTATACATACTTTTTCACATAATTACCCAATCTTCATAGTAGACTGACAACTCTGTAAGAGGTCTTGATGAATGGGGAACACATTTTGGGAAGGTAGGTCTTTTAGTATCTCACTTATTTGCATATACAACTTTATGCTTATTGAGAATGGGTGTCCTTTGTATATTGATGGTCACTAGCTACTTAGTGTCTTTCCTATGTCCTTAGTGTGCCTCATATTTCCTAGGGTCTTCTCATAGATGCCTACATTGTGATTTTTACATTCCCTCTTTCATTTCCAATAATCCTAATATTTCCCCTTGAGAAATATTATTTTGTTAACTAATCACCCCCCACTAAGGATTCCATTTGTGAGTTGTAGTGTAGGACCATGGATAAGACTAGGCCTTCCTTACAAATTACCATTACAAACATTAATTTTAAAATAATTTCCCAGTTCTTTCCACCTCATTGGTCTTCCCTTTGTGAGTTTTAGTGTAAGTCTATGGATAGGACTAGGCCTTCCTCACAAAATTTTCCAATACCCAAGTCACAATGTAAATACATGTGTCACATTTGAGATAAGTATTGATTGATTATGATTTACACGTCATTGACATGCTTACCATCTTGATATAGTATGTTTTATGCTTACTTCATTGATATTTCACTTTTATCTACTTATTTTTTTATTACATGTAAGATTATAACCATTTTCTTAAATTTGTCATACTTCTCAACTTATATTAGTGTGATCAATTTAAGTTCATTTTCTAATTTTGTTTCTCTTTTATACTTTCCAACATGATTTATTATGATGGATTAACTTAATTGTTTTGTTTTTATACCATTTATCTTTCATGTGCCTTTCACTTTATTACATTGTTTTTGTACTTCTCAACGTGATATAGTGTGATTTTACTTGTTTTAGTTTGGTACAAATATTTACATGGTTTAAAAACATTTTTGTTACCCTTTTTACCATCTTCTAGTTTATTATATTTAGTCATATTTTTTTATTACATATTTCCCATAATGATATAGTGTGTAGTGCATTAGTTTTTAATTTATTTATACTTTTCCAAGTCATTTTTGCCTTTTTTCTTTTAACCATGCATGTGTATCACATAATGCTATAAAATAAAACACTCCACATATATTTCACATATCATATATAAAAATATCTAAATACATGTGCTAGAATGAAATATATCCATGCATCAAAATCCATAACCAAATACAACTAATGAGATCAAATCCCATTGTCAATATATATATATATATATATATATATATCATGTGTTTTAAATAATAAAAAGTACAAAATAAAAAATAGCTCTAGTTCTACAGCTAGGCTCCATCATGTCTATCTTGTGGCCTAGCCACACTACCAAGAGATGTCTAGGACTATCCCCTCTAAATGGTACATTTTAATTAAGTAGTCTAGGATATCAACCCTACTACATGTACGTATAGATTTGACACCTAAGCCTACACCTATCCAAGCTGGATAGTGGTAGCCATATGCAAGACTACTCTCTCTTTAACCAAGGCCTACCAAGCATGTACCTCTCTATCTTCCACCCCTGCTAGTGGCTATAAACCATCCAAACATGTATGTAAGTGCATTGAAACTTCCCACACTAGTATAAATCATCTTGCTTCAGTTGATGGTACCACAAGAACATCTAGAGTGGTGGGATCATATAGAGCCATCACCCTATCCAAAATGTCATGGTACACAACCATAATTAGATATCCCCATCTAATCTCTTTCATCATATGATATATAAAACCAAAAATAGATAGATATTAGATCTCACACACACACACACACACACACACACACACACACACACACACACACACACACACACACACACACACACACACACACACACACACACACACACACACACACATCAAAATCCATCTATCTAATATAACCACATACACCTATTATTCTATATCAAAGCTTAAATCATAATTAGAACATTTATCACCAATGTCTATGTCACCAATCACCATCTCCTTATCTACTTTCCTATCAAGCATGGTCTCTCCATCTGCTCATCCCCTGAGCACCTCCTCTCTGAATCATCTCTACACTAGTAAAAATATAGGAGTCACCACTCATGCACATCATAAAACTCTCCTAATAGGTCTCTATATACTTTATCTATCCAATAATGTCTATTGGGTCATCCTATGTTGTTGCCTTCACTTGTGCCTACTCGCATTTGTAGTACCTCCATCTATGGTGTGGCTGGGGTGGTCACTATTGTTGTTACTATAATGGTGAGTAGTGTGATACCTATTATGGTGTATGTTGTATACCTACATCATCATCAATGTCATCCCATCCCCTAACTACTTATTTTCAATCTCAACCAATCCATGGTCTAACACACCATGGCCTAATCATAAGTATCTCCATTGGTACTCCTCTTCTCCCCCTCATCTCTAGCATGTCATGCCCAATAATCAAGTACTATTATAGGGGTTGATTGGTGTGGGAGTTTTGTTAGAGGTAAAATCCCTGAGATGAGGGGTGAATCAATGAGCTCAAATAATATAACTTCAATTTTTATCTTTAAAAATACTTAACCAGTTACCACAAGCATTCATGAAGCATACATATCATTCATAACAATAAGCAATGAGAGACAATGCAAGATCAATCATATAACACATGACATATGTGGGTAAACCTCTTAGGGAATATAACCCACTAAAACCTATAATTTAACTACTATCATATAATAATAAGATCCAATTTAGACCATCTACAAATGATTAAGGAACTAAAATCCCTATTTAGGGAGACTATAATCCCACAAGGTACTACCACACCTATCTACATGAGCTACAAAAACAACTAGACCTTTTAGCAAGTTTCACCTTGTATGGAAGATATAACCACATTAGATGTTGATCTTCCACAACACCTATAAACACATCCACCTATGAACTAATGTCAACAACACCTGATGATGGACCTCTTCTTATCACACTTCACCTTTGCTCACACTCAAATAGAAAGTGCACTATTTTTCCAACATAACTATGACCAATAGGTCATACAAATAGTCCTCAATCTATTCTACTCTTTAATTCATCCTTAGGGTACTCTACTCCTACTTAATTCCTAAATACACACATAATCCTCTCTCAAAACTCTTCCAAGTCACTCCCACAAAGTCTAGAAATCACCATCTTTGATTTCACTATCTATAGAGCAATCTTGATAATCACTACATTGGTCAGCCATTAGGCATGTGTTAGAACTTAAGGTATCTATCATACAAATAAATGGCTTAATACAATCTCCATAGGTCATTCATAGCATCTTTACGTCACCCTTAAGCAACTACACCTTTTAATAAGGCTCGTGTAGCTCTAATAGGTCTCATGGAGACCTATTCATCCATTTAGCTCACCATCAAACAAAACAAAAATACAAGACCACTTTCAAATACAAGACCACTTTCAAATACATTATTCCACTCCTTATATCCCCTTTGACATCCTCAAATGATCACAGTCATATTATCTCACCTCTATGTATGCTCAAATAACTCAAACAAAGACCTTACACATAGGAAAACTATTACCAAACATACAGTCATATTCTTAATCATTTTTCATACTTAATATAGATTTATCATGCCTCCAAAATACTCATAGATCATCCTCATAGAGTCTAAAAAATGATTCAATAGATAATTCATCATGAGACATCAAAATAGCATCAACACAAGCTCAAACATCCTTCTTGGATGACTTCATAACAAGCATGGACACATAGTCAACTTTGAACATTAATAAATTTGATTTTACTCACTTTTAGATCTTCAAAATAGGTTAATTAGATGCACCATGGAGTTATCTTCATCTTTGATTCTTAAAACACCAATAAATTTGACTTTTATTGAAAGATATGGACAAAAAATAGATCTTTAGTATTTCCCTATGTTAAATTCAAATATTTGAATAACAATAGTTATAGTTAACCTTCAAACACAATGTTTGCATCTCATGCCCTCTCAGCTTAGATCAAATACTCACCATCAATCTCTTCTAATATTTAATTCATAGGTGATAATGCTTAGATGTTAAACTTAAGTCATATTGACCTCATCTCATGTAATCTTGAAATGTTGACTTAATACACTCCATAAATATCTACAGATCAACCAGGTCTTTAATGATCAATTCTCACCATTCAATCAATTTGTATGAACACCCACTCACCATTAGATATTTATCTTGTAATTTTTCTCAATTTTTAAACATCATGTAGTTATCCTCATCTCTTTTTTCCTTGACTTCTTGGAGAAATGTGAACCATCGATCTTGCTTGAGCTTTAACTCTTTAAAAAATGACAAAGTATGGGGACCCTTTTAATATGCTTGAGTAGCTATTTTTTCACCACAATAACTTCTTTTGTTCTTACTTGCATGATCTCAAACATGGACCAAATAATCTCCTCACATAGGAGAATACAACCATGTGACACATTGATCCTGAATCCTTCTCACGTGCAAGATATATCACCATTAAAATTCCCTCTCAAAATCTTCTATCATAGAGCCAACTATGCTTAGAATTTATTTGGGAGACCAACTTTGCTCATGAATAACTTTTTTTACAATTTAGTGCATCATTTAATATTTAACATAGATTATCTATGCTCAAAAGTAAAAAAAACCATGTGATCAGTTTCTCTTGACACCTTCACATGTGTAAGATATAACACCATCAATATGATCACTTGGCTATTTTTGACAAATTGCAAAATTGTCTAAGTATGAGAAAACACAGTCAAACTACGTGGGATCCTAGCTTTGCATATGCATATCTTTTGATGCACTACATTACATGATCTAAAAAATAGTGTAAATAAAATAGGCACAAAAATGAATAAACTGATATGATCATTCTGTCCTGACACCTGCATGCATGTAAATTTTGACCTCATCAATATGCTTACTTAGCTCTTTCTAGCCACATTACAAATTTGGCTAAGTATGGAAAAATAATGAATTCTGACTGAGAAGCCAACTTTGCACCCTCATATCTTTAATCTCACTTTGATGCATGACTTGATATTTTTTGCATAAAAACTAGGGACCACTCTAATCACAACCATATGACCAACTCCCCTTGACTCATTCACATGTGGTAATGGTGATGTCATCAAACTACCTACTCAGATTTTTTGCCACTAGGCCCAAGCTATCTAGATGAAAACTATGGACTACCAGATGAATTTAACTTATGCTCACAAGATATTAAAGCATATGAAACCTCTTATATGACCCTTTTCTCATGATCAAATCACCATACTCATCTCTAAAAACCTATGATCAGTCAAACTTTGATGATCAACTAGGCCAACATCAAGCATACTAAGATAAGCATATTAAAAACTTTTTCATTGTCACTTAGGCTATCAAGGCACTTCATCCACTCACTAGGGCACCTCAATGACATCAATAAAAACTCTCTAATAATTTTTATCTACCCTAGAAAGTGTGCTACTATATATGGCTCTATGCATGAGGTATAGTGATTCATGATCCATACCCATGCTAGCCCTATCATAATGGTTGACCAACTAGGCCATATAGTAACAATGTGCATGTATGTATTCCACATGATATCCCATCACATAATAGTTTTTAATGATGACACATATGGCATGACCCAATCTACATGGTCCTACCTCCTCATCATTTGAGGTAACCTATCATTAACCACATGGGGCAAACCCAGTTGGTCGATACAGATGAAACCTCTCATATATCTAAACAATCAGTAAAATAAAAATCCCCATGGTTTTCTACCTTATATACAAAATCCCATACACATCATGTATAATGTAGACCTAAATGACAACCTCAAAGTCATAAAGTGATCCCTAATCCAAAATGGATTGATATAAGGCTATTGTGTATAACAATACCTTGTCATTTGAATTGTGACATAACACTTGCATTATCACAAGTTTGATCATGGAATTTTGGATGTATGGAATATTTACAATATATACATCAAATATACTAACCCTCAATCTTAGATATATCCTATTTTAGTAAGTCACCCATCAGGCTAGTGATCATCTCTCCTCCAGATAATCTGATGTCCTAGTGATCATCGGTGTCCCTCCTATAAATAGTCCCAATAATGCATGGACATCCTCTAACATGACACCAACCTCAATGGTATTTCCATCCACCATGCATCAAAAAGTGTTATTCAAATGTTCTCATGCTCTAAGGAACATGGCAATGAGATCAACACTAAACAAGATGCACCTTATCTCCATGATGCCTCTAAATCCTAGTGTGACTAGTCTCACTCTATTCACATCAATTAATCACTCTAGGAGATCCAGGAGCCATGATGCAAATAATAATCACCAATACATCTAGTGCCTCTATAAAATATCAAACAACAAATGATGTATCAGACTTCTATATCATAAATAATCACAATAAATTCTTAAAATTTCAATAATTAGCCACTTTTTATTTAGTTTCTCACTTTTATATAGCATTAACCCATTTTAATACTAAATATTTCCTATATTTTATTTTTAATAATAGATCAACCCTTTCAATTTCCTACTAGATCAACCACATTTACTCTAGATTAGCCATTTTCTTGCTCTAAGATACTATATCAACCTTGTTATCCATAGTTGGCCTCTTTCATCGATTCTACATTGGCACTCTTCAACAAATTTAATTGGCCCTATCATATGTAGTCAACCTCTACCCCTTACCAACCAAGTCATCCTAATTCTATGAGGTCGACCCCATTTTAGCATACTAAATCAGCCCACTACTATGCAGTTATCCTTGTCATTCTACCTCACCTTATAGGCTGTGACATGGTCGACTCTATTAATCCACAATGGCATTTTTTTTCCATTTACCATAAATGTAGTAGGCATTTATTGGTTTGAATTCTTCCTACCCAATACCCCATTTTACTCTTAATTTATCTAAAAATTTCCTAGGGTTCATTTGGGTGCTTAGATTTTTTCTACTTGTCAATTTTCTATATTTAGCATAATTTCAAATAGAAATATTTAAAATTTTGAAATTTATAGTTACGTATCTATGCTACACTCACTGTAGCTGCCAACCTTCCTCCCCATCTCAGTTGTCATCTCCTCACCATGATGGTTCTCTAATCTCCAACTAGGTTTCTAAGAACTCTATTTTCTTATAATAGTAAAAATAAAAAATGAAATATTTTCACCCTATTTATATGTATTATTCAAAATCATTTACGTTTCACATATTTACTATCAAATTCCATCTTTTGATCATATCTTTGTTTATACTATCTCTTTTTCTAAACCATAAAATGTTCTTGATTCTTGACATCATAGAGAATCTTTTCACCTATTATATGTATATGTTGTAAAAATGATGATTTTTCACATTTTTTTTCTAACTTCTATAGGTTCACCTATTGTTATTTATAATGGATACCTTCACATTTATTGCATCTCCTTCTTTATCTAAAATACTAAGGTGAGTAAAGGTATGCATTTTTCAATTATATCTTTTCATTTATATTATTTTCTCTTTACTTCAATTTATTTAGCTTTAGTGTTGTGTGTTACTACATTCTTTTCCTGAAGCACCATCCCATGTTACACCTAAGTGACACATGATGAGCTTAGAGTGGGGAATATGTATACACATAATATTTATAAACTTTATCAATTATTGATGTTTTCTCTCTTGAAAGAACCCATCGAGTCTCAATCTCTCTGAGTGCATGTCTTAAGCAGTGTACTGAGAAAGGGGTGGGTAGACCATTGGTTCTTCATAGGATTGTTGTACCTATACTACCACTTGATACCTACACAACCATATCATATAAACATTTCCCTAAGATTTGCCTCCTATTTTCACCCTCCTCTAGTTATTTTCTACCTTCATTAGCCCTTATTTAGCCTAAAATCCTTTTTGATAGTGTAAAATACACTGTTGGACCCATCAACCTTATACTCAAATTGACAAAACTCATTTAAGGTCTAGGTTAGCCCCTGGCTAACCTAGATGAGGACCTATTTTAATTTTGTCAATAATGATACAAAGTTGATAGGGTTGACCCTATTGGCTAAACTTTTGGAAAGGACTAGTGTTAGATTTATCTATATAGATAGATTTATTTCATCATTTCTAAGGGAAGAGAAGAAGAATAGATATATATTATGAATCTACTTATCCACCATTCTACTTGAGGATCATAGCTTAGAGTTAAATACTTTATTTGGAAATATGGATATTGTCTTGTGGATAAGTCTTTTAGATGCATTGATAGGTTGTGTAGCCTAGAGATGATTTATCCTTATCATACTTACATACCACAACAACCTCTTGTGAAGCACCTTAGCCAAGGGAGATATTGAGGCTCGATGGGTTCATATTTAAAGGAAATTATTCCTAAATGTTTTCCTCCTTTGTAAGATTAGATAGAAATGCATTTATACTTTTCTCCCATGCATTAGGATTCTATATACATTGACATGAGTATATCCCTTCTATGCATGTTTAATTTTAATGTTTATTACCCCTACTTTGTGCCAAAATATTTGGTTATCATTAGATTAGATTTACTTTGCTTTTATCATTTTTAAATTATTGAATATGAAAACATAGGACCTAGTTAGGGTAATTGCATAGTTTTTCTTGACTGGAGGCTTTAGAACCCTCTTTAGTGATATTATTATTGTAAGAGATCCCTTAGCTAGGTCTAACAGATCCATCTTGGTCATGACCCTAAATATATAATGTATCAACAATTGGAAGTGTAAGTAGGATTTATATTCTCTGACCTATGATTAATTTATAGATCTATTGTATTTCCCTTTGCATACACCATCATATTTTTCCCTCTAGACAACATCCCATAAATATCATGCATGAGCTAGACCCAAATGATAAAACCAAAATTGTAGAGTGCTCCCTGATCAAAAATGGACTGGCACAAGGCTATCATATACAATGTTACCTTGTTATTTAACTTGTGACACAACACTTGTGATGTCACAAGTCCTATCACTACCTTCTATATATATGGAATGGCTATAATCTATTATTGAACAAGCTCACCCTCAGCCCAAGGTATATCCTATATGATCTTATATCCCATTCAGCTAAGACTCACCTCTCATCCTCTGACTTTGGTGTATTAATGATCACTAGTGTCCTTTCTATCAAAAGTCCAAAAAAAACGTGGACATCCTCCAAAGTAATTTCCACCTCAATAGTGTCCCCCTCTACCTCCCATCAAAAAGTATTGCTCAACTATTTCCATGCTCATTGGATCATGAAAATGAGATCAAGACTTATAGGGATCCATCTCATCTCCATAATGTCATTTAAGCCCAAAACAACCAATTGAGATTTATTCACATCATCCAAACACTCTAATAGATCTAGTATACATGACACATATACTAGGTGCCAAAATCTCTAGCATCTCTACAAAATATCAAATAATAGAAGATGTATCAAATCTCGATGTCATAATAATTAAAATACATTCTCAAAAATTTACAAATTAACTACATCATCTTGTTTGATTTAGTTGTTTATTTTTCCTATTTTTACACACCATTGGCTAATTTTCTACCAAATCAACCTTATTACAATCTTTTATACTACATCAACCCACTAATACATAGTCAACCCTTTCTTTTTTAGACTATATTGACCTATTTGATACCAAATCAAACCTTTCCCAATTTTAACCTACTACATCATCCCTCTAGTACACAGTTGACCTCCTTTAGAAAACTAAATCAACCACATATTACCAACTATATTATATAGAGGGTATTATGTCATCTATCTTCCTATTCCAAACTCTGTCTACCTACTGATACATAATCAACCACCTTTAACAAGACTATGCCAGCCCACTGTTATATATTTAGCCCCCTTTTCCCTTTCACCTTATAAAATGAGTCAACCAAGTTAACTATGTTCTTTATCTATGGTGAATTTTTTATCAATTACCATAAATTCCTTAGTAATTTATTAATCTAATATTTTCCTACCCAATACACCATTCTACCCCTAATCTACTTAAAAATTTCCTAGAGTCAGTTTCAGTGTCTAGATTTTACCTACTAGTCAATTTTCTATATTTAGCTCAATTTCAAATAAAATTACTTAAAAAAATTGAAATTCATGATTTCTTACCTGTGTTGTACTCATTGTATCTATTATGCATCCTCCCCATCATAACTATCATCTACTCACCATGGTTTCTCTCTAGGCTCAAAATGGGTCTCTCTAAGCTCCATTTTCTCAAAATAGTAAAAATGACAAATGAATTATTTTTCACCCTATTTATTTTTTCTATTAAAAATTATTTATCTATCACTTATTTACAACCAATTTCCATTTGTTGATCATATCTTTGTTTCTACTAGATCTTTTTCCAAACCAAAAAAATGTTCTATAATCCTGACATCGTAGAGAATCTTTTCACATATTACAAGTCTATTTTTCAAAAAAAATGTTTTTTCACTCTTTTTCAGTAATTTATATAGGTTTATCTAAAATTTCCTTACATTTGAAACCTTCACATTTCTTTCATTTCATTCTTTATCTACAATACTAAGGTAAGTAAAGGTATGTATTTTTCAATTATATCCTTTCATTTATCTTATATCTTCTTACTATAATTTACTTAGATTTAGTGTTATGTGTTGCGATGTTCTTTTCCCAAATCACCATACCATGTTACACCTATGTGACATGTGATGATATTATACTAGAGCATATATATACACATAATATTTTCCAACTTTATCAATTACTGATGTTTTCTCTCTTGTAGGAACCCATTGAGTCTCAATCTCTTTGAGTGCACACCGAGAAAGGGGTGGGTAGACCATCTTTAATTCATAAGATTGTTGTCCCCTATACCACAAATTTATATCTACATAACCTTCTCTTATGTAATTTTTTAATCTTTTCTTCCTCTCTTGAACACTCCTCCAAGCATTTAACTACCTTACTTAACCCCTTTCTAAGATAAAAAATCCTTTCTGACATTTAGCATACACTATCATCCTAGGCTAACCTTGTATTTAATTTTTTAAAAGCACATTATGGGTCTAGGTAAGATATGGATGACCTAGATTGGGACCTAACTTATATTTATCAAATAATGATACAAGGTCAATTAGACCAACCTTGTTGGTTAAACTTTTAAAAAGGTTTAGGGTTAGATTTAAATACATATACTCATCCATTTCTATCATTTGAGAGAAGAGAAGAATAATAGTATTATATTGTGCATCTACTTATCTTCCATTATACTTGAGGATCATAACTTAGGGTTTCAATACTTTTTTTAGATATATGAATCTTGTCTTATGGAGAAGTCTTTTAGATGCATGGATAAGTTGTGTATCCTACAACTGACTTATCCTTGTTATCCTTACATACCACAAAAACCTCTTCCAAATCACCTTGCCCAAGGGATATATTGAGGCTTGATGGGTTCATCTTCAAAGGTAAGTATTCCTAAATTTGTTTCCACATTTCTAAGAGCAGATAGATTAAATTTGTACTTCTCTCCCTTGCATTAGGATTTCCTATACATTGAATTGAGCATATATCTTCTATTCATGTTTAATTTTTATGTTTATTACCCCCACTTTATGCTACAAGCTTTGGTGAGAACTAGATTAGATTTTACTTGTTATTTAATTTGTCAATATGAAAACATAGGATGTAACTAGGGTTATTGCATGGTTTTGCTTGACTATATTCTTTGTAACCCTCTCTAGTGATGTTATTGTGGTAAGAGATCCCTTGGTTAGGTTTAGTAGATCCATCTTGGTCATGACCTTGAATATATAATTTATTAACAATCAAAAGTGTAAGTAAGATTTATCTTCTTTGAGTTAGGATTTATTAATAGGTCAACTACATTTTCCTTTGTGTACACCTCTTACAATGATTTTCCCCTTTTTATCCAAGCACCAAAATAATGTGGTGATAGAGGAGATATGATATTCTTCTAAGGATTAAATAATTTATCATAATTCAAATGACATGACCTTAACTAGTGGGGGAAATTTATACCCACAAATTTTATCTAGACCTTACATTAGTTTTTAAACCATTGATTCTAAGATAACACAAGATTCAATCAGTATAGTGAAAGTATTTTGACCATAGAATAAGGATAATTTAGAATGTAGTTTCCTCCCCTTCCTTTTATATTTTATTATTCTAGTGCCTATGGAATAACATAATGTTGTTTCTCATGAATAAACAATCTAATGCCTAATGTTATTCTGAATAAGCTCATCTCAACCTTGGTCAGATGTCTTTAAGAACTAGAAAACAACCAAGATTCCTCCTAAATAGGTATATTAAATCAAGGAGTTGCACCAAATTTTAATAACCAATTTTTTCCTCCTTCCATCCATATTTATTAAGTCCCCTACCAACCTAATTCAAATCAAAACCACCCACTTAGAAGCAATTTTTTATCTTACCTAGGTTTGGGAATTTTCCACTTTTATAATGCACCCCATAGCATAACTTCCATCATACTTCCACTTTACAATCCTCCCAATTACACCCTTGTTTGATGCCATCCCCCATAAATCAGTCCTAAAAATATGGATTCTAGTATAGTGCCTTATTTATTCCATTGAAGTTATATAGCTATTGGTACAATACCCTCCTATGTTCCACCCAACTATGTGTTAATTGGTGTTCCTCTCCCATACCCTTTGTTGATTCACACACCAAAATGAATGACTCTTTTCAATTATTTCCCACCATAATACCATATTTTTTCCAAATCCATGTAGCCATATACTATCCTCCAAAAACTCAATTGACAACATTTACCATTGTTGACTTTGATCCTATAACTTATCCAACTCTCCCTCCTCCAAGCTATCCAATTACCTCCTAGATATATTTAAGTGAAATAGAAAATTATGTTGAATAAATTAAGGAAATTATTGATCAAATGATTCAAGTTTTCTTACCTTACCAATTTATTGAACTTGTGAAATACAAATGATACAAGGATCTAAATGATCACATTAAAGCTTATGTCACTATGATCAAAGAATTTACCCATTAGGATGTAGTGATGGAAAAAATATCTTAAAAGTCTCAAGGGAGTCATTATAAATTGATACTATCATACCCCAAAGGCTTTTATTCATTATTTTAAATAACTTTTTGCTTAATTTTTTAGATCTTTTCACATGAAAATATTACTTCTCACTCACATACAATAATGTTTGTGCATCATATAGGATCCTAATGAGTCTATTTCCTAATTCATCACTAGATGGTGGTAAGTAATATATGATTATATTAGTGCACCCTATATGAACCAAAAAGAGATATGTGATATCTTCCCCCATTCCATTAATCATGAAAATAATGAAGACATTCCAAATTTCTCTTATTGATCCTATGAGGAATCAATATAAAGTGCTTTAGTAATCAAACAAGTAACACTAGATTGTGGCTACATGACTTACGGTCCCCATGGAATATTATTAATCCTAATATAACAATGAGAGTTAGAAAAATAATAATTAAAATACCCAAAATAAGCAAGATCCCAAATTTTTAAACTAAAACTATAATGTCAATACCCATGGCATTACAAACAAGGACAAAAATAATAATTCCATGTTAATAACAATCAAAATCAAAACAATAGTAAAAAAAATTGGAGTGGTATTTAAATGAACCATAATACCACACCTATTTCCTTATGTTTTATATTTCCATCATATACTACGATGGGAAAAATAATATCAAAATCAAAATTAAAAATTGAACACATAATATCAAATCCAATACTTTAGCCAAAATTATCCTTACCAAAATAATAACCAATATCAAAATTTTAATCAAGGATTCAACATACATGATCAAAATCAAATACCAAGGGATTACAATCCCAACATCTATTATCTATTTCACAAAGTTATTGCCCATGATATTTTCACGTGTAGGGAATAAATCAAGTTCATTAAAATACTCTCCAAAGATCATTGATATGTTCTTGGGAAATTTCAATGGGAACTTACATCCTTCATGGAGAGGTGTAGTAATACTTAGAGGAGTTTAGACTGATGGTAGTGAAGGTATGAAACAATAGTATGCAAAAATATTTCCCAAAGTACCATGAGCTAACTCTACCCCTTTCCCATTACATTCTTTAGGAGATTAAATGATGGATTTTGATTCACTAAAGATTCATGTAAGAGAAATCATCATTAAAGTGATAAATATGGAAAATATCAAGTGTATACGCATATTTCACTAGACTACCTATTAAACTGAATCTATACTTGTGTGTTGATTTCAAGACTTATTCCTTAATGGTATTATAATTGAGGTATCCCAATAGATCTACACCGCCATTATTTGGTGGTTTTGAAAGGTGTTAGAGTTTAAATAAAATATATCAATTACCTATTGATCCTAACAATTTTTGGAAAATTGAGTAAGATTTTAAAATCCCAGTATTAGAGCATCATAATCATCAATATTATTTCATAAAATTCCATAGTTTCAAGGAACATATTAGTATGTTCCTAAAAAATTCATGAACATATAAATACGATGGTCAACATTTTAAGGTATTAGTTTCACTCCAAAATACATTAGGTTATGTTCAACTTGGTTACTAGAATTGTTTTTAATTAATTTTAGATTTTGACAGACTACTATTTGTTTTTAATTCAATATTATTTTCTAAACCCTCTATTTAAACATTTTAATTATTATATAATATTCCTTATTAAATTTAGTTTGGATTTTTACTATTCATTTTGGTAAATTTTTTAGATATTTATTTTGCATCATTTTTTGTAAGGTGTAGTGAATGGTGATGTAAAACCACTTTCCATTAAATCACCAGCTAATAAGATATGCTAAGTAATACATATCATAGACACAAGGAATAAAATCAAATAAAAACCCAATATGATAAAAATAATCAATAAATATGGAACTTGAAATGGGACCAAGAAATCCTCCATATTTCTCTTATAACTTCCCCAAAGAACATAAGATGTTCCCATAGCCTATTATGAAGACACAATCATGAACCTATAACCCATTGAAATATAATCTAAAGGGTAACATGTATATAAACATCAATGAGATAAATCCTCTACTTGTAGGTGTATAGTCATGAACACACAGTGTGTACTATAACAAGGTCATACTATCTCATCTTTTTAAAAATCACTTAACAAGTTAAAGGAAAATAAATTACAAAATATATAATAATTATTGACCCCCAAAAAATGTCAAACATGAAATAAATTATCCAATCAAAAGCATATGTAAGAAGATATAGAATAAAATATAAATAGGATCCCTCCTCACCCATGACCTCTATTATATTTTTTGTATCAAGATTGTTTCCAAAATATATGTGTTATAGTCTTTATAAGTTAGTGTGGGATTTTGGGATGGGAAAAATAACTAAAAATCAAGGGTGGTAAGAAATATAAAAACATAATGAGAGGTGACTTGATAAAAATATAAGGATAGACACAAAAAGTAAAAAAATAGTAAAATAAGAATAAAAATCAAAATGCAATAAAGTCATGAAAACCTAATGATAAGAATCATTGAAAATAATTTTATAAAGAATCTAATGAAGCAAAATTAAGTGATGAAAACAAGTGAGAAAGAGCAACTATAAAACATAATTATAATTTAAATTAAAATCATGAATATCACTATAAGAAGCATATTAAAATCAATGAGAAACTATAATTATAAATTAAGATAGAAAATAAGATCCCAAGTGGATGACCTAACATTTAATAAATTTTAGTAGGAAGAAGACATTCATATAAATCATATGCACAAGCAAAAAAATACTGAAACAAATAAAAAGTAATAAATAATCTTGCAAACACATAAACAATAATCAAAATGTGAATATGGAAAAAATAAATAATTTTCATTTTCAAGAATAATTATATATCTAGACTATGATAACTAATAATGCCATCATAAACATATTTAGATGTGTAATTTGAAGCATATGTAACATCAGGGGAAAAATTAGAATATTGAAGTACCCATGAGGTTAAGAAAGATAAAATATTATCATCATCATTTTCACCATATTCATCATCTACTATGTCTTATTTTGTAGTAATATGATCATTCCCATTGATGTTACATTTAACAAATATATCTTTTTTATGATATCTTATTTATGTAGTAGTAATAGGTTGTGATAAACATACCCTTGTAAGTGTAGTTTGATCTACTTGAACCTTGTATTTTCTTGCCTTAGGTATAAATCTTGGTTGTTCATGTGGTATTTCCTTATATATAACTTCTTATTAAATTTTTTTCTATGGATAATACATGCCTCTTATAATTGTAACAACTTGATCTTCATGCACAAATTTCAAACCTTGGAGTAAAGTAGAAGGAATTTCTCTAATTTGATGTGTCCTAGTCTACCAATAAAACATACTAAGGTCCATTATCAGGTACCACATGAAATAAAGTTATAATAATCTTGATATCCATTCTAATAAGCAATATAATGCAACCAAGAGGCTCTATACTAAAACCATCATATCCCATAATAACTATTGGAGTATGACCCAAATTTCTAATTTAAATTCTAAGATCAGTAATTAATTTATTAGCACATATATTTATTATTTAATTATGATCATCCATAACTCCATATTTTTCTTGTTCAAGTTCACCTATGAAAGTTCTTAAGAAGAAAGGTCCATTGTACACTAGTATATTTTGATGAATTTTTTACTCTTATCATTGTCACATAATTTTGCTAATGAAAAATGTATTAAATGACATAATCCCACTAAATTTTATCCAAAAAACCTTTTAAAATTATTAATTTTTAACCATTGATTCTATGCACAACATAAAATATGTCAATTAAACTTAAATGACATAAAATCTATAAATAATTAGCATCATCAATTTTTGTGCACCTATTATTGCTTGTATAACACACCCTAATTTCATGTTGATAAATCATGGTACCATTTCTTTTTAAATATGGTTTTACTTTAAAATACTTTTTAAAAGTGTTTTGGGTGTGTAATGTAATTTTTTAAAACTCAAAATGCACTTTTTGGAAGGCTTTTTTCATGGTCAAAGGATATCCAAATTTTTCTAAGAAATCAAGATAATAATCAAATGCCACTAAAATGAAATAGTAAAAATATTCATAAACTTTTTCCTTTCCATGTGAAAAAATTCATAGAAATCAAAACTAGATTTTACATTGATTTTTACTTTAGTCATTTTTTGCATCTTTCCAATTTTAAAATCTAACCATTATGCACTTTTCAAACTCATTTTCACATAGACAAATGAAGTCAAATTTAATTGAAAATTTATATGGTGGTATCTAAATGATATGATAATACACAAAATTTATTTTCATAGTTATTACTTTAGCCAATAGAATGATATGACTATTCAAAATATCCCTTTCAAGAAGATTCATCATGTATCCAACTTTTAATCATGAAACACTTAAAAATAGTTTTTAAGCCATATATTTTGACTTGTGGCTCTATTTTTTATGCTATAAGTTTCATTGGAAATTTGATTCTACCATATTTAAAATGAAATAAGTTTCATACGATGAAAATAAAAAATTTAAACCCATAAATTTCATGATTTTAATGTTTTTAATAATACATTGCATAATTATTAATTTTAACATTTTATTGCTTATGTAAGGAGATGTAATATTTTATTGTTTATTTTTACACAAATTGGAGAAATAAAGTATGTACCCACTCAAAATTAGTATTTAACTTGAAAATAAAACTTGTTACCAACATTTAATGAAATCCAAAAATTAAATCAAGGAAGATCTTGTCCTTGAGATGTGCACATGTGATGTGTTATTGTTCCACTTGTCCCTTGTTACCAAAATTAAATGTTGGTCCTCTTATTTTCTTATTGTAGTTTAATACCTTGAGATTATCTTTTTCACACTCAATATATGCCATTGATATTGACCCATATATTTAATAATTTTCACTCACCTCATGAGTGGAAGGCATATCTTCATTTAGACTAATATTCTATATAAGACTTGTAATAAGACTAGAATAGGTTTGTGGGAGGATTTATTATACAAATTCAATTTTTTATTTTTACTTAGTTTTATTTTATGTTTTTCATCTTCCTCCAAACATGAAATATGTTGTTATGATATTTAAATTTGTATTAAATTAGTTATGGTGAGTTTCAACAAGTGTTTTATATGCTATATATATATATATATATATATATATATATATATATATATATATATATATATATATATATATATATATAATTAAAATGCATTAATGATGAATTTCATTATCTATACATCATTTTTTTTGTGGTTATTTTCATACTGGTCAAGCTAAAGATTAGTTTTATGGGATTTTCTTGATTAATGGAATCAATTTTATTTGCATGACAAAACAAGCTCATTTCTTTCATCTTTACCCTTATCTTTTATTTTTTTTATAATATATTCGATTAGTTTTAGAATATAAAGAAAGACTTGCAATTTGATTTGTATTTTCACTTGGATTTGCACCCCTTGAGGAGATGCCTATCTCTCCTCATCCAAGTGGCATAATGAAAACATATCTCTTGTTGTGGGTCACAATTTGTTGAGATGAATCTCTAGAAGGGCTAGTTCTTTTGATGCACTCTTTGAAGTACTTTCTTGCCTATCAACTTTGGCTAAAAAGGGTATAAAAAATAACTAAGAAAACTAAAAGGAGACATACCAATATTTAATTTCCTAATATTAAATAAAATTATAATACTTGGAGATTAAAAAAAAATTCCTTTACTCAAGACTCACAACTCAAGATGGATTGTCACATTAATATTTCATAAGTTAGGTTCAAGAGGTATTTGAATGCTTAGGAGGGTAATGGGTGATTAATTTAGGGAATACAATCATAAACCACTTATATAACACACATACACTTAAGAGAGAACACTAACAAAGACCCATAATAATTACTCTTCTCTACATTAGAAAATAATCAAGGATAACATGCTAGAAAAGATCATCTTTTACTAGACAATACCAATGAGATTGCATCAAAACTCAATTGTACATCATGTAAGTAGGAAAATTCACTTGTTTTATTGATTCAAGATATATTCAAGTACAAAATTGGCCAAGGTTTCACCATCAACCTATTGGAAATATTATCATTGATGTCAAAGGTCTAGCATTATTGGTGATAAAGGCCCCAGTGCATTTAATGATGTTATTAATAGTTATATCTTGGATAATGTATGTTAATATTTTTTTAATATTAACTAATACATTTTTGGTTGCATAAAGTCAAAATAAGGGCCCATGGAGAATTCAAAGAGTCATGGGGTAAAGATAAAAGAAGAATGGGATGCATTTTCCCATGAAGAGTCATCTTGAGGAATTACAAGAGTCACCAAGTGAAGCCAAAAGAGGAAGGGTGCAATTTATCATGAAGGGACACTTTAAGGAATATGAAAAGTCACCAAAATAAAGACAAAAGAGGAAAGGATTCTTTTTCTTATGAAAGGTCACCATATGACTTTTCAAATGTAAGGATATGAAGGGTCATGCAAGTTTGGTGCCATTTTCCATGAGGATTGAAGGGTCACAAAGGGTGAATGCCAAAGGCCATTTGGAAAGCTATAAATAAAGGCTTGATGCGCCATTTATAATATGGAAGAGAGAGTATGATTTGTAATTATAATATCTAACTTAGAAGAGCAAATGAGAGAAAAGAAAGAGATATTGTAATGTGTTATCATTTGATGAGGAAGAAACATTGAGAGATAGTTATGTGGTATACACAGAAGGGGTTGGTGATCCTATGGGTTGGTACTCATGAATAGTTGTTGTGTTGGTGCTCATTAAAGGGGTTGGTGCTTTTGTGGGTTGGTGCTCACAAATAGGTGTTGTGTTGTGCTCAGCAAAGGGGTTGGTACTCCTATAATTTGGTGCTTGTGAATATTTTATTTTGATTTGGTGATCATTCATATACTTGATATTGTTCTCCATGGTTTTTTCCATATTGGGTTTCCATGTTAAATCTAGTGTTTCTCTCTATCTTGTGTGGTGTTTATTATTTAATTTTTATTGCATATCTTAAATGTATGGTTAAGTGGAATTTGATTAAGTGAAAGTTTATAAGAATTATGATATACTGATTCACCCTCCCTCTCAGTATATCCCATGATTAACAATTGGTATCAGAGTAGGTTCATTTTGAAAAAGTTTTATAGCTTAAAGGTAGATCAAAAAAGCACGATGGATGGATCACATGAAGGATTTTATACAAATAAGACACATTTGTTTGATGGGATGAATTATGTTTTTTGGAGCATAATAATGAAGACATATTTGATGGCCCTTGGATTCAACATATGGCAAGTAGTGGTGGAGGAATATGAAGAGCCACAGACACTTGTAACTACTCATATAGAAAAGAAGGCAAGTGAAAATAATTCTAAAAATTTAAATGCTATTTTATGTGGTTTATGTGATTCAAAATTTGTTAAAAGTTATGCAATGTAAATCTACTCATGAAACTTGAGTAAAACTTAAGAATATTTACAAAGGTGATGGAAAGGTTTAGCAAGCTAAGATTCAGAATTTTAGAAGATAGTTTGAGAGTTTGAAGATGGAAGAAGAAGAAAATATAGCAAGTTATCTTTTGTAGGTTGATCAATTAGCTAATTAGATTCAAGGTATTCGAGAAAATTTAGAAGAATCAACTATGGTTAAATTTTTTTTGAGATCTATACCATTTAGATATGATGCAAAAGTTTCAGTAATTGAAGAGATGAATAATTTATCCAAGCTAAAGATGGATGAGCTTCATGGTATTTTCATGGCATATGAGATGCAGACTAAACAAGATAAAACTCAAAGAGAGAAGAAGATATCAAGACATCAAAGAAAGAGAAGGCTATGATTCAATAATCAAGTGATAGTTACAGTGATGATGAAGATGAAAATGGAGCTCTTTTCATTCGTAAGCCAAAAAAGGGCACAAGTAAATATCAAGGAAAATTACCTTTAAATGTTTTAATTATGGAAAGATTGAACATTTTTTTAGCTAAATTCCCAAATAAGGGTAATTATGATAATCAAGAAGGAAATTATACATACAAAAATAATTTTAAAGGTAAATTCAAGAAGGGATTCAAGAAGAAGAGTTTGTATTCTAAAGATCCTAGCTCAGCCAAAGATAGTGGAGTCAATGATTCAGAAGAAGAAGAGATTCTATTCATGGCCATACATGAAGATGCCTCTATAAGAAAAAGTATAGATGATCAAGAAGAAGAATAGGATGAATCCAAAGTGAATCTAGAATAAATTATTTGTTTTTTAGAAGAGTTAGAAGCTATTGAGAAGAAGAATCAAAGATTGAAGCCCCAGATCGAAAAAAATGAAAAGGAGTTAAAGGAAATAATTGATGATATAACAACACACTTTGAAGAAGATAAAAGGAATGAAAAATATATAACATCACAATTGAAAAAAGTAAGAAAATAATGTGAAAGGTATGTTATTGAAATTGCCTCTTTAAAATAAGATATTGAGAAAGCAGTCAATGATAAAGTAAGTGATTCAAAATTTGAGGATATCACTAACATGTTGAATAAGATATTAGAAATCCAAAATTAAATATCAGATAAGACACGTATTGGATTTGAAAATAAAAATAGCTATGTTTAAGCTCTTATAAAAGAGGAAACAAAAAGGGAAGAAGTGAAGAATATAGAGGACATCTCAAACAAAGAAGGCTGGAAGGAACAAAGTTGCAAAATACAATCAGGATAGAGATACATAAATAGGTTCTATTTTCATCGGTATTATTTTTATTGTAATGGATATGGTCACACTAAAATAGGATTTTAAAAAAAAGATAACAATTTTAGAAATAAGGAGAAGGAAACTCATGCAAAATCTAGCAAAAGCTACAACTCTTTTGCTCCTCTATCAAGATTTGATGAAGAGGCCATAATATGTTACAAGTGAAATAATTTTAGACACATAGCTCAATATTATAGAATTATTTTCAAGTTAATCAAGAAGGACTAAATTTTCAAGGTTCCATTCATCAAGAAGAAGGTTCAAACATGTTCATGGTAGAAGAAACAACCTAAAGATTCTATGTTGGTTCAGATAGCTTTGCATGCAAGAAATGAAAAACAACCATGGTTCATTGATATTGGATGTTTGAGGCACATAATAGGATACAAGAGTAATTTCATAAATCTAAAGAATATCAATGGTGGCATAGTGAAATTTAGAGATAAAACCACTACCATGATAATCAAAAAGGGTAGTTTGAGTTTGGATAATGATAGAACCAAGACTAAGAATGTATTATATGTAAAAGGTCTTAAGAATAATCTATTGAGTGTAAGTCAAATATTTGATTAGGGATACACATTAAAGTTTTATGTAGAAGGTTGTGAGATTAGAAGAAAAGATTTAAATGAGTTTATTGTAAATGCTCAAAGGATAGGCAATAATTTAAATGTATTATCAGCTATCTTTACAAAGGCATGATCAAAGGACACATTCAAGGATTTTCAAGAGGAGTTGGGAGTAATTTATTTTACTTCCTGCCATTGAGGTTTAGCATCAATTGAGGGGGAGCTAAGTGTTAGCTCCAGGTAGGGCCTTTTCCATTGATGTCAAAGGGGGAGAATAATAGGTACAGGTACAAGTGTAGAAATAGGTACAAGGAATAGGTACATGTTGCTATAGTAAGGGGGAGTTACTGTATGTTTTTTATATGATAGTATGTGCAAGTTTTGGGATGTGGTAGTTTTAGTTTGAGGTTTCCATCAATGACAAAGGGGGAGATTGTTAGAAATATTGTCATTGATGTCAAAGGTCTGGCATTATTGGTGATAAAGGCCCTAGTGTATTTAATGATGCTTTTAATAGTTATATCTTGGATAATGTGTGTTAATATTTGTTTAATGTTAATGAATATATTTTTGGATGCATAAAGTCAAAAGAAGGGCCCATGGAGAAGTCAAAGAGTCATGGGGTAAAGACAAAAGAAGAATGGGATGCATTTTCTCATGAAGAGTCATCAAGGGTAAGGGCACAATTTCTCATGAAGGGACACTTTGAGGAATATGAAAAGTCACCAAGACAAAGACAAAATAGGAAAGGATGTTTTTTCTTATGAAGGGTCACCATATGAATTTTCAAATGCAAGGATACGAAAGGTCATGAAATTTTGGCACCATTTTCCATGAGGATTGAAGGGTCACAAAGGATGAATGCCAAAGGTCATTTGGAAAGCTATAAATAAAGGCTCGAGAAGCCATTTGTAATATGGAAGATAGAGTATGATTTGTAATTGTAAGATCTAGCTTAGAAGAGCAAAGGAGAGAAAAGAAAGAGATATTGTAATGTGTTATCATTTGTTGAGAAAATAAACATTGAGAGATAGTTATGTGGTATACACAAAATGGGTTGGTGCACTTGTGTATTGGTACTCACCAATAGTTGTTGTGTTGGTGCTCAACAAAGGGGTTGGTGCTCCTTTGAGTTGGTATCCACAAATAGTTGTTGTATTGGTGCTCAAAAAAGGGATTGGTGCTCTTACAAGTTGGTGCTTGCAAATATTGTAATTTGATTTGGTGCTCATTCATATACTTGAGACTGTTCTCTATGGTTTTCCCACATTGGGTTTCCATGTTAAATCTGGTGTTTCTCTCTATCTTGTGTGGTTTTTATTATTTCAATTTTATTGTATATATTGAATGTATGGTTAAGTGGAATTTGATTAAGTGAAAGTTTATAAGATTTATGATATACTGACTCACCCCCCTCTCATTATATCCCATGCTTAACAATTGGTATTACATCAGGTTCCTTTTGAAAACATTTTACGGCTTGAAGGTAGATCGAGAAAGCATGATGGATGGATCACATGAAGGATTTTATAAAAATAAGGCACCTTTATTTGATGGGATTAATTATGTTTTTTAGAGCATAATAATGAAGACTTATTTGATGGCCCTTTGATTCAACATATGGCAAGTAGTGGTGGAGGAATATGAAGAGCCACAGACACTTGTAACTACTCTGATAGAAAAGAAGGCAAGTGAAAATAATGCTAAAGATTTAAATGATATTTTATGTGAATTAAATTTTTTTAAAGTTATGAAATGTAAATATACTTATGAAACTTGGGTAAAACTTGAGAATATTTACAAAGGTGATGAAAAGGTTCAATAAGCTAAGCTTCAGACTTTCAGAAGATAGTTTGAGAGTTTGAAGATGGAAGAAGAAGAAAATATAGCAAATTATCTTTTGTAGGTTGATCATTTAGTTAATCAGATTTAAGGTCTTGGAGAAAATTTAGAAGAAATAACTATGGTTCAAAAATTTTTGAGATCTCTACCATTGGGATATGATGTAAAAGTTTCAATAATTGAAGAGATGAAGAATTTAGCCAAGCTAAAGATGGATGAGCTTCATGGTATTCTCATGACATATGAGATGTGGACTGAACAAGATAAACCTTCAAAAAGAGAAGTGGTTGTCAAGACATATAATAAAGAGAAGGCTAAGGTTCAAGAATAAAGTGATAGTTCCATCAATGATGAAGATGACAATGGAGCTCTTTTCATTCATAAGTCAAAAAAGGGTACAGGTCAATATCAAGAAAAATTACCTTTTAAATGTTTTAATTATGGAAAGATTGGACATTTTTTAGCTAAATGCCCAAATAAAGGTAATGATAATGAAGAAGGAAAGTCTACATAGAAGAATAATTTTAAAGGTAAATTCAAGAAAGGATTGAAGAAGAAGATTTTGTATTATATAGATCCTAGCTCAGCCAAAGATAGTGGAGTTAGTGATTTAGAAGAAGTGATTCTATTCATGGCCATACATGAAGATGCCTCTATAAGCAAAAGTATAGATGATCAAGAAGAAGAACATGATAAAGCTGAAGTGAATCTAGAAGGAGAACTTATTTGTGCCTTAGAAGAGTTAGAAGCTATTGAGAAGAAGAATTGAAGATTGAAGCACCAGATTGAGAAAAACGAAAAGGAGTCAAAGGAAATAATTGACTATCTAACAACACACTTTGAAGAATCTAAAAGGAATGAAAAATATCTAAAAACACAATTGTAAAAAGTAAGAAAAGAATGTGAAAGGTATGTTATTGAAATTGCCTCTTTAAAAGAAGATATTGAGAAAGTAGTCAATGATAAAGTAGTTAGTGATTCAAAATTTGAGGATAGCACTAACATGTTGAATAATATATTAGAAAGCCAAAAGGAAATATCAAATAAGATAGGTATTATATTTGAAAATAAAAATACCTATGTTGAAGCTCTTACAAAAGAGGAAACAAAAAGGGAAGAAGTGAAGAATACAGAGGACATCTCAAACAAAGAAGGCTGGAAGGAACAAAGTTACAAAATACAATCAAGACAAAGATACATAAACAAGTTCTATTTTCATGGTTATTTTTTTATTGTAATAGATATGGTCATAAGAAAATACAATGTCAAAAAAGAGATAACAATTTTAGAAATAAGGAGAAGGAAACTCATGCAGAATCTAGTAGAAGCTACAACTCTTTTGTTCCTCATCAAGCTTTGATGAAGAGGACATAATATGTTACAAGTGAAATAATTTTGGACACATAGATTGATATTGTAGAAGTGTGTTCAAGTCAATTAAGAAGGACCAAAGTTTCAAGGTTCCATTCATTAAGAAGAAGGTTCAGACATGTTCATGGTAGAAGAAACAACTTGAAGACTCTATGTTGGTTCAGACAACTTTGCATGCAAGAAATGAAGAATAGCCATGGTTCATTGATAGCAGATGTTTGAGGCACATGATAGGATACAAGAGTAAGTTCATAACTCTAAAGAATATCAATGGTGGCATAGTGAAATTTGGGCATAAAAGAACTACTAGGATAGCTGAAAAAGGTACTTTGAGTTTGGATAATGGTAGAACCAAGACCAAGAATGTATTTTATGTAAAAGGTCTTAAGCATAATCTATTGAGTGTAAGTCACATATGTGATCAAGAATAAACACTAAATTTTTATGAAAAATTTTGTGAGATTAGAATAAAATATTCAAATGAGTTGATTGTAGATGCTCAAAGGACATGCAACAATTTATATGTATTATCAGATATCTTCATAAAGGCATGATCAAAGGACACATTAAAGGATCTAAAAGAGGAGTTGGGAGTAATTTCTTTTACTTCATACCATTAAGGTTTAGCATCAGTTGAGGGGGATATAACTGTTAGATCTAGGTAGGCCCTTTGCCATTGATGTCAAAGGGGAAAAATAATAGGTACAAGGACAAGTGCAAAAATAGGTATAGGGAATAGGTATAGGTTGTTACAATAAGGGGGAGTTACTGTATGTTTTTTAGATGATAGTATGTGTAGGTTTCAGGATGTGGTAGTTTTAGTTTGAGGTTGCCATCAATGACAAAGGGGAATATTGTTGGAAATATTGTCATTGATGTCAAAGGTCTAGCATTATTGGTGATAAATTCTCTAGTGCATTTAATGATGTTTTTAATATTTATATCTTGGCTAATGTGTGTTAATATTTGTTCAATATTAATGAATATATTTTTGGTTGTATAAAGTCAAAATAAGGGCCCATGGAAAAGTCAAAGAGTCATGAGGTAAAGACAAAATAAGAATGGGATGCTTTTTCCCATGAAGAGTCATCTTGAGGAATTCCAAGAGTCACCAAGTGAAGACAAAAGAGGAAGGGCACAATTTCTCATGAAGGGACACTTTGAGGAATACGAAAAGTCACCAAGATAAAGACAAAAGAGAAAGGATGCTTTTGCTTATGAAGGGTCACCATATGACTTTTCAAATACAAGGATATGAAGGGTCATGAAAGTTTGGCACCATTTTCCATGAGGATTGAAGGGTCACAAAGGGTGAATGCCAAAGGTCATTTATAAATATATAAACAAAGGCTTGACAAGCCATTTGTAATATGGAAGAGAGAGTATGATTTGTAATTGTAATATCTAGCTTAGAAGAGCAAAAGAGAGAAAAGAAAGAGATAGTATAATGTGCTATAATTTTTTGAGAAATAAACATTGAGAGATAGTCGTGTTGTATACACAAAAGGGGTTGGTACTCTTGTGGGTTGTTTCTCACAAATAGTTGTTGTGTTGGTGCTCAGCAAAGGGGTTGGTGCTCCTATGGGTTGGTGCTCACAAATAGTTATTGTGTTGGTGCTCAGCAAAGGGGTTGGTGCTCCTAAAATTTGGTGCTTAAAAATATTGTAGTTTGAGTTTGTTCTCATTCATATACTTGAGATTGTTTTCCATGGGTTTTCCCACATTAGTTTTCCATGTTAAATCTGGTGTCTCTCTCTATCTTGTGTGGTGTTTATTATTCCAGTTTTATTGCATATCTTGAATGTATGGTTAATTATAATTTGATTAAGTGAAATTTTATAAGATTAATGATATAATAATTCACCCTACCCCCTTATCAGTATATCATGTGCTTAACACAACCAATAAAGGATACTTAAAAAAATCCAAAAGAGTTAATATTTATAGCCTTTGAGAGAAGAGAAAGATAAAAGAAGTACAAAGGTCACTTATACACTTGTAAATCTAATAAAATAGGTTAAAATTTCATGATAAAGAGATATGGGATGAACCATGCAATTTCAAGAGGACCAAGTGTCTATACAAGTCATGAAACTTATGAAAAATGTCAAAAAACTCCTAGTCTTGGCTCAGAAAACTACCTTCATAGTTTGAACCTATATGAACATCCCACCACTAAATAGGGATAGGTATGATGATTGGGATAAGATGGAAGGCCTTCAGTCATGTATCTCCATGCATATTTTTCATTCTTACTCATTTAAAATATCATGAAAGGAAGCCATCATTGTCTATAGTCTTAAAAACTCCTTTTTCAGTTACCCCTCACACAGCCTCAAAAATGCCTTCAGTATTCCATGATAATACATGGTATAGATTTAATGAAACTTTTCAAGACCCTACATGGCCTTATAGGCATCAATCATACTTTAAAAAGGCTCACACTTGGAGTTTTCACCCTTCCCACCCTTGTGTCCACTATGCCAGTTTTGAATGGATAAAAAGAGAGCTCTAGTTTGGATGTTTAGGAGTTTTTTAATAGAATATAATTTCCATAGGGAGTTATTATAGTTCTTAATCTTATATCCAATCTTGATTTCATCTTTAGAATCCTCCTTTGGCCTGCAAAACACATAAAATGGTTAAGAAAAGCCTATTTCTTATTTTATTTATACCATTTCATATAACTAATCTTGGTGAGAGATATAATAATGGAGTCCTATATATGGTTCAATAACTTTCATTTCCAAAATATGTCATTAGGATAACTCTTCAAGCACATTTTCTCCATCAGGTCTTAGCTAAGGGTTTAGTAGGGTTTTAAGTAGTTCTAGGTCTTAAGCTTTGTTCATATATATTTGACATTTAATATTCTAATAAATTACAAAAAATTGAATCCAAGGGACCCTGATAACACCTAAAAATTACTCTATCTCCCATGCAAAAACTTATAAAAAATATGAACATTTGAAAACACCTCATCGAGCTTGTCCTTGCTTTTCCTACATGCTTACACTCTCTCCTAGATATAAATGGATTTTTTTTAATTTTACCTACATACTCTAGGTTAAAATATATCAATATCCACCTTCCTAACATACCTCAATTATCTGTATAGTTCACTAGGAGCTAAAAATGAAGATGGACCCCCAATTGGTTCTAGGTCTCCTCAAGGCCTAATAGGTCTATTAGGCACCCTGTTATATTTGGTTGCTAGGACTGATATCTCATAGGTAGGTTGGTGTATCATGAATTTTAACATCCAATTTGATATTAAAATACCATTTCATAACTCCCTAATCACCCTTCTTCATCTTCTTATCTCATTCACCAACTAGACCTAGTGGAAAATTACCTAATTAGATTATATACAAGGGGAATTTTGGTCATAGAGAGATATTTTATCTTTGTATAGTAATTATCAGAACCTATTCACCTCTACTAACCTCAAAACATGTTTCCATGAGGTTACTAAAGCTCCATATGAATTCTTTTGCTCATTTTGCCAAAACCTAGTTTTCATGGACTGGATGACATTTGAGGCAAAATAGTGAGATATAGCCCTTATCCATTAGGAAAAGTGAATATTTTTTTAATTTTAATAATTATTGATGATCATATATACCAAATTATTTTTATTTATTCCATGGTTTAGGTGTATAACCAACTCTAAATGCCCAAAAAAGACCTCTAAAAAGCCTATTTTCCTACATTTTCCTCAAACCCACATAAGAGTAAGCCTTTCAAGCTAAAATCATGATTAAAAGATTGTTCAACATGATTATCATATCTAATTAATGATTATTAATATTTTAACTCACTCCAAAACATTATTTTTCCTTGGATTCCTCATACTTACCTATTAAGCAAAGAGGTTTCCTAGCTCATTATACATACTATTGCCCCTTTGGCCAAGTAAGGAAAGAAGATTATCACCTTGGTATGATTTTTGGATTTTTTAAACACTTTTATACCTATCAGAAACCATTATACATTTATTTAAACCTTCTTCTATTCCCTAGACAAGTTTGCTCCTTTATCTCACCTTCATGTCCAAGAATGTAACATGGTGGATTTAAGTGCTTATTGCTTCAACTGAGCTCTAAAAAATGTGTAAAGATCCTAAATAAACCCCTATAGGTGAACATGTATGTAATTTCACTATTATTCTCTTTTTAAAGTCTTAAGACACCATCCTATCATCAATCTTCTAGGTCACTCTGTTGATTGAAACATTCTTATTTTTACTAATATAAGTGCCTATTTTCTCACTTGAACCTTGTTCATGATGAGTAAATAAGTTAATTACACTTTTTAAACTATAATTAAATCATTTTAAATTATACTAACAACTCAACTCTGCCAAACACCTCAACTAGACCTTGCTTCTCAACTTCGTGAATTATTGACTGTGTTTTTCATTCAAAAGAAACACCTATAGGAGACCTCTCTTTTTTAGGTCTGTAAATACACATATAAGATATTATTGATATTTAGGGTCAATTTAATATCTTATAGTTCATTTATATCATGCTTGTATTTCTCATATACATTTGAGCCTCAATATTGGGTCTCTCTAAACTTGACTGAGAAACCCTGATTACTTACCTTGCCTATAGATGTCCATGTTTCTAATTTAGCTTGTCAATTATGATAAAAGACTAATATTAAAAACCATTTAGGTCACATAACATCCTTATCTTCCATAATCATTTCAATTTCCTTGAAACCACACCTACACACCAAGCTAGCTCATTACCTAGTGACTAGGACATTCTACTTTTAAGACCCTACTGTAGGAGTACATTTTTCTCACTTGAGGTTGATCAATATGTTTGTGAACTCCCTTTGAACTCCTTTAGGTCACAAGTGCATTATTTATCCTGAAATCCCCTTTTAAGAATCCTAAAGTATCAAATAAACCTTACTACAGAAGTACATTCCCTACCCTTAAGGACACTTGTAGGTAGTCATAGGGGTGCATAGGACCTTATCTTACCTTTTTTTGATGACCTACATTTCATTTGACCTCATATAATTAGTTGAAAACCATTATTAATAACCATTTTCTCAATGTTTCTTCCTTAAAGTGACAAAAGGTCATTTACTCCTACAGGCCTACAAATATTACTAAAGTATTTTAGTGTGTTTTAGGGCATGTTTAAGGTCCCAAACAACATGCCTTCCCTCACTGTCTGACCTTCATACTTGGTATGGATATAGTATATGATAGGTTATATATGATACACCTAATTATATGTATTAATAACCTATACCACATTGCTTTAAGATACTCAGAAAAGCTCTTTGGTCTCTATTTTGTCATTTTAGGGGAAAACTCCCTAAACCCAGTCTCTTATCTTCTAACATAATTCCACACTCCTTCTTGTATTTTAAACACCTTTCATATATTTTAAAATATAATTCATTATTTCAAGATCATCAATAAGTGTCTATTTATCTCCATTTCTTCATGTAGGCTTTTGATACCCTGCTTAGCCACCTATAGGTGGATGTTTTGATATACCACAGTGAGCTAGAAACTAAACAACATGAAACTGCGCATGCAATTAAAATTTGTATTATTCCATTAAGAATTAAAATTCAAATATATCAATTTTAAGATTTTGGAAAACATATTTTACCCTTCTATACATTAATATGATGTCAGTAGGGCCCTGTAGGTGGATGTTTGGTTGTTTTATGCAAGCAGGACATTGAATTGGGTAAGAACATGTTATGGAATAGATTCAAAACCTCTCAAATGCATTTTTAAACCTCAAATTAAGTGATATCCATCAAGGATACCTTTAAACCAGATTTAATACACCCTTTTCAATATGAAAATCACTTGCATATACATGGAATGGAGAAATCAAGAACACCAAATGATTGTTTAAACATGGTGAATATGTTTAGGACCACATTTACACCTTTTCAAAATATTTAAATGGGATATCTTTGAATAATAATTACTTTTAAACCTGGTACACTATGAATATAACTCCAGGAACAAGATGGAGAAACCATACATGTAATTACAACTAAAATTAGGCATGAAGTTGACAATGGAGGAAGACAAGCTTGTAAGCTACCCAAAACATGAGATGGTAGAACCAAAACATGGAAGGAGGTTTTCACATGACACAAATACTTGTGTAACACCATTTAAAATCTATATGAGACTCTTATCAGAGAAAAACACTCAGTAAACAAAAAGCACTTCAGCTGAAATTGCACATTATGACACCCTCTTACATCAAGGACTAATTTTCTCATCCAAACATTATGAAAGATTAAAATAAGAATTAATACCATCTAATAAGTAATTAAATATACTCTAGAGCCAACATAACCAATTATTTTATATGAATTTCACCAAAATAGAGAAAAACCTATAGGGTGCATGAAACAACTACTAGAAAAGTATAGTCAACTTCATGAGGATGGTTCATGAATAATAGGCCACAATTATTAAAACTATTTATATGTAAATTAATTTATATTAGTTTAATATAACTTTATAAAACCATTTGACTTGAAACATCTTTAGATATTTGTATTGAGCAAAAATCTAAAAGTCACTTTTGTGTGTGTAGGAAACCAAAAAAGGTGTAGAATGGTTTTGGCATAAAAATGGAATTTATAGAGAAATTTTTTTTGGGATGAGTGTTACTAGTATTAAGGGACCCACCATGATCTTTTCCCATGTGGCACACTTACCCATATGTTGTACAAGTGCTATTTTCTCCCTTTTTCAATTAGTTTCTACAATTTTAGTTAGACAACCTACAATATTATGATGTAACTGACAACCCTAATATTTATACTAACCTATTTGACATTTTAAATGAAAATATTACACCTAATAACCTTGAGAACCATTCCACTTGCATTTATGACCCTTAAAAGTATATTTAATGACCCTTAAAGATAAATTGACTAATATGACTATGTCTAAAGCTATAATGACCTTAAATGACATCATAAAATATGTAATACACCCCATTAAAATATAATAGGCCTTATAAAATCATTTAAACCCAATTTTTTACCTACAGGTGTCCTAATTTGACCTAAGAGTCAAATTTGGTCAACAAATTGGTGACTCATAAGGGTAATATGTCAGCTATACTAAGAACTAGTAGCCTTATCCTATCAAAGTCCAAAGGAGTCAATGAATTATTGAATAAAACTAGCAAGAACTTGCCTAAAAATCACACATAACAAAGACACCACACCAAATAAACACAAGAAAAAACAAGACACAAAACAAACTCACACATGTGTAGAAACACTTAGGGAACATATGGAAAACAACAAACTATATACAAGGAGAGAGGAGAACCTTAGTAACAATGTTTGAGATATATCCCATTGATTGGGATATGAATCTCCTTTCCATACAACTTTGAGAGTTGGAAATCATTATGTTACTTGAATTAGGTGATAATATATGGGCCACTCCATAAATCATCAAACTTTGTGTGTCTTCCAGTATTATATCTATCTTCATCCCACTTTAGAACAATTTCTCCCTCTTTGAAACTCCTTGGCAGGGATTTATTGTCAAATTATCTCTTTGTTTGATCTTGGTGAGCTCTCATAGTTGGCATAGTTTGATCTCTTGTCTCCTTATTCTCCATCAACTCACACAACCTAAATTCCATGATTTCATTTTACATTAATTTGAACTGATAAGTGAGATCCAAGGCTGATAGCTCAAGTGAAATAGGCAATCTCATTTCTCACCCATAAAAAAGTGTGTATGGTGAGTCTCCAATGGCTCTTTTGGGGGTGATCCTATCATCCCAAAGAGCTATCTTCACTTGGAATTCTAAGTCCTTTAATTCTATTCCATTGTTCTCTTTATGATCCTAATTATATTCTTATTGGTGGACTCAGCTAGTCCATTCCCTTGTAGATAATATTTGGAGGAAGTACTAAGATAGATTCCATGTCTCAAAGCCCATTTACTTGTCTTCATCCTAAGGAAAGCCAATACATTATCTAAAATTATTGTTGAAGGAGCTCCAAACCTTATCACTATGCCTTCATAGAAAGTCTAGAACTAAACTTTCATTTGCTTCCTTGAGAGCTATAACTTCCACCCACCTTGTAAAGTAATTTTTAATAGTCAACACCCACTTATGGCTAGCACTAGAAGGTGGGTTGATTAGGCTTATGAAATACAAACCCCATTGCATAAAGGTTTGATCAACCTAAATTGGATGAAGAGGTAAAGCAAAAATATTTTATTTACCATCAAAGAGAGAACATTTTTGACACTTCCTTACCCAATCATGGGTTACTTAAAACAAACTAGGCCAAAAGTATTTAGCCCCCATAATCTTAGCAGATATGGTTATTAGAGCAAAGTGACCACCAGCTGGTCTATCATGAAACTCAAGAAATATTTTCTTAATCTAATTTGATTCAACACACCTAATAAATCCTTCTTAAACAACACTCCATCAATAAGTACATAAGGAATGGATTACAATCTAAATTACCTTCTTCTAGCTCTATCTAGGCCTTGTGGACACTCACTGGTTTATTGAAAATGGATCTTATCTTGTGTCCGAATCATCATTGATGAATATGCAACTGTCAAAGGGTCACATGAAGTTCCAAAACAACCTCCTTTTTTTCCTTCAAATATGAATCAAGGTGCTCACATAACCCCTTCCCTTTCACTAGCTTAGTTTTCTTGATTTATACATCATACTCCATCACTTTTGTGATCCAACCAACCCTTTTTCCATTCAATTCTCTACTCAAAAGGAAATATTTAACACTAATATTAGTTACCAATATGTGAATCTTATTGTTAGATAACATATGCCTAAACTTCCTTAGACTTATAACAACTGAAAGTACTTACTTCTCAACATAGGTGTATCTTATGTCATATCCCTCCAAACCTTGATTGAATAAGGCAATAGGCTGCTCAAAATTTTCTTTATTTGATTGAGTAAGCATGGTAGATATTACCTCCTCATTTCCAAAGGTATACAAGTTAAAATCCTTTGAAAAATTAGGACTTGTAAGAGTTGGAGCTTGGGCAATGGCTTATTTAATCTCTTCAAAACTTTCCTTCCTTCTTCTATTCAAAGTGAACACTTTATACTTCCTTAGCATAGAGGTTAGAGGCTCTAATAAATTATAAAAATAAAATATGAACCTCCTTATTAAATTAATTTTATCAAATAAACTTTGTAAACCTTTCTTGTGTTTGGGCAAAGCCAATGCCAAGATTGCACTCACCCTTTCAGAATCTATGGATAGGTCCTTCTTGAAGACAATGTGTCCTAAAAATTTTCCTTCATGAATATAAAACACACACTTATTTGGGTCAATATATATTATAAACTCTCTACATCTCTCAAAAATGTACCTAAGGTGATTCAAGTGATCCTTTGTGTCCTTAGAAAAAACTATGACATCATCAATAAACACCAACATAATGTCATTTATTATTCCTTGAAAAGGCATATCCATTGCATGTTGAAATGTATCTCTAAAATTAGACAAACCAAAATTCATTTTCATATAATCATATGTACCCCATTTAGTATTAAAGGTTGTCTTATATTGATCACTTTCCTTCACCAAAATTTAATTGTACTTGGAATACCCATCAAGGAGAGAAAACCTTTCACTACCAGTCATAAATTGAAAAATATGCTCCATGGAAGGGAGGGGATAATGGTCCTTCAAGGAAAATTTATTCAAGTCCCTAAAATAAACACATAACCTAATTTCCCCATTATTCTTCCTAACAAGGACTAAGTTTTCCAACCAAGATGAATGCTTAATAGGGAAAATAATTTTGGATGCAATCAGCTTAGTGAGTTCCTTCTTCAAGAGAGGCTCAATATTAGGATTGGTTGGCCTTTATATTTTATTTATATTCTTATCATTCTCATCTGTCTCTATGTTATTTTGAGATAATTTTGGATTAAATACCTTTAAATCACTATATTCCCATGTAAAGACATTAAAAAAATCTTTGCAGAACTCAATGAAAATTTGTAATTTTTAATAGTTTTATTACTTACTATACATGCTTACCTTTTCTTTTTTCAACTGGTCATCATCATTGAAGATACTCTCAAGCGTGACTAGGCCTTTAGGGAGATTGTTTGACTTCAATTGTACAATCTACCCTCCATATTGTTGTTGTAGTAGTTTGGACTGATTCTTGGAAGAAAACTCAGCTTCTTATTGTAGAAAAAGTTCTATTTTTTGGTCACTATCAAAAACTTTCCAATTAATGAAATTATCAAGTATGGAATGCCTTACAATCACCTTGAGATGTGTTTGGTTCTTATCTTCTTTTATCCCTTCTAGAACATCAAACTAAGATCCAATTGCTACCAACCTATCAACATGTTTTTTGTATTCTCTTGGGGTAGATTTTATGTTGAAATCTTGGATATCCTCCATAATATCCCACTCTCTATGCTTATAGGACTTAATCAAAGAGTTCATAATCACATTTTGGCCTCTTACTTGATTCACAAGCAACTGACTATCACCATATACTTGTAATTATTTTACACCTATTTTCCTAGCCCACTCAAGGTCATGAATGAGGGCCTCATATTATACCATATTAAAATTAAAAGATAATTTAAATATGAAAGTGGAAAAGTATCTTTCCTTGGAAGGAGAAACCAACATTACTCCACCACCTACCCCAATCTTACTTCTTGATCCATCATAGAAAAGCTGCCATAAAACATCCATGTCTTCACTTGGCTTCATCAAATTTGGCATTAAAGAGTCTTATTCATGAATTAAATACACTCCAAGACCATATTTCTCTATGAATTTTTAAGTATCATGATCATAATGTTCATTTCCCCATTCATCTAAATAAAAATCAGAAACTCCTTCAAGAAAAGATGTTGGAGATTGATCTATGTGAATTTATTTCTCATCAATAATGCCATAATTAACATTTTCCACTTTATTAAAGTAAGTATCTAAGTGAATTTTTTGGATAGGATCTAATTCAATCTTCACTTTAGTACTGTACTTTGTCCTAAAAACCATATAGGACCAATTGGCTTCCAAGTATCCACCTATCTTAGTTGTAAACTCTCTTGACAAACAAAGAGAAAAATATGGAGGTAAATATGACACAACCACATCTTTAGGAATGAAAAAAGTATGAAAATCATGTAAAATCAAGTTCAAATCCTTGACTACTCCCAAGTTCTTTTTTGGTGATCCATCCAATTGCAAAAATACTTGAGGCCTAGTTTATCTGCTATACACTTGGGCATAACTAAAGTACTAGCCCCACTATCTATGATGAAATTATGAACTATGAAATCACAAATAATCAATGATAGGTAAAATGAGGAGTATTTTAATTATTCTTCACTTTTTCATTAATGGGTTGAGTTCCATTTACATAGATAACATTCTCATTCTTAGCTGATCCAACTTACTTACCAAGTCCTTGCAATTCATTTTGGAGTATGTCCTTTTTCCCAATTATTTTTAATGAATACCATAATTAAATATTATTTTTTAACTTATTAATTTTATCCACAACATTAATATAAGTATTTATCACCTTGGAAGGTTCTTTGGAAGCACTAGCACCTTATGGTGTAACGTGTGGAGGTGGATGTGTAGGAGCAAGCCTTACATTCTAAGACTTATAATTTTATTGCACCTTAGGGGATTATTTATACACAACATTAGATATTATTTATGATTAAAAACAATTCCTTTATTATCCCCTTTAATCTCTTCAACATCCCTCTTCTTAGACCTAGTGTTAGAGGACACCCTAGTATTCACATTGCTTGAATTTCCCAAATGATTGATGGCACAAAACTCTCCCTCCAAATGATTCATGAGAATGGAATAAGATTGTGTTTTTACACTCTCCATTATAATTTTCATTCAATTTTTCATTATCATCTCAAAAGTGGGAACTTGAGATGCTTTATTTACTTGCATTGTCTTGTCTTGACTAGGCATTTCAATGGCATATGTAACTTGGCCTTGAATTTGGTCATAGGAAGGATAACATGGTTGTTTTAAAAAAAATTGTTTTGAGTGGGAAAAATATATTTGTAACATGAGGAATCATTATGATTTTAACTTTGGTAAGGTATAGCTTGAGTGATTTGACCTTATCCTTGATTATTGCCTTGAAAAAAGGCCTATTTACTTGTCCAAATTGATTATAGGGCTGATAAGGTCTATAAATATGAGATTGTTATATTTTGAGGGCAACCAATTAATTAGTGAAACTTTGGAGAAAAATATTGACTTCATTAATCTCATTTGTGGGGGCAATGATAAACCTTTCTTGACTAGGCAAAGGAGCCAAGGCATGTAATGCAACTTGACTAGGAGGTTGCAAATTAGGGAATACTGGCATTAGTGGCCTAGAATCGATCTTCTTTGTTTGAATAAGACAATTCTCAAAATTTATGTCGATATAATAGGTAGTAAGTAGTGTATTCTCACACATGGATTGAATCATCAAGGACACATCACTATTCAATGCTTTTAGATAGTAAAAGAAGGCATAGTTTAGTTTAGAGTTGGGATCTTATCCCATGTTTTTTGAAATCTAGTGTTAAAATATTGCATAGACTCTCATGGTGCCCTCTTGATAGTGTTAAATTTATCATCTAGTGATAGATGGTCAGTCTTCTCTCCAAACCTCTTAGTCAATAGATCTCCTAGTTTATCTGATGAACCAATATAATTTTAAGGTAGAGTCCCATACCAATCCAAAACTTTACCTTTGAAAGATAATGCCAATAACCTAATATCCATATTCTCTTGGGTAATATTTTGGATATTTCAGAAGTTTTATATGTTTCTAATATGTTTAATGGTGGTAATATGACCTTCTCCACTAAAATATGGAACACTCTTAAAGGTTACTCCTGGAATTTGGTCATATTAGACAAGATTCAAAGGAGATGATCCAGTGAAGATACAAAAGGTTAGTTCTTAGCCATCTTGGAATGTAGGCTATGGCTATTAGAGGTTTAAATTGTTAATAACCTATAATTCTTAAACACCAACTCTCTTTAATAAGGATGAGTATTCAAAAACCTAAACCTTTTGATAGAATACAAAGGCAATTGCACAAACTAAAAGGTATACCTTTAGAATTAGACCTAGTGGTCACATTTGGCATGGAAATTAGGGATTTATAAGAAACCAAAGAGTTTAAAACTTTAGTAGAGTCTCTAGGTAATGAATTTAGATGTTATTGTATCTACAACTATGCCAATACCAACACCAATCTTAGACAATCTTCTAAGACTTAGTGTCCCATCAATCATGCCAAAGCCTATTTTTACTTTGATTTTCACCCCTTGAGGAGATGCATAACTCTCCTCATCCAAGTGGAAAAATGGAAACATCTATCTTACTATGGGTAAAAAATTATTGAGATGAATCTTTAGAAGGGCTAGTTCCCTTGATGCACTCATTGAAGTACTTTTTTACCTATCAACTTTAGATGAAAAGAGTATAGAAAAACAACTAAGAAAAATAAAAGGTGATGCACCAATATTGAATTTAATCCTATTTATTTAAATTATACTACTTAGATCTAAACAAAGTTTCCGTCACTCAAGAATCACAACTCAAGATGGATTGTCACATCAATATTTCATAAGTTAGGTCCATGAGGTATTTGAATGCTTAAGAGGGTAATGGGTCATTCCTTTAGGGAATATAGTCATTAAAAACTTCTAAAAAACACATATACTTAATAGATAACACTAATAAGGACCTTTAACAATTACTCTTATGTACATTGGGGAACAATCAAGGATAACATACTAGAAAAAATCATCTTCTAGTAGACAAGACCAAAAATATTACATAAACACTCAATTATACATGTAATTATGAAAATTCACTTGTTTTATTTCTTAAATAGATATTAAATTATAAAATTGGCTAGTGTTTCACCATCAACCAATGGAGTCTACTCAAAAAAAGCTAAAAGACTCAATATTTATAGCCTTTAAGAGAAGAGCAAGACAAAATAAGTCCAAAGGTCACTTAGACACTTGTTAATCTAAGAAAAGAGGTTAAAATTGCATGAAAAAAATATATGGGATGAACCATGCAATTTTAGGAGGACCAAGTGTCCATACAAGTCATGAAACTTATGAAAAATGGCATAAAACTCCTAGTCTTAGCTCAAAAAAATGCCTTCATAATTTGAACCTATTTAACTGTCTTGCCATTAACTATGAATAGATATAATGATTGGGATAATAGGGAATGAATTTAATTATTCATATACATGAATTGGTTGTATTCATACTCATCTAGAAACTCTTAGAAGGAAGCCATCACTATTTACATTCTAAAAAACTCCTTTTTCAGTTACCCCTAATCAACCCTATACATTTTAGGCACTCAATAAGAAGATTATACAAATATTGATTAACCCAGTCAACCTAGTTAGTAGATTTTTCAAGCATAGTCCAAGGTTCTTGACTAGCAATCTTGATTCATAGGTTCTTTTCTATCTTTCCTTTCATAGTGTGCATTTTTAAAAACTACACCTGCATAGTCAATTGGATTGACCCTATCAACCTAGTTCTATGTTTTGTGTGCTATATGAATAACTAGGTTGACCCTAGTCAACCCTGTTTATTTTCAAGCCTTACTTTTGTAGTACATGTTTGACTCTATTGACCTTGTTCTATATATTGTGAATATATTATCAACACTATACCTTGTTTCAAGTTGGAATTAATATCTATATGCTAGTAATTAGTTCACACCTTTATTTTATTATTGCTTGCATGCTTAGAATAGTTCACGTAGTCTACTTAGGGGGTTTTAATTAACCATTTAGTTTCACTATTTATATTTTATGCACACATAGCCAAATCAAAAAAATTAAACAAGCATTTTAACATTTATCTACCCAAGGCCAGCCTACTTGGATTTCATCACCAAGGGGGAATCCAACTTAATACTCTGTTCAAGTATAAAGCATGGTTAATGGAATATTTTGGCTAAGCACTCAACACCTTTATCACTGTAGTGTGTGAAGTGAGGGGGTAGGTCACAATACCAAGCCTGCATCATTACCACTACAATTATTTTTAGCTTAAACTACATGAAACCATCTTTAGATTTCTATCTAGTTCCTTGCTTTATAGTTAACTTCCTATCACATTCAAAATCATTTCTTAATAATCTAATAAAATTCTTAGGTTGACCAATTAGTTAGCTCTTTACTTTTCAAGTTGATTTCTTTCTCTTTGCTCAATTATGTGTGCAAAAACTTACATTAGCTAGTGTTAGTGTAAGGTTTTGTAGTGTGTGATTCAATTGGATTGGAAAGCATTGATCTAATTGACTATTAGTTTCCCTTCAGTTCTTACTTTCTTAGATTAATTGCAAAAAAAATCTTGTTTCAGTTCATAACTTGTTATCAACCTTCTCATTTTCCTTGTCTGCTATACTAGGTTGACCCAATCAAACCTATACCTTTTTCTAGCCTTTATGCACTATATAAGATTAACCCAATTGAACATGTACTATTTGTAACCCCTTTTACCTATTTTTATAATCTCTATTCATTGTACTAGATTGACCTAGCTGACCTTATATAGTTTTTTAATCCTTATTTCTATGCTAGGTTGACCTAGTTGACCCTATACTATTTGAGTCACTTCTTGGTTATTTACTTTCTCATCACTCTTTATCTCCCTTCATCATGGAATTTCTACTTGATGACAACACTAATTTGTAATCAACAAACATGATGAACTTTACCAATCCTCATAGGGTCTCCCATAGATAGAGTATGGATCCTCCCTTAGATGCTATTAACATTCATATTTCCACTCACACAATGAACTATGGGATCCCCTCTTTTCTTATAGGACCAACTTGAGTTAGAGTATACTCCTCAAATTCTCATCTTTATCTCTAAATTTCCTCAACATCAAGGAAAATATCTTTCTACCATTTACTATCTTATGATTAGTGGTTAAGTTAAAAAACCTCACTCACCTACTCCTACATTCTCAATTAGATTTGAAGGCACCACTTTATTTAATTTTCAGCCTCTTCCTTTGATTATGATCCCTTTTCATGGCATGACCTCTTCTTCTTTCCTTTCTTCTACCTCCGTTCCTAGTATCTCAACTAACATGGCAGGTTCTAAATCTAGTGGCCTCTCTTGAGATCCACTATCTTTAATCCATCTACTATTTTTTTATTTTTAACCTAAGGTAATCATGCTTTAAGTTCTTCTTCCTCTCAACCATTCACTAGTCCATGTTTTCCTACATAAGCAAATTTTGCCACTAGTGCATCACATTCTCATAATTCCTCTCAAGCTCCTATCAACACCAATAGTGGTCCCCAAAACACTAATACCACCTCTAGTGCTTCTAAAAATGATAATCAAACACATCAAATTTCGTTACAAACACTTAATAAAATTAATACATTTCAATCTCATAACACAAATCCAATTATGAGAATGCAAAACCACCTTTTCCACTTTCAATCTCATCTGCAACCAATGGCTTGGGTCACACATAACCAAAATGTTCCCCCACCTCCTCTTCAATATTATCAAGGAAAAATCATTCCTAAACATCCTTTAATCAAAAAAACCATTAAGAATATTCAAAGTGAACCTCTTACTACTCAAATTTCTAACATTGACATAGGAGGTATAACACGTATAATTTATTACAATGGATCAATTGATCCTACCCTTCATCTTAGGACATTTGGAAATATTTATTAGGATTGGGTCAAATTAAACACCTTTTATAATACTAATGTCCTTGACAAATCCCTCATAGGTGATACCTTGGATTAGTACAATCAACTTAGACCTCTTTCCATTACTATTTTGGAGGATTTAGTGAATGCTTTAGTTCAAGAATTCCAATCTAGTGATCTTCTCGAAAACACTTTGGTTCATTTCATAAATTTCAAAAAAAATGAAAATGAAACTTTTTAAGCATTTTTTAAAATATGGGAGACTTTATCAAATAAATGTGAACATAACATAGCTAATGAAAATCTTTTCCATCTATTTACCAATGCCCTTTTGCCTAAATTACATATCAAGTCTACACTTTCTCTCTACATACCTTAGAGGAGGATATTGACCAAGATAAATGTCAATATTTCTTAATTCATCAATTCAAGCCACCCAAAGCTTCTATGGGTCCTTGTATCTTACTTAAAAACAAAAAACATAATGTTACCAATGATGGTATTATAGATTCTTATGACACCATTCACAATGTTCAAGATGTTGTTCCTCCCCCTTCTCAACAATATACCAATCCTCATTTCTCTTCACTTAAAAACATTAAAATTCACAAACCTCTATCCTTAGCTTGATTACTTAAGAATATACCTAGGCCTCTTCTAAGATAACTTTACCTTTACTCATCTTATGAAATCCTGGTATGATCCTAACAAGTTTTGTTGGTTTCATGCTAGTTGGGGTCATTCTCATGAGACCTGTAGACAAGTTCATAATTTAGCTATCAATTTTCTTCTTGGATCTAATTTTGATCACAATTCCATAATTTTTAAGCATCAACAAGCTTATGAAATTAATTTTAAGGACTATAAATCACATGATAAAACTTAAGACTTAAATTAAGCAACCACTCATTTAGCTATCTATAAAGACCCTCTTCCTAATCATCAACTGATTCAAGACACCCAAAACAAGCCCACCCCTTCCAAAAATAATGTCAAAAGTCTTGATGAACCCACTTCAAAAAATAAGGTGGTTAGAATGAATAATATGTGAAGGGTGATTGCTTTTATTGATTTTGAACCTATCTACACTCCTTCATCTCAAACATACTGTGTTTCTAAGATTCTTCTCCAACTCATTTAAATAAGTTGGGGCAAGATGACCTTATTAATTTTGATGATTTAATTTACAATTCTCCCTTGGATAACACTTCCCATTATATTTATACCACTCTTCCATCATCTTCCAATACTCATGATAATCAAGCTTCTACTAACACTTATTCTACCATTTCTCCAAATCAATTTGACACAACTACTTCATCATCACAACATGATTTACAACCTTGTCCCAAACCTTCACATTATTATCAACATAAATTTCAATTAACTTTGGCTCTTCCTTCCAAAAACCTTCTTAACCATTATACACTTATATCTAAAAAAAATCTTATGGGTTATAATGAATGGGTATCCCATAGCAGAGCTCACTAATCTCCCATCCCAAATTCTATTCCTTTAGCTTATGAGGACTTCTCCATGTCATATAAATCACCTTATGTATCTAATATTTGATATAAATGTCCCTCATCCTCCACTAGTAGGATAGAAGGTAGATTTATCTGGATCTAAGGAAAGTATATTATACCAATGTGAAGAGATATATATCAATGTTAACAAAACTATAGACACTTCTCTTTATTTAAAATTTCCCATAGCCTCTATGATTCTTGATGAGATTATACTTCATGTGGATGATCCTCCCTTATTTATTACCATCCAAATAAGTTATACCCAAGTTAATCAAGCATTGATTGATGAGGGTTCTAGCACGTGTGTTGTTTCTCTTGATTTCATTAAGAATCTTAGGTATTTATAATGCAATCTCAAGTCTACACATAGCACCTTCCAAGGATATGATAGAAGGAAAATGCTTCCTCTAAGTTTCATGTGGCTTCCCATTATTATCCCACCTATCACTATTCACATGAAGGTGATGATCTTTAACTTTCCCATTTATTATAACATCTTTCTTGGTAGGCCATGGACTCGCCGCATGAGAGCTATTGCTTCTTCTAATTTCCAATGCATTAAATTCCCACATAATGGAGCCATTTACAAGATTCAAGATGATACTGACCCTTAGAATTTTGAATAATTCCAAGATCATAGTGTCTTCAAGATTCTTACTCTTGAGCCTTTACCAAGTGTTCCATTTTGTGAGTCTTAACATCTTCACTTTCACATTAATTTAACTTGAGGTTATAGTGGGCATCCTAATCTCATTGGTAACATTCTTCCTAACCTCTTAGATTCTAATGATGATGAGATTAACCTAAATATCAAGACTTATGATCTTTCACCTCATCTCATCTTATATATTCCTAATTCCTTTCAACCTCACTCTCATAAGCCTCCTTGTGATGACATTCCTGTAGTCTTGACCAAGACTAGGAATTCTATTCACCATACTTCATCAGATGATAAGGTCATCTCTACTTGTGTCATTGGCCTTCACACCCTAAATCTTGATGATGGTTATTCCTTAGATGATCCATTTTTAGGTGGTATTTTACAAGCTCATGATGCCAATATTGTCTATTATCATTCTTATTTACTTGAGTCTTTTCATTCATCTCATCATTTTCATTCACTTATAGTTCATAATTTTTTTTATTTTTCCCCTTTATCGTAGGGTAGAGATGGCACTGACACTTCCAATTTATAAGGAGACACATAAGACTATACTCATGAATCATTCTATAAACAAGCCTTATAATTTTGTTAGGTACATTGACCCTCATATTTGGTTTACCCTTAAGGTTAGTGTGACTCTCCTTAGACCTTCTATATATCCTATTCCTCCCTCAGGAGAGCATACTATAGTCAAGCCTATTTTTTCTCTTACTATAATTGAGCCTACCCTTATTTTTGATTCTATTTCTCCTTCCATTGAGTCTAGTTCCATTCCTTCCTCATCATCACCCTATCTTAGTGATGGTTTGATTCTTTTGCCTAAGATGGCTCAGCTACCCACCAAATGGGTTGATGAGTGTTCTATGGTTTCTTCCACTCTTGTTACACCTCTTTCTATGAGTGCTTATACTAAAACCACTCACAAGCATATCTATTAATTCCCTGAGATAAATAATCATTATTCCACACATTATTACAAGTTAAAAATATATATTGATACCTTGCATCCTTCTTCCCCATCATCAGACAAAGTCATACCTCCCCCAAAGGTACTTCCTAAATATCTACCCAAGTATGGTGAGGTATATTATCTATGGCATCTATGTGGCACCCATCATACCAATCATTATTTTATCCTTTAACAAAATCTTAAGTGTAACCTTATATCCATTCTTGAAACTTATACCACTCCTCCCATAGGTCATTCCCATAAGAAGGCTCATCCTTCTCCCATGACTCCACCTCTATTGGTTCCATCACCTCATGTGGTCCCTTCACCATCTTTTATGCCTCCACCCATGATTTATTCACTTATGGACCTTCCCTCACCCATGGATCCTATTATCATTTAGATTTACATCCTTTGAGGATATGTCTCAGCTATCCTCATCCAAGTGGCACAATTGAAATACCTCTAGGCTATGGGTGAGCCTAGGAATGAGGTGAATCTCTAGATAGGGCTAACTCCCTTGATGTACCACTTTGGATCACTACTACACCTATGTTTGTGAGGGAAAAAGGATAAATAAAAATGAAAGAAAACTATCTTAAGGGAGGTGTTACAAAAAATAATTTGATGACCACCAACCAATTTCATGTTACACATGAGAACAAGGGACTAACCAAAAATACACTTCTCCAATCTGCATCTTTTCATATCAATATTTCATTATGAGGTTATGGATGAATGTTTAGGATAGAAGGACTACATAGTAGGTCTAAAAGGATGATATTTAATATGATATCTCACTAAATCTTGACACTTCCTATAACACTTCACATGACCTACAAGAAGAAGCTTTCTAATTGTAAATAGGTGAGAGAATGAGACAACATGCTAAGGAAATAAGAGTCATCACTAAGCAAGATCTATCATCCAAGTAAAACACACTATGAGTAGTCATGGGAGAGGTAAAAATAAATAGTATTATAGATAAAATGGTATGAAAATGAGTATGGATTTTCCATAATTAGGTGGAGCATGAGTTACAAAGGCCAAAATGGCTAGTTCTTATAGAAATTGAGAGAGAGAAGAGAAGAGAGAATCCCAAAGGTCACAAGGACACTTTTAAAGATGATAAAAAAGAATTAAATATGCATTATAATAATATTTTAAATGAAACATGTAAGGTTAGGAATCACAAGTGTCACACCAAGTCATGAAACTCTTGAAATGTGATGTAGAAGTTCTCATTTTGGCTCATAAAACTACCTTCATGATTTATCCCTATTTAAACATCCCAAAACTAACTAGTGATAGTTATGATGATTGGAATGATATTTAATATTTAAACCATGCCTCTCCATCCATTGGTTGTAGTCTTGGTCATCTAGAATCTCCTAAAAATGAGCCATCACTGCTTAAACTCAAAGAAAATTCCTCTCTCACACACCCCTTACACTTGTCTTCCAAAAATGTATTATTTTTCCATGAAAATTCATAAAATGGACTATATTACATGTTTTAATACCCTCCATGGCATAGAGGCATTAATAACACCTTAAAAAGACACCCTCTTAAAGTTTTCACACTTCTCAACATTTTGTTCACTATGCTAGTTTTGACTAGCTAAGATGAAGTAGCTAGTTGAGGTACCTAAGAGTTGTTACAAGGAATTAAATTGACATGGGTAGTTATATTAAGTCATAGTTTTCCATTACATGTGATTTTCATCTCTTGAAACCTCGTATAACCTGTACAATGCATAAAATAGTCAATAAAATCCTATTTTATACTCCATCCGTATAGTTCCATACAACTAATATTGATGGTATGAAGCCTAAAAAAGTCCTATACATATTTAAATTATAATTCTAAGAAAAATATGCCATTTGAGAAGCTATCTAACTTCATTTCCTTCATCAGGTTTTGACTAAGTGTTTATAAGGGTTTTTGGTAATTTTCATTCTTAAGCTTTGTTTAAAAAGGCCTAATGTTTAAGTTGAAAAATAATACATTATATTATATTTTATGAGCCCTTTTAACCCCTATAAACTTCCTTTACCTCCATGCAAAACCTCATGAAAGATGTGATCATTTGAAATCACCCTATCAGGGTTATTTTCACATTTCTTGCATGTTTGGACTATCTCTGAGCTAAGAGTGGCATTAATATGGGTTTATATGCATACCATAAGTTTATAAATATCTAAATTCAACAAATTAACATGTTAAAATGAGCTATAACACTCATTAGGAGTTAGAAGTGAAGCTAGACCCCCAATTGGTTCTAGGTCACTTCAAGGCCTAATAAGCTTAGCATGTATTCTACTAGTTTTGACCATTTGGACTAATCTCTCATGGTTATTATGGTGTATAATTATTTTTCATACCTCATTAAATCTCATAAATTCATCATGCAACTTCCCAATCCCCCTTCTCATCTCTTCTTCTCATTCACCAACTAGGCCTAGTGGGAGCTTATTTGGTTGAGCTATATGCACAAGTGTTTTGACCATTTTGAGAGGTATGATATTTATTTAGTGTTTTCTATAATCCATTAACCCTCCATACACATTAATATATTTTATTTTAGGTTACCAAATATCTATATTGTCTTTTACTCATTTTGGCATCATTTACTTGTTTTGCCAAAACCCTAATTTTCTTGACTAGCTAACCTCTGAGATAAAATAGTGAGATATATACCTCAAATTCAAGGAATTTTTTTTTCCAAAGTTATAATTCATAATACCCCATTTAGGCAACCTAAAAAACTCAATCTACCCAAAAAATGACTCCAAAAAGGACTATTTCTTGCATTTTTCACTTCCACCTAAGAATGACATCTCAAGGCATAAAACCAATGTGCTTAAGTTTATTCAACATGATATTGACATTCAATTCATGATAAAAAATCTTGACATTCACTTAAAACCATAATTATCTTCAAGGTTCTTCATTCTTACCCATTGAGCAACATGAGTCTCCTAATGCAACTGTATGGACTATCATCCTTGGGCTAGTGTGAAGAGTAGATGGTTAGCCTAAGAGAAGTTTTGGAGTATTTAAAAACAAATTATTAACTAATAATGAACTATTTAAAGTTATTTTCAGACTTTATTTCTCTTCCTTATCAAACTCATCTCTTTTTCCTTCATTAAAACTCGACACTCAGTTGTAGGTGCATACAAGACCTAAAAGAGTCTATGTAAGCTTGTTTCACATTTATAAGAGCCTATGAAGGTCATCATAGTCCTAATGAAGGTGATCATAGGATTTTTTAATCATTAAAACTCTTCATTAATCCTTACCTTCACTTTGAGCTCACCAAACTAATTCTTCTCTCTCTTGACTGTGATTACCTGCTCTTTAATTTTTGTAGGTGTATATTTACCTAATTAGACTTTGGTCATGATGTTTGAATAACCTCCTTAAATATTTAAATCCACCTAGAATATGCTCATAATTTTATTCACCTTTTATAGGATAAAAAATCACATAAATACCATGATTAGGTCATTTTTTCCATACTCAGTTGTAGGTGCACATTTCCTTGAGAAGGGACAGCTATAGGTGTCCATAAATCTTGAAACACTATACACCAACATCATACCAATGATATTCATGATAGTTTTTACAAAATTAAATCAATAGTACCATGCCAACCATGAGATTATGTTTTTTTTTTATATTTAGGATGTCAAAGTTCATTCAAAACTCAAAAACTATAAATGATACTGACTGAGCTTAATGCATAAAAAATGCAACTTTGGACTTCTCAAAAACTAAACTCCACTAGTCATTTTCCCTTTAATATTTGTAGATATATTGTCCTATATGAATTATACAAGGTTAGATCATAAATATGAATCAAGGGTTTTTTTAACCTTGTTATACAACCCTGGTAAAAGGCTTAGGTTCTTTGTTTTTCCTGTTTAGGGAAAAAGTCCCATAGTTTAGTTCTTGTTTCTTCAAAAATGGTTTACACTTCCATTTGTACATTTGATACCTCAAATAAGTCTATCATGGAATTTTATTTACATTATGACTTCATGGATGAGTTCTATCACTTTATCCAACCTTTTTCATGCAATTACTCTCAATCTTCTGCCAATGCCTCCTATAGATGCATATCTCATATACAAGCAGTGAGGAAACTTCAAGCAGTATGCATGATATATGTGCTTGTGATCTATCCTAGACCCTCACTAGGTTCTCAAATAGATGATTTTCAACATTAGTGACCTCAACTCAGTCTTAAACCTTCTTTCCACATGTTTGATCATGAATGGTACTTGTAGGTATTCTTTTAATATTGTAGACGTGGCAGTGAATGGAAAAATATGGTTACATGCATGTTTATAGGTATATAATCAGTCCTAAAACCTTTCAAGGTCTCAAATGGGATCTCTTTATCTCATGTCAAAACAAGGTAAAATAATTTATATGATGTGTTATCCTTCCTTTTAAGCACCTTTAGGTGCATACTAATGGCAAAATGTGTAAATGATTAAGTATGACCACCACAGTCTCTTCTTCTTGAAAAGTGAAGGTTTATAATTGATATACCTAGAATGAGAGTGTGTTAAACATATTGATACTCTCACTCCACTTCCATGAATAATGATCAACATGCTCCATACACATGATTCCCTATGACTGCAAGTGAGAATGAGTAAGGAGTTGATTGGGAGGTGTTCATGACTGCGTATTTGATCAAAACATGGTGTCATGAGACTAAACATGAAGAGAGTTGATAATATGGATTTAATACCTATGGGAAATCATATTACATCTACATGAGACCTCTACAAAGAACCAACATTTTGGAAATAAGGAGAACTTTGACTGAGACCTCACATGGTGACACCTTCTTGCAACATGAGACAAATTTCCCATAAAAACACCATGAAACATGAAACCAAGCATGAAGATAATCTAATAAGAGATTCAACATCCTTTGGAGTCAACATCACCAACTATATTTTATGAACCTATCTAAAATATATCAAAACCTATATGGTGTAGGAAACAGTGAACAAAAAAACATAGTCAACTTGTAAAGGATGGTTAATAAAGCATGGTTGACAAATATTCAAAATATTATTATGTAAATGGATATCTCTGAATGTACTACCACCTCCAAAAATAATTTAACCTGAAACCTCTTCAACTATCCATAACAATCACAAACCTACTGATCACTTATGTGCATCTATAAAGGTAAAGAAGGAGTAGAATGGTTTTATCTCAAAAATGGAACTTATAGAGCATTTAAAGCATGGAAATGAACTTGAGAAATATGAAGAGACATTCCATGGCCTTCTACCATGTGTCACCTTCCCCATTGGTTGTGCAAGTGCCAAAATCCTCTTTTTTAATTGATTTCTTGATCTTCAATTAGATAACTTGCAAGATTTAGATATGTCTAACATTCTTGATAGGAAATCTAACCTCTTAGATGTTTGAAGGAAAATAAGACACTTGGACAGCTTTAAAACCATACCAATTGCATATATGACCCCTAAATGCCTATTAAATGACTCAAAATGACATATTGACTAGTTAGTCTATGATCAAGGCTAAAATAACATTAAATGACATCAGAAAACATATAATACACCCTATGACATAATTTTAAACCCCTATAAATCTATAAAGATAATTTTTTTACCTATAGGGGTCCCAATTTGACTTGTAGGGTCAAATTTGGTCAACAGATCCTTCTCCACCAGTGATTCCTGCATCTCCCATTAAGCCTTCTCCCACACATTCTCTTGACCATCCCTTGCCTAATTTCCCTCATCAACATGATCCATCAAGCATTCCTATTTTTTTATGGAGGAGGTTAGAAGTGAAGTATTTGCCTAGTATTCATTGAAGATTGATGAAACATTAGCAAAATTCATATCTAGCTTCATATAGATTTATCTGATGTCTTAGATAATATGTGTGGACAAATTTATCAGTATTTATGAGAACATGTTTGGTGATTTCACATTTTCATTTGGTTCAGATATGTGCTCTGATCTTATCTTTATCTATCTATTATATCATTTGACACAGTGTCAAAAAATTTCCTGATCATATATGGTGATCTTACTTTTTGTACTATATCTTGCTCCTCTTATCATTTATATTTTGCATATTATTGTCTTTCTTTATCATTTTTTTCTCTCTCTTTCTTCAATTTTTATCAAAACTTTTTTCTTTTTTGGTCATGATTGTTTGCTTTCTTATCTCCATTTTTCACAGTTAATTATCATTTTGACTTGGTTATACAAACCCTATTTCCTTTGGTCATTGTCTCCCTTTTACCATGTGATCAATTAGCAAACAATCCTACTCATTAATATCTCCTTACACTGGTCCAATTTTTTGATCTCCTTTTTCCCTTATTCCTTTTTCACAAAGCAAGCATATACATTGTTTAGACTTGATATCACATGCTAGTTCATTGTCCAGCCTAAGTGTCCTATTCAAACTTTGTCTTTGGTTACTTAGCTTCCTTTAGCCTTAGCCTAAAACTCATTTGTGTGTATTTTTACATCTCTTATTATTGGTAATTCTAAGTTTGTATGGAGGAGGAATCTTAAAAATCCATAAAAATTTAAAATACAAATCATTTAAACAAAAGGTAATGATACAAAAGGTAAAATTATTCTTAAATTTTTAAATCACACTAAAAGATGTGATTCAAAGAATATCTCCTTCTAGTCAAAGCTTAAACTCCACAATTGGCCTCACATTAGAGTTGAGGTTCTTTGGGGTGCGATATGATAGTAGATTAGAAGAGGAGAATAACAAAAATATTATAGTGCTACCTACTTTCTCATGCAAGTACCCAATATTCGTAGTAAACCAATAGCTCTATAAGGGGTCCTGGAGAATGGGAAACACATTGTGGGAAGGTAGGTCCATTTTATTTTTCTTGTACCAATCTACCTTCATGAGTTGATCTTATTATCATGTTTATTTATCTATAAAGATTTGTGTTTATAGAAAATAGGTTTCCTTTGTCAATAGATGACCACTAGTCACTTAGTGTCTTCTCATGTCCTTAATATGCCTCCTGTCTCCTAAGGTCTTCTTATAAGGTGCCTAAGTCTTGCTTTTTACATTCCTTCTATTCTTCATATTTCCTCTTGATAAATATTCATTTGTCTACTAATCACTCCCCTTGGGATTTCATTTGTGAGTTGCATTATAAGACCATAAATAAGACCCAACCATCCTCATTAATCACCATCTTTTCCTTCCTATTACCCACATCCTTGATTACCTAATTTTTCCTATTTATTACACCCCAATGGTGTTCTCTTTATGAGTTTAATTGGAATACTACAAATAGGACCTGACATTTCTCACAAAATTTTCCAATAACAAAGTCACAATCCAAAATTACATATGTCAAATATGAGATAAGATTCAATTGATAATGAAGTTACACGTCATTGACATGCTTCCCAGCTTGATTTCATGTTTTATGCATACTTAATTTCTCTTTCATATATTTATCTTCTTATTTTTTGAGTGCATGTAAGAATACAACCATTTCTTGATTTTTTTATACTTCCCAACTTGAACTAGTGTGATAAATTTAAGACCAATCTCTTGATTTTTTTTTTCTTTTATACTTCTCAGCATGATTTAGTATAATTGATTGATTTAATTTGATTTGTTTTTATCCCATTTGTGCCCTTTTACATACCTTACATTTTATTACATTGTCTTCATACTTCCCAACATGAATTAGTATGATTTTACTTATTTTAATTTGGTGCAAAAATCTTTCACTTTGGTTTAAAAACAAATCCCTTTTTACCATCTTGTTTTACCATTTCTTGGTTCTTTATACTTAGTCATTTATTGTTATTAGACATTTTCCAACTTGAATCAATGTGTATTACATTTTCTTGATTGATTATATTTTTCCAATTCCTTTTCACCTATTTATTTTTAGTCATGCATGTGACCTCTACATAATGCTAGAAAAGAAACCACATCTCATATATTTCCTATATCATATACAACAAAGCTAAATACATGTAATAGAATGAAATATATCAAAAGCATCCATAACCACCAAACATAATAAACCATAATAATGATATAGACAATCAACATCAATATTCCAAAATTGTCCATATATATATCTGATGAATTTGATATAATAAACACAACCATATACAAATCTCTAGCTCTATGGCTAGGATCTATCCTATCTATCTTTTGGCCTAGCCATGTAACTTGTTGAGGCCTCAATCTAAATCCTCTATATAGTATGCTATAAAAAGGCCATATGGGATCTTAGTTCCTTTACCTATCCCTACAAGTGTGTTACCTACACTTTTAATTGTGTTAGCTAGGTCCAGATCTCTGTCATCTACATCACTATGGCCAGATGCATAGCTCTCTCCTTAGATAAATATTTCCATACTTACATCTCACCTATACCTATCTCTGATGGTGGTTACATCCTCTCTCTATGCCCGTATCTATCTCACTACCTCCCTAGATAGTCTAAACTATCTCACCTAATTTGGGGTAGATGGTACTTGGGGTCGTCTAATACAGTTGGTTCATATGGCTATAGAGTCTCATTTAGGATGTCATAGAGTGCTCCCCTCACTAGGGACCCCCATATCTCCTCTATATCCTCAACTACATATGAAAAATCACACTAGATGGATATTAGATCACTATTATATCTCAAAATATCTATCTCTACTTCTAAATAAAAACTTAAAGCATCCTCTCTCTATGCCTGTATCTATCTCACTACCTCCCTAGATAGTCTAAACTATCTCGCCTAATTTGGGGTAGATGGTACTTGGGGTCGTCTAATACAGTAGGGTCATATGGCTATAGAGTCTCATTTAGGATGTCATAGAGTGCTCCCCTCACTAGGGACCCCCATATCTCCTCTATATCCTCAACTACATATGAAAAATCACACTAGATGGATATTAGATCACTATTATATCTCAAAATATCTATCTCTAGTTCTAAATAAAAACTTAAATAAATAATGTAAACATATTTTATTACCTATTTATGTCTCAACTATGATGGTCTCATCATCTGAATGGCTGCTTAGCATAAGATCCCCATTTGTACAGCCTCATAATACCTCTTATATAAGCCACCTCCTTATCTTAAATCCCTTTATCATGGCTCACATCTATCTCAGCGTGTACCTAAGTAGTCTCTTTATCATATATCCCTCCTCTGGCTCCTCTAATAGCTCATTAAGGATGGCATCAATCTCTATTATCTCCTGATACCTCTATCACCATTATGTCCTTAGTGCTCATGTATTCTCTTATTTTAGAGCCAATAGTGGTACATCTAGTATCTCTACCTCTACTTCCCTATCCTCCTACTCTGCTATCCATCATGCTTAACCAATCGATGGTTGTTCATGATGTGGTCTAAGTGTCAGTCTCACTATTAGTGATCATAGTCCTCTCCTCCCCCATGGATCTTTCACATGATAAGCCCACTACTTAGGAATTATTATCAGTGTCACTAGATGAGGTAGGACCATCTATCTTAGCACCCATACCACTAGATGTGGCTCTCTCTACCATGTGTAGTATCTAACCACCTTTGTCTTCATTGTCATTGGTACAACTATGTGTCAGCTCACCCATGTAGTCATTGTGTTTTCATATGTCTACCACACTATGTATATGCATCTCACTAATTATAGTGTTAGCATATGGGGCATGGCCCATGCTACCTGATCCTCTCTTCATATCCACACTTGAGGCAACCTATCATTGACTGCATGGGGAAACCTAGCTGGTCAATACATAAGAAAACTCTCATATATCTAAGTCTTTAGTAATATGATTGGTCCCATGGTGTTTTTCCTTTTGACCAACATCTCATATAGATCATGTATGAGCTGGACGTAGATGATAGATCCAAGATCATATACAACTCACTCCTCCAGCATCATCTTGTTCAAGGCTACCAAAAATAGTGGTACCTTGCCATATAACTTGTGACATAACACCCACTATGTCATAATCCCTATCATAAATTTATAGATATCTATAATCTCTGATATATATGCATCATCCATATTAACTCTTTGTCCTCCCAAAATTATCTCTATGCTTTTAGCCCACATGGTTAAGGCTCTCGTCTCCTCTAAGTTGTCCAATATCCCTATGGCCATTGGTGCTCACACTATGGGTAGCCTAAGGATGACATGGACATCCTCTAGTGTTATGTCCATCTATATCACATCTCTATCCACCTCCCATCTAAAGGTGTTAGTCATTCATTCCTAGAAACCAAGGAACATGACTAACAAATCAACACTCATGGGGATCTTGTACATATCAACTATGCCTCCTAGACCTATGGATACTAGTATAGACTTATCTCCATCTAATAATCTCTCTAATAACACTGGTAACTAAGACATATCCACCAATTTCCAGAACCTCCACCATCTCTACAACCAAAAAACAATAAAATATGTATTAGTTCCTTCATGTCATGTATAATCATAATACATTTTTTTTACATTTTTAAATTAAAAACAATCCTAATTATTTTTAAACTTATTCATTTTACCCTATTTATATCCTAATTGGTCCTTATTTCCCTCCTTTGGTCATTTTGGGCCATTTTATCCCTCTTCCAACTTTTTCATGATTTTACTACTTATTCTGGTTCTTTGGTCAAACTAGTTTAACTAAAATTTCCCTATTTTTGCCTTGGTTGACTCCAAAATCTTAGTCAAACCTCTTATTTTCCCATTATTAGTGTTGCGTTATCATTTTAGACTTTTCAAATTAGTTGGAAAACTTGATTAGGTTGGTAACCTATAGATTGTATAGTGTTAACCCATACCTAATGGGTTAACACTATGGATTCTACCTAGTTTCAACCTACTAGGTCGACTAGGTTGATCAAGTTCATTTTGCCTATCGACCCCTTGCATTTTCCAAAAAAGGTGTAATTTTACTACTCTCTTCCTAATTCCTCTAAACCCATTTACCATCTTACTATTTTCTACCCATATAATCTAATTTTGTCTCATTTTGACATCTATAAATGCTTAAAATTCAAAATTATTGAAAATACACTTAATTCATTACAAATTTCAAAAATTGGTTTGAGATTCAGAGTTGCATACTTGTAGTGTACCCTCTGCTACCTCTAGGCATCCCTCTTATCTAGCTTGTCATCTCCTCACCATCCTAGCTCATCTAATCTCCAAATCTCTTTTTTCTCTCCTTCACAAGTCAAAATAACAAATGACTTATCTTTTCCCCTATTTAAAAACACTTTTTCAAAATTCAAATTCTTTAATTATTTTCTTGCAGATTCCTTCTTTTGCCTATATATATTTTTTTACTCATCCATTTTCAAAAATGTAAAATTCATTGGATTCATGATGATGTGGAGATAATTTTCCACAATCATATGCATATTTTCCAAAAAATATAGTTTTTGTCTATTTTTTGCACTAACTTCTATAGTTTCACCTAGTGTTCTTCACATTAGATGCCTTCACTTTCTCTTGTAGTCTACTTATATATATACAACAGTAAGGTAAGTAAATTTATGTGGTTTTCAATTCTATCCTTTCATTTATCTTATTTTTTTCTTACTCCACTTTACTTAGCATCAACATTATGTGTTATCATGTTTTATTTCCCAAAGCACCTTCCCGTGTTGTACTTATATGACACATGATTAACTTTGAGTGGGTCATATGTATACACATAATATTTTCAAACTTTTATTGATTACTAACACTTTATATATTTTAGGAACCTATCAATTTTTAATCTCTTTGAGTGCATGACTTAAGGGGTGTATCAAGAAATAGGTGGGCAGACCATTGGCACTTCATAATATTGTTGTCCCTTTTTCCACTTACCATCTACACACTCATCTCCTAAAAACATTAACCCTAAGCTTATTCTTCTTAGCCGTATCCATTCTAGTCATTTTCCTCTTTCCATCCTCCTTTTATTTACTTAATTCCCATTTGGATAGTTGGCTATACTAGGCTAACCAGGGTTGAACCTATATAGTTTATGGGTATTTTTCACTTTTTGGGTTTGTTAGCCTTTCAGCTAACCTATCTTATACCTAATGAATTATCCCCAAAAATATACAGGGTCAATTGGGTCAACCCTATAAATCCAAAAAATTTGGGAGGATTTAGGGCAAGATCTACCCATATATACAACTTCATTTCCAACCATTTTTAAGAAGAGAAGCAAAGAAAAATAAGTATGAATGGACATCTTCTTATTGACCATTTTAATTAAGGAATAAAGCTTAGGGTTCCATACTTTCTTTGGAGATATGAATCTTTTCTTGTGGAGAAGTCTTTTGGATGCATAGATAGGTTATGTAGCCTAGATCTGATTTCTCGTTGTTATCCTTACATACCACAATAGTCTCTTATGAAGCACCTTGGACAAGGGAGAGATTGAGGCTCAACGGGTTCATCTTTAAGGTAAGTATTCCTAAAATTATTTCTCCTTTGTAAAAGTAGATAGATAATGTAGTTGTGATTCTTTATTCCATGAATTAGGATTATGTATACATTAACATGAGTATATGTCTTCTATGCATGTTTAGTTTAATTGTTTGTTTTGTTTCTAACCCCCACTTTGTGCCACAAGATTTGGTGTGCACTAGATTAGATTTAATTTCTTGTTTTTTTAATAGAGTGAATATTAAACCTAGGACTCTTTTAGGGTTTTTTCATGATTGTGTTAGACTATAATCTTTGGAACCCTACCTCACATAGTGTATTATGACAAGTGATCCCATAATTGGGTCTAGTAGATCCCCATATTGGTCATGCTCCCACTTAAAAAATATATTCCCAATCAAAAATGTAGGAATGCTCTATCTTCTCCAAGCTAGGATTGATCTATAGACATAATGTATTTTTGATTTCATACAATATGCACATCATTTTTGTGATATTTTATGCAATCTTAATTATTCATACCTTATATGTAGTAAATGTGCATGACACATCCATTATCTACCTTATTTATCCTTATACCTTTTCATGCACTACTCCATACACAGGTTGATATCACATCAACCACCCCTTATTATATTTGATTTGACTTATGGTTCCTTCCTGCCATGCATAAAATAAATTGTTTTCTTTTATGTCTTTCTCCACCCTTAGCCTCTTGTAGACATTATCTTCTTTTTATCCTTGTTCCTTACATGTGACTTCCATCATGCATTCTGTGTCTTAAATTACTCAATTTGGTCTTCTTTCAACTTTAATTTTCTTCACCTACCTCTCCTATTTTTCCTTTTTAGTCTATCTTCATTATGCATTCTATTTTCTCCTTTTGCAATGATTTTTATAATTTTTGGCATGGATGCATTATCATACTCTTCTTATCTCAGTTTCAGTTGTGTATTAACCTTATCTTCTTATTATCCTACTAGTGCACTTCCCCCCTTGCACTTATTTCTTTCTACACCTCCCTACTTCCCACTGGTCATGCTTCACTTATTTATCCATTATTGTTACTTGTGTTATGCTCTCATACAATCATATTCTTAGTTGGTGATTCTCTCAATGATCCTTATTCTTTGCACATTTGTCTACTTTAAATATGGATATTTCTTCTAGTTTCCTTAATATTTTAGTGATCTTTCAACTTAGTTACTTCTCATGAAACTCTTATTATCCATGCTCTACTTCCCTAGCACATCCAACCACTTTTAATTCCCAATAGCTACCTCAATGTTTATCACTTTTCTATCCTTCAATTGCACTCAACTTAACTTCTCTCCTTGGAACATTTGTTAAATTTTTTCCTACTAGTTTCATCAATAGTTGGGTAATATTCTAACCTTAGTTACTCTCAAGAAAATCTACATCTTTTCCTCTTCTTTTTTGGTTGTCTCAATAATTCAGTGATATACCAACCTCTATTTTCACTCATAAAAGTCTATATATTTCCTCTTATATCTTGGTTGCATCACTAGTTAGGCAATTTGATAGTTTTTAATTTCACTCAAGAAACTCTCCATATTTTACTCTTCTTTATTGGCTACCTCAATAGTTTGGTGATATGCAAGTTCCTAGTTTCACTCAAGAAACTCTACATATCTATTGGTTACCTTAATAGTTTAGTGATCTACCTACTTTTAGTTACATCCATGCAACATTTCATTCTCATCACTCTCTCTTACAGTATCTATGTTTACTCCATCTACTCTATACTTTCTCCTTATCTCAATGCATTTGTTGGCTTCCTTCATGGAAAGTAATCATACTTACACACTATGCCATGGATTTCTCCCCCTCCAAATTTTAAGTGTCTCCATGAATATTTCTCACCTCATCTAAAAATTTAGACACATATTTTTTTGATTTATCTACATCAACACTTCTTCCTCTCATGCCCTACTCTTTGTGTGTTTCTTGTTATCTTAAAGACAATTTAATTTAGCTACAAGTTGACCTTTTCACCTCCTCCTCCTCAGATTTAGATCCTTGTCCCAGGGTGTATTCATTTCACCCTACTACCTTCTATGCTCAACATGTTATTCTATGTCATAGCCACCTTAATGAAACTATATCCACTTATCATCATCCATTACCCTCCATGACAACTAGGTATCCTTATCCAATCTTGTTTATGTACTCTCCTTGTGCATACTTCACCTTGTCTCCCTTCTCCTTTTGGGTTGGCCTCTTTGTTCCCCAAATCATATTTTTAGGTTTAAATCCATGACTTCCCTTAATGACTTTCTGATCAGCTTTATTATCAGCATGACCTCATTCTCTAGTCAGGTGCCCTATCAAATTCATTATAATTTAAGGTAAGTCTATGTGTACATACTTAGTATGGTATAATGACAACCACATGTTTCTTTGTCTTGCCCTTTCATCTCTTTGTTTACCCAAAAAAATTCCATTTCTTTGGTGCACTACTCCACATCCTTCTTCATGCAATCTTCACCTATGTAAAGTCCCCTACACTCTTTATTATGAAATATTTATATACATCCAAAACCTAATTCATATTATTTTTTGGGTCTTATCCTCCATACATTGTTAGGATCTGTAGTGCCTGCATCCTTATTTTCACTCTTTGTTATTTACCCATCTACACTTAATTAATAATCTCTTATTTAACACTTCCTACCAAACACATTGATTGGAAGATGTCATTCACACCCTAACTACCCTAGGTTATAAATTTTATCAATGTTCATTATCTCTTTACCTATTTTTTCTCTAGTTATCTCTTATTAGATATTTTGATATGATTATACTTTCTTATGTTTGATTACATCTAATTAGTAGTTCTATCGGCCTCTTATTTATATGTTTTTGGTTTCCTTATATAAGTGATTATACAACACTATTACATTTTATTTATGCACTTGGATTACCTCAAATTGGTGTTTCTAATTATGCCCAATATTTTAGGCTACCTATTGTTGCATCTACTAGTGAAATCCTATGTAGGCACTCTGGGACATTCAAACCACTACCATAAATATATGTTAAAATCTTATGCACCTTATCCCTTGAGTGTCTTTTCCCAACTCATCCACTCTCTACCTACCTCTTGTGAACAAAGTTATGCTCTCTACTGGTTGCCTCACTCTTTTGTAAATATTCAAGTCTATCTTCAATATTCCTTGATAATTACCTCAAAGCTTAGTAATCTACTAGTATTCACCTTCTCTCAACACTCATCGCTGGTTGCCTCATAGGATGGTGATATACTATTACTCTTTGTTCTCTAGCATTCTCTACTAACTACCTCAAATTTCTTTAGTCTATTAGTCTACACCTTTTCTCAAAACTCTTCCTCTTTATCTAATTGCCTCAAAGGTTGGTGTTATACTACCCATCCATCTTATCACATCACTATGCTAATCTTTTGCTCACATTCTCTTCCCCTCCTTCATTTTCCCAAGGATCTTGGCCTTTCGTTGATACCGCCTTATTTAATGTTTTGGATGGTTTTCTTAGTGAATAGGTACCTCATCACATATCCATCAACTTTTCATAGTGGATTCTTAATCCATTTTCATTAATAATAGTAAAATACATGATAAATTAGCTTCACAACTTACACATGGACTCTTGGATCACTCCTATGATCCCTTGGCTCTTCTCTCACTCACCCTTCTAGATTTAAATTTTGGAAAAATTTTAGTCCTTAGTTTGATCCATTCCATAAAATAACATTCCACTTTTATTAGCCACTCTCATTAGCAAACAACAAATTTCAAATGGAACTTGACTTCCCCTTTTTATAGTTCTTATGGCCTAGTCACCATCACATCCAGTTTGAAGATATCAATTGTCACCAGCTAGATTACCCTATGTGTACCCTTGAATTTTATGGACCTTGATCCTTGTGGTTCTAAAAACAAATTTATTAAATAGACATGGGTTAGATTATGTTAGTCTTTGTCATCTATTCAGTCATGTCCAACATGCCACCCATTCAAATGGATAGTCCACATGGCAATTTTTTCCCACTCAATCTAGCTATCTTAGGCCATGTAGGAGATTTAATGCATCATTATGAATTCCAAGTTATAGGTGCTTCTTATTCCTTGACATTTACTATTCTATCTGGTTCCTCATATTTAATGCATGACTTTCCTTGGATCTTCTTCACATCATTCACATGCATCTAAAGGTTCTTTATGTGTTGATCCATAAGTGCTTTTGAATTATCCTTGATCACCCACCCTATTATCTTATTCATCCACATACTCCAAAAAAATAGGATGTTAGGTTCATCTAGGATGATTCTAAATCAAATGGGCACAATTTATGGTTGTTGAGTTTACGCTTAAGGCACATGGGTATATCTAGCATTTATTATTAGTATAGTTTGATTACTTGCAAAGATGTATTTAGTTTAATATCCTGGTGATGTAGGATAATTTAGTCACATGTATATTATAAATATGTACTTCTCCATAAAATAATTAACACTATTGTGCTAGCTCACATGGCAAATTATTTACCTTGCAATGTTGTAACCAAAACTTTCCTAGAATAAAGTTTATACCATAATTTAATCTTTTACAATTTATACATGTTTATTATGATTTTTAAAATTAATACAAATATTTCTTTCAATTGTTGGTATCAAATTATTATTTTATATTGTTGATAAGCTTTGCATTTCCCTTTCTTTACTAACATGTATTTTTATAGTAATTTTAGTTTAAATAATTGCTTTGTATTCTCCTATTATTTCTTAGTTTGATCTTGTTTACTTTTATTTCATAGAGTTGTTAGTTTTCCTTTTTTCCTTTTTATTCTTTCGTTAGGATATTTTTAATTCTTGATGTCCATGACATTAAATTATTTTCATTAGTAGCTCAATCATTTTAAAAATAAGAAAAATCAATGAAATGGAATAAACAAATAGAGTTATAAGGATAATTGATAATAATGATATTATATTTGATCAAATAAGATATTTTCAGATTACTTCACTTTTATCATTCAAGAGGTTTACTTCCCCATATGATTCACTATATTCTTTCATCAATAACATATACAAATATGAAAGGGAAATATATTAACACATATTGTATTTGGATATAAAATATGAATATGAGGATGTAATGTGTATTTGAAAGTAAAATTTTCTTGTTATATAAACTTATTATTTTTTGAATTAAAAATAATTTTGAATGATTGATTTAATTTCCTAGATATATTAAGTTTTGATTTATTTGAGATATTTTACACTTAAATTTTAAAAAATACTCTAGCATGACTCAGTATGGTTGATGTAAGTAACACCCATCCAATAGGTTTGACAAGAAACATCCCTCTTGTTTTAGGATCATAGGGTATGACCCAGGGCACAAGTTTCTTAAAAAATCATAGGGTATGACCCAAGACACAAGTTTCTAGTATTTAGTTTTATTAGTAACTACATGGTGGAATAACAGCTGAGTAAGGTGATTATTACTCATGTATATCCTACCTATATATCTACTAACCTTATCAAAGAGTTAAAAAAACTTTCCTAAGGTGTATATTCACAATTTTTATATTTTACAAAGATTTTCTTTGATCAAAATAAACATAAAAATATGAACGAAGGGAAAGGGAAAAGAGGGGTTTTTAAACAAACAAGATATACCACCTTAAGTCGATTAATTTCTAAAACTTACTATGTGATTCAAACTAATTCTTGTTTATATCTTGTTGTGACTAGGATACAAATAAACATAATTTGGAGTATAATGAAATTACATTATAAATATGATTCTTGTAGCATTAAACTTGAAAGACTTTGAATTGTGTTAAATTTCACAAGCACATTCATTCATAATTCAATATTATGAAATAAATCTAAGCTAATATAAAATTTTCCCTAGCTAAAACTCAATTCAACTAAATTATAATTTCACACACAAAAATCTCATTAACTAATCAATTAAAGTCAATATCCAATGCAATATTTATAAATTGAGAGAAGAAAACACATTGAAAATTTACTGGTCTTTCCATAGAATTATAAGCTTGTATTGAAAAATATTCCTCCCCTTGAGAGGTAAATATTCCTCATATTTAATTAAAATTACATGAAAATCATTAAAACAACTTTCCAAATTTAGATAGATCTTACAAATCATATAAATAAAAATATAGTACTTCTTAAAGCACATGCTACCAAAATTAGCCTTTTATCCAGTACATTGTGACTTTGGTGGAGCATTGGAGGGTACAACTTGTTGATTATGGAAGGATACCATGCATGCCTATTATTATTCATCTATCTACTTAGATTCATTATTGGTTCTCTAACTAAAGACTTTATTTTAGCTAGTGTGCCTTTTATTTTTTATGGCATGCTCTATATTATCTTTTCCATATATGACTAAGTAAATGAATTATATGTTTCCTCACCAGGTGGATTCTTAAACCTTTAATTTAAAATTAGACATAAATTTAGCTAACTTGGTGGTAAAATAAATAAGATAATCGAGCTTGTCTTCATGATAAAGAATGACATTATGCCTACTTCCTAAAATAGTTCTAAAATTGTGTTAGTAGAAATGTTAATAATATTGAGGACAATACTCATGTTATCTACCCATACCTATATCAAATTCGTCATGTGCATATAAAAGTTTTTTATAATCCAATGTCAAATAGGGTCATCAGGTTTAGGTGAGGGAACATATTTTTCTTTAGGACCTTGATCAAATTCCACAACATCACATCTAATTTGGTTATATGGTTTTAGTATATTTTGACCTTTTGTTTCCATGGAGTAATTTTTCCTTTTTATTGAAATTTATCCACTGGAAGGTCATAAAGTAACTCCAAGACTTTCTCCACTTCATCAATTTTCCCTCTGGAACTATTACTTTGGTATGGGTTTCAAGCTTTTGCATTTTCTTTTTCATTATTTAGATTTCTTTTCCATCTCTATTGTGTTAGTTACCATAGACTCAAATTACTAAATGAAATAATCTCTCTCCCTCCTAGCTTTGATTTCTTCTTCCTTCGTAAAGTGAAGATTTATTCTTTTTTTTTGTGTAATGTAAGATTCTCCTCTTTGTTGATCTTTCTCCTGGTTACTCGCTTGAGCTTCCTAGTATCTTGTTTAAATTCCAACTTCACCTTAGGTTACTTAAATATTATCATCTCTTTTTTCTTTTCTTTATCCAACTGGATACTTCCAATCCATTTTTTATTTTTTGGTGACATGAAAACAATAGTGAATGTGAATGGTATGGCCAATGTAGATGGATATGGATAGAGCAAAGTGAGCCTAGGAATGGTAATTGTGGGATCAACCATGATGAATTATGTGGATGTAGTGGAGGTAAGATTCAATATGGTAGTGGTAGGAAAGATTTAGTGAAGAATGAATGTGGTGATTGCAGTGATATAGGTGGCCACTATAGGAAGAGTAGTATCTACTATTATTAGAGGAGTAGATTGTTGTGTAGAAAGGGAATAAAATTAAGACCCGTCTAGTACAATAGTAGTAATTTTCTCCTTATTTTTGGGCTCCTTGGGATTGGAAATTGAATGGGTAATAATTCTTGGCAAGCCCATCATAAAAGTGAAATTAGATGTAGGTAGAATTTTCAAAGGTTAAATTATTGGCATGGTGATTTTAAAGTCTCCATTAGAGGGACTTGTCTTCAATATTGATGTTGTGACTAGAGAAGTGGGAACCGTTGTGACACTACCTATAAGAAGGGAAATTTTTGTATGAGCAATATATTTAACTTGGCTAACCATGAGCATTAAAAACACTTGAATACATTGGGTGGAGGTCATATGTTCCAATTATTTAGTATAAATTATAGTTATTTTGGGAACCTTCTTTGGAATAATAGGGGTGGAAACTTATACTTCATGAATCAAATGAGAAGTGTCTAGTGGGACATATTTAAGTGGTGGCATAGAAGGATAAGGTGGAGGAGTGACTATTTTTTCCTCCATAATGGTTTCAATAGGAAGAGTATCTAAAAATTGAACTAAATAAGAAAGAATTTGAGTAGGAATATAAATAGGGGATTGAGTTACCTCAAACATTTGGTTTCTTATTTTAGAGAGGATGGGAGGAGGAAATCCCTACAATAATTTCTTCCTTAAATAATATTTTATGATAGGAGAGTCATATTGGGTTGTAATTGAATTTGGCCTTTCTTCTAATTATATTTGTTACTCAAGATTGGGGGTGAGAATGTGACACATATAATATAAATTTATCTCCTTGTGTATTAATCATATTTAACATTGGAAAATACCTAGTCATGAGGATGTGGATTATGATTACATAAAACTAAAAGTTCCCTCTCAATTCTTTGATGTGAGCCTTGGAGTTCCCTTTAGGTTTCAATTATCGTAGGCCATGGTCATTTAAATTGAATGATGACCTATGAGTTATTATTATATGAAGTGTAGGTTGTAGTTTTAAAAAAATCCCAAGCCAAATTTATATGGAAATGGATTCCTTGGTGATTATTTCATCTCTTTACAAACTACATCAACCCCATGGATAAGTTGGTAGGTTATCTCATATTATACCAATTTTTTTAAGACAAAGATAGGTAATCTTAATGAAGACACTAAGACTCATTCAATACTTATCATTGTGGAGTCTGGTTAATACTAATATGTTATAATGTTGAGTATAGATTTTCTAATTCCCTCTAAAATATTTGGAATTGATATGTCATTAGTTGTTTGATATACTCGTGGGTAGAATCAATCAAAAAATATCCCAGATGAACTATCTAAACTTGTGTGCATATAATTTTTAAAAATGTAAATGTGTGATTATCCCTAAAGTAAGGGTCCAATGTGGTATTTTTTTAAAAAGTGATAGTATGACAAGAAATATCAACCAAGTATGACATCAGGTAGAAGTTGATACCATTTCTTACTCCCATTAATTATTTTATCAAATTGAAAGTTAATTTATCTCTTAGGGTGGGGATCTTCTTATCATTGATGATCATCAATAACAAAGGCACTCGAGCCTTATTGACATGTAAGATGTCAAAAATATCATATAGTATATTTATTAAGGCCATGCTAATTTTGAATCTTGGCTTGAATATTTGGATGGGATTGCTATCAACATCCTTTTTTTTAACCCATTTGTTAGGGTCATTAGACCAGTCTTTCAAAACTTCTCTTAATTCATGGCTATTAATCCATTCATATATCTTTGATTGGCTATACAGTATTATGTATTGAGGAAATTAAAATATTCCTCAATGGATAGACCAAAGAAGAATGCACTTTTTTATTATTTAAAGACAAGACCATGTCATCTAGATATTTTAATTTAATAAAAACATCATAAAATATGGTCACATAGGGAAATACTTATGTATTTGTTATGGATTGGTTATTACCTACCTTTTGTATGGCTATAAGGTCATATGTATACTGTAAATACTTCAAGAAAGGTCTTTTTTACTCTAGGATATGTTGTATTCTATCAACCTCATTGAAAATGAAAATATATTGAGCCTAAAGTGTTGTCAATGAAACAGGGTGTTTTTGAACACTTATAAAGTATCGAATGAGAGTAGATATAAATTCATTACTATGTTGAAGATTTTACTATTAATTTATGTTATATTTTTTCCCAAATGATCCCTTACATTAGATTTGAAATTCCCTATATTCTCTAGAAGAATTTTGGTCTCTAATAATCTCTTCAAATGTAAATAATAAATAGACAAATTCCATTTCTATTTTTATTTGTCTTAAATGATAAGATGGTGAGTTGAATGCACTTGTTTATGCATATTAAATGATAAAGGTGGTCATTTTAATTTATTTAGATTATTTTTCCCGTTTCATTTTTTTATTTTAGTTTTTTTTTCACTTCTTTGAAAAATAATGACCACATACATGTGTCCCCATATCACTAGTTATGTAGGTTTTATATCATGTCTATCTTACCAAGTGGATTTCATAGGTTTTTTTTTACACATATTCAATGTCTAAGTGTGTATAAGTTAACCACATGTCCTTATATAATTGATTTGAAGTCTCACAATTTTTATAATCATTAATGGCAATTGACTATGTACCGTCTCAAGGTCCTCGATACTTAATACATTGATTTATTTGGTTGGTTTACATTATCTTGGTCATTGATCTTAGTTAAGTCCTTAGAGATTATGAGGTACATGATAAATATAATTTTGACATGTGTCCTCCTTTCATTGATTCATAATCACACACATATTTGTAAATCATTAGAGGCTTCAAGGTGCATGGTAAATATAATAGTGATACACCTCCTCTTGTCATTAATTTGTAGTCACACAAGTGTTGGAATTTAGTCCAAGACATTTTGTGGATTTCAAGGATATGAGAGGATATGAATATGAAAAGTGGTACTTTGTGAAGAATTCAAGCTTATTGGAACTTAGATCCTTACTATTTTAAGGTGTGAGTAATGTAAGGATGTAAAATCATGATACGTAACATTGTAGAAAAAGTATGTGTCATTTTAAAAATAGATCCCAGTCATGCATTTAAAAATCTTAGTGTAATTATATGTGAGGTATGTGTAAATCATGGAAAATAAAACTACGACAATTGACATGTTGTGATAGGTTAGTAATCACATACCCTTAAAATTTAGTGTGTATGGGTGCAAAGACTACATAGTGCATGGAAAATCTACATGCAAAAGTTATAAATTTGTGTCAAAATATACATATTCTAACTAAGTAAAAAGTAATGAATATTACAAGACAATGCAAAAAATAATAAAGGATCTATTATAAAACACTATGAGTCTCTTTGTGTGAGTCTATTCAAATAGTGTGAAAAAAAAATTTAAATAGATTGAACTATAAATAAAACTTTCATAGATAAGAACTTTGAAAACATGATTTATTTGCATACATTCAACTCAGAATCATTTATAAGATATTATTTAGTATGTGTTAGAATAAGATCTAAAATTTCAAGTATTTTTGGATCATACTTTCAAATATTTTAACAATCATTTTCATAATATGTTGAATTCTTTACAAGTTTTATTTATATAGGTGTGCACACCTATTCATAAAATATTGTGGGTGTGTTGGTTATCAAAAATAAAAATTTTTGTGGGGAACATTGTTAGGTGTTAGAACCCAAATTTACTAGTTAAAATTTGAAAACAAACTAACATGGAGACTAAAAATTCCTAGTTGTTATCAAAATTAAACTTAGGATTAATTTTTATCAAGTGACATACTAAGATTCAACTCTAATAAAAAATCAGATACTCATATGTGGATTGATTCAATTACCTTTCCATTGGGTTTCCATCATTAACTCAAGATTGAAAACTTAAACCAAAGTATCTGAAGGACATTATTTATTATCTCTATTTTTAGTTTAATATGTGTTATTTAGATGAAAATAAGAAGGCTTGGGAATTGTTTAGTTTTCATCCAAATGTGTATATCTCTGATAGAGATATGTTTGGATCCACACTAGGTCTTCCTCTATTACTAACCAGGAGTCTATAACATTGATGTATATTAATCGAACCACCCTTATGAAGAGATTATTTCTTTTTTAATAGTGTTTTATTCTTTTTTTTATTTATCTTTTAAATTATTAGAGGATTTGGAACCAAAGTAATGAGGTTAAAGGATATATTAAAAATATTTGTTTAAATAATGTGTATAAACAATATTTGTAAACTTTATCATATAATGATGTTTTCTCTTTTTGAAATGACATATCAAGTTTTAATCTCTATGATTGCATGCCTTAAAAGGTGCACTAAGAAAGGGTTTGGCAGACCATTGGTGAGTCACAAGACTGTTGGTTAATTTTATCATACCTAAATCCAATACAAATCCTACTTATCCAAATCCTTGGTAAATTATCCTCTTAATATCCCCCTAAGAAAAACCCATTTTTCTACTAGGTTAGCCTTGATTTACCTATTTGTGAAAGTTATAACATAAGTTATGCAATTAGGTTGACCTAGGTCGACCCAGTTCAAGGCCAAACAATAAATTTTAAAAATTTGAGTCTTGGTGGGATGACCTTGTCAGATAAAATTTTGAAAGCATTAGGACCTATCTATTGCATAAAATAAAACCTTCACTTCAATTTAATAGAGAGTAACAATCATTTTCTCATTATTACAGCTCATAATTCTACTACATCTACATTTGAAGGAACCAATATTTAGGGTTTGACTTGAATCACTAGTATAGAAACAATAATATATGATTAAAAAATATTAAAAACTACATATAAATGACCAAACATGATCACATGACCATTGGTAGTTTATTACTAGTCATATATAATGCAACCAAATTGATGACTAAACCATTTTTAGTTATTTATTGGTTATTTTGATTGATCACTTTGGTAGTATATTTAGTCACTAATTTAGACATTGATTGTTGTTAACTGATGATTTATTTAGTCATGGAAGTCATTTATTTAGTCATTGTAATCATTAATTGCCATCAATTGGTAGTATATTTAGTCATTTTTATTCATCAATTTTCATCCATTTGTAGTATATTTAATCATTTATATTAACTAATTTCCATCTATTGGTATTATATTTAGTCATTTTAATCATTATTTTGTTGTTCACTCCTACATGTTGGTTGTCCCATCTAAATTCATTTATGTTTATGCTCACCTAAAATGACTTAAAGTTTGTTAAAATGTAGTTAATATATTATACTTGACCAGTTTCCCTATACAGCGATGTTGTAGCCCATAGTAACTAATTTTGTAAAAGAAAATTTATTTCCATCTTTATATATGTATATATGTATTTATATATATCTCAAAAATATATATTACCATTTGAAACCATAAAATTTTATTCTAAAATAAATAAATACATATAATATATATATATATATATATATATATATATATAATTTTTATACTTTCAATAATATATATATATATATTAATTAATAAGACTAATAAAATAATAATAATAAATAAATACATATAATAATTAATAAATAAATAAATACACCCCATTAATGGGTCAATCATTATTGGTAGAATGGATTGAAAAAGCAAGCAAAACTAGATTCCCCCTCTAGGGGGATGGTTCAAGATCAACTTTGATGGAGCTTCTCGAGGAAATCTTAGAGCTTTAGGATTAGGATGTGTTATTAGGGATTACAATGGCTCCTTAATTCATGTTATGTCTAGGAAACTTCAAGATATAATGAATAATGAAGTGGAAGTCTAAGCACTTGCATTGGGCATTGAAATGGCTCTCCAATGTGGTATCCCTAAGTTGTTGATAGAAGGTGATTTCCAGGTTATGATTTTAGCATTGAAAAGGAAAGAGGCAAGAACTTGGCATCTTGAGAATATGATATCAAACACATGAAAAAGTTTAGATTTATTCTTTGAGGTGGACTCCAAACATTGCTTTCAAGAAGTAAATTTGACCACAGACTTTGTGGCTAATTACGGTATCGATCAAAAAGATATGTGTAGAATGGATAATATGAGACTAGTATGGGAAGATTTCCCAACTATTTTAGTGATTGAGTTTGGTTAATATTTGCTTTGGGTTTTGGGTTGTGCTAGAACTATGTATCAAAGCTAAAGCCTTTCGCTAAACTTAGCAGGGGTATTTCTTGTCATTTGAAAGAAGGTGTGCCAATTAGGGGATTTTTTATTGGCTATCCATCTCATAATTGCATGACACCTCCTCTCACAAAAGGCAATACTTCTTATAGGTCAGCATTGATGAAGGCAACTAGACATCATTTACCTAAATGATGGCCACATTTAACTTGTGAGGGATTCAAGGATAACACTTCAAATCATCATGTCATTATTTGGTTTATTTATGATTTGGGGTTGGTGTGATGGTTATTAGTAATGCTCATAGGTGTCAGTGAAATTGGGGGAATTTGGTTGATGAAATAGATGATGTAATTGAAATCTCCTTGGTGACTCTGTGTGTTAATGGGGGAAGTAAAGTGCATGAAATGGCCTTCAAAGGACAAATCTCATTGGCTTAGCTATCACATATCTTTTGGCTCCCATCAGAGGACCTCTTTGAGGCAATTTTGGATGTTCTTAGGTTCAAGTTCTTGCTTCATGGTGTGAGCAGCAAGGAAAATTCATAAATTGTTGTGATGTTTGCTTTCAATCTTATGGCATTGGTCTCAAAAGTGGAAGTGGTAGCACAAGTAATGGTTTTTTGTGTGCATCTAAGAGGGTAGAGCTGATAAATAAAATTCTTCACCATGACCTATCAACTCTACTGAATCTACCTTTCTCAGGTCGAGATGACTTATGTGTGGTTTCATCCTCAACTTTTTAGGCTTTGGAAATGTGCTTCATGATTCAGATGGATTTTGTAGAGGATTTGCAAAGGAAAGTCTTGAATCTTAGTTCTAAGGAGGGGACATTTATTTCCATGCCAATTTTAGATCAACTTAAGGCTTAAATTCTTGAGTTGGTGAAGATGCATGAGTGTCAGCATGGGAAACATAGAGTGGAAGCTGTCAAAAAGTTGGTGAAATGGGTTCAATGGAGGGAAGTCATAACACCAACTTGGTGTAATAAATCTTGGTTAGAGGTTTTTGGAAGCCTTTTCTTGGAAAATGTAATCCTTTCTATGACTTTGACTACAGGTGATGAAGGTTCAAGGAAAAAGGTTAAAGCTAAAATCTTACCTAGGGAAGAGGTGGTTAAACCCAAGGGTGGTGAAGTCATCTATGTCTTGGATTTAAAAGAAGAAGCTGGTGTGGGTATCTATTGAAATGGATCTTATTTTCCATCATAGGGTTTATAGTTTTTGGGTCTATTTGGATTTTGGTCATCTGGTTTTTTAAGTTTTCCTAGGTGCCACTGAGGTGTTGTTACCATAAGTTTTCTATGTTGTTGTTTAGCTTCATTGTCATTTGATTGTATCTAGTCCTTGGTTATTGTTATTGGGTTGGGGGCCTCTAAATACAATCCCTATGTTTATCCAATAAATAAATAAATACATATAATAATAATAAATAAATAAATACAAAAATAAATAAATACATATAATAATAATAAATTAATTAATTATTTAGACTTATAAAATAATAATAATAATAATAAATTAATTAATTAAAAATATATAAAAATAAATAAATAAAATAAAAACAATAATAAAAAAAATAAGATAGGGGAAGGGGAGCTCAGCCAATCGGTCACCCCACCCCCAATGGATTCAAGAAAGGGTCGTGGCCGACGTCAAAGCTGCAGGCCTGGGTTGGCCCATGGACCCTGCAATTTTTTTTAATTAAAGAAAAAAATATAAAATAAAATCCTCAAATGTATTTTTAATTAAACAAAAAAATAAATAAAAATAAAATAATAAGTTTAAAAAAATAGAATATTAAAAATAAATAAATTATAAAACATTGTATTATATGTATAATTTATTATGAACTTAGGTATTTTTATTTTAGATTAGTGTGTGTGTGTGTGTGTGTGTGTGTGTGTGTGTGTGTGTGTGTGTGTTATAAATATTTGATTTTTATAATCAAATATATATAAATAATATGGATTTATTACAAAAAATAAAAGTAATAAAAAAAATTAAAGAAAGTAAGAAAATACATTTACATTGAGTTTATACATGCAAACAATATGATTTTCATATTGGACTGAATTATTTTGGGAGTGAATTATTTTGAGCTTCCTCCATAGCTTGAACCTATAAACCTATTAGAGAAAACAAAGTAAAAAATAAGAAATGGGTTTGAAAAAAACAATTATTTGGGTCATAAGGAAATTTAGGGTTTTCTAAGAATACTTAGATCCTAAAGTTTAGATTAGTTCAATTCTATGGCTCTCACTTATTCCTCCACTTACAAGTGGGACCACTTGCAAATGGGAGGGAAAAAGATTTTTGAATTTAAAATTTAAATTTAAAGTTAATTAAATCTATTCTTGATGGCTTACATGAAATTAATGAATTATTTTAATTTATCTTTATAAATTAATTATTTTCTTGTAGACTTGTAAAAGTTAATAATTAAGTATTAAAAAAAAGAGGTTGAAATGTATTTTATTTAATTGTTTCATGGGTAACCTTCCTACACTAATAATTAAATAACATTGTTTTATTTAATTCTTAGTGGTATATAATATTTAATTATTAACAGTAAATATATTTTGATTTTTATGTTAAATTTGAAATTAATTATTATTACAGTTTTTTTTGGATTTAGTTATTTGGAATTGTTTATTTTATTTGAATAGATAAATTTTTATAAGTGAAAATAATTAACCATCTTCATTAATTTTTATAAGGTGTCTTTTAATTATTTGGTTGGAAATAACAACTATTAAAGACTAATTAAAAATTTTAACACACTTATTGACAGCTTAATACTCAAATTTATACCATAATGTAATTATTATTAATATTTTTAAAGTAATGTAAATAATATTTAAGTATTTAGAAATAATGATTATTAATTATTTAGCTTATCATTTATAAAATTGGGTTTTCAATGTCCAATTAATTAATTTGTTTAGTTAGTGAAAATTTAGTAGTAAAGCAGAACCAGTTTGACATAGTGGTATATGGACTTAGTTTAGTTGTGTGTATAATATAGTCTTAGTAGTAGAAATAATTGGGTCTCTACATCCGTGAGCTACATCTCTAAACACCTTTTTAGTTACTCACTTTAATATTATATTGTCTAATTTTTATTTGTGTGACTAATTATTTAGTTATGTTTCTTACCCGGTGATCAAATTAGTTATTTATAGCTATGTTGCAAAAAATTAGTAGAATTTAGTCATTTTTAGTTGTTGTGACTAAAAATTTTAGTCACGTAGTCATTTATTCGCCAAATTCTACTACTGAAGGAAAGATAACTTATCTTATAGAAGGTCTTGTATGAAAATAGGAATAATTTATCCTAGATTTATTTTAATTATAGTGTGATCCTTACAAATGCACAACAATCTCTTGCAAATCACCATTGGCCAAGGGAGAAATTCAGACTCGACAGGTTCATCTTAAGATAAATATCTCTAACTATAACTATTTTATTTGATATATAGATATTTAAAAAAGTAATAGGTTCAAATGTATAAATCCTTGCTTATATTACCTTTGCACTTAAACTTAGTGTAGTTATAAGGTTTTTTATGTTTGACATCTTTCACTTTATGATCTAGGCCCACATTTCCCTATCATGATCCTTTCTTTGTTTTATTTATTTTAAACCATCCCCCTTTGTGTTATAAGATTTGATAACACTAGATTAGATTTCATTTTATCCATTAGAATACTTAAATATGGTTATTTCACAATATTATTTTCTTAGATGCTTTGGAAACCTCTCCTTTAGTTTTTTGTGATAAGTGATCCCTTAGTTAGGTTTACAAGATCTAAATTGGTCATGTTCCCAATATACAAAGTATCACAATGAATATTAGTTGATTACCTTATCTAATCTTGAATTTACTAAGTAGGATAAGTTGTAGATCTATTTTAATTTTTTTCATACATTTTAGCAAACCTGATGTGAACCTAACACTTAAATTATAGTTTTTCTTCTAAAATCAACTAAGTCGATGCAAGTCAACTCATTTTTATTTATTACTTCTTAATTTTTTATCTATAGGCAACTGGTCAATACAAATTAACATGTTTTCTAATTTTCATTTATAGACAACTAGGTTCATGTAGTTTGATCTAGTTCCTTTTTAGCATTTTTTATTTTTTTAGTTTTAGCCAACTAGATTGACATAGGTTGACCTGGTCTTATTTTATTGTTTTTAATTTTTAACTTTTTACAAACTAAATTAACCATTGTCAACCCTATTTAATATTTATTTTTTCATATTTTTGCCTCTATAATACTAAATCGATCCTGAACAACCTCATGTTAACCATGTTTTTCCATCAAGCTTCATTACATAGGATGACCCATTTTCACTCTTCAGATCTATAGTACTCATAGTTAGCCAGCTAAGTCAACTATAGTTGACCTAGTCATACTTCTTAGGTTCTCTCTAATCAACTAGATCAGCCTAGCCTATCCTAGTCTACATTTTTTACTTGTTTATTAGATTAATAAAATAGTTATTAAATAATTTTTACAATTCTATTTTCTATTTAAACAAATTAGTATTTTATTTTTCAATATTTTTTTTCTAATTTTTCAATTATGTCAAAATTATACCACACAATAAACTAAGTTGACCCTATCCAACCTAATTCTGTGTCTGATTTTCTTAATAATAGACTAAGTCAATCTTGGATGACCTGGTTTATTTCAGCATGTTTTCACAACAGACTGTGTCAACTATTGTTGACCTTGTTATGTTCTATTTGTTTAATTAGATCATCCATAGCCAAACTATTTGTATGTTTTTATTTTTTGCATAATCAAGGTAATTTACTTTATTTTTTTTAATAATTAATCTCACATTTTTTTAAAAAGAGTTGGTTGTCTATCTATTTACATTTATAACTTGTAAAAAAGGTTTTTAATACTTGAATTTCACCTTTATTTTCACTTTATCTTTATTTACATATAAATTATGTTGATAGTTTAAAACTACATAGCTATTGTCATGAATGGCTACATGATACTCTATTTAAGGTCCTAGTCTATCATTTATAGATATTGTGGTGTGAAGAGCTTACTCCAATACTCATATCCATAGTATAAAGATAAACATAAACTTTAATTTCTATGTACCTCATGGTATTTAAAAGATGCCTAAGATTCCATTTTTTATTGAACATTAGGAAGAAAATCATCCATCTAATTATGTAGGACACCAATTAATGGTTAGCATCAATAAACTACTCTCATCTTACCCTTGAAATTAGGTTTAGTTAGATATGGGAGTGGTACTTCCTCCATAGTCAATTATCTAAAATATCAGGCTAACACTATCTATCAGACAAGCATCTTTGAGAGCCTAAAAATCAATCAAATCATTTTAGTACATCTTCTTGATCTTTTTCAAAATATTATTTATCAATATTAGTTACAAACTTTTTTTTTGCTTGTTTCTTGTTTTTCTCTTTTGTATTGTAGATAATATTGTCCAACATTGGTATAGTTATGTGATGTGTGTTTTAACTAGATCATCCTGTGTCGACCTAGTTGACTATGTGTGAATAGACTAAGCTAACTAGGCTTGACTTAGTCTTCTATATGATGTCTTATTTACTTCTATTTTTTAAACTAAATCATCTAGTTTAATGTCAAAAGTTTTGTACAACTAACTAAGTTGACCATGCTTGACCTAGTCTTATATTATCATTACCTAATTATTTAACTAGATCAACCAAGGTCAATCATGTAGAATCCCATATTACTACATTTAAAGAATTATCTAACTAAATAAACCATGGTTGACCTAGTATGATTTAAGACTATTTGCCTTACCTTTCTGTGTAACTATATCAACCTAGGCTAACTTAGTATAGTTCCAAACTGTTATCCTTACCTACCTGTATAACTAGATCATCCCAATTTGACCTATTATAGTTCTAGATTGTTGTTTTTAGATTCTTATGTAACTAAGTTGACCCTAGTTGACCTAGTGCATTTCTAGTTTCTTATATTTAGAACTACATCGACCTTGGTTGACCTACTTTAGTAGGTGGCCAACATTATTTATTTTATCAACATCTTTTATCGTATCATGATTACTCCTAGTTATACCTTCACCTTTCACCATATATTACATTTTTAATTAATTTTAAAATCAAAATTAGAATGACATGTTGAATTTCACTAACACTCATAAAATATCCAAGCCTTTCCTACCCTATATTGCAACAAACAATCCCAAACTTAATAATATCTATGTCATTATTAAGACAACCATGGGACTCCTCCATATTTAACCATTGATCCTCTTAATTACCCAAAAAAAATGCCTATTTTATAATATGATATTGATATTCAATACATTACCAAAATGATCCTTTTCATTTACAAAAACCCTCAACATTAGGGTAAGGATCCCATGATAATCTATAATATCATGATGGGACCTCACATCAGGTGTCCCCATTCACCCATGCATAGTTTTTATACAATAATTAGGGTAGGTCACCATATGAATTCTTCCATGTCTTTCTCTTCTTCCATTCTTTCTTCATTTACCATGCATGCCATTACCACCAACATGGTTGGCATATCCTTTAGTGGGTCTACCCAAATTGCTCACATTAATACAATATTAAATGATACCACTAGTTCATCTCACATTAATTATACTATTCAAGCCACTATTAATACTAATAAAAATTTATTACAAGTCATGAATCAAATCGCTACCTTTCAAAATAATAGTGCAAATCAAATGATGCAAATTCAAAACCAACTTTGATAACTAAAAATTATCTTCAACCCAATCAATGGGGAGTGTAAAATCCTAATTCCACTCACACCCCCATAGAGATGCATAAGTAACCTTATACCTCAACCCCCACTTCTTAACAAGTTATCAAACACTTAAAAAATGAACCCTTAATTCCTAAAAATACAAGTATTGACATAGGTCATATTGCTCCTACTATCACTTATTATGGATCAACTAATCATGCATTTCATTTGAAAGCTTTCAAAAACTTGTATAAAGATTAGATTAATCTCAATAAATTTTCCACCACCAATCTCTTAACTAATGCCTTTTCAAGTGATGTTTTGGATTGGTATAATTAACTCAAGTCTCATAATATATCTAGTTTAGAATACTTAGTTAATGCATTGGTATAGGAATTCTAAATTAATGATCTTCCTGAAAATATATTAACTCACTTTATCAAATATAAAAAATAGAATCTAAAATGTCCTAAGTGTTCATTAATAAATGGAAAGCCTTATCTAATAAAGCTAAACATAACATGTCAAAATACAATCTCTTCCACTTGTTCACTAACACTCTTCATCCTAAATTTAAATATTGAGTTAGGACTCTCTCTCTCCAAAATATTTTAAATAATCTATAGACCAAGCCAAAGGTCAATAATTTCTTATAAAAAAATTGATCCTTCCCACCCTCTCACCAGAACTTGAATGCTTATGAATCTAATAACTAGCATGCTACCAATGAAGGTGCTACAAATACCTATAATTCCATACACACTATCCAATCTATCCTCCCAAATGGTTCCAATGATTTTACTCTTTCACAACCACCTAGTTATACATTTTCCCATGTGAATAATTTATATTCTTACAAACCACTTTCCATGGTGAAAATTAAAAATCACTTTCTTAGGCCTTCACCATGAGATCTTGACCCTACTCACCCTATAAGATCCACACAATTTTCTTTGGTATCATGAAATTTTGGGTCATTCTCATGAGACTTGTTTCCAACTTATAAAGTTTGCTCTTGAGTATCTCCTTGGTCCTAATTTTGATCATGAAACCTTAATTCATGAGCACCAATAAAATTATGAAGTGGAAGCTAAGGATCATGGAACCAAACTTAAGCATGATGCCATTAACCAAGTTAACTCTCATCTCACTATTTACAAGGATCCCCTTCATAATCATAAATCTAGTACTACTTAGCCTCACACTTTTAACATTATCAAAACTTTTGTTGATATTAATTCTCTAATTAATGACAATAATGTTAACAATATGAAAAATATGATGAGAGTAGTATCTTACATCTATCCTTATCCACATTACAACTATAATAATTTCCCAACTTTATATTTTATTCAAGACACTTATCTATCTCATTTCACATAACTTGATCATATGATAATGACTCAAACAAATCTAATAATGCAACTTACTCCTTCATCCACTATACCACATATGTACAATTAAATGATACATTTTGATACTCATTCTCTTTCCATCTATACAACTTATATTCCTCAATTATCCACCTTGAAAACCATAAATAAATCTACTTCTATGTTTTCTTCACCACCTACAGCATTTAAATCTTAAAAATAATCAACCATTGACACAATTATGCTACCAATGACATTATGCAATTAAATCCAATCTAACACACTTGGTCAAACCACATTGGTTAAATCCAATCAGCTACTCCCTATCACTATCAATTTAAATTAACTTCTAGACCCATTTCAATGGAATTGCTTCAATATTATGTACCTTCATCTGATATAATTCTAACCTCATATGATGAATTGGACCCTATCAAAAAACTTTCTCATCTCCCATCTCAAATTATTATTTTATAACTCATGAGGACTTCCCATCATCATCATAATTATTTAATTTAACTCTTAATCAAAATGAACATCTCTCTACCCCCACATGTGGGGAAAGAACCACTTTGTCTTGGTGTGAAGATAATATTCATCAAAAATTTGAGTAAATGTCTATACACATTTATAAAACTATAGATACTTCTCTCTCACTCAAATTTTTTACCGCTTCAATGATTCCTTATGAAATATTCCTTTGTATGGATGATCTTCTATTATACATTAGTATACATTTGATGATATATAATTCAAGTGTGATGTGATTGATGAAGGTTTTGGCATTTATGTTGCCTCCCTTGACTTTATTTAAACACTTGGGTACTCTAAATGTAACCTTAAATCTACCCAAATCATGTGCCAAGGATATGATCAAAGACAAATTCCTCCTATAGGTTGTGTTTGGCTTCATATTATAGTTCATCCTATAATAGTTAATATCAATGCCATGATATTTACTTTCCATTTATCATATAACATTTTACTTGGTTGACATTGGACACATAATATTAGAGCTATAGCCTCATCAACATGCCAATGTTTCAAATTTCCTCATAATGATGATATCTATTAGATTCAAGGAGAGACAAACTCTTGTAATTTTGAACAAATCCAAGAATTTGGTTTTTTTAAAATACCCCCCTAAACCTTTACCTATAATTCCTTTTCATGAATCTCAATAATTTAATTATCCTATTAACTCTAATTGAGGTTATAATGCCCCCTGAACTTATGGGAGATATATCACGTAATCTCTTAGATTTTAATGATGATGAACATGATGAGATCAGTTTGAAGATCAAAACTTTTGATCTCCATTCTCACATAATTTCTCAATTAGCTCCTTATTTACAACCTTAGTCTCATAAAAAACTAATAGATGAGTTCTTGCTACCAAAACAAAGACTAAATAATAAATTCCTCATTATTCCTCAACCAATAAAATAATTGATGCTTACACTATTGATATTCATACTCCTAATTATGATGATAGATATTCATTAGATGATCCATTTTTAGTTGGTTTTTCTCAAGTTAAAGATTCATAAGTACTTATTTATCATTCTTATTTATATCATTACTCATTGTTACATAGTATTCCTTATCTTGATGAAGTTCATTCTCTTTTTATTGCACTTGACATTATCTTTTATTCACTTTATTTCCATAGGTATGATATGGAGTAAACACACACTACTTCACATCTAGTCATTGTTGAGCCTCTTTGGAGTATGCTTCTTGATCATGACATTTTACATAGAGACCATACGTTAGGAATTCCTCACACATCTCTTGGTCAAGATAGATGAGACTATGGTTAATATTATATTATATTTAAAATAGGATTTATTTTATTAATGAAGTATGTCATGAAAATTATCAAAATTTTTGACCATATTATTGTGCTTCATCACATTATTATTCATATTTTCATCTGATTTGGATTTCATATTTATATTTCACTATATCATTTATTATATATCATTTTTATTTTGCTCTCATGATTTTCCACTTTAATTTTTGTAACATACTTTATGCATTTCTGACATTTTATCTTACAAACATTTCACTCTGATTCATAAGCTTAACTATTTGTCTATGAATTCACTTATATTTTAAAACCATTTATTTTCCCCATATTTTTGGGATGAATTTTCCTTACATTCATACTTGTGCTTGGTGTTAGAACCCAAATTTACTAGCTATCATTTGAAAACAAACTAGTATGGAGGCTAAAAAATACATGCTTTTATCAAAATTGAACTTAAACTTTATTTGTATCAAGTGGCATACTAAGATCCAACACCAACAAAAACTCTTACTCATGTGTGCATTGATTTAGTTACATTGCCATTGGGTCTACATCATTAACTATGGATAAACAACTTAAACCAAATTATTTTAAGGATACTATTTATTCTCTCTATTTTTATTTTTATTTGTTAGTTGGTTGAAAATAGGAAGGCTTGGGAATTATTCATTTTTCATCCAAAATAGCTTTCTCAAAGATACATTTGGCTCCACTCTAGGTCTTGATATATTGCTAATCATGAGTCTATAACCCTAATGTAGATTACTCAAACCACACTTATGAAGAGTACTTTATTTTTTTTAAATAATTTTTTATTCTTAATCTGATTTAGCTTTTATATTATTATATGATTAGGAACCAAAGTAGAGAGGACAAAGAATATATCTGAAAAAAATATCTAAACAACATGTATACAAACAATATTTTTTAAATTTATCATTTTGTAACATTTTCTTTCTTGTAGGAACATGTCTAGTTTCAATCTCTTTGACTACATGCCTTAAACTTGTGCATTAGGAAAGGGGAGGGCAAACCATTGGTGTTCCACAAGATTATTGGTTAATTTAATCATTGGTGTTCCACAAGATTGTTGGTTAATTTTATCATATCTAGACCCAATATAAATTCCATTTATCCAAATCCCTAATAAATTATCCTCTCAATAATTCCTAACTTGTAAAAAACCATTATTCCTACTAGGTCAGCCTTGGTCAACCTAGTTATGAAAGTTTTGACATACATTACATAATTAGGTAAGTCTAGGTTGACCTTGTTTGAGGCCAAATGGTAAATCTTTTAAAAATTGGTTCATAGCAAGATGACCGTATAAGTGCAAATTTTGAAAGGTTTAGTAACTATATAATACTATAAATACAACCTTCACTTCAGTCTAATAGAGAGAACCATTCATTTTCATGTTATTAAAACTCATAATTTTGTTAAATCTACATTTGAAAGAGCCATTGATTAGGGTTTACCTTGGAGGAAAGATAACTTGTATTATGTTTAGTCTTGGATACAAGTAGTAATATTTTATCCTATATTTGATTTCAACTATAGTGTGATCATTGAAAATCCACAACAATCTCTTGAAAATCACCATTGGCCAAGGGATAGATTGAGACTCGATAGGTTCATCCAAACATAAGTATCTCTAACTTTTGTTATTTTATTTGATAGATACATATTACAAAAAGTAATATGTTTGAATTTATAAATCATTTATTACATTACCTACATAATTAAAATTAGTGTATCTATAGGTTTTTATAGGCTTTCCATCTTCCAATTTAGGTGATCTAGGTCCCTATTTACCTACCATGACCCTTATTTGTTTTGTTTGTTTTAAATCATCCTCCTTTGTGTTATAAGCTTTGATAACACTAAACAAATTTAATTCTATGCATTATAAAACCTAAATAGGGTTATTGCATAAAATTATTTTCCTAGAGGCTTTATAAACCTCTCCTTTAATGTTGTGCGATAAATGCTCCCTTAGTTAGGTTTAGTGGATCCAAATTGGTCATGATCTCAATATATAAAGTATTGTAATATATTTTAGATGACTAACTTATCTAATCTTGGATTTAATAAGAAGGATAATTTTTATTTCTATCTTAATTTGTTTCATATATTCTAATGAACCCAATGTGAACCTAACCCTTCCTTTATAGTTTTTCTTCTATTAGTCAACTAGGTGGATGCAAGTCGACCCAATTTTATTTATTGCTTCCCGATTTTTCATCTACATGAAACTAGGTTGACATAGATCAAACCAATTATAATTAATTATTTATAATTTTAATCTAAAGGTAACTAGGTTGATGTAGGTTAATTTAGTTCATTTTTAGTAATTTTTTAGTTTTAGTCAACTAGGTTAAATGTAGGTCGACCTAGTCTTATTTAATTATTTTAAATTTTTTAAAAACTAAGTTAGACATGGTTAAACCTAATTAATTTTTGTGTTTTTCAAGTTTTCACCTTTGTAAGAATAAATAAATCCTAGATGACATAGTGCTAACTGTGTTTTTCCAATAAGCTTCATTACGTAGGATGACTCAGTTTCAACATTCAAATCTATAACACTCATAATCAACCAACTAATTTGACTATGGTTGACCTAGTCATATTTATCAAGTTCTCTCTAACTACCTAACTTGGCCTATCCTAATCTATCTACATTTTCATATTTTTATGTTAGATCATTAAAAATTGTTAATTTTTTTATAATTTTATTTCTAGTTAAACAACTCAGTATTTCATTTTCTAATTTATTTTATGGTTTTTAAATTCTATCAAAATTATTCTACATAGTCAACTAAGTTTACTCTAGATGACCTAGTTTTATGTCTACTTTTCTTGATAATAAACTAACTCGACCATGACTGACCTAGTTTATTTTAACCCATTTTCACAATATACTATTTCAACCATCATCAACCTTATTTTGTTATGTTTTTTCAAATAGAATGTCCCTGGATAACCTAGTTGTTTGCCTATGCATTTACATTCAAAAATTGTAAAATTCATTTTTTATACTTGAATTTCACCTTTATTTTTCATTATCTTGATTTGCATAGATACTATGTGTGGATAGTTTTAAAACTAATTAGATATTATCTAAAGGGATACATGATACTCTATTTATGGTCTTATTATATCATTTATAGATATCGTGGTGTAAGAAGCTTTCCCCAATGCTCATAACCATAGTACAGATCTAAACATAGACATTAGTTGTCACATACCTCATAATATTTAAGAAATGCCAAGGATTCCCATTTTTATTAAACATTAGGAATCCAACCAATCATCTACTTTTGTAGTGCACCAATTAGAAGTTAGCACTGATAAGTTACTCTAAAATTACCTTTTAAACTAGGTTTATTAGGCTATTGGAATGATACTTCCTCCATAATCAGTTTATGAAATATCAAGATGACACTATCCAATGAAAAAGCAAGTATATTTGAGAGCCTAAAAATTAGTCAAATCCTTTTAGTACATCTTATCTTTTTAGATAATTAGTTAGAAATAGTAGTTATAAAATATCATTTTTATTTATTTATTTTTATTCTCTTTAGTATTACAGACTTATTGTCTAGCATTGGTATAGTCCTATTTTATGTGTTTCAATTAGATCGACCAATGTTGACATAGTTGACTATGTGTGAACATACTAATTTGACCAGGCTCAACTCAGTCTTATGTATTATGTCTTATTTACCTCTATTTTTGAAACTACATCATATAGTTTAGTTTTAGTTTGTTTTAGATTCATCCAAGTCAACTATGATCGACCTAATATTATATTGTATTTACTTACATGTTTAACTAGATCAACCAAGGTTAAGCTAGTAGACTCATAAATTACTTTATTTACCTATCTATCTAACTAAGTATATCATAGTCAACCCAATAGGTTTTCAAGATATTATCCTTAGTTTCATGTGTAAATAGATCAACCCAGGTTGAATCAATATAGTTATAGACTATTATCCTTACCTACTTATGTAAATAGATCAACCCAAGCTGACCTAGTACATTTCAAGACTATTGTTTATACCATCCTATGTAACTAAGTCAACCCTAATAATCAAGTATATTTCAAATTTCATATTTTTTGAACTATATTAACCCTATTCAACCTAGTTTAGTAGGTGACTAATTTTTTTTTTTATCAGACTCTATTCTTTTAGCCTGATTACTCCTAGTTATAACTTCACCTTAAACCATGCAGTACATTTTTTATGAAATTGAATAGTAAAGTCTTAACAAAATGATGAATTTCACTAAAACTAATAGAGTTTCCAAGACTCACCTACCATATACTATGGTAGACAATCTTGATATTAATAATATCCATATCACTACTAGAATGACCAACTATGGGACTCCTCTATATTTAACCATTGATATTTTTAATTACCTTCCAAAAATACTTGGTGTAGAAAATAAGAGTGTTCTTGAATACACTACTAAAATTATAATTTTCATCAATGAAAACCCTCAACATCAGGGTAAGGATCCCATGATAATCTATAATCTCATTATGGAACCTCACATTGGGTGTTCCCCTTCACAAACATAGATTTTCTACAAAACTTGGGGTAAGTCATCTTATGAATTATTCCATGCCATTCTCTTCTTCCATGTCTTCTTCTCTTCTAAGCCTTCTTAATCTAGCATGATTGGCATATACTTTAGTGGTTCTACACAAAATTCTTGCATTAATACTCAAGTAAATGCTACCACTAGTGCATCTCAAACTTCTTCTACTAGTCAATCCATTATTAATAATAATCAAATTTTATTACAAACCATGAATCAAATGGATACCTTTAAAACTAATATTGAAAATAAAATTATAAAAATTCAAAATGAAATTTTATAACTACAAAATTTTCCTCAACCCACTCAATGGGGAGTGTAAAATCATGATTCCCCCCACCCCTCTTAGAGATGAATAAGTTAACCTTAAACCTCAACCCCACTTCATAAAAAGGTTATAAAACACTTAAAAATGAACCCATGGTTCCTCAAATTTCAAATATTTACATAGGAGGTATTATTTTTAATATCACTTATAATGGATCCATTAATCTTGCATTGTATTTGAAAGCTTTCAAAAACTTATATAAATATTGGATTAAGTTAAATAACATTTTAACCACCAAAATCTTAGATAAAACATTTTTAGATGATGCTTTGTAATTGTATAATAAACTCAAGCCTCATAATATATCCAATTTATAATACCGAGTTAATGAATTGGCATAATAATTACAAGCTAATGACTTTCCTAAAAATAACTTAGCTCACTTTATCAACTATAAATAATCATAATATGAAATCACCCAAGTATAAATATGGAAAGCCTTATCCAATAAAGCTGAACATAACATGTCAAAAGATAATCTCTTCCATTTTTTCACTAATGATATTCATTTTAAATTAAAATATCATGTTAGGACCTTCTCTCCAAAATATTTCGAATAAGCCATAGACCAAGCCAAATGTCAATAATTTCTCATAAGACAACTTGAGCCTTCCCACCTTCCTACCAAAACTCAAATGCTTATGAAATATAAAAACAAGAATAAAACTAATGATGGTGTTATATATACCTATGATTCCATACACAATATTCATGTTATCCTCACAAATGGTTCTAATGATGGTACTCTTTTAAAACCACTTTCAATGAATCCTTTACAATAACCTAGTTCTACATCTTCCCGTGTGAATAATGTAGATTCTCACAAATCACTTTCCATTGTGATTTTTCAAAAGAATATTCTTATGCCTTCAACATAAGATATTTTCCCTAATATAACTACCAAAAATTGGTATGATACACATAATTTTTTTTGGTATCATGCAAGTTAGGGTCATTCTCATAAGACTTGTCACCAACTTAGAAATTTTGCTCTTGAGTATCTCCTTAGTCCTAATTTTGATCACTAAACCTTAATTCATGAGTGCCAACAAGCTTATGAAGTATCATATAAGGCTCATGAAACAAAACTTAATCATGATGACCTTAATAAATATAATAATCATCTCACTATTTATAAGGATCCCCTTCCTAATCATCAATCTATTACTACTCAAGCTCACACTTACAACATTATCAACACTTCTGTTGATCCTAATTATCTCATTAATGAAGAGAATGTTGTCACTATGAACAATATGAGGATATTATTATCTTAAATATATCCTTATCAAAATTCAAACTATAATAATTTCCAAAATTTATGTACTATTCAAGACACTTATCCATTTCATTTTACACAACTTGAACATATGACAATGATTTCAACAAATATAACAACACAACTTACTCCTTCATCCAATATCCCACATGTGTCCAATTAAATGATACATTTGGATATTAATTATCTTTACATTGGTACAAATTATATTCCTCAATTATCATCAAATTCTCCTTACTCTAAATTATCCACCTTGAAAACCAAATATCAATCTACTTTTATTCTTCCTTCACCACCTAAAACATTAAAATCTTCAAAAGAATAAATCATTGATCTAATTACTCCACTAATAATATTACCCAATTAAATCCAATCTAACACACTTATAAACACCACCATTAATTTAAATTCAGTTCTAATTCCCATTAAATGGACTTTCTTCAATGTTACATGCCTTTGTCTAATATAGTTCTAACTAGATACGATGAATGGGATCCTATCACATAATGTTTTTGTCTCCCATCTCAAATTAATTTTTTATAACTCATCAGGACTTCCCCTTATCATATTAATCATTTAATGAAAATATTATTCAAAATGAACATCCCTCGACCCCCAACTATGGGGAAAGTAGCAACTTTATTTGGGTTTGAAGATAGTATACTTCATCAATGTGAGTAAATGTCTATACACATTGAACAAAGTATAGATACTTCTCTCACACTCAAATTTCATATTGATTCAATGATTTTTGATGAAATATTAATTTATGCAGATGATTTTTCATTATTCATTAGTGTTTAATTTGGTGATATCCAATTCAAGCATGGTTTGATTGATGAAGGTTTTGGCAATTGTGTTGCCTCCCTTAACTTTATTATAACACTTGGGTACTTTGAATGTAACCTTAAATATAACCAAAGAACATGTCATGGCTATGATCAAAGATATATTCCTCCTCTAGGTTGTGTTTGGATTCATATCAAATTCATTATCTTTAATTTCCCATTATCATATAACATTTTACTTAATCAACCTTAGACACACTAAAGGGAGAGATACTCATCAACATGCCAATGTATCAAATTTCCTCACAATGGTGCTATCTATGAGATTGAAAGAGAAAAAAAACTCTTTTAATTTTGAATAACTCTAGTAATGTGGTGTTTTTAAAATACCCACCCTTAAACCTTTACTTAGCATTCATTTTCATGAATCTGAATGATTTAATTATCATGTTAACTCTAATAGAGGTTATAATGGCCACCCCAAACTTGTGGGAAATATACTTCCTAATCCATTAGATTCTGACGATGAAGAACCTGATGAGATCATTTTGAAAATCAATACTTTAAATATCCCTTCTCTCCTAATTGCTCAATTACCTCCTTTATGAGCTTAGTATCATCAAAAACCAATAGATGAGATTTTCAATACCATAACAAAGAGCAAATAATCTATTTAATATTCATACTCTTAATTATGATGTTGGATATTCACTAGATGATCCTTTTTTAGTTGGATTTTTTCATGCCAAAAATGCAAAAGTACTTAGATATTTTTATTATTTATAACATTATTCATTGTTACATAGTATTCCTTATCTTAATGTAGTTCATTCTCCTTATATTTCACTTGACATTATATCTTATTCACTTGATGTCCATAGGTATGAGATGGATCACATAAAAACTAATTCACATCTAGTCACTACTAAGCCTCTTCTAAGTATGCTTCTTGATCATGCCATGATGAGACCATATTAGTTCACCATATTTTTTGACCCTTAGAGCATGATCCCTCTTAATATTTCAACCACATTATGTTGACCTACATTGAGATCTTCTCTCATAGTTGTTGAGCCTAGTCTTGATCCTAGTACAACTTATCCTATTGATGGTGATATCATATTACCTTTTCCTAATATTGATCCCATATATACATTATGGGTAGATGATCTATATTGTTAATTCCATAATTTTTTTGGTCATTAGGCCAAATATTTTCATACACATCAATGATTCTTAGCATAATAATAGGCATTAGGTTCATCCTCCATATCCATCTACTCCTAGTTGCACTTGTATTTTTCATGGCATGAACACACATGCGTCTACTCATTATAGATAAATTTGGGAGTAAATTGATGTGTTTTGTCTAGATAAGACAAAATTTTATGATAAGAACATGTCTCCTCCTAAGATCATTGATAGAACTAGGTCATCTTAGGTTAACCTAATTCAAGGTTGAATAATAAATTTCTAAAAAATGGTTCATGATAGGATAACCCTGTCAGCTAAATTTTTTTAAGGGTTAGGACCTATACATTACCATAAATAAAACCTTCACTTCAGTCCAAATGAGAGGAACATTCATTTTTACATTATTATAGCTTGTAATTATGCTGCATCTATATTTGAAGGAGTCATTGCTTAAGGTTTACCTTGGAAGAAAGATAACTTATCTTGTGGGAAGTCTTGGATGCAAGTATAAATATTTTATCTTAGATCTAATTTAAACTATAGTGTGATCCTTAAAAAACCACAACAATCTCTTGCAAAACGCCATTGTCCAAGGGATAGATTGAAACTCAATAGATTCATATAAAGGTAAGTATCTCTAACTTTTGTTATTTTATTTAAGAGATAGATATTTCACAAAGTAATATGTTTAAATTTATAAATTATCACTTATATTACCTATACACTTAAATTTAGTGTAGTTATAGGGTTTTCTACACTTTCCATCTTCCATTATAGGTGATCTAAGCCCCCATTTACCTACCATGATCCCTTGTTTGTTTAGTTTGTTATAAACCATCCCCCTTTGTGTTGTAGGCTTTGATAACACTAGATCAAATTTCATTTTATGAATTAGAATGCTTATATAGGTTTATTTCATAATATTATTTACCAAGAGGCTTTTTAACCCTCTCCTTTAGTGTTTTTGGATAATGTCTCCCTTAGTTAGGTTTAGTGGATAAAAATTGGTCATGTTACTGATATACAAAGTGCCACGATAGATTTTAGTTTATTACCTTATCCAAGTTTGAATTTAATACGTAGGGTAAAATATAGATCTATATTATTTTTTTTCATACATTATAGTGAACCTGATGTTAACTTAACCCTTGAATTGTAATTTTTCTTCTAAAAGTCAACTAGGTCAAAGTAGGTTGACCCATTTTTATTTATTGATTCTTGATTTTTCATCTACAAAAAACTAGGTTAACATAGATTGACCTAATTATATTTATTAATTTTAGACTTTAATCTATAGAAAAATAGATTAATATAGGTCAATCTAGTTCATTTTATACAATTTTTAATTTTGGCCAACTAGGTCGATGCAAGTCCACCTAGCCTTATTAACTAATTTTTAATTTTTAACTTTTTATAGACAAATTTGATCATGGCTAACCCTATTTAATCTTTGTGTTTTTTAATTTTTTAACCTTTTCAAGACTTAATTGATCCTAGATAACCTAGTTCTAACTGTGCTTTTTCTAGAACACTTCATTATGAAGAATGACTCAGTTTCAACATTTAGATCTACAACACTCACAATCAGCTAACTAAATTGATCATCATCGAACTAGACATACTTCATAGGTTCTCTTTAACCAACTAGATCAGTATAGCCTAACCTGGTCTACATTTTTTATTATTTTTTAGATTAATAAAATAGTTTTTAAGCAATTTTTACAATTCTTTTTCTAGTAAACTTGGTATTTCATTTTCCAAGCTTGTTTTCTAGTTTTTTAATTCTATCAAAATTTTACTACATGTTCAATTGCTTCGACCTTAGATAACCTAATTTTGTGTCTAATTTTCCTTCTATTAAACTAATTCAACCATGGTTAACCTAGTTTATTTCAGTCCATTTTAACTATAGACTATGTCAACCATCATTAACCCTGTTTTTTAATGTTTGTTCAACTAGATCTTTCCTAGTCAACCTAGTTCTATGTGTTTTTAATTTTTGCATAAGCAAGGTAATTCAATTTATTTTTTGTAGTAATTAATCTCACCTTTTCATTGAAAATATTTATTTTTCTATCTATTTACATTCAAAAACTATAAAATTGGTTTTCGATATTTGACTTTCACCTTTATTTTTAACTTTGTCTTACTTTCCATAGAAACTGTGTGCCAGTAGTTTTACAACTATTTATCTCATATCATGAAGGGATACATGACTCTATTTACATTATTATTATGTCATTTAAGAATATCATGGCATGAGAGTCTTACCACAATACTAGTAACCATAGTATAGAGTTAAACATGGACTTTAGTTTCCATGTACCTCATGATATTTAAGAAATGCTTAGGACTCCCCTTTTTATTGAACCTTGAGAATTCAACCATTTTTCTAATTTTGTAGTGTAATATTTGGTGGTTAGTACCAATAAGTTATTATAATATTACCCATAAGATTGGGTTTAGTGGGTTAGAGGAATGATACTCTAATAGTCAATGCTATGAAGTATTGGGCTGACGCTATCCAACAATAAGCAAGTATCTTTGTGAGCTTAAAAATTATTCAAATCCTTTTAGTACATCTTCTTAGTCTTCTTTTCAAATAATTAGTTGGTATTACTAGTTAAAAGCTTTCATTTTTATTTTTTTCTTGTTATTCTATTTTGTATTTTAGACTTATCAACTAAAACTGGTAAAGCTTTGTGTTATGTGTTTCAAGTAGATTGGTAAGTGTCAATATGGTTGACTATGTGTGAACAGACTAAGTCAACTAGGCTCAAATCAGTATTATGTATTATGTCTTGTTTACAACTATTTTATAAATTACATCATTTAGTTTAGTGTCATTTTTTTTTAGATCTAACTAAGTTTACCATTCTTGATCTAGTCTTATATTATCTTTACCTACTTACTTAACTAAATCAACCAAGGTTGACCTACTAGACTCCAAAATTACTATCTTTAAATACCTATCTAACTAAATAAACCATAGTTAACCTAGTAGTATTGTATACTATTATCATCACCTTCTTGTTTAACTAGATTAACCTAGGTAGACTTAGTATAGTTTCAAACTATCATCCTTACCTTGCTGTGTAACTAGATCAACCCAAGTCAACCTAATACAATTCTAGACTGTTGTTTCTACCTTCCTATGTAACTAAGTCAACCCTAGTCAACTTATTGACCTTGGCTAACCTATTTTAGTAGGTGGCTGACAAGTTTATTTTATCATCCTCTTTTATCTAAGCCTAATTACTCATAGTTATACCTTCACCTTTCACCTTGCAATACATTTTTTATGAAAGTGAATAACAAAATTAGAACGACCTGGTGAATATCAAAAACACTCATAAATTATCAAAGCCTCACCTACCTTATACAACGGTATATAATCCCAATCTTAGTAATATCTATGTCACTACTAGGAGCACAAACTATTGGAATCCTCCATATTTAACCACTTATCCTCTTAATTACCCTATAAAAATACCTAATGTATAAGATGAGAGTGATCTTAAATATGGTGTTGAAATGATCCTTTTCATAAATTGAAAACCTTCAACATCAAGGTAAGGATCCTATTATAATATATAATCTTATGATGGGACCTCACATTGGGTGTCACCCTTCACCCAGACATAGATTTTCTATAATACTTGGGGCAAGTCACCCTATGACTTCTTCCATACCTTTCTATTCTTCCATTCCTTCTTCTTATTCCATGACTATCATTACCACCAACATGATTAATATCTCATTTAGTGGGTGATGCAGGAGCATCACTTGAAGAACTAATTGCTTTGTTTTTCCCTCCATTTTGCTTTTGCATTTTTTTTGAAATTTTTTTTTGTTCTTAATATTGTTTTAAGCCTATTAAAAAAAATAATTAAAAAAAAAAAAAAAAAAAAAAAACAAAACAAAAAAAAAAAGCCTGTAGTTTAGTTAGAATCTCCTTATCTTGGAAGTCTATTTTAGTGCATTTTGGGCAGATTGTTGCACCCAACCCAGGTTTGAACAACTTGCTATGTTAAGATTAAGAGCTTTTTGTATGCATTCGGATGTTTTTTGTGTTAAAAAGAAAGAGGATTTTTTTGAGAAATAGGGGGAGGTGATGCAGGAAAGAACAGGGTCGTTGAATAAAATCACCTGTCACCTATGATTGATGGGCGTTCAAATGTGTTATGCTGGGTTTGAAGCTAAGTATGATTCTTTTGTTTCTTGTCAATATTAAAATATCTATGCTTGGGCGTTCCATGTTGGCTGGACCGTAGTTTTTTTTTTGTCTTATCAAATACATTGTTATGATTTCTAGGCCGCCCCAAACAAATTATTGATAGCTCCATCCGTTTCAAACTATTTGGGCGCTTCAATGTACGCCTATGTTTATGTAAAATGTTGTTGGGCCGCTTATATTTCCTGACTGGGTCATGTAACTATTCTGGGACGTGTTCAACACCTTGAAAGTTAAGTGACATGGCATACCACATAGGCTCTGTCTTGGCAACCTTTGCATTCAGTATATGTATGAAAGTGTGCAGCCAGGTTCACACTAGCAAATTAGATATTCTTGTGATGTCTGTATAATGGTGCGCCTGGGAGAATGTGAAGAAGATAAAGTTTAATCCTACCACAATTATTTGATTTTTAATTTTGTTCATTCTATAATTGATGCTGGGCGTTCAAATATAGTGAATGATTTTTTTTGTGAATGGCAATGAAAATCCAGCAGCTGTTTGTAATATCAGTTGAAGACTTTTAAAATTACTATCTAGTTTACTTAAGCTGTGGACTCTATCAGAACATATGTTTTATGTCTTCCATTTGAAGTTTTTCTATTCATACTTTAAAGATTAATAAAGTGTGAAGAGTGTTACAGTTCATCATTTGGTATCAGAGCACAAGGGATTGTGATCCAAGCCAAAGAGAAGCAGAACCAGATTTGTGGACAGAAAGCAAGATGGCCATGAGAATCAAGAACAGAGGTAGAGCTGGAGGAAGGAGACCTAGAGGACAGGTTGCACTGGCAGAGGAGATTAGGAACCTGACAGCTAGGCTGCAAGACCTGGAGATGGCTCAAAGAAGAGGCACTGACATGGGTGAAGTCAGTGACAGAGAAGAGGAACCAAAAGAAGATGAATTGGTGGTGGAAGAAGAAACAGCTGAACAGAGGTTGATCAAAGCCATTATGAAGGTGAACACCAAGCCAAAAATGGAGGTTCTAATGTATGAAGGTAATTTGAATGTTGAAGAATTAATTGATTGGATTAATGCATTAGATAAATATTTTGAGTATGAAGGGATTGAAGAAGATGAAAAGAGAGTCAAGTATGCCATGACAAGGCTAAAGAAACATGCATCCCTGTGGTGGGATGGAGTGCAAGAAGAAAGGAGAAGGAAAGGGAAGCCCAAGATCAGAAGCTGGGATAGAATGGTAGCAAAAATGAAAGGTAAGTTTATGCCTAAAGACTATCAAGCAAATCTTTTTAAGCAATTACAAAATCTGAAACAAAAAGAATTGTCTGTGAAAGAATACACTGAAGAGTTTTATAGGTTGACTATAAGATCAGGTCACATTGAGGATGACACAGAGAAGGTAGCCAGATACACCAATGGCTTGAAATTTTCCATTCAAGATGAAATTAGTCTTCTCATTCCTAAGATAGTTGAGGAGGCATATCAATTTGCCTTGAAAGCTGAGGAGAAGATTGCAAGGAAACAAACATCCTTCTCAAGAGGAAGGGGCAGGTTCAACAGAGGTAGAGGATTTCAAGGGGGTAGAAGACAGCTGCAAACATCTCACGAAGAGGCCATCAGCTCAAAAAGTTCAAGAGGCAGCTATACACCAAGGGGAAGAAGACCATACCAAGGATATCAAAGAGGAAGAGGAAGATTCATGGGAAAATGCTTTAAATGCAACAAGTATGCAGGGCATAGGGCATATGAGTGTCCAGAGAACCCTTCTACCAGCCATGAGAGAAGTGTACATGTGATTGAAGGTGAAAAACAAAATGCAAAAGTTACAGCAGCTTATGAAGATACTCCAGAAGAAGGTGAGTCTCTTTTGATGAAAAGAATATTGTTAAAGCCAAATAAAGAAGTTGTAGAACCACCTCAAAGAAAAACTTTATTTAGAACCACATGTAAGAGTAAGGGGAAATGCTGTAATGTCATTATTGACAGCGAAAGTACTGACAATCTTGTGTCAACTGAGATGGTGGAGAAACTAGGCTTGAAGAAGGAGGTACATCCTACACCTTATCAAGTCTCTTGGCTACAAAAAGGACACAAACTTCTGGTAAGTGAGCAATGCAAAGTAGATATTCAGATAGGAACATATAAGGATCAGATTTTATGTGATGTCATGCCCATGGATGTATGTCATATCTTGCTTGGAAGGCCTTGGCAATTTGACAGGAAGGCCATACATGATGGAAGGCAGAATACATACATGTTTGAAAAGGATGGGATCAAGCATACACTTACACCATTGAAAGAAGAGGCTGCTACTGTTGTTGGACAGAATTCTAAAGTTTTGATATTAAGTGGCAAAGAGTTTCTACATCAAATGAAGAAAGAAGAGGTAAACTTTGCTGTAATTGGTAAGCCAAAGAGTGTAGTCACTAGTACTAAGTTGATTGATTTGCCACTAGAGATTCAAGATATGTTGAATGAATACATTGAAATTGTGGTAGATGATTTACCTGATAAGTTACCACCATTGAGAAGTATTAGCCATCACATAGACTTGATTCCAGGAGCAAATCTTCCAAACAAGGTTGCCTACAGGTTGACACCAAAGGAGAATGAAGAAATCAAACACCAAGTTCAAGAATTGTTAGACAAAGGATTGGTAAGAGAAATTTTAAGTCCTTGTGTTGTCCCTACAGTGTTGAGTCCTAAGAAATATGGGAGTTGGAGAATGTGTACGGACTCCAGAGCAATCAACAAGATTACTATCAGGTATAGATTTCCATTGCCAAGAATTGATGATTTACTTGATTGTTTAAGTGGAGCTACATATTTCTATAAGATAGATTTGAAAAGTGGTTACCATCAGATTAGGATAAGAGAAGGGCATGAATGGAAAATAGCCTTCAAGACTAATGATGGACTCTATGAGTGGTTAGTTATGCCATTTGGACTAACCAATGCACCAAGCACCTTCATTAGGCTGATGAATGAAGTGCTGAAGGAGTTCACTGGTAAGTTTGTGATATTATATTTGGATGATATTTTGGTGTTTAGTCAAACTAAAGAAGAACATTTGAAACATTTGAGAATGGTGTTGAGTAAACTACATGAGGAAAAGTTGCTAATCAATGTCAAAAAGTGCAGTTTTCTGAAACCAGAGTTGATATATTTGGGATTTGTGATTTCTAAAGAAGGATTGAAGATGGATAAAGAAAATATTAAGGCCATACTTGAGTGGACTACACCCAGGAGCACATATGAGGTAAGAAGCTTTCACGGTTTGGCTAGCTTCTATAGGAAATTCATAAGAAATTTTAGTGGAATTGTTGCTCCAATGATAGATACAATCAAGGGTGATAAAAGAAGTTTTTGTTGGACTAAGGCTGCTGATAAGAGTTTCAGATTGTTGAAAAAGAAGGTAACTGAAGAGCCAATCTTAGCCTTGCCTGATTTTAATAAACTTTTTCAAGTAGAATGTGATGCTAGTGGCACTGCAATAGGCACTGTTTTAAGTCAAGATGGGAAGCCTATAGCATACTTCAGTGAGAATTTAAGTGATGCTAAGAAGAAATATTTAGCTTATGATCAAGATTTTTATGCTCTTGTACAAGCTTTGAAGAAATGGAGGCACTATCTTTTGCCTAAAGAATTTGTTTTATTCACTGACAATTATGCTTTATAGTTCATTAGCAATCAGAATAAGTTGAATCAAAAGCATGTCAAATGGATTGAATTTTTACAAAGTTTCACATTCACTATTAAGCATAAGAAAGGACAATCTAACAAGGTTGCAGATGCCTTAAGCAGGAGAAATCTGATCATACAAGAGTCTCAAGTAAGTATTATGGGATTTGAAGATTTGAAGGAACTATATAAGGAAGATCCAGACTTCAAGGAACCATATGAAGCTTGCATGAATCCAGTGGGGGTTGAAAGAAGTCACTGGATAGATTTCATGGTCCAAGAGGGTTTGTTGTTCAGAGGCAGCCAGCTTTGTATTCCCAAGAGTATAAGCATGGATTTTGTACTTGGTTTACCAAGAACTCAAAAAGGCCATGATTCCATATTTGTTTTGGTAGATAGGTTTTCAAAGATGGCTCACTTTATTCCATGTTTCAAAACAAGTGATGTTACTCACATAGCTAATCTATTCTTCCAGGATATTGTTAGATTGCATGGATTTCCTAGAAGTATTATTTCTGACAGGGACACCAAATTTGTTGGAAATTTTTGGAGAACCTTATGGAAGAAATTGGGAACACAACTAAGTTTCAGTTCAGCCTATCATCCTCAAACGGATGGCCAAATAGAGGTTGTCAATAGGAGCTTGGGCAACATCTTGAGAAGCCTGATAAGTATGCATCCAAAACAATGGGATCTTGCACTTGCACAAGCTGAATTTGCCTATAATGATTCTCCTAACAGAAGTACAGGATTGAGTCCATTTCAAATCATGTATGGAATGCATCTAAGAGGTGTGTATGAGTTAATAAATCTAAGATATATGGAGACAAGGAGTGCTGATGCGGAAGAATTTGCCAATGCCATGCAAAATTTGCATGAACAGGTAAAGAAGAAACTTGAAGAAAACACAATCAATTACAAGCTAAGGGCAGATCAAAAAAGAAGAGAGGTCAGTTTCAATATAGGAGACCTTGTTCTTGCTCATCTCAGAAAAGAGAGGTTTCCAAAGAAAGAATACAACAAGCTGAAGGTAAAGAAAATAGGACCATGCAAGGTAATAAGGAAGTTTTCAAATAATGCATATGAAATAGAACTGCCAAAGGGGATTGGAATCTCTCCAATTTTTAATATTGAAGATTTATATCCATACAAGGATGAAGGACAACTAGACCAAGAAACTGAAACAGAGGTGGATGAAGTTATCCAATGGGAGCAGCAACTACCAAAGGAAGTGCCAAAAGAAATTGAGAGTATTTTAGAGAAGAAAATAGTTAAAAAGACAAGAAAAAAAGAATACTTCCAGTATCTAACTAAGTGGAAGAATCTACCAGCTGAAGATGCAACATGGTTGACTGCAGATGATATCCTTAAGCTGGGCACAAGTATAGACGAAGTGATGCAGAAAAACAACAAGTGAAGAACACCTCTTCTGCTGGTTGGAAGAATGATGCAGGAGCATCACTTGAAGAACTAATTGCTTTGTTTTTCCCTCCATTTTGATTTTGCATTTTTTTTGAAATTTTTTTTTGTTCTTAATATTGTTTTAAGCCTATTAAAAAAAAAAACAAAAAAAGAAAGCCTGTAGTTTAGTTAGAATCTCCTTATCTTGGAAGTCTGTTTTAGTGCATTTTGGGCAGATTGTTGCGCCTAGCCCAGGTTTGAACAACTTGCTATGTTAAGATTAAGAGCTTTTTGTATGCATTCGGATGTTTTTTGTGTTAAAAAGAAAGAGGATTTTTGTGAGAAACAGGGGGAGGCGATGCAGGAAAGAACAAGGGCATTGAATAAAATCACCTGTCACCTATGATTGTTGGGCGTTCAAATGTGTTATACTGGGTTTGAAGCTAAGTATGATTCTTTTGTTTCTTGTCAATATTAAAATATCTATGCTTGGGCATTCCATGTTGGCTGGACCGTAGTTTTTTTTTTTTTTTTTGTCTTATCAAATACATTGTTATGATTTCTGGGCCACCCCAAACAAATTATTGATAGCTCCAGCCATTTCAAACTGTTTGGGCGCTTCAATGTACGCCTATGTTGATGTAAAATGTTGCTGGGCTGCTTATATTTCTTGACTGGGTCGTGTAACTATTCTGGGACGTGTTCAAAACCTTGAAAGTTAAGTGACGTGGCATACCACATAGGCTCTGTCTTGGCAACCTTTGCATTCAGTATATGTATGAAAGTGTGCAGCCAGGTTCACACTAGCAAATTAGATATTCTTGTGCTGTCTGTATAATGGTGTGCCTGGGAGAATGTGAAGAAGATAAAGTTTAATCCTACCACAATTATTTGATTTTTAATTTTGGTCATTCTATAATTGATGCTGGGCGTTCAAATATAGTGAATGATTTTTTTTGTGAATGGCAATGAAAATCCAGCAGCTGTTTGTAATATCAGTTGAAGACTTTTAAAATTACTATCCAGTTTACTTAAGCTGTGGACTCTGTCAGAACATATGTTTTATGTCTTCCATTTGAAGTTTTTCTATTCATACTTTAAATATTAATAAAGTGTGAAGAGTGTTACAGTTCATCAGTGGGTCTATCAAATATTCCCATATTAATACTCAAGTAAATGCTACCATTACTACATCTCACATTTCTTCTAATAGCCAAGCCACTATTAATACTAATCCAAATTTATTACAAGCCATAAATCAAATGGCTACCTTTCAAACTAACAGTGCAAATCAATTGATGTAAATGCAAAACCAAAGTTTTCAATTACAAAATCATCCTCAACCCACTCAATGGGGAGTGAAAAATCTTAGTGCCCCTCCCCCCTAGTCAAACCTTAGACATTCATAAGGTAACCTTATACAATAACCCCCACTTCTTACCAAGGTTATCAAACACTAACAAAATGAACCCTCAATTCCTCAAATCACAAATATTGTCATAGGTGGTATTGTTCCTACTATCACTTATAATGGATCCACTAATCTTGAATTACATTTGAAACCTTTCATAAAATTGTGTAAATCTTGGATTAACTCAATACCTTTTTCACCACCAATATCTTATTCAAAACCTTTTCAGGTGATAGTTTAGATTGGTATAATCAACTCAAATATCATACTATATCCAATTTATAATATTTAGTTAATGTATTGGTATAGGAATTCTAAACTAATGATCTTCCTAAAAAATATCTTATTTCACTCTATCAACTATAAACAATAAAAATATGAAATGGCCCAAGTGTTCATTAAAATATAGAAATCCTTATCCAATAAATTAGAACATAACATGTCATAAGATAATATCTTCCACTTTTTCATTAAGGCTTGCATCCTAAATTTAAATCTCATATTAGGAATCTCTCTCCAAAATATATAGAAGAATCCATAGACCAAGCCAAATTCAATAATTTCTCATAAGGCAATTTGAGACTTCTAACCCTCCCACTAAAACTTGAATACTTATGAAATCTAAGAACCATCATGCTACCAATTATGGTGTTATGATTACCTATAATTTGATATACACTATTCATGTTATCCTCCTAATTGGTTCTAATTATGTTAATCTTCCATAACCATTTTCAACCAATCTTTTACAACAACTTAGTTATACATCTTCTTATGTGAATAATATAATTCTCATAAATCACTTTTCATGGAAAAAATTAAAAATAATCTTCCTAGTCATTTACCATGATATCTTGACCTTGCTCTCCCTACCAAACGTTATCATAATCAACATATTTTTTTTGGTATTAAGCAATTTGGGTTCAATCTCATGAGACTTGTCCCCAACTTAGAATTTTTTATCTTGTGTATCTCCTTGGTCCTAATTTTGATCATGAAACCTTAGCTCTTGAGTACCAACAAGATTATGAAGTGGGAACTAAGGCTCATGAAACCAAACTTAATCATGATTTCCTTAATCAATCTAACAATCATATCTCTATTTACCAGGATACCCTTCTTAATCATCAATCCAATACTACTCAACCTCCCACTTCCAACATTATATTAAAAAAAAATTGATCCTAATTCTCTCAGTAACAATGAGAATGTTGTCAATATGAATAATATGAGGAGAATAGTATCTTACATCGATCCTTATCCACATTCTAACTATAATAATTTATAAACTTTTTGTACTATTCAAGACATTTATCCATCTCATTTCATATAACTTGAACATATAGTAATGATCCCAAAAAATGTAACAACATAATTTAATCCATCCACTATCCCACATGTGTCAAATAAAATGATACATTTGGATACTCATTATGTTTACATTGATACAACTTATATTAATCAATTATAATCAACTTCTCCTCACTATGAATTACCCACCTTGAAAACCACAAATCAATCTACTTCTATGCTTTATTCACCACCTACAACATCCAAATATTCAAAAAAATAATTCATTCACTCAATTATGTTGTTGATGAGATTACCTAATTTAATCCAATCTAATGAACTTATCCAAAACACATTAGTTAAATATCAATCAACTAATCCCTATCACCATCAATTTAAATACACTTCCACTCCCTCTTAGATAGAAATTTGAAATTATAAAAGCTTTCACTTCAACTTTTTTGACAAACCATATTTTAATGATGTCTTGATATGTAATGAAAATTTTAAGAGCTTCTTCATGTACATATTCCATTTGGATTATGTCCATTAGTCTTGATTTTACTCAATCATATCCTTCTATGTATTTGTACATTAACTAGTAGGTTGGGATCCTTAATGTTATTGGAAACATAGGTTCTTGACCATAAATTATAAAAAATGGTGAATATTTGAGGGCTTATTTATATCTATGTGGTCTACCCATATTACATACTTTAATAATAAATGGCATTCTTTGGGTTTCTTTTTAGCATATTTCTTGATTGCATCAATCAAATTCTTATTTTTAGACTCAAAAGCATCATTCACTTATGGTTAATAATTATATGAAAACGTGATTATAATCATATTATCTTAGGCCCACTTGGTAAATTATACTTATTTAAAATCATGTCTATTATCACAAACCAATGAAAATGGTGTTACAGACCTTGTGATTAAATTTTCTTCCTAGAATCTAATAACACCTATTGCTATGTTGTTCTTTGTGGTAATGGTTTCAGTCCATTTGGTATAGTAATATGTTGTTATTATTACAAACTTACGAGTTTAAAAATAATTTTGATTGATCACACTAATGAAATATAGTCATCATTAAGTTAATAGATGTCTCTAATGGCTTAGTATTTTATTCAAGTTTGAACTCTTATATTACACTAGCCCTGATGTTTTGCCTTTCTTTCATGATAATAGCTTGATGTTTGAACATTTTCTTCAAAGTTTTGATGAATCATTGAGTGATTGTAGGTTTTGATCTACTTGAAATTATGGCTTGAATTTTTTCATCACCTAAATGGAAGCATCTCATCATCCAATCATATTATGCACTCTCCTAAAATATGTTTACTAAATTCTAATTTTGATTATAGGTCAGTTCATGTAGCTACCCATGAAACTTGGAAATGCATCTCATCCCATACAGTGTAACATGCATAGTGTAGCTCACTCCACAATTATTCTAAGGGAGCTACTATCATGTAAATAAAAAATAAACTCTCGTTCCCTTTGTGTTATTCTATTTTATTATTTAATTACTGGCTATAATGGCATGGATACATTTACCTCCGTTTGTAATTTTTTTTATCCATGGCATGTTCATACATGATTGTATGTATCTTTGAAAATTATAGGCTGGTAGTAAGCTACTCACAAGATCTTATGTGTCTTAATTTTCCATAAGTATGACTAGTGCCTTTTTTTTAATGAGTTTTTCTCATGATTTCCTTAGTTGTTTTTTTAGATACCTGATGCAGATAAATAATTTTGCAATTTTTTCAGTGCATAATGCCTTTATTTATCATGAAGTGAGATACTTTTTCCTTAACACTCTATTTATTATTTATTCAATTATAGAGGAAAAGTTCCATTTAGTAAATGATGGATGATATGATCATACTAGTAATTTTTAGCAAATTAAGTTTTATCTACATGCACATCAATAATTATAGGATTTATTTCAATCATAAGTTGTTTAAGTCCTTGATCTCATACTATTTTTGATATCTTAATCTCTAAATCATATCCTAAAATTTCACCATTCATTTCCCTCTATGTTCTCCCAATTCATTTTAACCTAGTATAATTTTTACATCAAGGTCTGAAACAATAACATACACCTTGTTGCACAATATATATTTTTAAAACTTGTTAATGGTATTAACTAGTGTGTATGCTTGTTTATCTAGAACAAGATAGTTAAGTTCAACATACTTCAATTTTTTTCTCATGAATGCAATGGTATGTTCTTCATCATCCATATTTTGTATAAGTACCACTATAATATTATTAACACATTTAAATTATATATATATATATATATATATATATATATATATATATATATATATATATATATATATATATATATATATATATATATATATATATATATATATATATATATATATATATATATATATATATCATTAGTAAAATATAGGCTGATTATTACTATATCTTGAATAATAGTCTCTTTAATTTATTGAAATGATTTCTTAGCATCAGTTGTCCATTCCACTTTAGCATTATATTTTAACACAAAATTTAAATTTATTACAATCTCATCAAATCCAAAAATTAAATTTCATACAAAATTAATTTTACCAAAGAGTGATTTTAATTCCTTATTTTTATTAGGTAACATCATTTTTTAAATTGAATTAAATTAACATAGTTTTGATGTCATATTATTAATGAGGGCCTAGGAAACTCTGTAATGTAATCATATACATATAAGTACTCAAAATAGAAAAAGAGATTCAGCAATAAAAAGGCACATTATATTACATTAAAAAAATATACAATGGATATTTGAAACTAACAATGGTTGTACCAGAACATGACTCTCTAAAAGACTACATTTCAACTAGCTTGGGAGATGACTCTAAGATCCATTCTTTCCATATAGACACAATGGATCCATATATAATAAAATCAATATGTGAGTGAGATATTTTTATTGGTGGAGTGAAATGTGGGTTCATTCCCAAAATAAAACCTAACCTTATCACACATGTAAGGATAGCTACCAATATTAAATTTACACTAAACAAAGTTGTGCACACATTAAATCACACCCTGGTAACAACACTACCTAAGGTGGACCTCAAAACAAGTGTGAACATGACACACAAATTATGTTATTTATTTTTTCATCAATGGTGATGTTTTAATTTTTAATAATATGACCTAGTAGATTACTTTATATTACTCCTAAAATTTTATTTTTTGGATTCAATGAGATATATTACCTTTTGTATTTGTCAAATATTTTTTATAAATAGTGTACATGTTCATACCTATTATTGAAAAAAACTTTTATATCATCCATATAAATAATGATTCATTTAAAAACCATCCCTTGAAAATATTAATCCATAGCACATTCTAAGGTTGCCTATACATGTATCAAACCAAAAGGCATTATCTTATAAGCAAATGTTCCCCACTTGATGGTGAAGGCAATTTTGATTTTATCATTTTGGTCTAGTAAAACCTTATTATAGCCTAAACATATATCTAAAAAAGACATCATTTAGAACCAATACCAATCTGAATCACTTCATCTAATGGTGACAATGGGTAATTATCCTTATCTGATGCTTTAATTAGATTACAATAATCAACACAAAGTCTAATTTCCTCATTCTTCTTATGGACATGCACTAAGTTAGTGCCCTGTGTTGAATACCTACTTGGGAAGATAATTTGAGATGCAAGTAATTTATGCACATATTTATGTATGATGGGTTATAATATAGGATTGACTAGTATTTTTATTTTTATAAAAGGATTTTTCCATCCTTCAGATGGATGGTATGAGTGATGACCCTAGGATTAAAGATCTTTAGGTCATCATAAGTCCATACAATCATATTTTTATATCACTAAATGAGATATTTATTTATTTTCTCTTTGTATCAAAGTATCTCAAACCAATGTTAACATATTGGGGATGTATTGTGTTCCTAAATTAATAGGAGCAAATTCTTGTTTGCTATGATCTAATTTTGTAGAATTTTCTAAATGAATTTCTAATTCAAGCAACCCTTCCAATGATACCATACCCTTATAAATATTATTATATTTAATTTCATAATAATATAATTTTAAATTTCATTACTATCAAGGAATTTATTTTCCTTATCATCTATCTGATTTGAAAACACATAAATTACTCATAAACTATAAGATTTTTTGGTCATCTTCAAACACATGAAATATGTTGACATTGTCAAGAAATAAGGTTATGGAACTAATTCAATTTAAATATTCAAAAATTTGGATTCATTCAAATGGAATAAATTCATAGCTGAGGCTGCCATAGAATCAATAATTTGGTTTTATTCTCTATGAATGGATATAATATTGAAAGCATCAAATAACTTGATCAAGTATCAGGTTGTATGTTTATATTTATTTAGGTATGATAGCTTGAATTAGAACTTGATTTTCAATTTATTGTCTACTATTTCAAAATATTCAAACATCTATAGATTCTTCACACCATGATTCAAATAACACTACAAACCAAGAATTAGAGCTTCATGTTTAACAAGATTGTTAGTATAAGGAAATTGTAAACAATATGCAACTAGGTAATATTTTCCTTGTGGATCCACTAAAAAATACCTACACTGAGTCTTTGTTTTGATTTATCCCCATTGAAGTAAAGGGTCCATGGTCTAAATGAATTGATATTTTTGACTTTATCAATAATACGATTGATAGTGAGTATAAATTCTAATGTCTGCTAAAGAAAAAATTACTTTTTTCATTCTTAGCATTATAGTAAATAATCATATATTTCATTTTGGGATCTTTTTTTACCCTGATTTAATTGGATACACATATCCAAGGCAACCACATATGTGAAAAATTAGTACCCATATACCCATTTAGTGTTTTGTACCAATCCATACTCAATAACATTCTATGGGCTTTATGAATATTTATTACTTGTCCTTAGCTCAAATTCCAATTACATGTGTAAATTCAATAATTATCCAACCACCTTGACCTCATATTTTTCCAACCAAAATACAATCATATCATACTTTATTAGACTCAGACATATTTTTTTGTAAACTCCAACTAGCATTAATTGGTTGAGGCTCATGAATCAACTTGATTAATATTTTTAAGATTATGGAATGTAACCCTAGGTTGATAAAGAGATAAATAATAAATCAAGGAATAAAATATTATGGTATCGATAACCATTGATTTACACAATAGTTGATTTATTTGAATATTCTATAAATAGTAACAAATTAGAAAAGGTGTACTTAGCTAGAAAATATGACTGAGATGGATAAGTGACAAGTAGGGAAGTGATGCAAGAGTAGGGAAGCGTGTCATCACCAAAGAACATGTGTTATAACCCACTTCAGACAATAACAAGACCCTCACTACCAATAACACATTATGTTATTGACCTTCTATACTATGTTAATGAAATTATGGGTAGACCTTCATGTTATTTTGGGAAGCATGTGTTTGTATGACCTAAACCTAGATCTTCATCTATTCTCCATTTTGAATTATTTCACTATGAAACCTTAAGCCTCCATACTTGCTAGGATTTTGATGAACACAAGTGGAAGAAGAGTGGTGTTATTAGGGTAGGATGGGTGTGACCTTAACACCCCATGTGTTGAGCATTGCCTATATACTAATACCTCAAAAGGGGATCAAGCCTAATTTAGTTATCCTATTATAAGTGTTGGTGTAATTTAAAGTGATGCTAGTATGTCTAAGTATGAATTCCAATTTGAGTTCTTTGAGTGTGAATTGAGACTAGAAATTTGAGTAAAATTGAGATCTGGGTTGTTTTATATGGATGTATGTATAAATAAGGGTAAATAAAGATCATTAAACTTAATTTTCATAATTTTTTATGAACTTGTTCATGATAATTTCCATATAGGGGATAAATGAATGAGAGTGGTCTTTATATAGTGTTTTGATGCTTGTCAAGACATTAAATGAGTCTAGGTTGACCCTAAGATGCTTTAGGGAGTGGAAAGATATCCATTAAGGGAAAAGGAAACTAAGGGTCAATAGCATTTCCCCCTTTGCTAATAGAACATTATGATATAGACCAATGGGTCACGTTATTTTATAGGTGCTTAGACATGTGAAAAAATATTGGGGATAACTATGTGATCACTAAATGTGGGTCTTGGTATATCTAGGCATGGGTTAGATGTGCTTAGAAGCTAGAAAAGGATAAAAAAAGGCTCTAAGATAGGTCTAGGTCTAAGTTAAGGATAGGGTGGTCTCAAGTGACATTCATTTAATTAAATTACATTTTATATGACTACATTACCCCCCCACCCCTTTATTATATAAATGTATCAAATTGAAATGGATAACATAAAGGAAAGAGAATCATAACCTAGACTTACTTATGAGGTGAATCTAATGAAAGTGGGTCTGAGTTTAAGAACTGTGCTCTATTATGTGTCCTACAAATGAAACATATAAGATTAGTCCTTAATAAATATCAAAAGAAAAGATAAAACTAAGTAAAAAGATATGAGAGAGAGGAAAGGAATGAATACAAATCATTGGGTATGCAAACCAATGTAAAAAAATAGTGAAATCATATATGTGTAAATGGTGATCAAATGGTGAATAGTTTGGATTGAGTTAATGGCTTTCCCAATCCCTATGTGTGTGTGGATCAAGAAATCATGTTAGCCTTGACTCCATAATGTTCCACCCCTATTCGGTGGATCATAATATGTGAATAAATTAGATTGGAATAATGAATTATCCTTATGTGTGTGGGTCAAGAACTCAAGTGGGTCATGATTCCATCATTACCTACTCGTGTGTAGAAAAATAAGTTGAAACTAAAACTATGTGGTGTTATCAAGTTGTAAAAGATGGCTTTGGGCCACTAGAGAATTTTAAAATGTAAAATAGTTTAGGGGTTACTTGATAAATAAAGAATGTAAAATGGATCTAGGCCACTCAGGAATGCCAACCATTGTAGTAGAATGAGGCATCAATCTGGTTTAATCTTAGTTCAAAACTACATATGGTGTATGGAGTATATAACATGGATGATGACATGGGGTTATCATTCTATCTAAGAGAACTACTGTAGAACTGAACATATGGAAATAAGGTGTTTCACACATTCCCCCAAATCTGATATATGTGCATATGTATTCTTGATTGATTCATAGTAATCTATGTTTGTGCATATCTAAAACTAAAATGAAAGTGATCTTGTCATGAATTATGACCCCAATCTGAACAAACTTGTGTAATTCTATGTAAAAACTAAGTATATACCAATCATATTAGATAATTTATGACTAAGACTATGAACATATAAATTGTACCTATTGTACCTTTATAATAATTTTGGAATTTTCTATTTTTGAGGCTACTAGAAAATAACATGATAGGTGGACTATATTTCACTACACTCCTAGAAGTGTATTGTGTATACACATAATATTTTCAAACTTTATCAATTACTGATGCTTTCTCTCTTGCAAGAAACCATCGAGTATCAATCTCTTTGAGTGCACACCTTAAGGGGAGCACTAGAAAGGGGTGGGTAGACCATTGGTGCTTAACAAGATTATTGTCCCTTCACTACCACTTGTCATCATTCCAACCATCTCCTAAGAAAATTTCCTTAAGATTTGTCTTTTTTTCACTCTCTTTTAGTCATTATTGGCCTTCATTATCCTTTCCCTAGACTAAAGTCATTTTTTATAGTTTATGATACACTATCGAACCCATCGACCCTATCCTCTAATTGAAAAAATTCATTTAGAGTTTATTTCAGCCCTTGGCCAACCTAGACCAAGACCTAATTTATTTTTGTCAATAAAGATATAAATTCTATTGGGCCAACCCTATCAGCTAAACTTTTAGAAAGGACTAGGATTAGATTAAGCTATATAAACACATTAATTTCATCATTTATTAGAGACAACAAGGAGTCAATTATTTATTTATGCTTCTTTACAATATGATCTTCCACCATTGTACTTGAGGAGTCTTATCTTAGGGTTTATACTTGGAGAATAATATTTTTTTCTATAAAAGTCTTGGTTGGTTTAGCCTTTCTTAGTGATCCTTACAAACCATAACAACCTCTTGTGAAGAACCTTTGGCCAAGGGATAGATTGAGTCTTGACGGGTTCATCTTCAAGGTAAGTATCTCTAACTTTTCTCCTCTCTTTAATAGATATAAGTAGCATAAGTAATGGATTTTGAATATATTTCTCTCTCCATACATTAGGGTCTTACCTATACATAGCTTAAATAGGATTCCATTATGCATGTTTACATTTTTATGTTTACTAAAACCCACTTTGTGCCATAGTCTTTAGTGATCACTTGATTAGACTTTTATTTTACTTAACATTTACTTTTGTGAACATGAAAAAATAGGACCTTGTTAGGGTTATTGCATAGTTTTTCTTGACTAAAGGCTTTAGAACCTTCCCTAGTGATATTATTGTGGTAAGAGATCCCTTGGCTAGGTCTAGAAGATCAATATTGGTCATGACCCTAAATATCTAATGTATCAACAATTGGAAGTTTAAGTAGGATTCATCTTATCTGAGCAAGGATTGATTAGATCAATTTCATTTCCCTTTGCATATATTTTAGTGAACCCAACATGAATCTAATCCTTATAGGTTTTCTTTCATGACATAATTTTTATCATTTTATTATATTTTTATATATTTTTACTACTATATCAAACTAATCATAATAGTTCTAACTTTATATGGACATGTTCAACACAATCATTTCAAAATGACTCTAATCTATCTGTATAGATCTTCATCAATTACAGGTTACTAGATCAAGTAGTTTGACATAGTATTCTTCTTTAGTTATAGATTAGCATACACTATTGAATAGGTTGATTCTATCTAATATTTTTTATATCAACATACATTTCAGAAAGAAACTATTGAATAGGTCAACTCTATTCATTATTCTTATTCAACATATAGGGTTTGAAGAACTTGGTCAAACTAGTTAACCCAATTTGAAGAATTTGAAATAAAAAATTAAGCATGAAATCAAAAAAAAATAATATAAATAATCTTCAACCCCATCAAGGTTCATTTATCATCTTTTTATATCATTTTATTTCTTAGTTTAGTTATATTTTTTACAAGTTATTAGTCTTCAAAATTGCAAACCTATAGCTAACTAGGTCAACCTGGTTGATGTAGTTACGTAGTCTATCTTCTATCTGAGAGACATAGTCAACCTATTTGACTCTATTATTAAAGATCTTGATTTTGTATAATAACAAAAACCTAATCAACTTTGTTCTATATTTTTTTCATATAGTTTTACCTAAATGAAATATATACTATTCTTAATCAAGGAATTAACATCTATTTACTAGTAATTAATTCACATTTCATTTTTTAGTTGTTTTCATGAGTAGAGTAACTTACATAGTCTAAATATGTGTTATTTTTAAAATTACCATTTTAGTTACACTATTTTACTCTTTTACACACACTACCAAATCACTTAACATTAAAAAACCATTTAAATATTTATCTTCCCAAGGCCTACCTACTTGGATTTCATCACCAGGGAGAAGCCGACTTGTTTTTTTGGCCAAGTATAAATACATGGTTAATGATATCTATTGGAAAATTACCCAACACCATTATCACTATAAGATTGTGAAGCAATGGGGTATGCCCCAATAGCAAGCTAGTACCATTGCCAATATAGATCCCTTTTATCCCAAATACCTTGAAACCAACTTTAGACTACTTTCTAGTTCTTTATTTCAGCCAACTTTCCTATCACATTAAAATCAAAACTTTATAATAATCTAATAACACTTAGGGTTACCAATTATTTAGCATTTAATTTTTATTTGATTGCTTAATATTTAATCATTGTGTATTATATTGTAAAACATGTGTTGGCCAACGTTGTTACAAGATTTGTGTTGTGTGCCCCAATTGGATCAATCACATTGATCTAATTATTTGTGTGTTTGATTTCATTATTACTTCAAAATATCTAACAAAACATCTCCCATATTTTAGAACATTATCATCTTGGTCACTACAGTCTCTAATAGATTGCGTTTTTCACCTTTCAATCTACAGTACATAGTCAACCTAAATGATTATGTATTCTTATATCTCTATTATGTTCCATATCTAGTAGTACATAGTCAACCTATATGATTGTATACTCTTTTCATCCTTTATTATATTAGTACTTTATTGATTCGATCAACTCAGTACTTTTAAGCTGACCCTATCCCTTGTTGGTTGACCATATTCTTTGTCTAGCTGACTCTATTCTCTATTTGGATGACTTTGTCACTGATTCTCCTTATTTCCTAAAAATCCTATTTATTTCATCAAGAATCATGAAATCCCCTATCATAATATTTTTGTATAACCTAAATCCACTTAAAAACTGTATGGGGTGTTCCTTACTTCCTTTACTAACCTCCCAAGAGAATCCTCACTCTTAGAGTACTTCTTCCCCTCCCTCCTCTTTGGATTGTAACATGGTTCAAATCATGCCCCAAGATGATGTAGGTGGATCAGATCCTTTTCATACTTGTCAAGGTAAATCCCATCTTCAATAATCTCATCATGATTTGGGGGTGACTGACACAATTATATCTAATAACCCCACTAGTAATCCATCTCCTAATAACCCTCCCTTGAATACTAATTCATGGCTTCTTCTTACAAACACCAACCCACTAGTTGATATAAACCAAAGTATTACATATATAGTGCAATAGATGAACATAATGCAAACATATAATACCTTCCAAATGATGCAACTACAACATCATTTAACTAATATGGATAATCAACCTCTCGTCCTCCTCCCTAAAAATAACCAAAACTTTATTCCTCCACCTCTTAAAGATGTTGTAGGGAATCTCATTCCCCAACCTATCATGAATAACAAGATGATTCAAAACATTAAAAATTATCCTTTAGTGCCTTTCATTATTTCCATTGATATTGGTAACATATATCCAACTATTAAGTATGATGGGACTGAAGACCCTGCATATTTCCTCAAGGAATTTGGAAATATTTACAAGGAGTGGATCCAAACTAATACTTTCACCAAAATTAAAATCTTAGTTAAAACCTTCACTGGTGATGTATGATGTATTATAATTGTACAACCAGTTTCCCTAACATTCCATATGGAAACTAGAAGATTTAGTCAATCCTCTAGTTAAAGAGTTTCAACACAATGATCTTCCCAAAAATTTCCTTAGCCATTTTGTCAATGCTAAGCAATATCCCATTGAATTGACTCATAATTTTATCAAGTGATGGAAATATTTGGCCCATAAGGTTGATCATAACATAAATGATGATAATTTATTTAAACTCTTTATAACTACCTTAACTCCTCTTTAATATAATGTTCAAACCTTTGCCCCTCAAATGCTCAATAAATCTCTTGATTAAACCAAGTGTCAAGACTTCTTAATGAAATAGTTTAAACCTAATACCAAATCCCTTAAAGGATCTTGTCAACATTCCACTAATTAAATCACCATCAATACTCCTCAAACCAAGCCAGGAGTTTCCAAAGCTAATAATCCCCCATCTTCTCATAGACCTTTAATTGTATAACAGAATAAATAATTTTTATTGTGCTCTAAACCATTTCCTTATCCAATAATCCTCTTAAATGGTATGACCCTAATAAATTTTGTTGGTTCCATGATGGCATTGGTCACTCCCATGAAACTTGTAGAGGGATTACCAAATTTTTTATCTCATATATGATTCATGATTCATTCAATCACAAAGCCATGATTCAACTCCATTGTCAAGATTACAACACCACTTCTAAAAAATGAGAAGCTCTCAAAGCTTCTTCTTCTAATAACAAAAAATATTTTTCCACATATAACACTCAAAATGCTAATGAGGATGTTTGTGCCATTGACACTAACTATGACCAATATTATAATAATTATCAATATGTTAATGTGGCTAAGGTTAATTATCACCATAAACCATCTTAGAAAAATCTCATTACCAAAGCTAATAAACCATATTTGGAAAATTAACTCCTAAAATATACTACAAGAATTCACCTAACTTCAAGAACTAATGAGGAACCACCTCCTTCTTCCAAACCATAAACCACTTTTAATCCTCCAAAATCTAACTTACCTTCTAAACCTCATGTTGATTCTTCTTCTAAAACCCATTGGAACTTCTTATAAGATCTAAAATCCATGCCTTGAAATATTCCTCTTATGGAGTTAGTTAATACCTCCCCTTATCATTGCAAGTTCCTTATCTAACAATTGTAAGAAATTGAAGAACCATATTTTGTAAAAGAAGAACCACCCTCTCATGAGCCTCAACCAACTGAAGTTCATACCATTGAATGAATTTATCCTTCTTTTAAACCCTCCATATAATTCCTTAAAGAAGACATGATTAACGATGAGATCCTATAAAGATAATCTCAATAAAACTTTCCTAACATGTCATGGATTTGAAAAAACTAATCAAAAACCACTTGGTTGTATTTGGCTCCCTCTTAAAATTGGAACTAAGACTATTTTACCTAAACTTATGGTCCTCAATTTACCCCTATCTTACAACATACTCATAGGATGACTATAGACTCATCGAATGAGGGCTAGCACCTCTTCTATTAGCCAATGTATCAAGTTCCTTCATAACAACAAAATGTATAAACATGAGGTTGATCCCAACCCTTGGATTATTCAACTTCCAAATCTCAAATCTCAATATCATATTCTTACCATTACAATGGTCAATAGTCCTCCCTTACCTAAATTCATCAAAATGAATATGGATTTACATGTCACTCTTATTGATTTAGATGAAAATAAACTTAATGTATTGTAAAATACCTAAAACACTACTAAGCTACCTTCTTCATTATTGCCTTGTTATCACACCATCCCCCTCATTGATGAGATCATTTATTTCCCCTCCATGCAATTATCAATAAGCCTCTTACATAGAAGATTCCTTCACATGCAATGATTAAGGAGTGTCCAAATTATTCTAAGATACTTTAATCATGTCTTCATGTAAATTTAGTGATCTAGGCATTTTCCATTATAAAATTCCTCTTGAATCTCAATCATTTACAATTTTTCCAACCTATGATAATAATTACATCATGGACCAATATCAATCATGAAACTTGGATGTTCAACATTATCAAAAAAATTATCTCAATTACATGTTTTCAATCATGTTGTTCATACCATTTCCACTAAATTTGAGTTAGTACCTAAAGTTCATATGTACCTCCTACTAATTATCCACTCCTTGATACTCCTTAGGTGGTCGAACAAATTTTACCTTCTAAATCTCCAAAAATTATTGCATATTTTATACCACCAATAGAATCAATCATTACATTTTATTCTTTCCCCATCAATGATGCTAATTACAACACAATTGAATTTGATTAACCTTCTTCCCCTAATCCACCTACTCTTGATATTACACTAGATGCCAAGGCCAAAAATGTACATCATATACACTATGAATATGATCACCATGGTAACAAAATTATTGATCCTAAAGTAGATGTTGAGTATTATGTTCTTCCCACTTTGCCTAGTGATGAAGTCATTCTTTAATTTCTTCATGCCTAAGAACCTTAACTACATCAATAGTATCACAAAATTGGGAATTTTAAGAATAAATCCCCTCATTTCAATAACTTCATCAAGTAAATCCCATTTCTTCTCTACCTAATGCATCATATTAGTTCTAAGAAGGGAATATTTCAAATAATTTAGAATTATCTATAGTCCAAATTAAAAAAAAATATCAAGAATAACCCTACATTATTTAAAATTTTAGAATTTTAAATTCTCTCTTATCTAATAAATGGGTAATAGATCTAAAATATTACCATACTCTCCACATGAAAATTGCACAAAACCCAAAAACTATTAATTTTAAAAGATTACATCCTATCCAATTTAGGGACATAAGTCCAAATTATATGAAATAGTTTGTAAGATGGAAATGATATGCTTATCAAGGACACTACCAAAATTCAATATGGTAACCCATCATGCCCTTGACCAATTATAGTCTCTCATGAAATTGCACCAATTGAACATGATAATTTCAGCTTATTCTTTAATAAATATTGTGAGACTTTTGCTTGGTCCTATAAGGACATGCTCGGTATTGACCCTAACATCATAGTGCATAATATCATCACCTATACTGATGGCAAACCCATGCAATAAAAGTAGTAAAAATTTCCACCAAAAGTTTTTAATTTATGCCAAGTTTATCAATCCTATGGACTATTCAGAATGGGTGTCCTACATTGTCCCTTTACGAAAGAAATTAACCTTAGTCAATCACTTTTGAATTGATTTTTGTAATCTCAATCTTAATTTACCTGAGGATAACTTCCCTTTACATTATATAAATTCTATTATCGATTCCAATACCAGTTATGAAATTTTGTCCCTTATGGATGGTTTCTCAGGTTATAATCAAATCACATTGCCCCTAAAGACCAACATAAGACAACTTTCACCATGGAATAGGGCACCTATTATTACGTTAAAATGACCTTTAGCCTCAAAAATGTTGGAGCTACCTATCAATGAGTGATGACCCATGTTTTTCATGATCTTATCCATAAGATTTTAGAAACCTATGTGGATGATCTCATTACCAAGTCTAAAATCTATAAGTCTCATATCTCTAATGTTGCTATCATTTTCAATCACCTCATTAAATATAAAGTTAGGATAAATCCATACGAATGTGTTTTTGGTATCACATCTATAAAATTTTGAGGTTCTTAGTTTCTCTTTATAGCATTTATGTTGATCCTACCAAGATCAATGCTGTTTTTAACATGCCCATCCCTCATTCCATTCCATATATTCACACTTACCTTGGTGAACTTGGGGAAATTAGATGGTTTATCCCCAAAATGGCTTACCATATCTATTATATTAATTCTCTTTTCAATAAAGTTAATGTCTTACAATGGATGGATCCTTGTCAAAAAGCATTTGATAATATGAAATAATCTTTGCTTACCCCACCCACTATTTGTCCACCTTCTAGTGATTATCTTTTAATATTATATATTAGTCAAGGTAATGCTTGTCTAACATGATGATATTAGAAGGTAATATGTCATATATTATATTAGTCGAGGCCCCATCAACTATGAGAAATGTTATACAAAATTAGAAAATGATTGCCTCACCATATATTTTTCCACTAAAAACATCTAACATTATATGATTTATCAAAATAGTTATGTTATCGATCATTCCAATCCACTCCATCACTTCTTCTCCAAATACTTTCTTCTTAGAGATATAATTGACAAGTGGATGTTCCTTCTCATGGAATTTGATCTCTAAATTATTATGCAAAAAATTGTCAAAGGATAAATCATTACTGATCAACTTGCATCAGCTCTTATATCAGCTATCAACCACCTTCAAGATAGTCTTCTCAATGATAATATTATCTACATTGAAGGTATAAATCAAGCCATATCTATTAAATATTACTTCTATAATTTCATTACTTATCTTGAAGCAAGTCATCTTGAAGAGTCCTTTATATTCCTTGATACTACTAAACCAAAAGTAATTATCTAAGAACTTCCTAAAATTAATGTTGATTTACATGAAGATACTTGGACCCTTCATTTTGATGGTGATAAATGCCTTCTAGGAGCTGGGGAATGTTGTATCCTCACTATTCCTCTTGGTAAAATGATCCCTTTTGCATTCTACCTTAGATTTTATGTCACTAAGAACATGATGGAATATGAAGCCTTAATCCTAAGCATGAGAGTAATCCTTTATTTATACATCACATATCTACACACTTTGGGTGATTCCCAACTCATCTACCACCAAGTTAATGGTAATTATCAATGTAAAAGTGAAAATATAATTACTTATAATCAAATATCCACTACCCTTACTAAAAAATTCACTTATTTTATCATCAAACCTATCCCCCCAAGATCAAATTTCTATTATTGATTCACTTGCATCTTCAACATCTCTTTTTCATCCACACCAAGTTCTTACTGATTCCACTTTTCTTATCCCAATAAGAAAGTCACCATATTCCATTCAACCATAAGACTCACTTATATACCACATTGAGGCTACCACCATTCAACAAATCCCATGGAACAAAGACATCATTTAATTTATTGAACACCAAACTTACCCTCTACACATTGATTCCTATGAAAAAGACTCGAATTCAAAAACAATCTTCAAGTATGTATTTTGATATAAAATCCTTTATTATCTCAATGCTAAAGGTAATTTGCTCTGTTATGTTATGAAAGAATATATTCATGCTCTTCTTGAACAAGTACATGGGGGCATTTGTGGTAGACACTATAGCAGGCATGTTACAACCCACAAATATTTACATATGGGATACTTTTGGCCCAATATTAAAAATGGTGCATTAAATTTGATAAAAAAAATTAATCTCTATCAAATTAATGATGATCTAATCCATTCACCTCCAATTGAGCTTTAAACTATGGAGTCTCCCTAGACATGATTAATGTGGGGCTTAGATCTCATAGGCAAATTACCTAGATCTCAGGATGCACATGTCTTTATTATCATAGCCACCAATTATTTTACCAAATGGGTCAAGTCTATTCCCCTCATCAATTTCATTGGTACCATAATTTCTAAATTTATCCTCAATCAAATCATTTTCCACTTTGGTATTCCTCATACTCTCATTTTAGATAATGGTGGTAATTTTATAAATAAAGACGTCAAATAACTCTATGTTAAATTCAAAATCAATCACAAATATTCCATACCCTACCATCCATAATAAAATGGCCAAGTTGAGTCCACCAAAAAAATTATTAATAAAATTATCCAAAAGAAAATCCATAAAATCTGTATGTATTGGCATATTCATCTATATCCTACTCTTTTGGCATATCACACTAGCATACACACTGATATTGGGGCAATGCCATATTTGTTAGTCTATAGTTTTGAAAAAGTCCTCCCATTAGAAGTTGAGATTACCTCTCTATGTATCTCTCTTCATGGTATCATACCTAATTAAAAATTATGTGAAGCTCACCTTCATTCTCTTGATCTTCTTGATGAATACTATCTTTTTGCCCTACAACATAATCTCCAATATAAGTCTTACATTGCCAAACAACATAATAAAAGAGTTAAAGTCTACATTTTTAATGTTGATGATCTTTTCCTTAAGCTAGACTATACTCATGATAAATAAGGTAAATATGTCCAAAAATGGTGGGGTCCTTATTTATTCAAAGACATCCTTGGTCTAAGCACCTATCACTTTCATACTAATAAAGGCCATATTTTCCAAGATCCCACCAATGCACAATTTTTAAAGAAGTATTTTGCCTAAATCCTTACCCTCTTATCATGATTTCTATATACTATCCTTTTGACACTTTTTATAGGATACTTACATGGGTCTCAACCTCTACAGTAGTCCCTCTTTTCACAGACCTTAGTCCCTCCTTATGGTTTTTTGGTTTCTCTTTTATCATGAGTTTCATTGTAAAACTATGGATAGGACCCAAACTTCTTCATGAATTAATTTTATCTTATTGTTTTGTTAATTTCCAATTCATTTTACACCCTCTTGGGTTTTTATTTTATGAGTTGCAATGTAAGACCATGGATAGGACCAAGCCTTACTCACAAATACCATCTTTCTCATTTCTTTTTCACATGATTTGATCATCCTCTTGGTTTTCTCTTATATGAGTTATAGTTTAAGACCATGAATAGGACTAGGTACTCTTCATAAAATCACCATGTTTAATGAATTTAATGTTTTTTTTCTAGAATGTCAAGCAATGGTTCCAAGTTTTTTTATTTTTGTTCTCAACTTTAGCTTTTACTTCTTTTGTATATAAAATTTGCACAACAATAAAGTGTTAGCATGTTTTCCTACACTTCCATCATTCTTATGATAAGTAATCACACTTTACTATCTTTGTATCCCTTTTTCACATTTTTTATGATTCAAAGTAATTTAAATGGTTTCATGTTTTCATTCCTCTTGATTTCCTTTCCTTTCACTCCACATTGAATAAACCAAGGTTAAAGTAAACATAACACTTTTATTTCACTTGGATTAACAAAACTCTTAAACACCATGATATCTAAATTCTCTTTTAGTAACCAAGTCTAAATTATTCAAATGAAAGTCATCTTTAGCACCCATATTTTGTTTTCCAAATCCATATGGAGGAGGAATAAAAAAATCCATCATAAAAGTTAAAATCCAAATCATTTGAAATAAAAGACAACATTCAAAAAGTTAAAAGTCAAAATCACCCCAAAATATGTGATTCAAATCACATATTGTATCTCTAAAATAAGCTCAAAATCCATAGTTGGCCTCATGATAGAGCCAAGGTCCATTAGGGTGTAGCAGGCCAATAAATTGGAATTAGAGAATTCACAAACTCTATGGTGATACCTACTTTCTCACATAAGTACCCAATATTCATAGTAGGATGATGACTCTTTAAGGGATCCTAAGAAATGGGGAACACATTTTGGGAAGGTAGGTCCATTCTAATCTTCATGTATATAGCTATCATGGGATGATCTACATACTTCATTTATTGACTTAAGATTTTTTTTATTGAAAAATGCCTATATATTAATATGAAACAGGATATCATACAATGCTAATCATACAAAAAATGGATAGAAAATGTCACACATCATGAGTAATTACACATTGAGGGTTATGAGAAACCCCTAAAGAATATTCATAAAAAGTGGTCACAAAGTGCCCACACTAAAAAACATTACATCACATCACATCACATCCCAACAAAGCAAATAAACCAAAGTACAAATATCATTTAATGAGAACACTTATCCAAAAATAGTAAACATATACATTAGGGGAGGTAGAGGTAATGGTATACCCAGAGGCTTATCACCCCAATCCTCTCATGAATGGAGGAGCTCCATGCGAAGGTAAGGGCTCCCAACCAAAATTTTGCTACTCATCCAAGGTCTTAGTTTGATTTCTTTTAGGAGAAATAGCCAAAGTTAGGCATGGGAATGTTTCTTGGGAAAGTATACCCCATCATCTATTCACACCATCCTAGGATGGGGGAGGAGATCTCCAGACCCCACCATCACCACCATGATGAGGAGAAGGATAACAAGGTGGTGACCAACATGGAGAATAGCTCCTGCATCTAGTTTTGGATCTTTGATTCCTTGGTCCACATCCTCATCTTTGAGGTGTTAAAGGATTTTGTGGGGGATCAGGAGGTTCTTAAATGACTACACATATAGCATTCCTTAATGATCGAGCAAATGTTGGAGGTGGTTAATCTCCAGATGGACCTTGTCTATTTGGCTTTGAATCTGAAGAGACATTAGAGAGAATAATAATTTTGTTATAAATAGAAAAAATATTTTTCATATCTTCATGATTAAAGTAAGCAGAGTTCTTATCTTTCAAAATTTGAAACATAATTTAATCTCAAAAGATATACCAAAAGAGATTATATTTATTAGGCAACATAGCTAAGTCCCCCAAGAAAGCCATCTTTTAAGTGAAGAATTTTAGGCAAAAATGCTGAAAAAGGGAATGGATCTAGTGCCATGCTAACTAAGAATGGGTACAAAACCAAAAAAGATGTTTAATTATTTATGTTTGATGGTAATCTAGGTAGATGAGGTTAGGCACACCCAGATTCTTGAGCCAATCACCCACTGACAAGCCCTAGTAGAGAAGGCACCATAAAAATGAGATTTTTTGGGCTCAATAAAAGCATGCCACACTATGCTAAAATGCATGGCCCCAATCCCTTCATAGGAATGAATATTACACCTAATATTGATCATATGAACTAGAACATACTATGGAGCTAGTAATTGATATCCCAATCGAGGAGTGTATTGAGTGAAGGGGGTGGCTATAGGCCAATGCCAATTTATCCACCAAGGAAAAAGAGAATTAACTACAATTTTATACAAATATTCATTAGGTATAGAACCTTGAATTTATACAATAACTTATGCATCTAAATTTATTAGGTAATATTTGTTTTGAAGTTACTACCAAGTGAGATAAACCTTACTTTATTTATAAAAGAAGTCATTAATAACCGTTATGAATTTTCTAAAAAGATGTAGCACTTTAACCTAGGGGACCAAGGTAAAGGGAAAATTGTGAAAGTTAAGACAATTCATCTACCATAAATATTGAGAGTTAAGGGAGAGGCCATTTATGAACCCATCACTAGCCCAACTAAGGTGAGGATTAATATTCTCCCAAGCCTTCCATAGACTTTGAATAAAAGGTCCCCTTGATTTTGATAGGCACTAGGGTAATAAGCAAAGAGTGAAGTCCCATGTCTTACCATGATTTCCTACCATACATAAGGCCCTAAGAAAGATAATGGTGAAGAAGAATATTCTAGGCTTCATCCCTAGAAACACCTTTGATTATCCATTTGGCCCCTAGAGCCAGCCCTTAGAGATTGATTTTGAGAAGACCAAATCCCCCTAATTCCTTGGGGTAGCAACAAATTTTTCAAGCAACTCTGTGGAAGCCCTTGTGTCCTTCAAAATTGGACCAAATAAATTCTCTTAATTTTTTTTCTAATTTGATGCAAGATGAATAGTAAACATGTGTAGTGACCAAAACTTTATAGTAGGTTTGAAACTTACCAACCAAAGATAGAGGCTTAGTTATCCAAAAATAAATCTTTTTTTCTACTCTATTCATCACATATGACCATAAGTCAAAGGGAGAGGCTTGAGAAGAAAAAGGAATGTTGAGGAACTTAAACTACATCTTGATAAAATCCATTTCCATTGAAATTATTTAAGCCAAGGAGGTTTAGGGCCCAAAGACTGCTTGTAACATTAACTCCTCATCCATTGAATGGAATTTCATGAGGCCAAACAAAATATATGTAAACATTCCATGGAATTTTTAACTAATTATTCCTCCTCTTGGAGAGTGAGAAAGGAGTCATCTACAAAATGGCCATTTAGAAATTTCAATCAGAGTGAGGGAGAGAAATGTGTTTCACCAAACTTCAGAAAGAATAATTAGATATAAGATATCTAAAACCTTCTACTACAAGAACATATAGGGAAGGGAATAAAGGTTAACATTTCCTTATGGAGTGATATAGCTCAAACTAAGAGGACTAGGTGCCATTAATGGTAATATAAGCCCCTACATCCTAAAAAATAATATTAATAGTCTAAACAAACTTTGGACCAAACCTTAGAACATGAATCATTGCCAAAATGAAGGGCTACTCAATGTGATCATAAGCCTTTTCAAAATCAATCTTAACAAATAGGTCCTTTTGATTATAAATTGTATCCCACTCTATAACTACCTAGATAGCAATGACATTATTCAATATGAATCTATTTTGAATGAATCTTGTTTGTTCTTTCTGAATTATAAGAGAGGGAATGTGTCTCACCATAAGCTAAAGCTTTGGAAATAATCTTGTAGAAGACATTGAGAAATGTAATAGGTCTCCATTTTGTGATAATTTTAGGATCACCAGCCTTGAGGATGAATTTTATATTACCCTAATTGATAAGGGTTCCCAAGGAATTGGTTAAAACTGATTCAGTGTAAACTCAATGTAGATCAGAGCCAATAGTGTCCCATAGGGTTTGATAAAACTCACATGGTAAGCCATCAATTATAGGGGCTTTATCCATAACCATTTGTTTAACAACCTCATAAATGTCACTAAGGGATAAAGGCCTATCACAAGCAATTATTTGACAATTGGAGACTTTATAAGGCACTACCTGAAGACATTAGAGGAGAGTCACCTCCCTTTTTAGAGAAGATGAATGTGATGAGAAAACACCATGATAATGATTCACAAAGGCTTGCAAGATGTCCAAAATTTTGGTAAGTCTGGTATTTCCTTCTTTGATAGCTTTAATTCTATCAACAACTCTCTGAGAGTGTAGGAGAGTAAATTAGTCCTTGGTCACTTTATCCCTAATATTGAGCTAGTTCATATGAGCTATTAGTTTATCACCTTTAGCTTTATGTGTTTCCTCAATTTGGAGTTTGTGCCTTCACTATACCAATTGATTTTTAGTGTGAACATTAAAATGTGTCTGCTTTAGCTCCTATGAGGCATGAATGAACTCATGGTTTGTAGCATTTTTAAACACCTTCTAAAGATAAATACTTGCTTTCCATAGATCTAAATAAATATGGAAGTATGACCTAGTGCCTCAAACCACCACTAAATCTAAACAATATCTCTTTCTAGTCGAGGAACTAAGTTTTAAATTTTATTTATATGCCCCACCATTCTTTCATGTTTAAGGTGGGAAATATTAAGATAAAATTTTGTGGAAGTGAGATTGACTTTAGGAGAAGTCTAGTAAAAATTAATGTATATGGGGTGATGATCTAAGAGAAAAGTATCAGGAATGATAGAGATAGGCACTTCCATGATTAGAACAAAATATAAAAGATCTTGTTCAAAAATTAAATCTCTATCAAGATGTCAACGTATCCTCTCATCCCCTTAGTGAAAGTTGGATTAGGTGAATGATGGGGACTCTAAATCCTTCCTTTGATAGTGGTTAGGATAAAAAAACCTAAGTTTTTTGCTCATGTATAACCATGCCTCTCACTTTCTAGCACACCATCATATTAAAAGGCATCCTTATTTGTCCTCAACTGACTCCACCATATTAAATTCACTATAAAGGATCTAATGGGAATCTAGGAGAGAGTTAGCCAGCCATATCCACATGGCCATTTTCTCATTAACATCATAACAATAATATAAATTAACCAACCCAACAATGTGGTTATTGAAATCAAAAAGGGTCCATGCCACCTGATGGGTGGGGTTTAAACTCCAAAAAATAATGTTTTGAGCTAGCTCTAGAGACAAAAAAGTGGTAGCCCCACCAAAACTAGTGTCATGCCCAATGGCTTGACAAATGGCACCAGGATAAATGATATATGTTGTATTCTATAGTAGGAATCCATAAATCTTGACTTCTTACAAACAAAGGTTTTTCATGTTATTAAAAAACTAGTAACTATTCTTGATTGCATAGTTATGTGGCAGACCAATAAGAACTCAAACATTCCAAGAGTATAGAATCATTAGATAGTATCAAGATGCATATAATTATCCTCATAAAGAACTTACAAGATGGAAAACTTATTATACATAAGGTTGTTGGGCATGTAATCATTTATTATAAATGATTATTGCTTGTGTGCCATATATTCTTCCTCTTCAGGGGATGGAGATGGGATACGAGAATGTCATGACATATATTTTTGATCTAGATTGACCAGGATTATATCTTCCTTAGGGGCACCCACCTTAGGAGAGGGTTGTGACTTGGACACTAAAGTTGGTGTCTCCACTAGTAAGACCACTGCATGTGGTGTATGCATAATAGGCATATACACTATGGTGGGCATCGAATCCTTGATAACATAGGTTGATATAATATTGTTACCAATAGGTCATAATGACAAATTTTGTATCATACTGACACCTTTGGAAGAATTATTATTACTTTTTTATTGGTGATGGTAGTATAACTATCAGCATTTCCATTTAAAGATTTAGCATCAAATCCATATTTTTCTTTAGGAACAGGGTGTGTGAGAACCATCAGAGGGCACCCTCAGATCATGTGGTCCAAGGATTGGCATTGTAAGTAAGTGTTCGATAAGTTGATATATAAAAAACACTGATAAAAATGGTTAGAGTCAATTTGTATATCAATAGACTCTTTCAAATCATAGGACAAATCAACTTCCACACAAACCCTCTTTTGAGGATGATCCATATAAAATTTAGTCTACTCATGGCCAATGAAGTGTCTTATGGGTTTTATGAGCTATTCAATAAAACCCTAGAGGGAGAATAATAGGCTAGGAAATTCAACCTAGATGGGCACTTTCAATTTTACAAGCTCAAAGACTTGAAAGTCTCAAGTCTAGTGAGAAAATATGACCAAAGTGTTGTGGATGAACCAAGGCCCATGCTTAACAATATATTTTTAGTGTCATAGGTTAGAAAAACAATAAAATTTCCCTTTTTAAGGTTTTAGACTCCCTCAAGTTTCACACCATGGACTTGCCAATGGCTGTGAAACTATTGCTTCAGAAGGCTCTCTAGGGGGACTCAGCTGACAAAATAAGCAATTAAAGTAAAACTTTCAAAGAAATGACAAGCTTTGTCAAATTTAGAAACATTTATAATAACATCAAGTAATGAAGAATTATAGTCATTACCATTACCTCTTGGAAGACCTTTGGGATGAATTTCCTTGCCTACTTTGGGGCCATGTGTGCTTACTCACTATAACTTTCTCTACATCCATGGATGTAGAGATGGAGGTGGTGGTCATTAAATAAAGGGTACCCCCTACCACTCAGAGGTTGAATTTATGATAAAAATTAGTAATTGATGCAAACAAATCAAAATTATTCCCAGATCAATGGTGATTAGTAGTGTGGTAGACCTAAAATCTCATCAATACAAACCTATGATTTGTGTGGCTAGGAGAAGTTCTTTAGAGTCGTTAATTTCAAGATTCATTTTGTCTTGATAAACCTAATTTAAGTGTCTTGGCTTTGATAAAGAGTTCCTCTACCTTGGTTTTTCCTTCATTCTCCCCTCCACCCATTTCATTTCCCCCTTGATAGGTAGGTGTGATTCGACATCTATTTTCCCTCTTCAATATTCCATTTTATTCACATCTTAAAACATGCTAGCACCATTTTGTTTTAGTTTTATCTATCCTTATAACAAAACAATATGCTTGAGTAACTATGGATTACTTTCTTTACACCATTTCTTTACATCCCAACATCATTTTTCTTTATTTTACCATTTGTTATTATTGTACTACCCCTTTTTGTAGACACCTAAGTCTATTTATACTTTCATGTACTTTTTCCATTATTGAGTGAAGTTGGCTTTTTAATTCTCATTCACCAATGTTGTTTTCCATTTTATGTAATTTTTCCATTGATGATTAAGGATTGTTACTACTCACTCAATAATGTTATTTTACCATTTTTTCTTACTCATCTTTATTTAAGAGTTTTTAATACTTTCACATTGATGTTTGATTACCATTTTTGACATGTATCCTTGGTTTTACTTGGTGAGTTTTCCTTACTTAAGGTTTACTTGTTTGAGTTTTTCAATTTCACTTTTTGGTTACCTGTTTACTATAAAATTTTACTTGGTCATTTGGTCTAACATAGTATTTTTCACCTTAGCTTTCCAAATTTCCAAGTACATCCCATCCACATAGCATTAGTTATCTTAGCTTCCCTACGTGTGTTTATTTTTGCTCTTTAGTATTGTATATTTGGGTTTGTCAAAATTAGTCTCTATGCCCTCTACAATCAAAACTACAAACACAATAGATAACCATGAAATGATAAAGGTAAGTTAAAGTACGCATATATTACTTTTATTTTTATTCATTTCCATTTCATTCATTTACTTTAAATTATTTTAAAATTTACAATACTACATTTTTTTAGCTTCAACATTGTGTGTTACTATGTTCTTTTCTTGAATTACCATCCCTTATTGCACCTGAGTAACACATGATGAAATTTGAGTGGGGCATATGTATACATGTAATATTTTAAAACTTTATTAATTGATGATGTTTTCTCTCTTGCAAGAACCCATCAAGTCTCAATATATTTGAGTGCATTCCTTAAGGGGTGCATCGAGAAGGGGTGGGTAGACCATTGGTGATTGGTAGGATTGTTGTCCCTTTACTACCACTTGATATCTACATAACCATTTCCTAAAAACATTCACCTAAGCTTTACCTCCTCTTTTACACCCTCCTTGAGTAGTTTTACACCTTCATTATCCCTTACCTATCCTAAAATACTTTTGAATGGTTTATGCTACACTATCGAACACAATGACCCTGTACTCTAATTAAAAAAACACATTTAGAGTTTAGGTTGGCCCTTGGCTGATCTAGACTAGGACCTAATTTATTTTTGTCAATAAAGATACAAAGTCGATTGGGATGACCCTATCGGCTAAACTTTAGGAAAGGACAGGGTTAGATTAAAATATATAAACACAGATATTTCATCATTTCTTAGTGACAACAAGGAGTTAATTATTCATTTGTGCTTCTTTACAGTTTGTTCTTCTACCATTCTACTTGATGAGTCTTAGCTTAGGGTTTCTACTTGGAGAATAATCTTGTATTGTGTCAAAGTCTTGGATGATTTGGTATTTATTAGTGATCCTTATAAACCACAACAACCTCTTATGAAGAACATTTGGATAAGGGATAGATTGAGTCTCAATGGGTTCATCTTCAAGGTAAGTATTTGTAACTTTGATCTTCTCTTTAATAGATAGAAGTAGTATAATTAATGGATTTTGAATATATTGATCTATCCATGCATTAGGGTTTTAAATATACATAGCTTAAATAGGATTATGTTATTTATGTTTACCTTTATATGTTTACTAACCTCCACTTTGTTCCATAGGCTTTGGTGAGCAATAGATTAGATTTTTACTTTACTTGTCATTTACTTTTATGAATATGAAAACATAGGACCTAGTTAGGGTTATTGCATAGTTTTTCTTGATTGGAGGCTTTGGAACCCTCCCTAGAGATATTATTATGGTAAGATATCCCTTGTCTAGGTCTAATGGATCATATTGGTCATGAACCTAAATATATAATGTATCAATAATCTGAAGTGTAAGTAGGATTTATCTTCTCCAAGCTAGGATTGTTTTATAGATCAATTGCATTTCCATTTGCATACATATTATGCTATTTTCCAAAAGTTTTATTTCTAAGAAAAATTTAGAATGATCTATGCATGACTATATTTCACTATATTTTATTGAGTTGAAGCTCTACAATTTGTGTTTGCATGCTAAAAACTATGTTTTGAGTGCATTAAGATGGCCTAATATATATGACAAACCCATGTGAATGCCCCCTCTTTTGAAGGGAGTTTTTAAACATCTATAATAACTTTCCTCAAAATAAAATCTATGAATCATGTGTGTTAGAATTACAATATATAATATATGTGTGATAAACCAATACAATGTGTATGCATGAAATTAGAATGTAAAAGAGATTGAGCATAAGTTGGCAATGTACAATGTATGTTAGATATAACATTCACAAGTTTTTCAAGATATATATATATATATATATATAATCATGTATATGAATAGAAAATCTAAAAATAATCTAAGTAAACTACTTAGGGAAATGGGGCATGGTGTCCATCAAGGGACCAATAAGGAAGGGGAGATGATTGAGGTCCCTCATGGCATCATAAACTAGATGTGAAAGTAACAATCAAGAGATAAGTGTCATGGCCATGACACATACATGAAATAATACATTCAAACACATGAGGCACATAAAGTAGGCCAAGGGGCCACAATATAAAGGACATGGGCACATGTCAGTAAGTCTGAGAAAAGGAACACATATAAGGACATGTTTAAATGTATACATACGTAAAAGAACATGAAAATTTGGATTAGATCCACATGAAAGGACATGTTCAAATATCTACATACATAATCAAGAAACATACACAAGGACATGGTCATATGTCCAAAGCATAAAAGTAATGAAAAGACAATGTCATATTCGAATGCCCTCAAGTAGATGTAGAAGCAAAGAGACACAATCAAATCTAGATTAGTAAAGTAGGAAATGAAAGTATGCATAATCATGTGGTACATATACTTATAAAAGTAAAGATGTACATAATATGAGTCTCTAATAGTAGTAGTTGACAAAAAATAAATTTAGTGTAAGATGGTCAATATCAAGATATAATCAATGATAAATATTTGATATAAAGCATATAAAGATATAACATGGGAAATCAAAAGTTGTGTGTATTGTCTCAAATGTGCTAGTATATCAATGTTGAATCGGTGTATATGTGTATGTTCCCCTGATGCGTAGATAGTATCAAATATAGATCTATGTAGAGGAATGGAGTCCAGTAGTAATCTATAAATAATCTAAGGGAACAAGTGAAGCATGTATGTATGATAAAATTGACCACACTAACATAAATAACATATTTAGTGCCTAGAAAATAGGAATTTAAACATGGAAATGCATACAATCTAAATTCTATTTTCTAAGAAATATTTGAATGTTTTTGTATTTTTGAACATATTATATTTTTTGTGGTTTTTTTTAGTATAAGTTACGTACAAGCAACATGCAAATGAAACTATGTATAAAGAGCAAGATAAAGGAAACTACGTACAAGTAAATTGAAATAATGAAACTATGTACAAGTAGATTATGAGTTTTTTATATATAGAATATTTATGGATGCATAATTTTCATTGGATTCTTCATTGCCTTACCATCGAGTGAAGCTATATGGTATAACTTGGGGCCAATCTTTTCTATGATTAAGTATGGACCAATCCAATTTGGTGTGAACTTTCCTTTTGTCTCTTCTTTAGCATTGATATTTATGAGGTTATATTTTAGAATGATATCATTGAATTTGAGTTTTATACTATGATATAGATATTGTATGCCCACTGGATTTTTCTATGGTATGTTTTGAGGTTCTTGTAGCTTGATTGTGTGTGTGATCCAACTATTCTAGCTCATGAAGATATCTTTTTCTATATTGGTCATCTATGATAAGGCCTTTAAGAGATACTCATAACTATGGGATTTATAATTCCAATTGGATAACTAATTAATTTCCATACACTAACGAATAAGGAGTAGCTCTTGTTGATGTGTGAATACTAGTTTGATAAGCCCATAGTGCATAGATGAGATGATAATGCCAATCATCACTGAATTTGGTAACCAATTTTCTCAGGATACAATTAATTATCTCATTTGTATATTTTCTTGTCAATTAACCTATTAGTAGTATAGAGTAGATAACGTGTGTTAGATCTTATATTTAGCAAAAAAAATCTTCACTAATATGTTCATAAAAGAGGTTTGGTTATCTATAATGATGGCTATTGGTAGGCTTGAATGGGAAATGATGTTTGTCATGAGAAAGTAGGATATATCTTATCCTTTTGTGGATTTTAATGGAATGTCTTCCACCCACTATTTAAAGTATCATGTAGTTGTAATTATGAATTTGTGACCCTATGATGATTTTGGGTTGATTTTACCAATTAGATTAAATCCCCATAGCATGAATGGACATGGGAGATAATAGGTTGTAATTGTGGTGAAAGAGCATGGTGTATATTTCCATGTCATTGACATTTTGATTCCATAGTGAGCCAATAATACCCTTGTTGAAGAAATTTATGACATTGATTTTATGATAAAATGGCTACCACATTTGTTGTTGTGTATTCATCCAATGGCTAATTTAGCTTCTTCAGATGTCAAACTTAAGAGTAAATGTCCATCAAAATATCGATTAAAAAAAAATTCATTGATGATAACATAATGCAGGGCATTCATATGTAATTTACACTTATCATTCTTGGGGAATGTATTTGGTGTGATAGATTTGTGCAAAAAATTGTAAATATCAAAAAACCATTCTGATAATTCTATACTACGAATGATGGATAAAAATTATATGGATATGAGGTTAGCATGGGTAACCAATGGTGACTACAATCATTTAATAGTGAATATAGATTGTTCATCATTAATATCAATAGGTACCAAAGATTTTACACATGTCATTACATCAGTGTGATGATTGTCTTTTCAAATAATATTTTCAATAGAGAAGTATTTAAATTGAGAACATAAAAATTAAACCATATTATTGTACATAAATAACAGTTCTTCCTGTTGGTGGTCTAGATTGCACCCTAAATTAGAAGTGTTCATGTCTTACTTCCAAATGTATCATAATATGGGACTGATCCCATGATGTGGGTATCTTATAATGGGGTTAGACCTCTAGGATTTTTAATGAGGCTAGCTCCTATGATGCATTATTTTAGTTCATTTCCACTACTAAAAACTAATAATGACCAGGGAAAAGGGAGAGAGAAATAACATGAAAGGAAAACCTAATCTAACAATGGTGATGCACCTAAAAGATGGTTAATCTACTCCATTTGAGCTCCTATTAAACACTAATAAGATAATAAAAATACTAGATCTAGGACTCCGAGTATCTATCATGCATCAATATTTCATGTAGAGGTTCACCAAATGATTATAAGCTAAGGGAAGTGATGGAGAGGTCTAGTGGAAGACACTAACTAGTCAAAGTATCCACATGAAGGATCCAATCAAAAGATATAGAACACTAAACATAACCTACATAACAAGATTAACTAGTAATTAGGTGAGATCAAGACTTAACAAGGGAGAGATTTATACCATATAGGAAAATCAAATTGAAATGTACATACTATACCAAAACAATGAAACCTGAAAGTAGTCTTGTATTCATCTCAAGCGGTTACAAGCTCAATCTTGGTAGAGTTTAGTCATGCCCAAGAGAGGGAATAAATGGATCATTTTTTAGGATCCAAAGCCTCTATATATAGTAGAAAGGAGATAGAGAGATATGGGAATAATGTGTAGGAGCATGGAGAAAGAGTCCTATTCATGTGGTGGTAGCTCATTAATTACTTTCTATATGTGTGCCTTCTTCCAACCAACTAGCCTTTTCTTGCTCCAATAACCTTTGAAATTCTTTCATTGGCTGAGAGATCCCACTAAAAGAGAAGGGTTTATTTTTCATGGTGATAAAGTCTATTTAAATAGAATCAATGACCTTAAGTATTTCTCTAACTACCTATTCTCCACCTTGGGACCCTAAGCCCACTTGACTTGTTCATGAGGATCAAATCCTCAAATATTAAAATTAACCAAGCCATGACATGAATAGTGGTTAGTACTTGATTTAGCGAGGATGGAGCCATGTCACTAGATGAGACCTTTTTCATTAATCACGTATCTAATCCATTTCCATATCCGTATCATAAGTCCATTCTATAGATGGAAAACCAATCCAATATTATTAGTTTTCCTATAGTTGTCATATTGATGCACCAATATAGAATATATAGCCCCTTTTTTGGATTATAATAGCTCTAAATAGACCCAATTTGTCTTTGCAAGGATCAATAATTCATCATATGCATGGATCCTCTTTAATAATAGTGAACACAATCATATAAATGACCCTGCATGTCACAAATCTTCAAACTAGAGGTCCATATTTAGCCTTAATGGTGGTCCCTTTATGTTCTTTATACCTGACTATATGGTTATGTCCACTCTTTGGTATTTTATTGAGCTCTAATTGTGATAGGATGATCTATGTAGGACCTTATTTTCCTTGGTTTAAAATGGAGCCTTGGCTCAACTTTATCCATCAAAAACTGACTTAGACCAATCAAAATGCTCTGAATTACCTTTTCTCTCATTGGTCTCATGGATCCTCACTGACATATCTTGACCTTTTGACCTCTTACACTCCATAGGATCAAGTTTTATGAATGAACACTAGCCTTCAATCTCCTAACATGAATATCCTTTGACAGGTTGACTCGAGCTTGCACCATTATATAGATATGCATGATTGAATGCAGACCATCAAATTTACCTAGACCCACCATTTTAACCCCAATGACTACTTCATGAGACCCAAATTTCATGTTTGTGTGTGTGTTTTTGATGTTTGTGTGAACATATTTGATGTTCGTATCACCATCATTAAGATTTTTGAACCCCAATAACTATTTACCATGTCTAAATTTGACATCTACATGTTTATCATTTCATTTTTTCATGATCATCATTTGGACCCTAGTGGATAAATGTGAGCTTTATTTTGACATTAGCATAAATGTCTTATTCAATAAGTTAATTTTTGAAGCTTAATAACTCAAGCTAGAAATCTCACATGAGCATGAAATTTTTAGGATATGATCTAGGAATAAATATCTCCATGGTGCTACAATATTTTTTCTCACACAAATTTCTAATGTGCATTTATTAAATTCTTAAGTGATATGGTCCATTCATTATTGTGTGCCATCTTAGTGATGGTCTGGTCATTAAACTTGCATAGTTCATATTTTGATCATTCCTTTAAGGTTTTGATGAATTTATAAGATTTTTTCAAACTAGTTCATGCCTTTGAACACTTATGAACCTCATCAAGACCTACTTGGATCCCTCCATTTACAATTATAGAACTATTTCTTGAAGATCAGTTAAATCACACTTTAAGCTTACTAAAAGTGTTTCATAAGCTTTTCAATAGCATGATCTTCTCCTTAAGTTATTTGATCCTTATTTCCATAGGAACTATACTCAGATCTTCAAATATTGGTATGTGGGTTAAAAATGGCCAACATCTTTGGTGACTCATAGGGGTTGCATGTTTGTATATGCAAGAGAACCTAGACCATGCTGCCTTGTCTAGTCCACTGGGTATGGAGTCTCCTATCTAGTTCAACACATTAACCTAGATCTAACATCGACTGCTAATCTTTGAAAAATATTCTTGAAACAAAAGGGATAATGGAAATAATACAAGGAAAGGCAAGTGCACATACACACTTGTAGAAATTAAAAATAGAAATTGACCTACTAAACCAATGTACATATAGGCACTTAGATAAAAGCATGAGATCTACCATAATTTATACAAGGTTGTAATTTACAAGTTATTTCCACTTGGGTCAAATGGAGAAGTTCTAGCATCATTAACTTGTGATAAACTACGATGAATGATACCTTGCTTTGGAAAGCTCATAATAGGTGGGTTGATATGTCTGGTTGTTGATCCCTTTAGCATGCTCTCAAATGGATGAAATGGGACAAACATGTATCCAATATAGACATACTAGTCTATATATTCAAGGTTTTCTCTAAAGTGGACTATAGGATCTCCTAAAACTATCTTATTTGATTTCTTAATTATGTGTTTTCAATGAAACATAACATGTGATGATTCATAATTTTGTTCCTTGGGAACAATCAGATCATAGTATCCTTGGAGAGGAATATAACATGCTCCCAAGATCTCAAGCAAGTCCTCCAATGTGACTAAAGCTACAATTGCAACCTCTGATAACTTATTAGGATCATGTTTTTCAATGTGCACATTTTGATCAACTACTTCTTAGACTTGTTTACCTAAAGGTATAGGTGTGTCATCCAAAATTGAATATAAATCTTCAAGTTTGTCTTAGAACGTAGCCTCCCTTAGTCATTGGAAAGGATGTTAATCTCAACCTCATCAAGACTCAATCTGTAACAACTAGATCAGTCTTCTTCCTCTAAAGAGAGGGGAGGATCATCTTTGTAAAAAAGATCTAACTCATAATGCTTTTGATGTTATTCATTGGAATGTTTAGAAAACTATATCAATTGAGCACTTGAGATGTCCTCTTCATCAACCTCACTCAAGGTTTCATCTCATTCTTCAACTACAAATGAGGTTTGATCTAACCAACCAGGATCTAAAACATTACACTTGTCTTGATCAAGCTCTGATCTATTTTACTCTTGCTCCAATATATCATGGTTATATTCATTTATAACCTCATCTTGAAGTGTACCCACTTCAAACACTTGGTCTTGATCTTATTCTTGATCTATGTATAATGGGCCTTTAGTGGTTGATTCAAAATTTGCTCTATTTTCAACTTGAGGATTATGATTAATAGGATCTAGTGCATTTATGTCAAAGCTACACCAAGAAGGCTGGTCCAAACTTGATTTTTTCCATTTTGTATGAAATGGGATGCCTATTATGATATCCTCATCATAGACACTTGCATTGTATTTTTTAGGCTCACCCATGACTGTATGCTCCTCCTCTAGTATTTGTATAATAAGTTCTTCCTTTATGAGGGAGATGGTAGGATGGTGAGAAAGTTCACCTTGATTGCAGATCAAGAGATTATCCTTCAAACTAGGGACATTGAAGGATCTTTTTGGTTTCTCTTGAGGAAAGGAGAGAGAGTCTCAATAATCTTGTAAACCAAGCTCATTGGGATGAGCTATGGTTGCTTGATTCATTTCTTACACAACTAACCCTTCCTTTACCAGGGTTAGTTTTTGGACTACCTAAACTAACACCTCCTCCTTATTCTTTATTCCATTTTTAATTTATTTCCATGATGGATATGAGTATGGAAAAAACACTTTTGATTCTTTTTTAATGGTTATAGGATAGGGTGGTCTCAAAAGTGAAAGAGTGACATAGCCAGGGTCAAAAGTTTTGGAGAAGATCCATGATAGAATAGCTTCATGATCTTGAGTTGGAATGGGCATAGAGGTAGGAGAGGTAAAATTTATTGGCTTAGGCTTGACATACTCTTTATCCCATTGACCAAATACTTTTTTAACAGATAATACCCACCTTTTCATCTCTTACTTCTCAACATGTGGATAGTCAGCTTCTTCAATGAATGCCCATGCATTCCAAAATTCTTTCAAGAAGATCTTTATCCCCTCCATGGTATGAATTGGTAATTTTTTTCCAAGTTTAACTTCCTCATTTATCTTCATTATTGTTGTACCTTGGTCTAGTATTACCTCTCTAAGTTATGACAAAGATGGAATTTGACAAGGTTGACTAGGGGGCTGATAAGGATCTATTAAAGGTTGAACTTGAGGCTCTTATAGGGAAGAGGGAACATAAGGCTAGCCCAAATTAGCCTACTACTCTTTATAAGATAATAACATACTATCTACACTTTGGACCATGTTTCTTGTCATTTTTATGTCCTCATTCTTACAAGATGACCATTGTTCACTTTCACAAACTGACCATCTATTTTTCACTAACTGAAGAGCACTCCTTGATTTTTGTAGAACATGGATAGGGATGACTGGAGAAAACTCCAAACCCTTACCAATCTCCCTTATCAACTCAATATAAACTAATAATGCTTGCTTGACTCCTAACAAAGATGTAACAGGGTAAGCCTAGTCTTGATAAGGGGAAATAGAGGACTAATTTAAATACAAAGGAGGATAACATTGGTCATATGCTAAGGTGGGAGGAGGAAAAAGGCCATGATAGGGCTGATAGGATATTTGAGGGCCACATAGGGGGAACACATAAACATTATTTTCCTAATAAGTGTGATGTTGAGGTAGAGAATAAGCATATCGATTGAAAGATGATTGATTGTACATACCAGATTAAGATGATTAGGCACTTGGGATATTTAAACTAGATAATGAATGCTTAAAGTCACCATTAATGTTTCCACAATTGACTTCAAAGGCTAACTAAATTAAGAGAACACCAAAACTCTTCACTTAGTACATGATAAACTTGTCTTACTAGGCATGCCAGAACTATGAATGGTCTAGATTGACCCTAGCTGGAAGCATAAGTGTTCAGGTCCTAATTTCAAATCTAGCTCAATATGGGACTAACGCTAAGATATTTTTATCCTATAATGGGGTCATACCTCTAAGATTTTTAACAAGGATAGCTCCTCTAATTCATCATTTTAGGTCATTTCCACTATTAAAACCTACTAATGACCAAGGAAAAGGGAGAGAGAGATAACATGAAAGGGAAACTTAAGATAATAATGGTGATGAACCTAAAATATGGTTGATCCACTCCATTTGAGATCCTAATAAACATTAATGAGACAATCAAAATACTAGATCTAGGACTCCAAGTATCTACTATGCATCAATATTTCATGTAGATGTTCACTAAATGATCAGAAGCTAAGGGAAGTGATGGAGAGGTATAATACAAAAGACTAACCAATCAAAGTATCCACATGTGGGTTCTAATCAAAAAATGTAGAGTAATAAACATGACCTGCATAATAAGATTAACTAGTAACTAAATGAGATCAAGACTTGACAAGGGAGATATTTCTACCACATATGCAAATCAAGCTAACATGTACATAGTATATTAGAATAATGAAATTTTAAAGTAGTCTTGTATTCATCTCAAGTGGTTATAAGCTCAATATTGGTAGATTCCAGTCATACCCAAGAGAGGGAATAGAGAGATCATTTTTTAGGCTCCAAAGACTCTATATATAGGAGAAGGGAGGGAGAGAGAGATGGGAACAATGCACAGGAGAGTGGAAAAATATTCCTAGTCATGTGGTGGCATCTCATTGATTGCTTTCTACATATGTGCTTTCTTCTAACCAACTACCCTTTTCTTACTCCAATAAATTTCAAGCTCATTTCATTGGCTGAAAGATCCCACTAGAAGATAAGGGTCTGTTCTACATGGTGACAAAGTCTATTTGAACAACATCAATGCCCTTAATTTTTCCTCCAACTACCTATTTTCCACCTTAGGACCCTAATCCCACTTGACTTATTTATGCAGATTAAATCCTCAAATATTGAAACTGACCAATCCATGCCATGAATGGTAGTTAGTACCTGATTCATTGAGGATGGAACCATTTCAACATATGATACCCTTTACATTAATCACATATCTATTCCATTTCCATAGCCAAATCATAGGTCTATTCTATAGATGAAAAACCAATCCAAGATTATTGGTTTTCCTATAGTTGTCATATTAATGCAGAACTATAGACTATATAGACCCTTTTTTGGATTATAATAGGTCCAAATAGACCCACTTTGTCTCTTCAAGGACCAAGAATTCACCATATACACATATCCTCTTTAAGAATGGTGAACATAGTCACATAAATAACCCTACATGTCATAAATCTTTGAACTAGAGGTCTGTATTTAGCCTTAATGGTGGTCCCTTCATGTTATTTATAACTATTTTTTTGGCTATGTCCAATCCTTGGTGTTTGATCAAGATCTAATAGTGATGGAATAATCTCTGTAGGACCTTGTTTGCCTTGGTAAAAAATGGTTCCTTGGTTCAACTTTGTTTATCAAAAACTAACTTGGACCAATCAAAATGATCTGAATTACCTTTGTTCTCATCAGTCTCATGGATCCTTGATGATAAATATTGAAATTTTGACCTCTTGTGCACCATACGATCAATTTTTATGAATGAATGGTAGCCTTCGATCTCCTACCATAAAGATCCTTTGACATGTTGACTCGAGCTCACACCATTAGATCAAGATGCATAATTGAATGTGGACCACCATATTTTCCTAGACCCACCATATAAACCCCAATGGCTACTTCATGAGACCCAACTTTGGCAGCTTCATGTTTGTATTTGGCATTCAAACAAATGTATTTAATGTTCACATAATTGTCATTGAGATTTTTGAACCCCAATGACTATTTATTGTGTCTAAATTTGATGTTCATATTCCCATCATTTGACATTTGCATGACTATCTTTAATGTCTGTGAGACCATCAATTTTTTGGACCCTAGTAGATAAATGTTGAGTTTTATTTTGATGTCTGCACAAATGTCTTATTCTACAAGTCAATCTTTGAAGCTTTATAACTTGAGCTATAAATATCATGTGGGTATGAAATTTTTAAGATATAATCTAAACATGAAGAGCTCTATGGCACTATAATATTATGGCTCACGTTGTATTCTGGGGTGAATTTGTTAAATTCTCAAGTGAGTTGGTCCATTCATTACTACATGATGTCCTACTATTAGTTTGATCCTTAAAATTGCAAAGTTCATCTTTTGATTATTCGTTCAAGGTTCTGATGAATTTCTAAGATTTTTGCAAATTGGTTCATGCCTTTGAACACATATGAACCTCATGAGGACCTAATTTGATCCCTCCATTTTCAATTATAAACATTTTCCTTAAAGATCAATTAGATCACACTTTAATCTTACTTAAAGTGTTTGAAAAACTTTTCAACAACATGATCTTCTCCTCAAGTCATTTGATCCATCTTTCCACATGATCTCTACTTAGCTCTTTAAATCTTGATATGTGGGCCAAAAATGGACAACACCTCCTTCATTTGTTAGATGTTTATGACTTGATTAATGACCAACTATGTATCTCATAGATCTTAATATATTTTACTTAGACATCCTGAGATGTATGAAGGCCAATGATAAATGCCTTGTATTCTATGATATTATTGGTGCATGAGAAACTCAATCAATATGCAAGTGGCATTATTTACACAAGTGGAGTGATAAAGACAATTCTAGATCTGATGCCTGGTGCACATCTAGAACTTTTAAATAACATCATCCATGTGTCAGAAGTAATATTGTAAGATATGAAATCATCTCAAAAATTATCATTGTTATGATTGGTATCTAATAGTGGTGATACTACTAATTAGTCTATAATTATTTAGCCCTTTATCAATTTTTGTAACATGATTTTTATATCAAATTATGTGAGTATAATTACCCATTTGGATATATGGCTAGAGAGGTGTGGGTTTGACATAATAAATTTTAAAGGATCTAATTTTGTAATAACTTGCATCTTATTATTGATCATACATTGTCAGAGCTTTTATGTAACAAATATGATCATGAAATAGATTTTTTACATTGTGAAATAATTTAATTTATAATCAATAAGTGTGTGACTAATGTAGGAAATAGATTACTCTTTATGTTAGTCATCATGTTTTACCAAAAGTGCACCGAGTGTGTGATCAATCATAGAAATGTAAAGAATAAGTGGCCTATTGGGTATGACTGGTACCAAGATAGGTGGATTCATAAATTATAGTTTGAGTGAAATATCACATTCAAATTTTGTATATTTCTTAAATAATCTTGTTAATGATGAAGTCTTATCTGCTAGTTGTGCCACAAAGTAACATATTTCCTAATTTTTTCTTGGTAAAGATCAAAGTTTTAAGTTTGTAAGAGGAGACATATCCATTATAGCTTTAAATTTCTTTGGATATACTTCAATGCCATGTTGGTATATTATAAATCCCAATAATTTATCAAATGTGACACCAAAGACACATTTTTGGGGGTTTAGCCTTACATTATATTTCCTCAACCTTTTGAAAATATATCATAAATCTACTACATGATGTGGTCACTCTTTTGATTTACTTATAAGTCATCAACATAGTCTTCAACTATTTTATGAATTATATCATGAAAAATATGGGTCATAGTTTGTTGGTATGTTGCTTCAAGATTATTTAATTCAAAAATCATGACTATATAGCAAAAAGTGGTTTATGGTGTGATCAAATAAGTTTTTTATTGATCCTCTTCAGCTATCTTGATTTGATTATAATGGGTGAAACTATCCATGAAAAATAACATTTTGTATCCTAATATGGAGTATACTATCATATCCATATTAGGTAGGGGAAATTCATCCTTAGGAAAAACTTTATTTAAATATCTATAATCGAATCAACATCAGATTTGGCCATTAGGCTTCACAACTAGTACAATGTTGGATACCCATTCAGGGTGATAAACTGGTCAAATGAAGTCAACATCAAGGAGATGTTGGATCTCATCTTTGACTAAAAGATCCACCTTAGGATGCATTTTTAAATCTTTTATCTAATTGGATTTGTATTTGGATAGAGTGTAATCCTATGTATTATGAATAAAGTATTGATGCTTGACGTATCTGAATATGACCAAGTGAAAATTTTAGGGAAGTCCTTTAAAATTTGTCAGATATGTGTATCCTATTATTTATGTAAGTAACATATAATAATATTATGCAAGGATAAGTGTTTGTGCCATAATTAAATTCAACTATTTATTCATTAAGTAATGTAGATCGATCAACAGTGTAAGGTATTGTAGGTAATGTTACATATATATCAGTCAGGATATCATCTAAAATGTCAGAACAATCACTAAAGTATGCCTAGGTATTTGTGAAATTAGTAAATCTATTCTTATGATATAAGGAATGGATATCCTCATATGACCCTAAGAATTATAAGAGAGCTTCATCATTGGTCAATTCATCAAATGTGAGTAAATCTAGATAAATGGTATCATCAATAAGGTCAGGCTACATAATTGAGAGTGTAGAGATATGATTTACTATATTATCTATATATGGAATAGGTGTACAAAACACTATATATTAATAAGTTGGTGGGAAGACTTATCATTATATGTGTTATACTTATATCTGAGTCCCTACCTACTTTTTTTATTAGATGCCTCAACAAGATTAAGAATTCCTTGTTCATGTATTCTGAGGCCTTATATTATGTAGCCCATTTTTTAAAATATTTTATTGCAAACAAATAATTAAATTTATTATCATGTATGTTCGAGGTGTCTATGGGAGTCATATGTGAACTATGAATAGTATATTATGTAGGTGTTGTATCAAAATCCATGTGAGGAATATAATTATGTGTAGGCTCTATGTTATGACAATATTTGAATGGTTCATGATCCATAGGGCATATGTATATATAACCTTTGTAATGAAAATTTAAACATGCATGTAAATTTAAAGGGACTATGTGCATATCATGAATCTAGGGTCTCCCAAGAAAAATATTGTAATTAATATCATTGGTCAGGACTTGACATGTGTTAGGTAGTGTTACAAGTTCGTATGTAAAATTTAGTGTTATTTGACTCAAAAATTTACATGGAATATTATCAAATCCTCAGACATTCAAATTAGAATGATCCAAATCCTTAGCATGTCTACTAAGAAGTTAGATAAAAGACAGATTACAAATGTTTAACCCTAATCCATTATCGACTAACACTCACTTGACACCCAAATCATTAATTCAAAATTGGATGTAAAGAGGTAGATTTTTATCTATGATGTGTTGAGGTGGAGATATTTTTCAAAGGAATATGCTCTTTAGTTTATTTTATAGTATTGATTATAGAAGCAACATAATCTAGCTCTGTTGTGTTTGGTACCCTAGTGTCGTACAATGATACATACAAAACATCTTTGTATGTGTCAAAATGTTGTAGAAGATATAAAATGGAAAATGTGGTTGGAAGGACACTGATCTAATCAAAAAAATTATAGCCATAGGTTTTACTAACCTACCATTCTTCAGGACCCTTTGTGGACATCATAGCATAGATTGCAGGGTCTACTATGAGCATATATTTGGTAGTAGGAGTGGGATAGTATGTAGATGAGTAGGGCTAGGAAATAAGAGGGATAAGAGAAACCACTAATGTTATCTTATGTCTAGTAGTAATAGGGAAGGAACCAAAGTGAAATGGAGATTAAAAGGCATCTAAAGGAGATTTGTTAACTTTAAGTGATGTGTTTTTTATCTTATGTATTATATCCTCTATGTGTCTAATGATATACAACTTGATTGAATTTCAAATAAGAGAAAAATAACATGCTAGAGAGATTATGAAACTTTGTATAAGAAAGTAATAAATAACATATGTCATTATTATCATGTTTATACAAAATAAAAATTAGAATATAAAGGGATCTCAAATTTGAGTGTGAGGTTTTTAAAAGGATGGAAACATAAACCCTAAAGAGAAGCTAGGTTTAGGTAATTATTTGAAGTATGTTGGGTTCACCAAATGATTTATAATTTTTTAGGATTATGGAATGTAACTCTAGGTTGATAAAGAGCTGAGTAATAAATTAGGGAATAAAATACTACAATATCAATAGCCACTGATTTACATAATAGTTAATTTATTTGATCATTTTTATAAATAAAAATGAATTAGGAAAGGTGTACTTAGCTATAAAATATTACTAAGACAAATAATTGTTAAGTAGGGAAGTGAGCAGGAGTAGGGTCGAATGTCATCAATAGAGAAAAGGTATCGAAACCCTCTTTAGATAATAGCTCAACCCTTTTTTCTAATAGTGCACTATGTTATTGACCTTTTGTGCTATGTTAATGACCCTATGTAGGTAAATTAGTAAAATTATAGGTAGACCTTCATTTTATTTTGGTAAGATTGTGCTTATGTGATCAAGACCTAGATCATTATATATTCTATGATTTGACTAATTTAATTACAAAACCCTAACCCTCCATGCTTGTTAGGGTTTTGATGAACACAAGTGACATAATAGTGGAATTAGTAGGGTCAGTTGGGCATGACCTCAAAAACACATGTGTTGAGAATTGCCTACATACCAATACCTTAAAAAGGGATCAATCCTAATTTATTTATCCCAATATAAGTACTGGTGAAAGTGAGAGAGACACTAGTATGCCTAATTATGAATTCTAATTTGAATTCTTTGAGTGTGGATTAAGACTGGAAAACTGAGTAAAAATGAGTTATAGGTTATTGTAGATAGATGTATGTATAAATAGGGGTAAATAGGGATCAATAACCTTAATTTACGCAACTATTTTTTAGGTTTTTCATGATAATTTCCATCTAGGGGATAAATGAATGAGAGTGATCTTTATATAATGTTCTTATGCTTTTTGAGACATGAAATGAGTCTAGACCAACCTAAGATAATTCAAGGAGTGGAAAGATATCTATTAGGGGAAAATGAAGCTAAGAGTCAATAGTGTTTCCCCTTTGATAATAACACACTACACTATAGACCAAGGGGATGCACTATTACCTAGGTGGTTGGCATGTGTGAAAAAAGGATCAAGGATGCCTAGGTGATGGTTGAATGTGGCTCTTGGTATATCTAGGCATGGGATAGATGCACCTAGAAGCTAGAAAAGGATCAAAAGAGGACCTAATATAGGTTTAGGGCTAAGCTAAGGATAGGGTGGTCTTAAGTGACACTCATTTCATTAAATAACATTTTATATGACTACACAACTAGATAATTAGGTGAGAGGGTCACTCATCAACAATCAAATTTAAGCTTGAATTTCATACCTTGAAAAATACTAGAGTATCAAAAAAAATCAATCATTAAACATAATTATGAGAAATATATCTAGAATTCACCGTGTTTACATGATTTTAAAATCTTGCAAACACAATGAATACCAACTATATGTCTCAATTTGTCTACCTATGCAAATCTCAAGGAGTTAATGGAGCATAAATTTTTTAATTATCCTAAGTAATTATTTGATAAAATGGATGCTTTTGATTCATTATTAACTATTTTTAACATGTCACTTAAATAATTTGAATTTGATGCTTTTGATTTAATCCTTGACAATTGCCTTGATGATGACATTTCTTCTTCTTGTAGTTTTAATGATAGTTTTGAACAAGACCTACAAAAATATGAACATCCACCTAAGATATTTCATTATAGTGTTTGTTTTTAGTTCAAAAACTTTAAATTTTATCTCTATATTTTTTTAATTTTCAAATGTTATGAGGTTAGAATGATAAATAAAATCATAGAAGAGTGATATAAAACATCTGACTTTTTGGATACTCAAAACATTACAATGAATGATATAATGTTAATATTTGAATATGAAAGTTCCAATTCATATGAAGATCCAATGACTAAGATAATTGATGTCATATTTAAAATTGAAAATGAAAAAACTAATTCCTATAGTTCACAACAATTGAGTGTTGTTTTAAAGTGTCAAGTTAAATTTGAAGGAATCCAAAATCATTCTTTAGAAAATATTGAAGTCAATAATAGATCATTTCTTGATCATGTAACTCATATCAATTATTTCTCCCAAAAATTATATTTATGTTATTTTTTTCCAATCAATCTTTCTCATTCATCTCAAGAGAGATAAATTACAATAGTTTTTATTGAAAATATATGTAACAATGAAACTAATGTTCAACCTGATTTGTCAATCCAAGGGTATGCCATTTTTTTAATCAAAATTCCTAGCTAAATTAATACCTTTCACACTATTATGTGCTAACTACAACCATGTTGAAAACATTGATTTATCTTACAGTGTTTTTGATTTACTTGATATTAAAATTTATTATTTTCATACATATTATTTTTTGGCATTTTATTATCCTTCGGCCTATTTTGCATTGGAATATATTCTAAAATGGATAGAATTGAAGGTATATTTTTATTTCTACATGTATATAAAATTTTGTGTTTTGTTGTTTTGTCTTCTTTGCTTATTTTTTTCCTTATTTTCTTTATTTGTCTAGATTATTGATATAATCTCACTAACTTTCCATATCGCAAGAGGTTTGATATTTGATGATAGAAGTAGAGTTATGGTTGAATGCTCACCATAACGATGTTTATTAAATGGTAAGAATGATGATTTATATCAAGCTATACTGGATTGAAATAATCATTTAAATACGGGTGTACTAGAGAGGTTACTTTCCTATTATTTTGTGTATGTTGGTTCCTCAAACCTAGCCCTTCCATCCCTAATTATACCATTCTTATTTATTTCCCATTCTTGATTCCATGCTAAGAAAATAATGCATCCAAACTTACTTAAAATATTAATGGGGTTTGTGTATACTAACTTGGGAAATAAATGCCTATTTGAACTCTCAAGTATATCCATTTGTTTTGTTCCTACAATGTCTTTTTCCAAAACATGATAGAAAGGTTTCATGTGTTACTATCTAAATTTGTACTACCTATATTCAAAATTTGTATACCTTTTCACCCTAAAATTTCAAAATTAATGTAAACTTTCTTACCTACATTCAAGCATAAACCATTACCATTCATTTCATGGTGGAGGCCAATTTTATTCCTCCTTAATTTAGATATTTTTAGGATGTTATCATACCAAGTATTCATATGATTTATCATGATGTGGATTGAGTTATTTTCTATTAATTAATCTCCAATGTCTCAAAATCATCATATTTTTTTGAAAAATATTTTTTCTTACAATAGGGGTATTAGATTTTGTGGATGTTTGAAATGAATATTGTCTATGTTTTGCATATAATCATTTATATTTAAAAAGGGTTTGAAATTCTAAAATGATTCTTATAATAATATCAAGATTTTATTTTATCACCCATACAAATACTTTTGTGGCATTCTAATGATCTAATTAAATATCTAAAGCATTTTAAGATCCTCCATGGTTTAAGTCTTTATTTTCAAAATAATTTCTTTTAGGTATTTTATCTAAAGTTTAGAAAAAAGTTATTATCATTTATATCTTAGTATAAGATCAAAAGTATTTCAAATCAATCTTGAAATGTTTGCCCATTTATTTAATTCCATTTTTTTTTAATCTTTGACCACCCTCTATTGTATATGAAATTACAGATAATTATAGTAATTATTGAAAAGATTTCATTTTATACAGATATATTCAATCAAATCTAAAGTAAAACCTTGATAAAACTATGAAAATGCTTTGCATGATGCCTATTTAGTAATGTGTGCTTGTCTATTTACACCTTGAATTTACATTTTTCATATGACTTCAAATAAATATATTATAATCCACTCTCTTGTTTTATTTTGTATGATTTTGGCTACATAAGGCTCAATACAGTGAGTTCATTTTACATAATGTGGTAACCTTATTTACCTTATATTATTGATCTAGTTATGAAATCATGTATTGATTGTTCTATGAATTATAAAACAATAGATTTTATAAAAAATTGTTGAGATAAGTGGAAATTTTATTTTAATATATCTATTTCCCTAACACGTTTTCTTTTATTTGATTTTAGTGACTTTATATTTTAAATGAAGGTGGATAAGTTATTTTTCTTATCCACCTTTGGCACTTATAGAATCATTCCCCAACATTCATTTTGAGTTCATTTCATGGAGAATATTCTCCAAAATAAATTATTTGAATTTCTTGACTTTTCTATTTATTCTTTTTAAAGAGTATGTAGCAAATCTTTTAGGTGGATAAATGGATTTTTCCTATAAATTAGAGACTCTAGATAAGAGAATACATTTTCTTCCTTGAATTTTCATTAATGGTTGGTAGACTTATTCTATGTAATGGCAATATTTATACTCTTTCATTCATGATGAAACATTTATGATTAGATGTAAATAAAAGTGTTTGAATTTATATTATTTTAAGTAGATAATGGTAATACATTTTAGTATATTATACCTAAAAAAGTTATTCATGGGTTTGTAAAAAACTCAAATATTTTTTTATTGTATTAGACCTTCATTTAATGTTTATACTTAGACTAGTCAGTTTAATCTTGTAGATAAAGCAAAATTTAAACACTGTGTATTATGCCAAAGTTGAAATTATATTATAAGAAAAAATCATGGATTAATTTTATTATTTTATTTAATTATTTATGAATAATTTTAAAATGAAGTAGTGCCCCAACCAAAGAATGTTGTTTACATATTGTCTTTGGTCTTATTTAAAATTATTTTCCTAAGTTTTTCATGCAAATAACTTTTTAAAACACTTAATCAAATAAATTATTTTATTATCAATTTGTGTTTATTAACTTAAAACGAATCAGTCAGAAATTCCATTTAAGGTATTAACTTGAAATTTTATAAGCTTCAAATTTATGGTTATGTTTTAAATGACTTGAAATAACCTAGGGACTTATAAACGTTAAAAAATAACATTTGAAAAGGGGAGAGATCACTTACAAGTATAAAGAGCTCAGATATTTTATTTCATCTTCTTTAAAATTTCCGTGAAAAAATTATTCTGAGTTGGGAATTAGCTTGCAGGAAAAGAGCACACTTTTTGGTGGTTGATCTCATGCTAAACGTAGATAGTTATATCTAGTGTTTATTTTTATTATAGTTTAATTACTTGTCAATATGTCTTTGGTCTAATCAATCGGTGATGTAGGTTATTACAGTCACATTTAGATTATAAATCTATGTTCTCCTTCAAATATTTTTCACTATATGTGTTGTCTCACATGAAAACTTCTTTACCTTATAATGTTGTAACCAAAAATTTCCTAGAATAAATTTTAGAGTAGTGTTTGATCCGCTATAGTTTATCCTTATTTCTTGTGATTTATACAATTAACACAAATCTTTCTTTCAATTGTTGGTCTCAAATACTTGTAATATTGTTCATAAGTTGTGTATTTCTCTTTCTTATCTAGCATGTGTATTTATAATAATTTTAGTTTAGGTAGTTGTTTTGTATTTTCCTCTTCTTTTTAAATTTGGTCTTATTTAATTTTATTTCAAAGTGTTGTTAGTTTTATTTTATTACTTTTTTTTTACATTAGGTTGTTTTTCATTCTTATTGTGTATGATGTTATTTTTGTTCATTGATAGCTTGATCATTTTAAAAATAAGATAAATCAATGCAATGTAGTAAATAAATGGATTTATATGGATATTCAATGATAATGATATTATATTTAATCAAAGAATATATTTTTCATATGACTTTAATTTGATCATTAAAGAGGTTTCATTCCCCATAAAATTCACTTTGTTATTTAGCCAATAAAATATACAAATATGAAATTGAATTATGGTTATGTAAATGAGATTTGGATATAAACTATGAATATAAAAATGTAATGTGTATTTGAAAGTGAAGTGTTCCTAGACCAATCTCCTCAAAATTTTGCTTATGTTGATTTTTTTCTAATTAGTTTTGCTTATTATCCTTAAGAGAAATAAATTTCCATGGTTTTTGCTAAAAATATATGTAATGGTAAAACTAATATTGAACTTGATATGCCAATCTAAATGTATTTCATTTGATTATCAATTTTTTTGGCTATTTTTAAATCTTTGTCATTTTTATGTGCTAACTATAATCATGTTGAAAATATCAATTTATATCATAGTTTTTTCCTTAAATTGAAATTTCTTGATTTAAATCTAATATTTTTTAGTGTTTTATTATCCTTTGGTCTATTTTGCTTTGGAATATTTTTAAAAATAGGTATAAGTGCAAGAATTTTTCTCCTTCTACATGTATCTAATATTTTAGGTTTTATTATTTTATCTTCTTAGCTTGTTTTGTTCCTTTTTCTTTATTTTTATGTTTAGTCTAATGATTTTTAATCCCTACCTCACTACATCACAAGAGGTTCATATTTGATAATGGAGGCAGATTTATGGTCGCATGCTCACTATAAGTATGTTGTTTTACTAAAAGGTAGGAATGATAATTTATATTAAGTTTGACTGAATTAAAATAATCATTTGAATATTTAGGTGCTGAAGTGCTTACTTTCCTATCATTTTTTATGTGTTGGCTCTTTAAACCTATCCATTATATCCATAGTTATCCCAGTCTTCTTGGTTTCCAATTATTTGTACCACACTAACTAAACAACACATCCCAAATTGCTTAAACTATCAATAGGTTTTACTCTTAAAGACTTGGGAAATTATTACATGGTTGTAATATCAAGTAAATCTATCCATTTTTTATATTTTTTCCATGTATCATTTAAAAAACATGTCAGCAAGGTTACCTATATTATTATTTTTATTTACACTAACCTTCTTCAAAATTTCCATACCTTTTTACTCTGAAAATTTGAAATAAATGTAAACTTTCATGCCTACATTCAAATGTAAATCATTTCCATCATGTTATTATCATGCCAAGTATTTATATTCTTTCTCATGCTGTGGCTTGAGGTGTTTTGCATTTAGTAATATTAAATGTCTTGCACATTTATCACATTTATTTGGTAGATGTTTTGACTTGTAATAAAGGGAAGTTGGTTTCTTGGATGATATGAATGTTACCTATGTTTTTCATATAATCATTTAAATTTCAAAAAGGGTTTGTAGTTCAAAAAATATTCTTGAAATAATATCAAAGTGTTATTTTATCACCCATGCAAAGAGTCTTGGGGTATTCTAATGAGTTAAGGAAATACCTAGAGAATTTTAATATCCTCCAAGGTTTAATTATTTATTTTCAAAATAAGTTACTTTTAGGCATTTTGACTAAATTTCCATAAGAAAAAATATGAGTTATATATTGGTACAAGACCAAGTGTCTTTCATATCAATCTTAAAATCTTTTAAATTGGTGATATTAACTACACACATCACTTGTGTAATCAAAAAGATAATATTGATTTAATGAAGCATAGAAATCTTGAAATTCTCAAAATTTCTCTAACAATCCATTGCTAAAGCCTATTTCCTCCTTTCTCTCAGACGTTTCATTATTATCACTTCGGGGAAACATAACCCTGATCAAATTTAGCATGGATTCTAATATTTGTAATTCACAAAAATCATGTAAACCTAATATAAATTCACTCCAAATATAAAATGGTATTTTAAATAGTGAATTGTCATAGGAAATGGAATTTTGATGAGAGAATAGGCATAGGAGCTGAAGCATTAAATTCAAGGTGAAATGGATTTTTCCACTTTTCTATTTCCATTATTTTTGTGATCTTTCACTACGTTATCTTGTATATGTAATAGTATATTATTATAGCAATTTTTAAAATATTTCATTTTCTACACTTATATTCAATAAAATGTGAACTAAAGCCATGAAAATGCTTTACATAATACTTGTTTAGTATTACATGTTTTTCCATTTACACCTTGAATTTACATTTCCTCCTATTTCTAAAATATATTACAGGACAGTCTCTTTTTTTTTTTTTTTTTTATGATTTTTATTACATAAGGCTCAGTAGAGTGAGTTCATATTACATAATATGAAAATCTTATTTACCTTTGATTCTTGATCTAGTTCTTAAACCATGTCTTGGTTTTTCTATGAATTCTCAAACAAGATATTTTATAAAAAGGTTGTTGAGATAAGTGGGAATATTATTTTAAGATATTTATTTCCCTAAAACATGCGAGATCATACAAGTTTTATTCTATTTGATTTCAACGATTTCATATTTTATATGAAGATGGAAATTTTATACTTTTCTCCACCTTTATCACATGTAGAATCATTTATTAGCATCATTTTGAGTTCATTTCATTGATATTTTTCTCCCAAATAAAATATTTGAATTTCTTGACTTTTCTATTTACTATTTTCAAAGAGAATGCAACAAGCTATTGAGTGTAATCATAGACCTTCAGTATGAAGTAGATACTTTGGATAAAAGAATCCAAATTATTGCTTACATTTGTTATAATGGTTGTAAAATTATTTTTTTAGTATAATGGAAATATTTCTCCTATTTCCTACATGATGAAACATTTATGCTTATATGTAAATACAAGTATTTAAATTGGTCTTATTCTAAGTAGATAGAGGTAATAAAGTTTGGTATAATATACCCAAATTTTTTATCCATGGTTTAGTACAAGATCAAATTCAAATTTGATTGTATTACACCTATTATCACCCAAATTTGAACCTTTGGAAGGTTATTCAAGCCTTCCAAATTTGGGGTAATATGGAGACAATCCTAGACTATGGGTGGCCTAATAGGTGGATTGACTCTCTAGGTTATAAGGTTATCTCCCTTTAATGTATCACTTAATCTCATTCACTAATCTATCAATTTACTAAGAAAAGGGATGGAAACCTATTATAACTAAGGTGATTCACCAAAACTAATTCACCCCTATCAACTAGCTGCATATGCTATCAACCATGAGACTAACTTAAACATACACTACTCCTAATCTACATTTCTTACATTAAAACTTCATTGTGAAGGTTGTGATAGATGTTTGGGCTAGGAGGACTAATTAAGAGGTCATATAATGACACTAATGATTAGACAACTAACTCAACCTTCACACTTGGACACTTCACATGACCTATAAATAAGCTTTAAAACTACATATGAGGGCTATAAAATGACAACATATCAAGGAAGACTAAGAAAAACACTTGACAAGATCAACTAGTCATGCACACACACTAAATACATTCATATAAGGAGGTAAAACTAGTAATTTCTCATTGATCAAAGGCATAAAAATGAGTATGGATTTTCCATACTCAGGTGGGGGATTCATACAAAGCCAAACAAGGTTAAAGTTATAGATAATGAGAGTAGGAGAGAGAGGGAGGGATGTAGAAGAGAACAATGACAAGTGTTCAAAAGGAGTTACAATAAAGAAAGAGGTTGAAGAAAAATTTAATAATACATTTAATGAAATTTTTTTCTTCCTTAATAATGTTTCATCTCCCAAATGGTGTAGGAGTTTCTCTAGTTTATTGACACCTTAGTTTTCTTCTTTAATTTTCCCTTCTCTTGGATTGGAAAGTGACAAGTGGAACTCCTTGGTCATCAAGTTATCTTGGGTTACCTTCTTCCATTGTTTTTTGACACTTTTAATCTACTTATTCTCTCTTCAAACTGACATCTCAGTGGTGATAATCAAATAACTCTTTAGGTCTCTTGAGACCCCTTTGGTCTCACTAAGCCTTTCTTGCCCAAATAACTCAAAACTTGATTTTATCTTCAGGAATGAATTTCATCTATATGTAATAACTATATAAATCATATTATACTTTAATTAACCCATTTGGATCCATCAAACACTCTGAAAGACCTCATTTTTCACCCAAAGCTTGTATTTATCTTCAATTCCATGTAGCCCTTAAAACACACAAAGATCCTTGTGTAGGACAATGCAAAGATGATATTGTAAAAATAATAATGGATTTGAATAACTAATATTCCCTTATATCTTTATTAAAAAAATCATGGTCCAACCCTGAGTGGAAGTGTTTCAAGCACAATGATTGAGAGGGGGGTGAATCAATCTTTAAAAACTTTCAATAATTACATCCACTCATATATGAACTATGAAAGCAACATAGTGATATAGAAATGCATAAATAACATATAAAATGAAAATAAAACAAAACACATCACATATGTGTGAAACCTTCATGGGGGATAAAACCCACTGAAATGAATCTTAGATAAACTATCCTATAAGACAATGTATTAAATTTAGTTGAGCACCAAACCAACATGGAGAACTAACCCCAAATTTATCAAGCACCCACTTGAATTTAGTAATAAATAATTGAAAGGAGGATTAAAACCCCTATGAATAAGCACCAAATTATTCAAAGGACACTTCTACAATCACCAGCCTATAAGTAAGCTTCAACTCCCTCTTTGACCAAGTACCAACTCAGCCAATCAACCTTATTTATTCCACTTATCTCTCTATCTAATATATCCAATATCATACATTAGAAACAAATATATTATTAATCTCTGATAGACTCTCAATATTCAATGATCACTCCTTTAACTCTGCTCCACTTGATCTCTCTCAAAACTATCTCTAGGCTTCTTTGCTCAACTAGCCCACATCAAGACTGAATAGGTCATCTGACCTTGATCATCAACTGTAGAACACCTTTATGATATTCATGAAATAATAATATGATATCTTATAATGGTTTAAAAAATGTTTCCCAACTTCCTTAGGCTCATTGATTTGTAAATACATTTACTTTATCTAAGTTTATCTAAATAGGCTTAAAAATGCCTTGCATATATACTTATCTCTTGTTCATATACCACTCAGTCAGCCATACACCCTTAACATATTAGGTAAAACATAAAATAGATCTCAATAAATCTCATAAATATGATTAAAATTATCTTTGAGTCCATTTTGGTTTATCATAAATCTATTATACCTCATTTCACTTTTAGGTTTCATGGAGACCTAATTGCATTAGGTATATCTTATTAGCATCAAATATTGATCCTATTGGGCCTAGGTGGATTTATAAAAAAAATAAAACCATTAAATCACTTTGAATAATACTTATACTAACCTCATACATTCTTTTTTAGACTTATATCTTTTGTTTATACCATGAAACCTCTTTTAGGACAAATTATCATATTAAGCCTGCATACACCAAAATTCTATCTTTCAATAATGAAGCTCAAACATAATTAAGAAACTCAAATATGATCAAAAAATTAAATATACAGAGGATAAATGATCTTAGGTTAATTACCAAATTAATTATATGTTTTCACTTAGAGCTTAAGGCTTCAAGATCATCTTTACAACTTGCTCACTTAAAACTGCTAATTTTCCTCAAAGAATAGTCATGGTGATTTGGAACTCTAACACCTATGTATACAATTTAAAATAATCTTTATGAATTCAAAATATTATATTAAATATTCATAACATCCACAAACATAAAACTCATATGGTCTAATAACAAAATATTGGTCTTTCAGACCAATCTCATGACCTTATTTCTCATAGACCAAACTAAACTAGATATGTCATTTTGTGAATAAATTTTCACCATATTAAATGAAATATATATTTTTTAAATCATATACATGACTTAAAAATCCTAAAAAACATCTCCATTCACTTGGTTTCATCATTCCACTATTAAAACACACTCAAGTTTATCTTCTCATCTTTGCTTGGGTTTTTCATTGTTCACACCATTAGGTTTGTTTGTGAATGGCTAACTTGGAAGACCAAATTAACATATTTTAAGGGTGGAAAATATCCATAAATATTCATGGGAATTAATTATTATTATCTATATTCTTCTTCCATCCATTTTATTTCCTTGACCAATGCAAATTTTGACTACTATAGTAAATTCTTCACAAATAAGCATGTATCTATGTATTTTCTCTCTCATATGACTAACCACCACCACCTAGACGTATTTGGGAGAGTTTAATACATGATATAATACTTTTTATAGGAATTTTAGACCATTATAGGCTATTTTGAACAAGATCTTCCACATCGAGTCCTTATTAGGGTTTTTAGGAGGTTTAACATATGTTTTGATGTTAACATTTGTTAATAAAGAAATTACCATTAAATATAAAACCAATGATTATATATCTTATCTATAACCATTACCAATCTCTCATTAATATATTAGGTTCCCATGTAGAGGCTACACATGCCAACAAACACTTGAAAGTCCTTATTGGGTTTGCATACCTTCATTTTGTGTAATTGAGAGACCTTAAAACCACTTTCCATGCCTTTTCATAAAAACCATGTCCTTGTACTTTATGAAAATTCCTATAAAAACTTAAATTACCTATATCCATGATCTCCTTCATACTTTTACCTTGAAATCTGATCCTCATGCCTCATTAGGCTAGGCAAGGTTTAGGAGTGGTCTAGGTGCAGACTTGGTTTGAAGGTCTTAACCCTATAAGCTCACCCTAAGAATCTCATGGATGATTATACACATTAATCACATTCTAAAACAATGACATAAAATATCTCACAAGCTTGAGTTTACTCACCTCATCATGCCACCAACTCATACATTCACCATGCCATGGCTAGGATTCAAGATTTTAATGCACTTGACACCTTAACCTATTCCTTCCATGTCATGACCTCAAAAAAACATCGACCAAGTAGACATAAGATATCACAACACACTCATATCATTTTAAAATTCTCTTTCTAATGACAAAAATCTTCCATAGCCTCATATAGACCTAAAACCACATGACTAAGCTTCATATGACTTGACATCTCTCTTCCATGCACCTGAACACCTTTGACATCATTCTTGACATCACACTTGACTTTCATGAAACTATAATACATTGGTTGCCTTAAAATTCTCTCTTTACTTAAAACTATCATGACTACACTTTTCTTAATGCATCTTGTCTTATCACCTTTGACATCATCATGTTGCCAACTTGGAACATACACTCAATAGGTTACTCATATACATAATAATCACTCAATAATAAACACTCTATTTATGCCACTGCCATGATCAAGTAATTTGCAAAACAAACCTTTGACATCAATGACCATTATGCCTTTACATGATGCACCCTTTTGACATCAATGACAACAACATGCCAACAAACTCCCCCTTTGTCATTGATGTCAAACATACTAAAAGTTGAAATCAATTTAAGATGATACTTTTCACATCTTCTCTTTCTCCTCTTTTTGACATTAATGATAAAGAGACACCTAAAAATTTCTCCCTCATGATGTAACTTCTTGGATCACACCTCTTGTAATAAACAAGATCTTTAACATTTCTTGAGTCTATAAAGCAACATAAAAATAGGCTCCTGCTAAATTCATGCATACCTTATTAAAATGAATTTAGATACACAAACACTCACCTTTTCCTTGACGTACCTTGATGCCTTAGAGATGGATAATATCCATCTTCATTTCCCTATTATAGCTTCACAATAATTCATCATGATATCAACCTTGGACATATTCTTCAACCCATATTTATGTTTTATGTATACCTTCTTTGGCATAGACAATTTACTTATCTACTATTGAAGCTAATGAATCATATGATTATCTCCCCTTGAGCACCTAACTTCCTTAACGACTACTAGGGGAAATAAATATAGACAATTCCTATCTTAGGTATTCAAATGTTGATTTTGGAAGTGACTTGGTCAAAATGTCTACAATCTAATCTTGTGTAGAAACATATTCAAGTTTGACACTTTATTCACTTACCTGCTCTCTTAAGAAATGATACTTGATATAAATGTGCTTAATATTTGATTGTATGATAGGGTTATTTGAGACACTTATATTTTCACAATAGATAGGGCTAGGACCATCATACTCCAACCTATAGTCTTTTAAGGTTTGTCTCATCCATAGGACCTAAATGCAACATGAAGCTACTACAATGTACTGAGCATCACAAGTGGATAAAGTTACTAATAGTTGCTTCTTACTTATCCATGAAACTATTTACCCACCTAAGAATAAATATCATTCACTGTTACTCTTCATATCATCTAGGCTTCTTACCCAGTCTGCATCTATATAATATTTTCAAATTTAACTCCTTACTCCATGGCTACCACAACCCAAACTCCATAGCCCCCTTGAGATACATGAGGATCATTTTGACTGCTTATAGATTATTTTCCTTTAGATTTTCTTGAAACCTTCCCACAATACCTACTACTTGTATGATGTTAGGTCTAGAGGTAGTGGTGTTAGAAAACTTCCAATCATTGATCTATATGATGTCTGATTGGCCTTTAAAGACTCATCTTCCTTGCTCAACTTACACCCTGTGATCATAAGTATACTAACTACCTTATAATATTCCATCTCAAATTTCTTCAACATCTCTCTTATGTACTTGGATTATGAAATGAATATAAATTTTTCAAATTGAATAATAGTTATCCCATCATATACATCTCAAATTCCTTCTTCATCACATCTACAAAGGTATTAGTCATGTTATGATTGTTTCCACCAAAGATGATGTCATCCACATAGAAAACTACAATAAATTGATGGTCATCTTCTATCTTTATATATATATATATATATATATATATATATATATTACTATCTACAACTCCTCTTTTGAATCCTTGATCCAATAGATATTTGTCTAATCTGGCATACCAAGTTCTAGGAGCTTACTTTAGACCATAAAGAGCCTCTTTCAATCTAAAAACATAGTCCTTATTATCTGATCATGAGAAACCCTTGGGTTTCTCTATGTATACCTCTTCTTCAAATTTTCCATTAAAAAAGGTAGATTTTACATCCATCTAGTACACATTGAACCCTTTGAATCATGCATATGCTATAAATATTTTGATGGCCTCCAATCTTTCCATTGGTGTAAAGGTTTCCTCAAAGTCTACCCCTTCAACTTGTGCATATCCATTTGAATACCAATCTATCCTTATTCCTAGTGACTTCTCCATCTTCATTCAACTTGTTTCTAAACACCCATTTTGTGCTAATGACTTTCTTGTCTTTAGGCCTAGGAACTAGTTCCCAAGTCTCATTTTTATCTAGTTAATCTAACTCCTCATTCATATAACCTATCCAAAAATTGTATTTACTTGATTTTACAAGGTTTTAAAGTTAAATCTTGGACAATAGAGAAACATTATATTGATTTAGGTTACTTACAAGTCTCCTCCTTGTTTTCATACTTGCATATTTGTTGCCTATGATTTGTGATTCAAGATGATATCTTTGAATTTGTCTTGATGGGCCTTTTGAGTTTTGTCTTTCTTGAACCTCTTATTTTTCCTCATCAACCTCTATAGTTTACTCTTCATTATTAAAGTCTAGATTATCTAATGTATGCTTTGAATATGTGTGTTATTTCTTTGTCTCATCAATCTTCACATTGGTGCTTTCTGTAGACACCTAAAACTAGCCACCGATAACCTCCAATTAGGCTTTTGGCCAATTTCCACCCAAAATGTATAATTTGGCATAAAAATACTAAAACATGTAAATTATGTGAAACTGGCATATTTAGATGCTAATTTTAGGTAGGGTATCCCTAAATGGGGTAATGCAATTTATGGGCCAGCTAACTTTGAACAGTTCATTTCGAGTCAAAATGCCAAATTTGCACCTACATGCTCTGGACTACTCTTTCCTATCAAATATTTTTCATGATACTTGTGCCTTTGTTATTTATTATTAGCAAAATTATAAATGGGAATATGCATCCAATGCATCTGATGTGGACTTCTAATTCCAATCTAGTCAAATTTAGGACCAATAACAAGGCATTTTGATCAATTTGGGTAATTTGTGCACAATGTGACTAAACATGCTTAAGGGATAATTAATCCAAATTAAGGATTAATTAATAATTTCATGGAAACTTATTGAATACTTGTTTTTAGAAATGAATATTAAATATTTGCTTCATCAAGTGACTTCATTTCTTGGGAAGACATCCCTAGGCCATAAATGCCACAAATATCAAGATTCATGCCCTCCATGCCTCATTAATGCCTTCCATGATGCCATTCATGCCTCTTAATTACAACTTCTTCCAATTCCATGATGAGTATAATTACAAATTTTAGTTACAAAATTGAATTAATCCTCAACCACACATCTCAATCTTGAGGTGGATGGTTGAGGTTGATTCTGATCAAATCCAAAAATTTATAAATAGGAGGCCTTACAACATCATTTCTAAGCTTAATTTGTGTAAGGTTATAATCTAGGATTGGTTCCAAAAGCTTCATGCAACTAGTGTTATAATGCCAAATTGATTCCAAGCCAATCCAATCCAAAGCCACAAGGTTCTAAGAGGAGATGAAGGTAGCCACACTCCTTTGAAGAAGACCTCTTGAAGCACAAGCTGAGCAAGCCACCATTACAAAGGCATTTGGAGCATCCAAGGAAGATGAAAGGAATTCTTGTGTTTTCATTTCTTGTTTTTTAGTTGTGCTTGTCATTTGATTTTGTCAACTAATCTCTCCCTAGTGTCTAGGCCTAGAGATGTTATGTTATTATTGTGTTTATTTTATTTTATTTTCATTTTGGAACTAACACAATACTAACCATCCTCTCCTGAGTCAAATTCTTAGATCAAATAATGGCACACCTGGTGGGACTAGACACATCCTACATGTGAATGAAATCCTTTTACAACCTTAAAAGACGTATTTGAGCTTTTAAAACTCTAGAAAATTGGTTTTCTAACTTTATTTTGTAATTTTTGGTTGCCATGGTTTTTACATAGTAATCGACATCATTAGAAATATCAACATCAGTTACTTGGGTTAACTGATGTTAGTTAGCAGAACTAACATTGGTCATATCTCAGTTGGCCATAATCGACGTTGATGGCATTGACCAACATCCGTCACTATGTTTTTCCAAAAACATAGACTTGAGACCTACTTTTTTAAAGTTTGTTGTTTCAAATTTAAAATCACTTCAAATCTAAAGGACATGCTAACAATTTTGCTATAGGACCAAGTGGGATATTTGCTCAAAACATGTTTAAATCACTTTTGCATGCTTAAAACGTGATTAAGAACTTTGTTTTGGTGTTTAACAAGGAATTTTTAGATGTTTTTGGTGAATGTTTTTCAAAGTTTACAACTAAGACCAAGGGGTCAAATGAACACCACTAAAAATTTCATTTGGGTTTAAAATTGAACACACTCATCATTTTTTTCTTGTAATAGTTGTTTAGTTGAATTTTATTTGGAAAAAAGAGGAATGTTGCATGTATGATCTTCCATTTGTCCCCTATAGGGAACCCTTGGAATCAAAAACACCATTCCTATTGAAAGTAGCCTAGTCCAAGGCTTAGAAAGAAAGTCATCTAAAACACTCCCTAAAAACTCATCAAATTTTGGGTGATCTTGAAAATGACCCTAAAGTCTTTCTATTTTCATGCTTTATTTATTTATGCATCTTGGCTTGTGAGGGGGACTTCATCACCTCCCACAAGTTCTTTAGGGAAGCTTTGACCTAGGGTTTCATATCCCGTCATTGAACTCATTTGGTTCTTTTGGAGTTACACATGGAATGTAGTGGCACTTTGGACATCACACTACACTGAACGAATAGCAAGATGTAGTGGTTGTAAAAAAGACTAGACCTTTTTGGAACAAGCTAAGTGATACGAACCTAAAATTCATGATTTTCTTTTGCATTGTTTGGAATGAAAGTCATTATGCAATTGATTCCCATAGAATGATCAAAACCTTGATATTTTAGTCAACCCCACATGTCATACCCTTTCTAGGATTTGGATTATTATACTTCGTGTATTTTGGTCATTATTTTCTTGGTATGTTTTGAGACTAAAAATTGTTTATTTGTGTATAATCCATGTCAAAACCAATTTGTCTATACGTCACTCTTTTGTCTAAAGAGGTATTATTCTATCCATTTTACACCACACTTGTGCCTTTAATTTTTTGCTAAAATTGTTTGTATGTATGTCATTTGAGTTCTGAAGGGTAGTGTTATGCTGTCCAAATCATGTCAAAAAAATTTGAGACTTTTTAGTCTTTTGAAACATAACATTGACCACATCATTCAAACATGCTTATGTCTTTAGGTTACTCAATTTTTTTCAATAATTTTTTACCATTATATCAAAACCATTTGTTTCAAACCATTTTGTGGATACCATTTAGACCTATGTCTTGTGCCATCATGCTCTCTAATCTTGTCTAGCCTATTTGGTCCAATCCTAGTTTTCATCATTGAATTTTCAATTAGCCTTATCAAGTTTAGATCTAAACATTGATTGATTTCTATTTAGGCCTCAATTCATGGGGTTGGTACATAGATATTTCTCTTTTGGGTTGCATAACTTCAGTTAATCGATTACTCAAAATTGAAAACTATTGATGGTTTGTTTGTTTAATTCCTATCCTCATCATTGTTTGTGCCTTTATTTGGGAGAACACAAAATTTTTTAAAGAGACTTTTATCTTATGCCTTATTCTAATTGATCATGTTTATGTTTGATTTCATGTGTCGGGTCTATGTCAAATCTATTTCCAAATTTGTTAAATTAAATCAAATCACATCAGTCTTTGTTTCAAGTTTAGATTTTGACATTGTTTGGCCAAAATTCCTAGCATGCCTATTTGTTTGAGCCTATATTTTGACTCTATGTTTAGACAAAAGACCTAGCAACTCAACTTTTCCCTTTCCTAGTTTAGACCTTGTTTGGAACACTTTGACCTAGACCTTTGATATGTCAATTTTTAGTCAGACACTTGACCTTTTGTGCATATGACATTTGAAATTACACATTTGATGTTAAGCTATTTTATGCCAAGTCTTATCACAAACCATTTTTGGGAGATATAGCTCCACATTCAAACCAAATTGGAGATACATCTCCACCTTTCAACCAAGTTAGACCAAGTTTGAACTATTTTTCCTTTGGATCATTTTATAGAGTTTGTATAACTCTAAGACTTTTTATTTTTTGAGCTTTCATCATTTACATGGATATGTCTCACTACACTTATGGTGGAGTCACTTACAATTTTACTTATGATAGAATGTACACACAAGATGAATTTTATGGTCTTTGTCAAGACCCCAATGATGTTAATATGGTTTGTGAGACATATTTCTATCTACCTCATATTAATCATTCATGGGCACAAAGTCACAAAGCAACTTATGATCCAAATCGAGACCTTTATTGGTATGAGGAGGCTTATGAAGAGGAGTTGAAGACCCAACTTTAGATAATGTTGTTTGGGATATGGATCTATACCCTCTTTTTAGAAATCAGTACATGAAACACAATCAAGAACCAACTTATGAACCAACTCATGACTGGGATGATATGGTTTATGAAGAAGACTTGGATGATTTTACTTATACAATCAATTAAGTTTCATGACATCCTTTTTCTATCTGATCATCAACTACCCCTGACCCTTCTTTGGATTATACAAGCCATCAAGCTTCACAATATCTTGGGAATACCATTACCATTCCTAGACCTAGTCCTTTGGCTTGTATGAGTAATCAAGCTCCACAACACCCCATCATCATACTAAGACCTAGTCCTTTAGCTTGTGTGAGCAATTATGCTTCACAATGCCCCTTTGTTACAATCTCAAGACTTTGTCCTTTGGATCATATGAGTAATCATGATACTTAATACCCTACCATTATCCAACTATAAGTCATTCTTTATCTAGTACCAATCCCAACCAAACCTCAACTGATCTAATCATTTAAAGACCAAACTATGTTGAAAACTTGTATTTTCCAACTCATTGGAAACCAAGGCCAAGAAAACCAACCAATCTGAGATGTTTCTATTTAATCAACCATTTGTGATAAGTCAACCTATGATAAGTCACGTATGGATCCTATACCAGTTGTTGAGGAGTCTCACTCTAATGAGCCAATCTTTGTTGAGTCACTTCTTAATGATTATAACTACCTTTGGGTAAATCATTACCTTAACCATATACCTATTTTTAAAGAGCCTTGTATTGATAAACTAGTCTCTAAAAAGTTTTCTCTTGACCTTTTTCCCATCTTAGAGGAGTCTCACTTTGATAAACTAGTTTTTATGGAGCCCATTGTGCCATCACAAGCTATTACTTATCCAAAACTGAACATTCATCAAGACATCATTGTAACAGAGTACCCATCAGATGAAGAATTAGAATTAGAGTTAGGTTCTATTATTGAACTGACAATAGATTTAGCATCAAAATATAAATCTAAATCAACATTAGTCTCAACATCAGATTCAAAATCCCTTCAGTTAGAATTATATTTAAAAGAAGAATATGTCTAGGGATGTTACAATATTGGTTATGCATGCCTCACAGATCAATTTGAATACATTTGTGATCCTTCTATCATTTTTTAGGATGAGTACTTCAGCTTTGACATAAATTATCCTAGTATCTTCTACAAGGATTTTGTAACCTCTCCCTATTCCATTACCATTCCATAAGCCATTACCATCAACCAAGATAGCCATATTATTGACATTTTATCTCCCACAAGTGTTGATTGGGACTAAAAAAATCATACTTTTTTGAAATTCATCCATGGTGACATAACAGTTGAAGAAGAGCAAGGAGGCCAAGACAACATTCATATAGCAAAAGAATACTCTCTTAGTGAGACCTTTTTGAAGGTGCTAGGGGAAAATCAAAGTCAAAACTCAACATCTTCTAGTGAGACTTTTTTAAAAGTGTTAGAATACAATCAAAGTCAAAATACAATATTCAATAGTGAAACCGTCTCAAAGGTGATATGAGACAATCAAGATAAATTTATTAGAAAACCCTAATTGAGACACCAATAGCTGAGCACAAAAGTTCTTCATTATTTATTGAAGACAAAATCAAAGATCAAATCAAAATAGTTTCCAATCTATAGCCTAATCAGATGGTAGCTACTCTCAAGATCAAACAATAGAAAAATCTAGTGGTCTTATCAAGAGAACAAGTCTTTGGCCCCGCCACAACCAAAATTATGTTGAATCTAGCATCAACAACATTACAGGTGACTGAAAGTCCTAATATTCATTTATTTCCCCACCATTATACAATCCCTTATCATATACCATTCCATTTCATAATCAAACCCACTATATGTTATTTTTCCCTATTTACCATCCATGGTCACACTTTCCTTTGTAGAGGCTATAAAAATACCTTGTCTTGACACTTAAAGGAATCAGAATCAATGACCAATGAAGATCACAAAAGCATACTCAGCAATCAAATTTGTAGGCCATTCTTCACAAATTTATTATTTTGATGAGGTGTGGGATATAAATTAACATGATCAAGTATTCTATTTGTATCATTTGTTGATTAGGATGTGTCTCTCCCCATCAACAGGAACAACAAAATCAAAAACCACACCCAGGCTAAAAACATATATCATACCATTTCCATTGTTATAATCCATTTGCTATTATCAGAGTACCCAACTATTCAACCCATCACTTGAGGGCAATCCTCTTACCATTTTATCCAATCTTTCAAAAACCATCATTATCCTTAGTAATGCCATGTCATCCTATCATTTCATTCCTATCTAGACCAAAGCCTTTTTTTAGTCATCCTACCCAATCCATTTTGATCTTAGCTACTTTGGTTCTTCCTACACTTTTTGTGAGAGGATTTTGATCAAGTTTCAACAATAAATCCAATCTATGTTTACAATGATAGTCTATGAAATTAGTGTGATAGTTGATTTGGAAAGATATCTTTCATCCTATCAAGTTTGTTTATGTGAACCTATTTAAAACTGCCTATAGGCAAATCAGTGTCTCACTAGTCTTGCTACTAATTATAACCACCTATGGGAAAATTAGTATCATTTACCTATGCCATTGCATCCTAGTTATTACTACCTATGGCAAACTAGGGGCAATACTTGGTTATCATACATTACCGCATCACCTTGCCTTAGCTATTTTCATTTGACTGGCCATTTTCTAGATTTGAGAACTTATTGGGGTTGAGTTAGGTTTTTTCCCACCTTTTGTGTGAATGGAATTACTATGACTTGAGGTCATTTTAAGACTATGTGGGTCATGCTCAATTCATGTTGAGGTCACATCTATCCCCCTTTCTAAATGCTCTCACCATTTTGTGAGTAGGTATCTTGTCATTCTATAATGAGTTAAGATACCCTCAAAATTTCAAAAACATTCATAACATTTCAAAAATCCAAAAATATTTGTCCTATTTAAGCCTAGTCAGTTATCCTTGATCTGCCTTACTAGGGCATTGTCATTGTTAGGATGCTTTCTTTTGCTTTTGTTTTTAGGGTTTCTATTTGTTTATTTGTTTTGAGTTATTTGTTTATTTGTTTTTTCATTTATTTGCTTCCCTATTTTTTTGCTTTCAACACTGTTTCCTCAACTCAGTCTATATGTGTTCATTTTGTGAGTCCTTATGCACATTATACTTGAGTCCATCCATATTCATCCATTAACATTGTCATCATGGTTTTTATCATTGGTGCATTATTTTTTGAGTTTTTATTAGATTGGGAGTTAGTCCTTATCCATATTTTTACCAAGTCTTCATGGTTTTCTATCATAAATCCTACCATCACATGCTATAATAAAAATCAGCTTCACGAAGGGCTACAAGCAATGGAGCCATAGAAATTTCTCCTTGACACCTTGGCAAATCCTTCCATCCCACCCTTGATCAATATTAACTCATTTGACCATTCTATTTATATCATTATTAATCATGATGAGCATCTCCTCATTGGTAGGTACAACTAAATCATTCACACTGATCAATCTCATTATTCTATTCATCTATTTCATCACTTTGCAGCCACTCATATTTAAACTATATTCCAGGTTATATCTTTGAGTTATGCTTGATAAATATCCCTAACTAGGGCACAATCATCTTTAGCCAATCTATGTCCTCTTAATAATTATAACCACCTATGGGCAAATCATTATTTTGAATTTTATTCCTAATTATAACTACCTTTGGGAAAATTAGCATCCTTTTTACATCAATGCATGTAATCATTTTTATCATTTAGATTAATCTTGACCATGGGTTAATTATACCTTTCTTCTTGTTTATTTTTGAGGGACCATCCATCAACAAATGTGATGGCCACTCCCTTAAGGGAGCATCATCATAGGCTTCCCAAAACCATTTAGAGCTTTGTTCTTCAACCATCATCTTCTTTTTGGCATACAGGCCATTTCTCATTATTTGAGAAGATGTTACTATGATTATATATTGCAATGCATTCCCAAACATGGGCAAATTTTAAACACCTAAAACTGGCCACTGATAACCTCCAATTAGGCTTTTGGCCAATTTCTAGCCAAAATGCACAATTTGGCACAAAAATACTAAAACATGTCAAATGATGTGAAACTGACATATTCAGATGTTGATTTTTGCTAGGGTGTCCATAAATGGGGTAATGTAATTTATGGGCCAACTAACTTTAATCAGTTCATTTTGAGTCAAAATGCTAAATTTGCCCCTGTGTGCTCTAGACTACTCTTTCATATCAAATATTTTGCACAAGACTTGTGCCTTTATTATTTGTTTTTAGTAACATTCTAAATGGGAATATGCATCCAACGCATCTAATGTGGACTTCCAATTACAATCCAATCACATTTATGACCAATGACAAGGCATTCTAATCAATTTGGGTAATTTGTACATAATGTGCCTAAACATGCTTAAGGGCTAATTAATCCAAATTAAGGCCTAATTAATAATTCCATAGAAAATTGAATACTTATTTGTAGAAATGAATATTGAATATATGCATCATCAAGTGACCTCATTTCTTGGGAAGACATCCCTAGGCCATAAATGCCACAAATATAAGGATTCATGCCCTCCATGCCTCATAAATGCCTTCCATGATGCCCTTTATGCCTCTTAATTGCCCTTTCTTTCAATGCCATGATGAGGATAATTAAAAATTTTAATTTCAAATTTTATTTAATCCTCAACCACACATCTTAATCTTGAGATGGATGGTTGAGGTTGATTCTGATCAAATCCAAAAATCTATAAATAAGAGGCCTCACAACATCATTTCTAAGCTTAATTTGTGCAAAGTTATAATCCAAGATTGGTGCCAAAATCTTCATGCAACTAGTGTTATACTGCCAAATTGATTCCAATCTAATCCAAGCCAAAGCCACAAGGTTCCAAGAGGAGATGAAGGTAGCCACACTCAATTGAAGAAGACCTCTTGAAGCACAAGCTGATCAAGCCACCATTACAAAGTAATTTGGATCATCCAAGGAAGGTGAAAGGAATTCTTGTGGTTTCATTCCTTGCTTTTTAGTTGTGCTTGCAATTTAGTTTTGGTAACTAAGCTCTCCCTAGTGTCTATTCCTAGAGATTTTATGCTATTAGTGTGTTTATTTCATTTGTTTTCATTTTGGAACTAACACAATACTAACCATCCTCACTTGAATTAAATTCCTAGATCACACTTTCCACTATCTTATGTAATTTTTTGTTATAAAATCTATAGGCTAATCTCACTAATGAGTATCCCAAGAATATACATTCATCAAACCTAGAATCAAACTTTCCTAAGTCTTCATCATCTTTAATGATGAAACATTTACTCCTAAACACTCTAAAGTATTCCACATTAGAAGGTCTACCTTTCCATAGTTCATAAGGAGTTTTGTTGCCATTAGTCCTTATCTATCATCTATTCAAAATGTAGACTAAAGTGCTCACTACCTCTCTCCATTACCCATTAGATAATCTAGACTCATTTATCATAGTTCTTGCCATCTCTTGAACTATCCTATTCTTTGTTTCCACTACCCCATTTTGTTGAGGTGTCTTAGCTACTAAGAAATGTCTCCTTATCCCATGGACCTCACAGAAGTAATCAGACTCATTAGACCAAAATTATCTTCCTTTTTCGGATCTTAGTCACTTGATCTTCCCATTCTTCTCATTCTCAACAAGGGCCTTGAATGCTTGGAACTTATCAATAACTTCTAACTTTTCTTTCAATAATGCTACCCAAGTCATTCTTATGTATTCATCTATGAGTAGCATGAAATAAATATCTCATTAAATACTTTGAATTATTGTAGGCCTAAAAATATCAATGTCTATTAACTCCAAATGTATTTTAGTAGAGTCCTTGTACTTGAACCTTCTTCTAGTTTGCTTACCATGTTGATATGCACTGAAAAGTATGTTTATTGGTTTAGTGATCTTAGGCATGTTATTAATAGACTTTTTAGTGCTTATTTTGACCAAATTATCAAAGTTTAGGTGGCCTAACATTCTATGTCATAGCCAAATTTCATAGATCTTGATCATAAAAAATTTCTCCTTCTTGATTTCATTCAAGACATAGATTATTCTCTATCCTCTTAGCATTGGCAAATAGCCTTCCTAATTCAGATCTCCTTATATAACACCCTCTATCATAAAAATTTAGTGTGTGTCCTTGGTTACACATTTGACTTACACTAATTAGGTTATGTTTCAAACCTTCCACATATAACACATTCTCTATCTTGGTCTTCCCATTATCCAAACTCAAGATAACCTTGCCAACTATATTCGCAGTTGTGTTATCTCTAAATTTCATTATCCCTGTAATATTCTTCTTCAATTAGATGAACTTGCTCTTGTATCCTATCATGTGGCTTGATCAACCACTATCTATGTACTATTTCATACCTTCATCTTGAATATGAAAGGTAGTATGAGATAACATAGATTCTTCTCCTTGAGATCAATATAACCAGTCCTAAATTTATTTGGCTTTTATACAAATGTTTAAATCTTATTATGCACTCTAGGATCTCTATATACTTTGTTAAGCCTTAGATTCCTTCTAAATCTATTAGGATATAATCTTTCAATGTGTCCCATATTATGACAACTATATAAAAAACATTACTATACTTACCTATTGACTCATCACTCCTCCCATTGTCTTATGATAACTCATACCTTGAGACCATTCTCATTGCATTGGGATAATTGATTGGTTTGTTCATGTTGAATTTCATGTTGGTGCTCTTGACTTGTTGTGACTTATCATGTTCTTTCTCAAACTTTATCATCTTGTCTATGAGTTGCTCATGCTCAACCTTTAAGGAATCTAGCTCTATATTCAACTAATCATGCTCAACTTATTTTGATCTAAACTTTGTATTGACACCTTATAATTAATTCCTAAGATCTTTAATGGTCTTTTCATTCTTCTTAGCTTCTTTGACCATGTCACTCTTCAGGGTACATATATGTTATTTAATATCCTTAACCATAGATCTCAACTCCCACTTCCTCCTTTTTTGATGCTTCAAATCATCTAGGGAACTTTTGAGCTTAGCTTTGAGGTATACTTCAGCTTCTCCTTCTTCACTATCATAGTAGACTTCTTCATCATACATGTTATCTTCTTCCATGTCATCAATAGACATCTTATGCTTCTTAATATCACCTTCAAGTTGTTAGGCCTACTTAAAATTACCAAGATATGATACCAATTATTGTAAACACAATGATTGAGTGGGGGGGGTGAATCAATATTTAAAAAAATTCAATAACGACATCCACTCATCTATGAACTATGAAAGCAACACAATGATCTAGTAAAGCATCAAGAACCAACCATATGAGTATGAAATAATATAACACATCACATATGTGGGAAAAACTCATGGGGGATAAAACCAACTAAAAAAAATCTTGTATAAACTATCCTATATTATAATGTATCAAATTTATTTGAGCACCAACCCTAGATTTATGAAGCACCCACTTGACTTTAAGAAGCACCTACTTGATAGGAGGATATAACCCCCTATGAATAAGCACCAACTTAGTCAAAGGACACTTATACAAGTAACAACTTGAAATTAATCTCCAAATAAATCTTGAAAAATCACTAACTCATTCAAAAGACACTTCTGCAAGCACTAACCTATAAGGAAGCTTCAAATCCTTATTTGACCAAGCACCAACTCAGCCAATCAACCTTATTTATTCCACTTGGATATCTATCTACTATTATATATCAGTAACACATTTATGATTAATCTTTTATAGTCTCTCAATATTCAATAATCACTCCTTCAACTCTTCTCCACTTTATCTCTCTCAAAACTACCTCTAGGCCTCTTCGCTCAACTAGCCCTCATCAAGATTGAATAGGTCATTTGATCTTGATCATAAACTAAAAAGAATCTATATGATATTCATGAAATAATTATATGATATTTTTTAAGTTTTTAAAATATGTTTCCAAACCTCCTTAGGTTCATTTATTTATCAATTCATTTGCTTCCTCTAAGCTTATCTAAATAGGTCTAAAAATGTCTTGCATGTATACTCATCTTTTGTTCATATACCACTTAGTCAGCCATACACCCTTAAAATCTTAGGGTTGACATAAAATATGTCCTATTAAATCTCATAAATATTATTAAAATGATCTTTGAGTCTATTTTGGTTTTTCATAACTCTATTAGACCTCATTTCACTTTTAGGTCTCATGGAGGCCTAATTACATTAGGTCTATCTTATTAGCATCAAATATTGATCCTATTGGGCCTAAGTGGATTTATAAAAAAAATTAAAACAATCAAATAACTTATAATAATACTTATTATAACCTTGTCCATGTTTGGTTAGACCTATATATTTTTTTATACCACGAAGCCTCTTTTAGGATAAATTATCCTATTAGGCTTGTGTACACCAAAAGTTTATCTTTCAATATTGAAGCTCAAACATAATTAATATAATAAAATATGATTAAAAAGGTACATATAAATAGGATACATTACCTTATGGTCATTACCAAATTCATTAGACATTTTCACTCAAAGCTTAAGGCTTCAAGATCATCTCTACAACTTGCTCACTTAGAACTACCAATTTTCCTCAAAGACTAGTCATGGTGACTTGGAAATCTAACACATATGTATAAACTTTAAAATAATATTGATGAATTAAAAATATTATATTATATATTTGTAAAATACCAAAAAATAAAACTCATATGGTCCAATAATAAAATATTGGTCTTTCAGACCAATCTCATGATCTTATATCTCATAGACCAAACTGAACCAAACAAGTCATTTTGTGAAAAAATTTTCACCATATTAACTAAAATAAAAAAATAATTAAAAGAATAAACATGACATCAAATTATTTAAAAAAATCTTCATGCACTTGGTTTCATCATTTTACCATGAAAACACACTTAAATTTATCTTCTCATCTCTGCTTGGGTTTTTCAATGTTCACACCATTAGGTCTATCTACAAATGACTAACTTGGATGAATATTTTAACATATTTTAAGGGTGTAAACTATATATAAACCTTAATTTGATTAAATTATGAGTTTATAACTTATTATTCCATCCATTTTCTTTCCTTGACCCAATGCAAATTTTGACTGCTACAATAAATTCTTCACAAACAAGCATGTATCTATGTACTTTCTCTCTCATCTAACTAACCACCACCACCTATAGGTACCTATGAGAGTTTAATACATTATAAAATAATTTTTATATTAATTTTATACCATTTTATGATGTTTTTAACAAGATATTTCACATCAAGTCCTTTTTAGGGTTTTTGAGAGGTTTAACATAGGTTTTAGTGTTAACAATTGTTAATAAATGAATTCCCATTAAATATAAAACCAATGCTTGGATATTATCTATAACCATTACCAATCTCTCCTTAATATCTTATGTTCCCATGAATAGGTTACACATACCAATGAACACTTGAAAGTCCTTATTAGGTTTGCATACCTTCATTTTATGCACTCGAGAGTCCTCAAAACCACTTTCCATGCATTTTCCTACAAACCATGACCTCATAATTTATGAAAATTAATATAAAAAATTAAAATACATACATCCATTCTCTACTTCACACATTCACCTTGAAATATGATACTCATGCCTCATTAGGCTAGGAAGGGTCTAGGAGTGGTCTAGGTACAAACTTGGTCAGAAGGTCCTAACCTTGTAAGCTCACCCTAATACTCTCATGTATTATTATACAACTTAATAACATGATAAAACAATTCCATGAAATATATCACATGTATAAATTTAATCACCTCATCATTCCATCAACTCATACCTCACCATGCCATGACTAGGCTTCAACCTTTCAATGCACTTGACACCTTGACCTATTCCTTCCATGTCATGATGTCAAAAAAAATCAACCAAGCAAACATAAGCTATCAAAACACACTCATATCACTACACCATTCTCTTTTTTATAATATTTTTTTCCATACCCTCATATAGATCTAAAACCACATGACCAAGCTTCATATGACTTGACATCTCTCTTTCATGCACCTAAACACCTTTAACATCATCCTTGACATCAACCTTGAATTTCATGCAACCATAATACACTATTTACCTTCAAATTATCTCTTTAATTTAAATTTTCATGACCATACTCTTCTCAATGTATCTTGTCTCATCACACACTGCCAATTAGGCTTAGTCACCTTTGACATCATCATGATGCCAACTTGGAACACACTCTCAACAGGTTACTCATATCCATAATATTCACTCATTGATCAACACTCTATTTATGAAAATACCATGCTCAATAAATAGACAAAATAGACCATTATGCCTTTACATGATGCACCCTTTTGACATCAATGACGATAACATGCCAATGGAAAGTGTACTTATTTTGCTTGTTTCTATCTCTAATTAGGCCTTTAGGCCTAGAAAATAAAATTTGGATATAAACTTATAACACATGTTCAAGACTCCAAATAAGTGTTTTATTCAATTTAGGACCCCATTACCATGATCCATTCCAAATTTGGGCTTTTTAAACCTTGTTTAGGTGGGTAAACTAAGAAATGGCCAAAATACCTAGTCTTCCACAAGCCTTATCATACTGCCTTCAAGAACCAGACCTATGGGAGAAATTCCAAGGTCAAATATATGTATTTTTATACCTAAGGAGATATAAAATACCTCAATACATCTTCCCCAATTTTTTTCATCTATCCATGAGGTTAAACACCCTATTTTGAGCTCAAAGCTTCACAAAAACACAACATTTAATGCATCCATACATGTGGAAATACAAGAAATTATCATGGTGACCGTCTTATTGGAGTTAGTAATTATTTACAATTGGTTTAAATTTTAATTCAATTCATTTAAAGTACTTAAGATATCAATTCTTTCCATTGGTCGCTCCTAGTTTTCTTGGCAGCCTAAAACATGCTTATCATCCTAACAATGACTCATAAAGTTTAGTTCCTTAACCAATGAAATAATTCTAAAAATTTAAATTATTTAAGTCCCCCTATCATCCCCAATGAGTTTGGTATCCCATGAAAATTTTCTATAATATTTTGAGCTTAGGAAAGTGCTTCTCAAGCTAGTAGGTCTTTATTTAGTGAGCTTGAGAGAGTATGTGACTTGAAAATGCCATCTTGGAGTTTGATTTTTATTCCAAAAACCTCAGGGATGTATTTAATACCCAAATTTACCTATTCCAATTGTGTCATTTTCCATTCTTCTCCAAAATCCTATTAGAACTGCCATTAGCTCATGCTTAGGGTTTGTAAGTAAAATAATGCAAGAGACCCTAGTGATTATATTAACCCTTTTTATCACTATTTAAAGAGTTTTAAACATCCTAATATGTTAATTTAAATAATAATAACCTTATATATATTTTATATACTCATTTCACCATCAATCATACCACTCTCTTCACAACTTTACGTATACAAGCTTCTATAGTATGTGAGTTCTTAGTCATGCCTGCTAAGCCTAAAGAAGAGATCATGTAGATATATAATATATATATATAATTTATTTTTTTAAATTAATAAGTTTAAAATAAGTCTAACTCCATCTTAATTATATTATCACATTCTCTATATATGTCCTAAGGCCTCAAATTGCTTATGAATGACCATTTTGCCTATAGGTACATGGTTGAATGACTATAAGTTTAAGATGAATCCTCTATAAAAAACTCTATAACATTAATAAATATATTATTATTATTTTATTCCTAAATAAATCCTTTTGATTCAATTTATCCCTAACATCAATTCACACATTGCATTCAATTATCTCTCATGCTCTCACATAGGCTTGTAGGTGACATTGTTGACTTCTTAGTTGTCACCTTGAGGGTTTAGGCTATATAATAGGATTATTATCACCTTAATATAATTTAATTATTTTATCATATTTTTAAAACCTAATTATATATCTTAAAACCTTATATACCTTGTCTCTCAATGTCTATGCTTTCATACTCTTCATATTGCTATGACAGGCCTATTGTTTGACTTAGACTGACCTATGGGTATACCATTTATGTTTCTTAAGAATTGGGTTTTTAGGGTAAACATTAATAATTAGTGTTTAAATTATAAAAATGTATATACACTACACTTATTTCACCATGTAGGTCCTCAAATTCCATTCCTTGGTACACAATTTAATGTATTTCCATGAAAAGAGACCTACATGTGTGTAGACTTGTAGGTCTACATTTTCATGTTTTAAAAAACCTTTTAAGATTATATTGATATTTTAAAACCTATTATAACTTTTAAATTTCATAATTACACTTATTATGAGGTCATGACCCTTATATTTCTTGACAATACAATATAAGACCCTTTCAAACCATTATTGTGCAGACAACCTGCACACAGTACTTAAAATGAATCATGATATGAATTTTTGGAGGGATAGTATGGGGTAAACATTTATGTTAGAGATATTTTAATTAAGTTTAAAATATGATGATAAAATTTTGACTATCACCTGTATGTATTGAACCCTACAAGAGCTTTAAAACCTCAAGTGAAAACCTATAATCTCACCCTATAAAGGTATTTTCCTCAATTTCCAATTACACACATGATAAAATGATGGAATATAATAGTGTGATAACATTTATTGGGGCCTAAGAAGTATTTACAAGCACTCACTTTACCTTCACTAGCCCATTCCTACATCAACCATGCTCAAAATTGAGACCTTAGGGTTTTGTAAGGGTTTAATACCACCTGATGATCTTAAAAAATATGAGAACCAATAAAAAAAATATTAATTCCATTATACCCCCTTACTTTACACACAATATTAGGCCATGAATCTCTCTCCTTTGTCCATACCAAGTGCATGAATTTGATCATTATTAGTTTACCAATAGGTTGATGAAGGTTTATATGCAAGTTTTGGACTTTCAGGATCTATACAAGTTAAATATTAATGGATATGACCTATGGGAGGTGAAGAGACACTTTGAAGACATTTTCATCTAAAATTGGTTCTTCCAAGTCCTTACAAGCACCTATAACTGCTTGTAAAAGAGTTATTCTCTCTCGTTTGGATGTTGAACCTATACAATCAATATCATCTAACATTATTGACATGAATACATGTTATACAACTCCATATTATATTACAAGTGTATTTATATGGATATTTCATCTTGGATACTGTTGGACTTAACTACATGTACTTTTCCTTTATGTGACACTTTACCTTAAACTCTTCAAATTAACCTTAACTTCTCAAAATAAGTGTAAATTATTAATTAAATGTGTTCAAATCATGATATTACTTTGAGATACACTTAAGAACCTATGACACCTTTTAGATCAAACTCCATGTTCACTTTATGACTAGAATAGCAAAAGATAAATATAAGATATACCTTATAATTATCAAAACAACCTTAAAATATGCTAATAAGACCTTAGAAATACCACTAGAAGACCTCAAAAGGAATATAATGGATAATAACAAGGCTATTAATACATGAAAACTCAAGTTTTGAACTTTGGGGGCTGACATTTTTGGCCTAGGGGCAAAAAATGGTCAACAATACCTTCATTTATTTTTTTCATAGTGTTATTAGTTTTCTTTTCTCACTTATTTTTTCATCAGGTTTTTTTTCATTATTGTTGTGTATGATTTTTATTTTGTTCATAAATATCTTGATCATTTTAAAAATAAGATAAATCAATGCAATGCAATAAATGAATGTGCTTATATGAGAATTGATAGAAATGATATTATATTTGATTGAAGAAGATTTTTTCAAATTAATTTTCTTTAACCATTAAACAAGTTTCCTTCCCCATAAGATTCACTCTATTATTTTTTCAATAATATATACAAATTTGAAAGTGAAATATGGTTATGCAGATGAGATTTGTGTATTAAATATGAATACGAGGATGTAATGTTTATTTAAAATTAAAGTGTTTAAGTTATATAACCTAATTGGATTTTGAATTGAAAATAATTTTAGATGATTGATTTAATTTCATAGATCCATTAAGTCTTGATTTATTGGTGATAATTTTCACTTAACATTTAAACTACCCTCTTTCACATTTATGTACTAGTATTTTAGTCAATGGGTCCCTATAATTAAACTAGTTTGATTCCTATGGTTAATTGTTGGCCACTAAAAAGTTGAGAATCAACAAGTTGTTCCATGACATTCACCATATTCTTATCCTCTCTCTTAGTTAGAAATGCAATATCATTATTTTTGGCCTTAAAATTCATCTTAATTGAAACTTGACCCAAATAGCTATTGGGGTATTGAGACCATATTTAAGCATATTTACCTCTAAAATTTTGATCTCAAATTTTATTACCATGTTTAAAATTTCATAAAAATATTGTTAAATGTTTAAATCAATTTATCCTTAATAATTGGAATTAAAAAATTGAGCAAATATACTTTTAAGCTCACTATCAAGTAATGGATGAGTCATTTTTTAACCACTATCTTAAAATAAAGCACAGACTCATTAATAATTTAAATGGTCCCTTATTTAATTTTATATATTTGTGAAAATTATAATTTCATGTTAATATTGATGGAAAAATGAGAGAATAAATAATCTACTAGTGTTTTAAAAGAGTGCATTGATCCACATTGTAAAACATAAAACCAGTCAAACACATAGTTCTTCAATCTCCTTGGAAATAACTTAGTAAATAGTTTATCATTATGATAAAATTATAAAAAATATGCATAAAAAATAATAATATGATGAGATAAGTCTCCTTTGTCATTTAATTATTCAAATTGGGAAACACAAATCCTATTGTTAAAGGGTATGCAAGTAACTCATAAGCCAATGGGTTAAGTAAAATATCATTATAGGTGAAATTATTCTTTGGATTTTGACACTCTTGATAAATTTATTTATTATAATTTTTTAAGTCATGTGACATATGCATCATATTAGTCATTTCAGGATTCAAAATATAAGCAATGGTTGAACAAGTTGGGGAAAAAAAATTGCAAAGAATAAATTTGAGAAGTATTGTAAGACTAGATGGTTGCACTAGATGAATTTGAGAAGTTTATTAAGAATTTTGAAATTTTTTAGAATAGATAAGTAGATGATGATGAGTTACATGGGAATAAATCAATTATATTTCAAAAATAAAGAGAAGTATTAATAATAATAGAAGCAATAAAATCATGAGGAATGTTTTTAAAAGAATTTTTTGAAATGACTATACTATTAGGAATAGAAGGTGATTCCTTACAACAAGTTATTTATCTACATTATATACATTTTCCTCCTAATATGGTATGTAATATACCTTGGCCCCATCTTTACCTAGTCTTTTTATTTAAACATCTCTCATTACATTAAAAAACTATGTTATCTCTTTAGGGTTGGCCATAATGTATTTGTTAAAGTGTGAAAGGTTTACTACTATTTTTATTGATATTTGTGTTCATGATCATAAGAATTATTCTACTGGAATCCATTAGTACAACTATTATTCAAATGCTCTCAATATCTCTTGCAATAAAAAATAAAATGGTGGGTGGAATACTAGCTTAATTTCCATATTCCTTTTTCTTTTTCAAAAACAATATAGGATTAACAAAAGAAGACTCAACAAAATTGATAGGGTTAAAATTAATCCTAGCACTATTTTTGGGTTGCAACATTAGATTTAATAAATTTATATTTCATGAGAGGGAAACATACAAATCATTCAAATACCATAAAGGTTGAATAATATTCAAGGAAAAATGATCTAGTAATTTAACTTAAAATAGAATGAAACAAGCCCTATAAAAATATAATATATCATCAATAAACCAAGATTTAAACCTATAAGGATAAAAAACATGAAATAAAATGTGGGTTCACTAAAAATTTAATATGATAAAATGGTTTTACATCAAAAAATAATACATCTACCCATACAAAATTAAATTAAATATAATTAGATGCAAAATAGTAAAATTAGAAGAATTTTTTATTCTAAATACAATGTAATTGATGCAGTCAAGGATAGGGATCCAATGAAGGATAACATCTTCCTTGCATCCTACCACTCAAACACATAAATAGACATGAGACTCAAAACAAATTTCATAATTTATTAATCTCTCTTTGAGGCATTGCAAATATTACACACATAACACTCACACTCTCTCCTAAGATATAGTACAGTAAAAGAATACCCAGATACATAGTCATTTGGGTGGATTGAACACATCACTCTATTTCTCTTAGCTTCCCACTCACTTCATTCACATGGAATTTATTATCCACTTATGTCCACCTAATCCAAATCTTTCCTTGTTTTTTGGTGTCTTTTGGTGTGACTATTGATACTCTCATTCCCCTTAAAAATGCTCCAAATGAGAACTTGAATAATTTTGGGTCATTATTAGTCATGTTTAATTATTTTAGGTGAAACTATAAATTCTTGAATATCAAAAATTATGAAGCTAAATATTAATATAGACCTACATTAATCATATGTTTATTCATGAGATAGAGAAAAATCTATCTCATGACTTGAAACCACTCCTTCTCCTTTCCAAAGCCTGCTTAAGTGTTAATAGTCTATGGTGGATGTATTTGACTATAAAAATCCCAAATCATATAATATATGTATTTTGGGTGATGAAATATTTTTTAAAAAAAACATATTATTTTGTATCATACACTAGGGGTAAGATTTTATGAGAATATTTCTCACAAATTTGGGCTAGGTGGTAAAACCACCTTTTTGACTTCTAGTGAAAATTCATGACATGTCCTTATAAAATGATGTAATTCCATATTTTACAGCCATTGGGATAGATTTTAAACCATTCTCAAACACCAATCCTATTCCATAATATCTCATCCTAGTTCCCTCAAACATTTGGCTAACCTTCCCTACCACATATCTAAACTTCCTTCATCCTCTATGTTGTAAAAATTTGAGTTGACATCAACCTTGGTGGATATATCTTCTTATCAACTAGTATATAAAAATATTAAACCTTATTTATCTATACCTTAGAGAAGTGATAACCTCCTACCACTTTCTCTAGCAACATGTACTTGTCAACATGCCTTATAAGATAATTTTTAACGTCATCCTCATCCTCTTTTCCATTAAATGGATTTAGGATGTAACTTATCCCATCCTTCCTAAAACTCATGATGTTATATTTCCCATCATATAAAATATCCATATCAAATTTCCAATGCCTCCTTAATAAAACATGGCATGCCTCCATGGGTAAGACATCATAAAAAATCCCACCCTAATAACTAAAAGCCTATATTTCCACTTCAAAACATTCCTTCCTAATATACATGTTTCCCTCTAGTAACCAACACGTTCTAGATGGCCTTAAAGTGTGGAGTGTACACTAAATTCAGATAGTTTACCATCTCTATGGATACTAAATTACCATATCTTCCATTGTCAATCACATTAGTACACCACTTACTTTTTTTATTGCATTGGGTTTTGAAAATGTTCCTAATTTAGTATTGTTTTTAATTATTCTCAACCTTTAGGACTCTCCTCCTTTCTAGTAAAATATCTCCTTGTTCTAGATCCTCCATATGTTCAAGTGATGTTATGTATTCTGCTTCTATTTTGTGAAACTTTCACATTATCTTTCTTATTTTTCCTCTTATCATTTCATTGAGCATGAGGAAGCTCAAAATCATGATGCCTAAAGTTTTCAAACTTATATAATGTTATATTGAATGTTATTCCTCTTCCTCATCCATAGTTTCCACTTCTTATTATAGAGGTGGATCATCCTCTTGCTTGTTGATTTGGTACTTCAGAAGCACTAGCTCCTTCCTCATTCCACTATTGATTTATTTCATTTGATGGATTACATATACCATGGTTTAACCTCTATCTTCCTCTTGTTGCACTTTATTTTCCTCATATATGATCCGTAAACTACACTGATAAACTCAAAGTGAAGTTTTAAGTATGAATACTGAAATATCTCAAACTTAACAAATTCTCAAAAAACTCAAAAGAACTTGCAATATGTTTGTAAAAAACATTCTCAGTTTTTGAGTTGGATTGGAATTGTCAAAAGACTTGTTACTTCCATTTACCAATTAAACTAGTTTTTAATAACGTTGTGTTATAATTGTCAGATTGTAGATTACTTGCATGAGTTCATTTTCTAATTAAAATCAAATCAGCAAATTGAAACAAAATCATGCATAAAATGACAATTACCAAAACATGAAATGTGATAACAGAGTTTGGCTCAACAATTGATGCCTACATCTCTAGGTTCTACAAAGGAATGGACCATTTCTATTAAGGGCACTTCAAACACCTAGAAATAATAAACAACTTTCTTGCAAGCTGATATCTCAATGCTTGAATTCACCTTCACCATGACAGAAATCAAGCTCGGCACCTTCGAATTCTGTGAGTCTTCATAACACCTACAAAGTTGCTTCAAAATTCCTAAAAATCTCCTCTATGGGATGAAAATACTCCTCCAATATGAAAATTAGATAAAGCAGAGTACTAATACTATGCATTATGGCTAGAAGATGGATAAAAATCCATTACATAAGCTTTCCCAAGCTTTTACAAAGTCTTAGCCTCTTAAAAATAAAAACACAATCCAGAATTTTATGACTTCAAATAGAAATTCATGCCTTATATAGCACTTCGACCCCCGCAGCTCAAGTGGTCAAGGCTTATCCCTTTTGGGCGGCATCTCAGGGGTTTAAACCATTGGCCCTTTCTTTTAGGTGATTTCCATGAGTTTGAAATCTTCCTCCCTTCTTTTTTTGGTGCTTAGACTTATTCTTTTGTCCCACATGGGCTGCGTGGAAAGTGGTTGCATTATTTAAATAGGTATGTGCCTCCTTAGAATGTGTCAACATCCTCTTTTGAAGGAGACTTAGTCACTTAGCTAAGCCAATACTTAGGCTGCCATTGGAGAATGCGCCAAACATGCACCGTTGGACTTGGTTTTTCCTTTGAACTTGCCACCTTGCTTGGTCTCGCCACCTTGCTCAACGAGCTTATCTCATGCTTGACTCCACATGGCATGTTGATAATGTGGCATGTCATTGAACCATTTTTTTTCAACCCTTATCATTTAGCAAATGTCGACCTTCGATAGGTCCAAATGTCAAAATAACCTCAAAACACATGCCAAATGTTGCAAGTGACATTTTTTGACCAATCTTCAAATGGCCATAATAGGAGCTCCCAAATTCATATTTACATTCCAAAAAATGCATCAAAAAGCTCTCAACGAGATCTACAATGTGCCACCACTGAAACTCTAACTTGAAACCATTATTAGAACCCTATTTCTGATCACACCTCCCTAATGGAGGGCTTTTGGTCTCTAAAATTCCAATATCCCCTAAAATTGCAAACTGGTCTACTGCATCCATGAAAATAGAACCCAATCATAGAAAGAGGTATAAATAAATACATTAAAATGATTCATAGTCAAAATTTAGAAATGACTAATCCAAAGGCATGATTAAGTGAATTTGCAACTGCAAAACATATCAAACTACCTGGCCAAATGTCACATCCTGTAAAGCAGTGAATTGCCAAAAATTGAAACAACTCCCAATGTAACTGCAAGACAAGTTTATAATGTTGAAAACATAAAATAAACATTGTGGACATGTTGCAATACAATGCCCTAGTATGGGACTTATATGTTAAGTAAATGCAAACAACCAAAAGTGTATGTTGCCTAACATCTAAACATGCCCATAGGGTCTTAACAATGCATCTGCACATCCATGTGCCAAAAATAGATATATTCAAAATAGCAGTCAAATAAGTGTTTTAAGGAATTAACTCAACCTACAACATACATTCTACTATTATCTCCAGCTGCTCAAATGAGTTCAAGTCCTCTAGATAACTCACACAACATAAATAGGTGATTCAAAACATAGAGCTTTTCAACATGAGAATTAAAATACTTCGAATGATGAACCTATCTTGAAGTGTTCTCAAAAACTCTACTCTACATCTATCAAAGCTTATTCATTCCCTTAGGTGAATTCATAACCATGCTTTGCAAAATTAATGTAGTGATAAATCCACTTAACCATTTCTTTCTTCCTAGTGAAATTGATTGTCTCTGTGGATTCCTTAACATCATTATGGATTGATTTAACTTCATTGACCTTATTAATAGGTTGATAAATCATCTTAGTTTTACCATTTCTAGAATGTGAAGATGATTTAAGTTTAAAACAATGATCAATCTGATGTCCACTCATACGGCAATGAGTGCAAACAACCTTCTTAGGTGAGGTCTCCCTTTTACCTCTTCTTGCTTTGCCATGATGAGAATGGTACTTAACACTTGCAATCTACTTAAGCAAAGCATGTCTCTTCCAACAAATTGCAACATTGTGGTTATGCATCCCACAAAAAGTGCATGGAAATGATTGCATTATCTTCTGAATGTTAAATCCAAATTTATTAAACACAAAAAATGTGGATAAGAAGATTTAGTGCTAACTCTAGTGTAGGAACTAGGAGGTTGAATATCAATAGCTCTTCTACCTTCCTTCTTACACCGTACATGCTCTACTAGTGGCCTCGGTCATTTGCTATTAGAAGCTTGTCTTCTTTTAGCCATGGAGGAAGTTTCTCCAATTTCCACCTACTCACTAGTGTAACCCAATTCTGCATGAAGAGATCTATGCTCTACTTGTATTGGGTTAGTAATTCCTTGGCTATCTCTACCAATTCCTCCTCCATTATAACCCATTTTAGACAACAATTTAGATCCTATGCCCTTAGTGTATTTTTTAAAATCACCAAAAACAATATTACTAGAATCTAAATCTAAAATGGTAGAAGAAGATGAAGATTCCTATGGTGAAAAACTTATAGTGCACTTAGTCATAGTTTATGCATCTAAATTAGAAGGCTTTACCTTTTCACACTCACCACATTGCAATCTAATCAAGAGCTCATCCTTAGATTCAAGCTCAGATTTCAAACTTGCAATTTGCTCTTCAAGGGAATAGAGCTTGCATCTTAGGAATGCATTCTCATCCTGATTCTGGCTATTGATGCTTTCAAGCTCTTCCATCTTGTATTTATGTGAAACTTGCCCATGGTTTCCTACAAACACACTGATTCCACAACTACACATTGCAATCTAATCAAGTGATATTGAAAACCAATAAATTGAAAGCAACTGTCAAAAATCAATCAGAAGCTAACCTAGCTTTCTAACTACTCTAATACCAACTTGATCCATAAACTACACTGATAAACTCAAAGTGAAGTTTTAAGTATGAATATTGAAATATCTCAAACTTAACAAATTCTTGAAAAACTCAAAATAGCTTGCAATATGTTTGGCAAAAATGTTCTCAGTTGTTGAGTTGGATTGGAATTGTCAAAAGACTTGTTACTTCCATTTACCAATTAAACTAGTTTTTAATAACATTGTGTTATAATTGTCAAACTATAGATTACTTGCATGAGTTTATTTACTAATTAAAATCAAATCAGCAAATTGAAACAAAATCATGTATCAAATGACAATTACTAAAACATGAAACATGATAACGGAGTTTGGCTCAACAATTGATGCCTACATCTCTAGGTTCTCCAAAGGATTGGGCCATTTCCATTAAGGGCACTTCAACACCTGGAAACAATAAACAACTTTCGTGCAAGCTGATATCTCAATGCAATAACTCACCTTCACCGTGACAAAAATCAAGTCTGGCACCTTTGAATTTCATGAGTCTTCATAACACCTGCAAAGTTGCTTTAAAAGTCCTAAAAATCTCCTCTATGGGATGAAAAATACTCCTCCAATATGCAAATTGGATAAAATAGAGTATTAATACTATTTATTATGGCTGAAAGATGGATAAAAATCCATTACATAAGCTTTCCCAAGCTTTTACAAAGTCTCAGCCTGTTAAAAATAAAAACACAGTCCAGAATTTTATGACTTCAAATAGAAATGCATGCCTTATATGAAACTTTGACCCCTGAAGCTCAAGCAATCAAGGCTTATCCCTTTTGGGTGGTAGGTCAGGGGTTCAAACCATTGGCCCTTTCTTTTAGGTTCTTTTCATGAGTTTGAAATCTTCCTCCCTTCTTTTTTTGGTGCTTAGACTTATTCTTTTGTCCCACATGGGCTGCGTGGGAAGTGGTTGCATTCTTTAAATAGGTATGTGCCTCCTTAGAATGTGTCAACGTCCTCTTTTGAAGGATAATTAGGTTCTTAGCTAATCCTATACTTGTGCTTCCATTGGAGAATATGCCAAACATGTGCCATTGGACTTGGTTTTTCCTTCGAACTCGCCACCTTGCTTGGTCTCGCCACCTTGCTCAACGAGCTTATATCACGCTTGACTCCACATGGCATGATGATGACATGGCATGTAATAAAACCATTTTTTTTAACCCTTAGTATTTTCCAAGTGTCAACCTTTGATAGGTCCAAATGTTGAAACAACCTTGAAACATGTGCCAAATGTTGTAAGTGACATTTTTTGACCAATCTTCAAATGGCCATAACTGGAGCTCCCAAACTCATATTTACATTCCAAAAAATGCATCAAAAATCTCTCAACGAGGTCTATAGTGTGTCACCACTGAAACTCTTACTTGAAACCATTATCAGAACCCAATTTATGATCACACCTCCCTAATGGAGGGCTTTTGGTCTCTAAAAGTCTAGTATCCCCTAAAACTACAAACTAGTCTACTGCATCCATTAAAATAAAACCCAATCATAGCAAGAGGTATAAACAACTACATTAAAATTATTCACAATCAAACTTTATAAATTCTTAATCAAAAGGCATGAGTAAGTGAATCTACAAATGCAAAACATATCAAACTGCCTACCCAAATGTCACATCCTATAAAGTGGTGAATTGCCAAAAATTGAAACAACTCCCAATGTAACTACAAGACAAGTTTATAATGCCGAAAACATAAAATAAATGTTGTGGACATGTTTCAATACAATGCCCTAGTATGGGACTTATATGCTAAGCAAATGCAAACAACCAAAAGTGTATGTTGCCTAACATCTAAACATGCTCATAGGGTCTTAATAATGCATCTATACATCCGTGTGCCAAAAATAGATACATTAAAAATAGAAATCAAATAAGTGTTGTAAGGAATTAACTCAACCTACAAGATGCATTTTTTTATTATCTCCAATTGATCAAATGAGTTCAAGTCCTCTAGACAACTCACACAGCATAAATAGGAGATTCAAAACATAGAGCTTTTCAACATGAGAATTAAAATACTTCAAATGATGAACCTATCTCGAAGTGTTCTCAAAAACTCTACTCTACATCTATCAAAGCTTATTCATTCCCTTATGTGAATTCATAACCATGCTTTGCAAAAAGAATGTAGTGATAATCCACTTAACCATTTCTTTCTTCCTAGTGAAATTGATTGTCTCTGTGGATTCCTTAACATCATTATGGATTGATTTAACTTCATTGACCTTATTAATAGGTTGATAAATCATCTTAGTTTTACCATTTCTAGAATTTGAAGATGATCGAAGTTTAAAACAATGATCAATCCGATGTCCACTCATATGGCAATGAGTGCAAACAACCTTCTTAGGTGAGGTCTCCCTTTTACCTCTTCTCACTTTGACATGATGAGAATGGTTCTTAACACTTGTAATCTACTTAAGCAAAGCATGTCTCTTCAAAAAAATTGCAACACTATGGTTATGCATCCCATAAAAATTGCATGGAAATGATTGCATTATCCTCTGAATGTTAAATCCAAATTTATTAAACATAAAAAGTGGATCAGAAGATTTAGTGCTAACTCTAGTGTAGGAACTAGGAGGTAGAATCTCAATACTTCTTCTACCTTCCTTCTTACACCATACATGCTCTACTAGTGGCCTCGGTCCTTTGCTATTAAAAGCTTTTCTTCCTTTAGCCATGGATGAAGTTTCTATAATTTCCACCTACTCACTAGTGTAACCCAAACTTGCATGAAGAGATCTATGCTCTACTTGTATTGGGTTAGTAATTCCTTGGCTATCTCTACCAATTCCTCCTCAATTATAACCCAATTTAGACAAAAATTTAGATCCTATGCCCTTAGTATATTTTTAAAAATCACCAAAAACAATATTACTAGAATCTAAATCTGAAATGGTAGAAGAAGATGAAGATTCCTATGGTGAAAAACTTACAGTGCACTCAGTCATAGTTTCTACACATAAAGTAGAAGGCTTTAACTTTTCACACTCACCACATTGCAATCTAATCAAGAGATCATCCTTAGATTTAAGCTTAGATTTCAAACTTGGAATTTACTCTTCAAGGGAATAGAGCTTGCATCTCAGGAATACATTTTCATCTTGATTCTGGCTATTGATGCTTTCAAGCTCTTCCATCTTGGCTTTATGTGACAAATTTCCCATGGTTTCCTGTAAACACACTGATTCCACAACTACACACTACAATCTAATCAAGTGATATTGAAAACCAATAAATTAAAAGCAACTGTCAAAACTCAATCAAAAGCTAACCCAGCTTTCTAACTGCTCTGATACCAACTTGATCTGTAAATTATACTGATAAACTCAAAGTGAAGTTTTAAGTATGAATACTAAAATATCTCAAACTTAACAAATTCTTGAAAAACTCAAAATGACTTTCAATATGTTTGGCAAAAATGTTCTCGGTTGTTGAGTTGGATTGGAATTGTCAAAAGACTTGTTACTTCTATTTACCAATTAAACTAGTTTTTAATAATTTTGTGTTATAATTGTCAAATTGTAGATTAATTGCATGAGTTCATTTACTAATTAAAATCAAATCAGCAAACTGAAACAAAATCATGCATCAAATGACAATTACTAAAACATGAAACGTGATAATGGAGTTCAGCTCAACAATTGATGCCTACATCTCTAGGTTCTCCAAAGGAGTGGACTGTTTCCATTAAGGGCACTTCAAACACCTAGAAAAAATAAACAACTTTCCTACAAGCTGATATCTCAATGCAAGAATTCACCTTCACCGTGACAGAAATCAAGCTCGGCACCTTTAAAAATCTATGAGTCTTCATAACACCTACAAAGTTGCTTCAAAAATCCTAAAAATCTCCTCTATGGGATGAAAAATGCTCCTTAAATATGCAAATTGGATAAAATAGAGTATTAATACTGTGTATTATGGCTGGAAGATGGATAAAAATCTATTACATAAGCTTTCCCAAGCTTTTGCAAAGTCTCGGCCTCTTAAACATTAAAAAATAGTCCAAAATTTTATGACTTCAAATAGAAATTTGTGCCTTATATAGCACTTCAACCCTTGGAGCTTAAGCAGTTAAGGCTTATCCCTTTTGGGTGGTAGGTTAGTGGTTTAAACCATTGGCCCTTTCTTTTAGGTGCTTTGCATGAGTTTATAATCTTCCTCCCTTCTTTTTTTGGCTCTTAGACTTATTCTTTTGTCCCACATGGGCTGCGTGGAAAGTGGTTGCATTCTTTAAATAGGTATGCACCTCATTGGAATGTGTCAACATCCTCTTTTGAAGGATATTAGGCACTTAGCTAAGCCTATACTTAGTCTGCCATTGGAGAATGCACCAAACATGCGCCAGTGGACTTGGTTTTTCCTTCGAACTCGCCACCTTGCTTGGTCTTGCCACCTTGCTCAACGAGCTTATCTCACGCTTGTCTCTATGTTGATGATGTGGCATGTCATCAAACCATTTTTTTGTAACACTTATCATTTGCCAAGTTTTGACCTTCAATATGTCCAAATGTCGAAGCAACCTCGAAACACATGCCGAATGTCGCAAGTGAAATTTTTTGACCAATCTTCAAATGGCCATAACAGGAGCTCCCAAACTCATATTTACATTCCAAAAAGTGTGTCAAAAAGCTCTCAAAAATCTATATAGTGTGCCACCACTAAAACTCTGACTTGAAACCATTATCAAAACCCAATTTTTGATCACACCTCCCTAGTGGAGGGATTTTGGTCTTCAAAAGTCCAATATCCCCTGAAATTGCAAATTGGTCTACTGCATCCATAAACATAGAACCCAATCATAGACAGAGGTATAAACAACTACATTAAAATGATTCACAATCAAACTATAAAAATACCTAATCCAAAGGCATGAGTAAGTGAATCTACAACTGCAAAACATATCAGACTGCCTGCCCAAATGTCACATCCTGTAAAGCAGTAAATTGCCTAAAATTGAAACAACTCCCAATGTAACTGGAAGACAAGTTTATAAAGCTGACAATATATAATAATGTTGTGGACATGTTTCAATACAATGCCCTAGTATGGGACTTATATGCTAAGCAAATGCAAAAAACCAAAAGTGTATGTTGCCTAACATCTAAACATGCTCATAGGGTCTTAATAATGCATCTATACATCCATGTGCCAAAAATAGATACATTAAAAATAGCAATCAAATAAGTGTTGTAAGGAATTAACTCAACCTACAAGATGCATTTTTTTATTATCTCCAATTGATCAAATGAGTTCAAGTCCTCTAGACAACTCACACAGCATAAATAGGAGATTCAAAACATAGAGCTTTTCAACATGAGAATTAAAATACTTCAAATGATGAACCTATCTCGAAGTGTTCTCAAAAACTCTACTCTACATCTATCAAAGCTTATTCATTCCCTTAGGTGAATTCATAACCATGCTTTGCAAAAAGAATGTAGTGATAATCCACTTAACCATTTCTTTCTTCCTAGTGAAATTGATTGTCTCTGTGGATTCCTTAACTTCATTGACCCTATTAATAGGTTGATAAATCATCTTATTTTTACCATTTCTTGAATGTGAAGATGATTTAAGTTTGAAACAATGATCAATCTGATGTCCACTCATATGGCAATGAGTTCAAACAACCTTCTTAGGTGAGGTCTCTCTTTTACCTCTTCTCGCTTTGCCATGATGAGAATGGTTCTTAACACCTGCAATCTACGTAAGAAAAGCATGTCTCTTCCAAAAAATTGCAACACTGTGGTTATGCATCCCACAAAAAGTGCATGGAAATGATTGCATTATCTTCTGAATGTTAAATCCAAATTTCTTAAACATAATAAGTGGATTAGAAGATTTAGTGCTAACTCTAGTGTAGGAACTAGGAGGTGGAATCTCAATACCTCTTCTACCTTCCTTCTTACACTGTACATGCTCTACTAGTGGCCTCGATATTTTGCTATTAGAATCTTGTCTTCCTTTAGCCATGGAGGAAGTTTCTCCAATTTCCATCTACTCACTAGTGTAACCCAATTCTGCATGAAGAGATCTATGCTCTACTTGTATTGGGTTAGTAATTCCTTGGCTATCTCTACCAAGTCCTCCTCCATTATAACCAATTTTAGAAAATAATTTAGATCCTATGCCCTTAGTGTATTTTTTGAAATCACCAAAAATAATATTACTAGAATCTAAATTTGAAATGGTAAAAGAAGATGAAGATTCATGTGGTGAGAAACTTACAGTGCACTCAGTCATAGTTTCTACATCTGAAGTAGAAGGCTTTACCTTTTCACACTCACCACATTGCAATCTAATCAAGAGCTCATCCTTAGATTCAAGCTCAGATTTCAAACTTGCAATTTTCTCTTCAAGGGAATAGAGCTTGCATCTTAGGAATGCATTCTCGTCCTGATTCTAGCTATTGATGATTTCAAGCTCTTCCATCTTGGCTTTATGTGACAACTTGCCCATGGTTTCCTGCAAACACACTGATTCCACAACTGCACACTACAATCTAATCAAGTGATATTGAAAACCAATAAACTGAAAGTAACTGTCAAAACTCAATCAGAAGCTAACCCAACTTTCTAACTTATTTGATACCAACTTGATCCATAAACTACACTGATAAACTCAAAGTGAAGTTTTAGGTTTGAATACTGAAATATCTCAAACTTAACAAATTCTTGAAAAACTCAAAATAACTTGCAATATGTTTGGCAAAAATGTTCTCAATTGTTGAATTGGATTGGAATTGTCAAAAGACTTGTTACTTCCATTTACCAATTAAACTATTTTTTAATAACGTTGTGTTATAATTGTCAAATTGTAGATTACTTGCATGATTTCATTTACTAATTAAAATCAAATCAACAAACTGAAACAAAATCATGCATCAAATGACAATTACCAAAACATGAAACATGATAATGGAGTTTGGCTCAACAGTTGATGTCTACATCTCTAGGTTCTCCAAAGGAGTGGAACGTTTTCATTAAGGGAACTTCAAACACCTGAAAAAAATAAACAACTTTCCTACAAGCTGATATCTCAATGCAATAATTCACCTTCACCATGATGGAAATCAAGACCGGCACCTTCAAATTCCATGAGTCTTCATAACACCTGCAAAGTTGCTTCAAAAGTCATAAAAATCTCCTATATGGGATGAAAAATACTCCTCCAATATGCAAATTGGATAAAACAGAGTATTAATACTATGTATTATGGCCACAAGATGGATAAAAATCCATTACATAAGCTTTCCCAAGCTTTTACAAAGTCTCAACCTCTTAAAAATAAAAACACAGTCCAGAATTTTATGACTTCAAATAGAAATTCATGCCTTATATAACACTTCGACCCCTAAAACTCAAGTGGTCAAGGCTTATCCCTTTTGGACGGCAGGTCAGGGGTTCATATCATCGGCCCTTTCTTTTAGGTGCTTTGCATGAGTTTGAAATCTTCCTCCCTTCTTTTTTTGGTGCTTAGACTTATTCATTTGTCCCACATGGGCTGCGTGGAAAGTGGTTACATTGTTTAAATATGTATGCACCTCCTTGGAATGTGTCAATGTCCTCCTTTGAAGGATACTTAGGTGCTTATATAAGCCTATACTTAGGCTACCGTTGGACTTGGTTTTTCCTTCGAACTCACCACCTTGCTTGGTCTCGCCACCTTGGTCAACAAGCTTATCTCATGCTTGACTCCACGTGGCATGTTGATGATGTGGCATGTCATTGAACCATTTTTTTCAACCCTTAGGATTTTCCAAGTGTTGACCTTCAATAGGTCCAAATGTCAAAACAACCTTGAAACACATGCCACATGTCACAAGTGACATTTTTTGACCAATATTCAAATGGCCATAACAGGAGCTCCTAAACTCAAATTTACATTCCAAAAAATGCATTAGAAAGATCTCAATGAGGTCTACAATGTGCCACCATTAAAACTCTAACTTGAAACCATTATTAAAACACAATTTCTGATCAATATAAAAATTATTCTCTACTCTTAAAGCATATTGATATGATTCTTCCATTGTATGCATCCTCACTAATTTGAGTTCATCTTGAATATTCAGGTGTAGCCCATTGATATATATTGTCACTTTCTCTTGGTCCATCTCACTATGAATATCTTGGACTATGATATTGTATAAATAGTTAATGTATTCCTTCACACTCAAATCCTTTTACATCAAGTTATGTAATCTCTTCAATAAATATAGCTAATAATCCCCAAGTAGAAACTTGCCTTTCAACTTTGCAGCCATCCTCTCCTAACAAGTAATATTGGCCTTATCCCTTATATTCCATTATGTTTTTACCTCTTTCCACCATATGGTTACATGACCTTTCAACATGGTTTGAGACACCTTCACCTTCCTTTGGTCATCCACCTCATAAAATTCAAAATACTCTTCCATCTCATTGAGCCAATCAATTAGCTCCTCAGGATTTAAAGTCCTTGAAAAATTGGAACATTTACCTTGCCTCCTCTCTGAATATTTAGAATGGATATAAAAATCATGTCTTCTCCTTCATCTAACCATTTTAGTGTTGTTATCACATATTCCACTTTCAAATCTTAGTTTTCCAAATCATTCAAATCATCTCTTGGAATGAATCCCATTGTTATATCCACTTTAATAGCAAATAATCTTATCTACATGACCCATGACATATCTATAATCTCCTTAAACCTTCTTACCATATTAGAATCCACCACTCCATCTCTTCCCATCCTTATTGGATACATCTATACTTTCTCTTAGCCTTTGCCTACAACTATTTTTTAAACCTACATAGGCTACACACTCCTCTAGGCCATTCTTTAATCTCCTTGATCTATACCCACCCGCACAAGATGGATAATACCAAACTCTTCTCACTATAATTTACTCATGCCCTTTACTCATTCCTTCCTACCTTACTCTCACTCATCCCAAATTATTTACCTTATTCTGATACCACTTGATGTAGTCAAGGATAGGGTGTCTAATTAAGGACTTGTTCTTTGTATCCCACCACTCAAACACATAAACATGAGATTTAAACCAAAATTCACACTTAATTAATATATAGTTGAGGTAATTCAAAGATTTCATACAAAATAATCATACGATATTTTTAGACTATAGTATAATATAATAATTCTCACATAAATAGTACCTTAGGTGGACTAAATATAACTCTGTTCCTATTAGATTCCCAATCTCTCATTCACTTAGAAGCTCTTATATAATTTACTCTACCTACACTAAATTCTTACCTCCTCTTTTTATCTTGTGGTGTGACTCTTGAGATCCCCATCCACCTTTAAAATTATCCAAAAGAGCATTTGAATTATTCTAAATTATTAATGGGCATGGTTAATTTCCTCAAGTAAAACTACCACTTCCCATAGAGCAGTGATTTCATAATGCGATTAACACATAATATTTTTTTTCATAAAATAGAGAAAACTTTGTCTCATGACCTAAAACCGCTCCTTCTCCCTTGCATAAGTCTACTAAAGTGTGAAATAATCCATTGTATATGTCTTTTATTTTTAAAATCCCAAAACACAAAATATATATTTTGGGCGATGCAATATTGCTCAACTAACTGAATGCTCCTGCATTAGTAATAATTGATAAGAGAAGGGTTTAGTGAATTATTTGATTTTTTCATAAATATGAAAAAAAACCATGGTCTAACTGAAGTTTTTTATAGAAAGACAATGAGGAACAAAAAACATCAAAACAACTAGAGTAACTCACCATAATTATATGAAAATATTTGGGAAATCGATCACCTTATATAAAATCCTAATATGGTAGCTAAATTTAAAGAAGATAAGGGAAAATTTTACTTTAAGGCATGTGCTCGAGGATGACAAGGGCCTTAAGCATTATTTACTTATCATGCCCCTCAACAATTCACAATATTGAGAACTAGATGCCAAATATAATGTAATTTATCCAAACAATCGAGTATAATGTAATGTCTAATCTAATAAGACTTTAAACACTACAATAAATTCTTGATGTCTTATATAGTGTAGTAGTAAATGCCACATGTTCTTCATATTTCCTTAAGTTTTTGAATGCCTGCTCAGTATGCTTAAATTTAATTCTTATGTTCATTTAATATATGTCCTAAATGAAATAATTCACCTATTTATTTATATACTTATCTAATTCAAATTAGGACACTATTGGAATGTAGGGGGAAAAGGTCAATAAGTCAAAACCCACAATCATATGAGATCCAAAACTAGGTTATAAAGGCCTACCCTATAAAAATATAGCACATGTTTATTAATGTGGGTTTTATGCACACCCTGAAAAATGTTATTAGGTAGCCTCTAATGTTTCAATATCTATGAATAAAATTCACTCCAAGGTACGAGTTGTTGGGTATTTAGTTTTGTAAACAACATGTTGGTGGAATAGTGGCAAGCGAAGTGATTTATTTACCATGTATGTGTCAACTATGGATGAATATAAATCTAATTGAGATGGATGGACTAATGATGGATATAACCTAAGGTTTTTAGTACCAAAAAAAAAAAAAAAAGAGGAATAGGTAGGGTAGAAAATAAGGCTTGTGGACCACACCAAATGAAACTTTTCTAATATAGCACTTGAACTAGAGGTTGGACAAGAAATCAAGGACAAATATTTATTATAGGATATTATAGAACACAAATAATAAAACACATTTAGGATATAAATCAAAGGTTGTCACATTTATTGGATTGCAATATCACATCTACAAGGTGGGGTTATGATTTATATGCAAAAGGAATTCAGATTAGCAATAGCTCAATATGAATAATTGTATATTAAAATACAACTCATATATAACTAAAATACTACAAAATTAAAATAATATAACTTCTTACACAATCTACAACTTTAGAGAAGTATTAAATTTTGAACATAAAAACTAAAGTGTAGAACTTATTAGAATTTACTATTAATCTTAATAGCCTAAATTATCCTCTACTTGGAATAGGAGGTTACAAGTTTAAATAATGTCTATATGGGGAAGGCCTCATATTTCAAGTAAAGTCTAAAAAAACATATCCAAAAATAACATTGTATGTTATTCTCATGCAAAGTATGCATGTATAATAAGTCAACCCAGAATAGAATTTAAAACTAAAATATAATATATACAAGTAACGTAAATTTGGAACCAAAGCTATAAATTAACCAAAAAATGAAATGAAATATTAACATTTATCAAGGTGTTGATGTGGCACTACTAACCAAAGAATATGATATATTGATAGCTGGAGGAATTAAAGTAGCCACTATTATTCCTTGTGAGATCAAGATAGGCCCACTTAGAGTATGCATGACTTCATATCTAAGAAATTAGGAAGTCTGTGTTGAAGTGGTAGTATTAAAGTTAGTTGAGTGTTGTTCATTTATCTTTAATCTCTATCCTTAGCCTTAAGTTCTTCAAGCAATACATAGGTAGCTTTAAATTCCCTATTAACAACATGAAAAATTTTCCAAAGAGGGATTGAAAATCTTGATGATTTTATCAATCAATCATTTATTCTCTACTTTTGAGATATTAAACTCAACTCCCAAGGCCTCTTATTTTGTTACTCTATCCTTTTAAAAACTTATTAGTTTCAAATTTTCATAATTGGTTTTAAATATTGTGCCTTCAACCTCCTCTTTAAATTTATTTGTTATAGCTTTAAGAAGGGTTTCAAAATTTGTTCTATTGACCAATTCACCAATAAAGTTATCACTTCAGTGACCCTCATGTCCTTTAAAATTTCTAAGGCCTAGTTATAATTCTATATGAGATGTACCAATAGATATTTTATCTAATTATGTCATGTAAGAGCAACATCTCTTTTAATAATCACATAGTTTAATGCCCATGTAGCATCTTGACTGGACATTAAATTAAACTAACTAAATGCACTACTCTTGGAACACCAAATCAAAAAGGTGAGTATATTTTCATAATCCTTAATTTTGTGACATAACCTAAGCACCTTTGATTTATTTGACTGGTTGTCTCCTCTATAAACCTGAATATTTCTCAAAATATTATATAGTTGAGTGACTAAATTTTACACACTATCTACAATCTCATGAGGGACATGTATGATTTATTTCTAAAATAACATTTGATTCACCACCTCCTTAATTTTATATGTATATCCTTTATTTCTTCCCCATTATAATCCATAAAACTATAAAAATATCTAGTATATTCATTTGAATCACTAGGATTCCTTTTATCCTTTTTGGATAAGGGAAATAGATTTTATATCTATTCAAATTCTATTACTTCCCTAGTATCCATATTTATAGCCTTCCTATTCCTCACTCTTTATAATATTCCACTCTACCTATCAAATATATTATAGATTATGGGTAATTTAGTAACAACAAAATTCTACCTCTCATCTTGATTTCCTTATATCTCCCTAACCCATTCAGGAATAATAAGTTCCCCTTCTTATCCTAAGGGAATCGAATCTTATAAGGTAGAGGGTGGAGGTGTCATAAGAGGATTTATAATTGTAGTATTAAATTTATAATGTGATAATGGATCACTTATTTGAATAGGGAATTACAATTGGGGGGTATACAATCATCTACCATGGTGAGAGATCGCTCTATGGATGAATCCAATCTATGAATTTGTTCAAGCCTAGAGTCTTTTAAATTTTCAATGTGGTTGAGTGTATAATGGATGTTTTTAGCATATGTAATTATAATTAAGCTAAAGGTTTCCCAAAGACTGGTGAAATTTTGGGATCAAAAATAGAAATAGTTACCAAGTTTTCAAGATGGATTGCCTTCTTAGGAGTCCTCATTTGGGTAGATGTTGAAAGATTAGATGAATCAAAATAACTATTCACTATTGAAGTATATACAATTGAAACAAGATAAAATAAAGAATAAACCACCTCACTCATATTTTATATTTTCTCCATTATGAGTATTGGTTGGTCTAGGGCACCAACTAGTGTTTTTTCTTCCTACAAACTTCCTAAGCTCAGAGATTTAGACCTTTCCAACTTGTTGTCCTTCTCATATTCCTCACCAAAGGATTAATCCTTACTTATATTTTGATTCCATCATTATATTTACATTCTCTTCCTCCTATATAGTATATTCAACTAAGGATATCACATGTTCTTATCGCTTCATCTCCTCTTCAACGTGGGATTCCTCTATAGTATGTAGACCAAAAGATGCTTTTTCTTCTAATTTTTGATTTGTGGAGGAGGTTGTGGTGACTTTGTATCTCCTATAGTATGTGTCTATTTAATTTATATTAAGTGAATGTGATGGTGATAAATTTTATAAAACTACATTAGTAGGAACTATTACTATAGGTGGTGGTGACGGAATGGAAGGTGTAATAATATAAGTGGTAAGGGAAGTGGATGAAGATGGAATTGGTTGAGGAGATTGAGGGGGGATGGAAGAGATGATAAATAATACTATATAAACTCTAAAATACTTACCTTCATAATAGTTGTGAGAGGTGGTAAAGGTGTCATAATAAATTCATTACTTTACCTATCTTGTGGAAATGGAATTCTCTCTATTGTAGTGGTTGTGCTTAAAGGTGAAGTAGTGAAGATTGAATGAGTAGGAGTTAACATGGGACCAGGAGATTCTTTAGAATGGTTTTCCTTATCTAGAGGTTCCGCTCCCTTTGACTACTTTACCCCTCCTCTTTTGGATCTATCTCTTCTATGGTAGGATATGGGGGTTGGATTGGCCCTACTAAATATTGTGGTTGATCGAGAGGCCATTGATGGCTCCCTAACTTTTGGGTTTGAACTACCATTTCACTTGCATTCTCCTTAATAATCTATTGATTATATTGTATGGCATGAGCTACCATCATAGACATCTATTCATTTTTAAATTTTATCCATACTTTGGAGTCATATAATGCATTTAATAAAATTTCATCATGTTCATACCCTTGGTGACCATATGTAAGGTTCACCTTATTTTTCTCCCTTAGGTCTTGGAGGTAATTTATAATTTTAATTTTGGGTTCCTATTATTATAATTGGTCCTCATCAAAATTATATCAATTTCTCACCATGACTACTTGATTGAAGAGATATCATATTAGGTATTGGAGCTAGTCAATATTCAAAGGAGTTTTAAAGTAATAGGCCATATTATTTTTACCAAGCTCCTCATATATGTTATTATATATCTATTACTCTATTTATTACTTTGGAATTTTATGAGAACATGGTGTGGTAATAAAAAATGAGGCACCCTTGTCCCTTGTATCCTAATAATTTTTACATTGGGGTAATACCAGTAATCCAACCAATTCTTAATGGTTCTCCTCAAATTTTTTGATAGCCTAGGTTTTTGGGTACCATGAATTCTTTGGTACACTTGAGTATGTATTTATACATATATCCTTTTGATTTTAGTTTTAAATCTATAAACAAACATGGATTACTAGTCCTCATAGATTCTATTATCAACATATTTGGTTGATGGTTTCCATGATTATCCACTTACCATATAAATTATGGCCAGGATTACATCTAGTAAGTATGAAATCATATAAAAATTTCCATTTTTTATACTTTATTCATCTTTATACATATATGATTTCAATCCAACACTAATAACTTTCCCTAGGGAAACAATTTTTTCAAAGTTCAATAGGATGTCCAAAAGTGGACCCTTTATAATTGCACATAAGTGATACTAGGTAAGTAATATAGTATTTTTATAAGATACATGGCTATCCTAATCCCTATTCCAATTTTTTTATTCCCAGTGGATGAGAGGTGTCCCTTGGGATTTAATATTTAGACATTTAGAAATCATTGTTTGAGTTTTCCTTTCATTGTGTGGTGTTCGAGCCATACATTGGATAAGACTTGAGTAAGTACTACCTAAAGCACTAGGAATTTTAGGTATATCTTGAATGCCCTCCTAGAAATATAAGAAAATAAATTCTTTAATTTCCTAAGTTGGAGGAAACCCCCAGTATAAATAACATTAAAAAACAAATATTGAAGCATTTTGATATAGGGAATTACCTCAAGTTTTGTCACTCTTTGATTAGGTACTACAATTTTGAGAGGTAATAGGTTGTCAATGTATTTAGCCTTTTTGGCTAAGGGAAATATATTTTATATCTATTCAAATTATATTTATTCTATAGTGTCCACATTTATATCCTTCTTCGTCCTCACTCTTTATATTATGCCACTCTGCCTATCAAATTTAGTATAGACTATGGGTAATTCAGTAAAAACTAAATTCTACCTCTCAACTTGATTTCCCTACACCTTCATAACGCACTTAGGAATAATAAGTTCCCCTTATTATCTTGAAGGACTTGAATCTTCTAAGGTAGAGGCTTGAGGTATCATAGGAGGAGTTCTAGTTGGAGTATTTAATGTATAAGGTGATAATGGAGCACTTATTTGAATAGGGAATTACAATTGGGGGTATACAATCATCTACCATGGTGAGAGATCCCTCTGTGGATTAACCTCATCTATGAATTCAGTCAAACCCAAAGTCTATTCAATTGTCAATGTGGTTGAGTGTATAGTGGATGTTTGTGGCATAGGTAGTTTTAACTAAGATGAAGGTTTCCCAAGGACTAGTGGAATTATCATAGTTCACCCTAATTGTGATAGTTCAAAATTATAGGTTGAGCCTATAAAACTCAAAGTCTTGAAATAATGTGATGTGTACATATAACTTTGAAAATAACTCCTATTATAGCATGATATTCTACCTCTATGAAATATCTAGAAACATAATTCTTCTTCTTACTTCCTTATGAAATCAGACCAAATATTAGAAAGAACACAAATCTAGAAGTGGATTTCCTATAATCAATATAAGATACATGATTTACATTCATGTATTTTTTCAAGAATAACTTATCATTATTCTTTTACTCTAGGCCATACTCAACTATACCTCTAATGTATCTCAATAATCACTTTACTACTTTCCAATGTATCACCTTTGGTTCCTACATGAACCAATAAACATAGCTGACACCATAGACAATATTTAGCCTAGTATATGTGAATTAAATGAAACTCCTAATAAACTACAAATAGAGAGTTGAATTTACTTTTGGTGAAGGATCTGTACAAGATAATTGAAGTGTTATATCCATAGGTATTACAATAGACTTGCATTACATCATCCTAAATTTATTGAGAAATTTCTTGGTAAACTTGATTTGTGAAACAAAAATGTAATGTTCCTTCTACCATACCTCCAAACCAAGATAATAGTGTAGCAGCCCGAGATCTATCATGTCGAATGATTACTTGAGATCATTATTAGTTACATCAATCATCTTCACTGTGATGCTAGTGATGACTAGATCATTGACACAAACAATCACTATAAAAACCTCCTCCCCCATACTATTTGAGGTAGAGGTTAGGATCATATGGAATTTTTTTTAATCCATATTGTATGAGAAGCTCATCAATCTTGATGTACCAAGCTTGAGGATCCTATTTTAGACCATAGAGAGACTTGATAAGTCTACACATTTTCTATCCTTGATTAGGTGCCATATATCCTTCAAGTTGAGTCATGTAGACTTCCTCTTTAAAATTTTCATTGAGAAAGACATTTTTTACATCCATTTGATGGACTTTCCATCCAAACTTTTCAGCTATAACAAAAACCATTATGATAGTCTTTATCTTAGCTATGGATGAAAAAGTTTCCTCATAGTCAATACCTTCTTTTTTAGCATACCCTTTTATAACAAGCCTTGCCTTGTACTTATCAACATTACCATATAATTTTTACTTGGTCTTAAATACCTATTTGTATCCAATAATATTCTTCCTTGGTGGAAGATCAACAAGCTACCAAGTGTTATTATTCATCAGTGATTAATACTCTACATTCATGGCATCTTTCTAAGGTCTAGACTATACGGATTATGTTACTGTATAGGGCTCATATGTTTCTTGCATAATACTCATAAGGCCCATATTGACCTCTTCTTGAGCCATGCTTTGCATTTCTGGTCTTGAAGTGGATGTATCTAGTACTCCATTAAAGTTAGCATCTCGTATAGTGATTTTATACCACTTGGGCATATGTTGGAATGTAGGTGGTAATACTGGAGGTCCTATTTGACAATCTACCTATTCACTTTCACCGTCACTATTTGAAAAGATTATAGGAATTTTGCCTATATCATTTACCTATGTAGAAGTTGGATTAATTCCACTCTTTTCATCAAACACTACATCTTTGTTGATTAGTACCTTCTTTGTTTCAAGATCAAGGAACTTGTATGCCTTTGATTGTGCATTGTATCCCACAAAAATGCATTCCATTATTTTCTTATCCAACTTATTTTTTTATTCTTAGGAACATGCATATATGCCTTGTAACCAAAAACTTGAAGGTGAGTTACCTTTGGTTTATTCCATCAAGAGCTTTGGTGGGTGACCTATTCAATAAGTAGACTATAGTGTGACAAGCTTCTATCTAATATATATTAGGCAATTTTGCATGCTCAACCATGCTATGAAAATTTTTCATAATGACTCTATTATGTCATTCTACAACTCCATTATACTAAGGTGAATATGGAGATGTCAATTTATAATTGATTCCATTTATACTGAGATAGGTTGATAATTATTTACTAGTGTATTCCCCCCATGATCTGAGATGAGGGTCTTGATTTTATTACCAGTTTCATTTTCAACTATAGCCCAAAGTTTTTTTAGCAATGAATATTTTTTAATTCATGAATATTCAATTTTAAATATTTTATTTTTGATAATTTTGTAGGGTTAGTAAATGGGACTAGATTGCCAAAATTTTAGGGATATATTTTTTTAGGGTCAACTCACCAACCCTTTATAATAATATATAATATTACACTTAAATTCACTAGATATATATAGTATATCCCCTAAGATAACAACCCAAAAAATAAGTACAACTGAAATCAGAGGAGCACAAAATTGAATGACAATAACGAATGAAGAAAGTGAATGATAATAGTGAATAACAAGCCAAATAGGGACTACATCATTGAATGATAGATCTAAATGATATTTATAAAACTAGAGTTGAATGACATCACTGAATGAATATTCATTCCACTATCTAGTCTAACCATTTAGTTCTACTATTTGGCTTAGGCACTTAGCTACGCCATTCGATTATGTCATTCAACTATGTTATTCAGATATGCCATTTAGCTCTATCATTTAACTCTACCATTCATCTATGACATTTGACTATGTCATTTATTTACACCATTCATCTATAGCATTTGTATGGGTCATTTATCTTTGTCATTCAATTATGTCATTCTTCTTTGACATTTAGCTAGGCCATTCAATTATGTTGTTTGGCTAGGTTGTTTGACTATGTCTTTCATTTGTGCTATTTTGTTATGTCATTCATAGTTCATCTCTATTATTTAGCTTTGTCATTCATCTATGTTATTCAGTCATGCCATTGGATTTATCATTTAGTTGTGTCATTCAGCTTAGACATTTGGCTCCATCATTTGGTTCAATCATTTGAATCCATTGTTCAACTCAGGGACTATATCAGGAAAAACATCAACAAAAAAATTTACCATCACCCATAGATGATTTTCCATACTAATGAATCAAATTTCCCTAGATTCAACAAATATTTACAATAGGTTTCTAGTAAGGCCTCTTAAAATAAACCCTATTATGTCCTTGAATTATTTGAAGACTTAAAAAGCTTGATCCTTAGTCTTCAATAAATATACCCACATTTTTCATGAGTAATCATCAACAAAAAAAATGAAAGTATTTATATTATCTAAGATTGGGAGAAAAATATTCACCAAGATCAGTGTGCACCAAGTCCAACTTACCAATTGATCGATACTCAGTATTTACAAAGGGATCTCTTCATTATTTTCCTACTAAGCAACTGGTATATATATTAGAATATTTCTTGAGTTTGGGAAGACCAAAAACCATATCTTGTTTTCTCAATTGAACCAAATAACCATAACTCAAGTGACCATATCTAATGTGACATAAATCACCTAGTTTTGTATCTTTGACAACAAGTGCTTGATGATCATTTTGAAAAAAATCAAGCTAAAACATTTTGCCAATGTTAGAATCCTTAATAATCACTTTGAAATGACTAGACTTGTCTTTGATATGGCAAAAATTTTGACCATTTTGGTGATAAAATTCAACCATGAGGCTGTGGTCAAGTAGTTGATTAATAGATAATATATTTTATGTAAGTCCTAGAACACAAAAAACATTTGAAATGTTACAATTCATGTTTCTAAGTTGAATTTTGAAATGTTACAATTCATGTTTCTAAGTGATACATTTTCCTTTAATTCTTATTTTGTCAAAGTAAAAAACTAGTCTTTTCTACCTATCATGTGTCCAATTGCTCCTGAATCAACATAACAAACTACACTTGGATGATTGGTAGACTTATGTGTTTGAGTAGTTAAACTATACTCATTTAAATAATCATTATCTTCAACAACATTGCCATGTTGTTTAAGATTGGAAATTTTTTGTTTCCAACTATTTTTTTTGTGGTTGCTTCTTTTCTATTTATGGTGACTTGTTGAAAGAGGGCTTCTTGCTTGATGAGCCCTATTTAAATGAGTTATACCAACAATGTTTCTAGTCATTTCCCTATTTTCCATAAATTTGACATGCTTTAAGAGAATTAAATTATTCCCTTGTTGGTTTTGTTGTTTATTATAATTTAGATATTACTTTGTACCCCTCATGGGTTTCTTCCCCTTTTTATTTGATGTAACTACATGCTCATCAAATGCTTCCTCTAAATTATGCATAGCTTCCTCTTGTTGCAACAAACTTACTAACACCTCAAAGGTTGGTTTTTGTCCTATGACATTAAAATTCATCACAAATATCCTATATGCAGAGGGAAGTGCTCTAAGGAATATAGGGACCAAATAATCATCAATCACCAATTCACCCAAAGATTGAAGTGAAGCCTACAAAGTTATAACCCTTCTAAGGAATGCTTTTACTTTTTCATCTGATTTGAGCTTGAGAGTGTGAAATTGGCTCTAAAGATACAAGATTTGATTTTGATTTTTAGTTTCGTATATAGTTTTAACCTTATCCCAAGCATATTTTGAATTTGTATCACTACATATATGAGTTTGTACCTCATCCAAAATGCCAAACATGATTATTAACTTAGCCTTTTAATTATCCTTGTCATATTTTTGCTATTGATTAACATTTGTTACATGTCTGACCTAGGTGCATTCTACTACTGAATAAATGTATTAAAACTCAATATTTGTTTTTGCTTTTGTTTTCCATGCTACATAATTATCACCATGAAAAAAATTTGTGACGGGGATCACAAAATGTGGTCCAGAACTAGACATCCTGAAAGTTGTGAATGACAAAGAAATACAAGTGTGTTTAAGTGAAGAAATGAAATTTGCATTTTAAAAATATAAATAAAATGGAAAAATTCATACACAAAGATGATAAATCACACACAATTACATAATGGACATTACACTCTACCAAAAATGCAATGGAAAACTTGACATCGATTTCAACTAAAAATACATCCAAGGAGCAAATGAGGTTACAATTTTTTTGTTGAATTTTTACAATTTAATAACTCCAATAGATATAGAATAACAAATATGCACTTTTGAAAAAAATGGTACTCAAATTTGAGTTATGATTCAAAAGTTATAAGTGTTTCAATTTCCTATAAAAATGGGTCAAATCAATTAAAAAATATTGTAAATTGATTTTTGAGGCCAAATCAAAAAAGAATATATTCATGAAACCACTTTTTAGAATTGGAATTTCACCATAGACTTATAAAAACCAATGTAAGTGAAAAATAATATCTTTGGTTACCTTAAGATGCATGCAGGTGAGTTTTACTTCCTCTTTAAGCAAAAAATATAGCTTATAACAAAAAATAATAATTTTTTAGCTATGTAAAAGAGGAGAAAATGAATAGTGTATTTTTTTTTGTCACCTCTTGATTGGTAGGGAAGATTCTATGTATGATTTAAGGAGATCATATCTCCTTGTGAAGCACAAAGCTCTACAAATTCTCTAACCTAGCTATTTTGACTTTTTTGTGTTGATATTTTTTTGTCAAAGGGCACAAATCTAGATTTTGGATAGTGTACACCTGGTTTGGAAATGTATAATAGTAGATAGACAACTAAAGTAGCAAATGGATTTCATGGACCTTTAGCAAGGTCATTGACTAACTGAGGATGTAATCATTGAGTAGATCTGGGCACCATTTGACAAAATGTGACAAAGGATTGAGAGGTGATATGGTGATGCAAAAAATAATAGATTTTTCCTTAGACATTAGTACTTATATAGAAACATTTGGTATAGTTATTTATGGGTAGATGAGCTTGATTCCAATTGAATCGATCTAAAACAAATACAAGAAAATGTCAATCTGTATTGCATTCCTGATCTGTTCATTTACCAAATGAATATGCTCATATAATATTAAAATAATTTGTGCCAATATAGATCAAATTTAGATCAATTAAAATACCTATAAGTGTACAAAAATATTTGCATCCAAGTTAGATCAAAATAAATACTCAGATCTATTTCTCTATATCTATTCTTCCACTGATTCAGAATTAGATCTTGACCAAAAATAATATAAGAAAATTCAAAGCTTTCAAATATGATTTTAGATATAAAATTGAGCCAAAAATTTAATATAAATATGGATAAAATTTATCAAAATAAAAAAATTTCCCTATTTTGACAAATTTTCTCCTTCCACAAATTAGCGAAAATTTCATCAGCATTTCAGCTCGAGATGACTGAAATTGGAGCAACATGATGCATCTAAGGATCACATAAATCTATCTCTCAATATCTACCAAATATCTAAAGCTTCAAAAAATACTCCTCAAGAATTTCCTACTTTGATACCAAATGAAAGCTGGAATGAATTACATTAACTGAATTAACAAAAGCACTATTAAAGGTGCTTATTTATAAAACAAGAAGTGAGATTAAATCTCCTAATCTATAGGAGATTATGAATCACAACATAACTAATCACACTTAATAAATACCCCAAGTAACCAACTTATGTCAATCAAAATGTACATTTGTTACAAAATATCTATGATTAATTATTCTCACAAGAAATAATTACCAAGTTTTCAAAATGTATTGCTTCTTAGGAGTCCTTATTTGGGTAGATGTTTAAATAATAGATGAATCAAAATAACTATTCCATGTTGAAGTATCTACTATTAAAATAAAGGAAACTAAAGAAGAAACCACCTCACTCATCTTTTAGCTTTGCTCCATTATGTGGATTGGCTCATCTAGGGCACCAACTAGTGTTTCTTATTCTTACAAACTTCCCAAGCTCAAAGATTTGGTGCTTTCCAACTTGGCATCCTCATTTTATTCACCCAAGGATTCCTCCTCACCTTAATTCTATTTTGATTCCATCATAATCTCTACATTCTCTTCCTCATTTGTGGCATAGTCTACCAAGGATATCATATGTTCTTCTTCATTGACCTCTTTTTTAGCATGGGATTCCTCTATAGTATACAAACTAAAAGATGGTTTTTCCTCTATTTGTTTAGTTTTGGTCAAGGTTGGGAAGAATTTGGATCTCCTACGATATGTGGCTATGGAGGGATATGAAGTGAATAAGATGGTGAAATAATTGATGGAACTACATTAGTAGGAATACTACTACAGGTGGTGGTGATGGAATGGAAGGTGTAACAATAGTAGTGGTAGGGGAAGTGGATGAAGATGGAACTGGTTGAGGAGATTGAGGGGGCATGGAAGAGATGATAAATAAGAATATTTAAACTCTAGAAGACTTACTTGCATAACAATTGTGAGAGGTGGTAGAGGTGCCATAATAAATGCATTACTCTACCTATCTTGTGGAGATGGAGTTCTCTCAATTATAGTGGTTGTGCCCAAAGGTGTAGTAGTGAATATTGAATGAATAAGCACTGATATGGGACCAAGGAGATTCTTTAGAATGTTTTTCCTTATGTGTAGGTTCCCCTCTCTTTGACTACTTGACCCCACTTATTTTAGATCTATATCTTTTATGGTAGGATATGGGGGTTGGATTGGCCCTATGAAATCTCATGGTTGATCTGGAGGAAATTTATGTCTTCATGACTTCTTATTTGCACAACCATTTCACTTGCCTTGTCCCTAGTAATATATGGATTATATTGTATGGCATGAGCTACCATCATAGACATCTATTATTTTTTATTTTTTATCCATACTTTGGAGCCATATAATGCATTTAATAAAATTTCATCATGTTCATACCCCTAGTGACCAAATGTAAGGTTCACATTCTTCTTTTCTCTCAGGGCTTGGAGGTAATTTCTAATTTTCATTTTGGTGTCCCATTCTCAAAATTGAGCCTTATAAAAATTATATCAAGTTGTCACCATGCCTACTTGATTGAAAAGAGCTAGTACCATATATTGGATCTATCCAATACTCAAAGGATTTTTATAGTAATAGGCCAAATTCTTCTTACCAAAATCCTCATCTATGTTATTATATATCTAGTATGTTATTTGCTACTTTGAAATTTTGTTTGGGACATGATGTGTAAAGAACAAAGAAGTCACCCTTGTATTTTAAATCATAATATTTTTTATGTTGGGGTAAAACTAGTAATCCCACCATTTATTAATGGTTCTCAAGTTTTTTGATAGCCTGAGAATATGCATGCCATGAATTTTTTGTTACACTTGAGTGTGTATTTATACACAGATCCTATTGATTTCAGTTTTAAATCTATAAACAAACATAAATGAGTAGTCCTAACAAATTTTGTTATCGATATCTTCGGTTGATGGTTTACATGATTATCCATTAACCCTATGAATTATGGATAGGAATGCATCTAATAAGTATGAGATAATATAAAAATTTCTATCTGCTAGCCTTTGTTTATATTTATACATCTAAGATTTCAATTGAATACTAATAACTTCCCCTAGGGAAATAATTTTATCAAAGGTCAGTATGATGTCTAAAAGAAGGACCCATCTAATTGAAAATAAGTGATATTACGTAAGTCATATAGTATTTTTATGAGATCCATGGCTATCATAATCCCTGGTCTAAATTTGATAATCCCATTAGATGAGAGGGCTTTCTTGGGATTTAATCTTTGGACTTTCAACAACCATTGTTTGAGTTTTCCTTTTATTGTGTGGTGCTCAAGCCATGCATATGATAAGACTTGGTTATATTCTACCTAATATACTAGGAGTTTTAGGTATCTCTTGAATGCCCTCCCATCAATATAATAAACTGCATTCTTTTAATTCCTAAGGTGGAGGCAATCCCTAGAACAAATACCATTAAAAAATAAATCTTGAAGCATATAAATATAGGGAATTACCTTGATTTTTATTCTCTTTGATAAAGTCCTATAGTTTTGAGAGGCATAAGGTTGTCAATGTATTACTTTTCATGCTCAAATAGTTGTTTATGTGTCTACTAAAGAAATACTAACTCCACTACATTGCATAGTGCCAAGTAGTGTAGGAATTTGAACTCGAGATCACTTTTATCAAACACCATATCCATGTACTCAATAATTCTGACACAAAATTAGGTATAAGGAACTTGAATGCATGTTTGATCTGAACAGTAATCCATTTTAACAATATCAAGCTATTTAATTGATCTATTGATCATATGAAAATTCTCTACAAGTTTAATGGAAAGCAAGGGCTTGTAGTCATAGAAGAGCTCAAAATCATAATGTTTACTAGAATATTGATGGATAAGTGACTTTATTTTCACTTATATTTTACATATATCATCTAAATTTTGTGCCATGAATTCCCAATTTTTGCAACTTCAATGTGGGCAATGGCCTTTAGTTTCACCATGTTTTAATTTAAACTTATCAATCAGTTTTGGCAGGTTTATTTGATTTCTAAATGGAAATTACTCATTAAATTTACATATCTAGTCATCCTATTTTATAAAATTGTCAAATTATCACTTACCCACTTCTTTTCCCTTTCTAACTCATTTATGTATTTTTTGAGCTTTCATATCTTGAATTATGACACTTGTCCAATTCTTGATCAATCAGGCCTTTATACTCACATATTCACTTTATATGTGTTGGGGTCATGAGTTAACATAACTATGCCACATGTAAAAACCTTGGTCCTAAAAGAACTTAGAGGCATGGGTGTTTTAACCTTTTAAATTGTGTGCATCCATATGAATGTTCTGTGTAATGAGATGTCAACACATGGCATGATCTTGGGGCCTTAGAGGAATGAGACTTGGAACCACAAGACCATTAAGCCATTGACTGAGTATTTGTTCATTGAATCTTTAGAACAATATAATTATGCCACTTATCTTCTTAGATCTCAAAAACTCAAGGCTATTATACCTTAAGGATAGTGGGCCATTAAACTTGTGTAATATTTCTATAGTTCTAGATTAACAAAAATCTACCACCTATGATGCCCTCAGGACTATGGGAGCTCAAAACCATTAGATGATTATCTTTAATTTCAAATATTTTGGGGTTTCATGTAATGAAAGAGTGCCATGTGGTGTGATATCAGGGCTCAGAGACTTTGATCACTTAGCATTTTCTTTGAAGCATGAAAGGCACTATTTAAATTAGTAATGACACCTACCTAGCTCTCAAAACTTGATATCTTTGAAGACTTATAAACTTTTTGAAAGGGCTATAGGTTCTAGATAATGTAAATATGTCACCTATCACTATCTTAGAGGAATAAAGGAAAGTACTCTATAGGAATAACTTTGAGAATGATTTGATGATATTTTTGCTAGTACATAAAATATATGAAACTACAACAAAGGACATTAATGCCATTAGTCCAAATAAACCATAAAAAATATGAAAACCCAAGGATTGATATAAATTAAAATAATCATTCAAGATTTCATTTTCATAATTTATACTTTAAGCAAATGCATACTTTGAGGAAAATCTTAGATTTTTATGAATTAAAATAAAAATCATGAATATCTAAGGCTTAGAGGACCTTGAATAAAAGTATTCAAGTCATAGTGGGTCCCCATTAAATTTCAAAAAATGGGGTGTGTGTACTAAGGCACACCAATGTTTATGAGATTAACCACAAAATCAAGTGGATATATGGAGAGAGGAGAGAGAAAAAGAGGAGGAACATGATGGGAAAAACTAAAACAAGGGAAAACATACTAATAAGAGCCTAATTTGGACCAATTGTCAAAAACACACCTAGAATAATGTATTTTTATGATTAATAAATGACCCACATCCATTTTAGGTGTCTAAAACCTTAAATATATCTTACTTATCCTTCTACCAGTTTCATTATCCTATTTTTTAACTGAAGAACAAACATCCCAATCTAAAATAGCATCCCATTGGGATTAGATGCATGAATAATTGACATTTTTAAGCTTAGTGCCAAGAAATTATGGTATCCATTCTACCAAATTCACATGGGACTGAAACCTGACCTCATCCCTTTTTATTATGCCAATAGTTTGTTAACATGGTTATAGGGCCATGAAATTAATTGTAATAAAAGGAGAATATAAATTTATTAAGTTATAAATAGGAGAAAATGAGTCATGTGAAAGGAAGAGTCAAAAGGGAATTTGAAGAGCCATTTGAATATCCTTTATAGGCAAATGTACAGATAAGTCAAATCAAGCCATTATTTAAATAAAACATAACTTTCAAGGTCTCATTAAAAGTTTATAGTAGTATTTATTCTTCTTCATTTGTTTATTATTTTCATCATTTATCATTTATAGTTAAAAATATGTTTTATATTTCTTACCACTATTCTATTATCAACATATGCATAACCTATAATTGAATTTAAGGGTGGTGGTGTGGGTGGAGTGTAATAGTTTGAGAAGTCAATAAAGATGTATTATCTTAAATTTGATGTACTTTTGACTATCATAGGGTAGTTTTCATTTTTCCTTGGAGAAGGTAACTAAAAAATCATAATATCCAAGGCATATAGTGGATTTTTGAGCCTCTTATTTCCCAAAAATATTTTTCAAAGGTTAATGTAGTGGTGATAACAAGATTATGGCAATATATCACTAATCAATTAGAAAGTTTTAGAGAAGATGATGAGTCGTTAATCAATTTTAAACTCTTTAATAGGCCAAACCATTTGAAAAATATAGGATAAGTGCCTTTAGATTGTTCCAACTTAGTTTTTTTTATAAATATATTTTAAAATATTTGTACTAGTTTAGTATATATGGGAATAGTACCTTGATAGATGTGAATTACTTCCAACTGAATTATAACCCTTTTGATATAATTACATATTAGAGATAATGAATTTTAGATTAATTGCATATAATATTTTGAAAAAAATGTACGCAATTAATCTATAATTTCTTCTAACATTATGGATTGATAAATCTTGAAGTCTTTAATAATGATAAACTTTGCATAAACAAGTGTCATGAGGTGGCTAGTCACCATCATGGGGTGCTAAGATTTGTAATTGTTAAACTTGTAGAATTGGTGACGTGTAGATTTTACATAAGTGTCAAAATACAAATGCATGTAAAAAACATATAAAAATGAATGTGAGCAATAAATTCAAATGTTTAATTGGAATGCCAAACATGAAAATTCATAATGAATAAATAACTTTCTATAGACACTTATTTTAACGTATTTGAGATTTAGTGGATCTAAATAATCCAAAACTATGAACATTCATATTGCATAAGATATGTTACTCACTATACAAATATCAATGTCAATAGATGAATTATTTCACTTAATAAATATAGAAATGAGAAAAGGATAAGGCACTTATTTGGTTTCCTATTTGTTTTCTTAATAATTTTTCACAATCATTTGATATGATCTGAAATGGATCTATGATTTCTTGGCTCAAATAAATGAGTATCAAAATATGTTAGTACACTAATAGTGTGTTGGGTGAATATTTTGTCAATCAGCTAACTGATGAGTAAAATAGGTCTCTTCAACCATAGCATAGGGAAATTGGTCAACTAGATGTGTAGGTTTACTACATCAAAAGGGGACAAATCTCTCCTCTCATCAAGGGGAGGTTCCCTGTAAATATGTAGGAGCTATATACTATATATATAAGAAAAAAATAACACTTAGGGTAGGATAAACCATCCATCTCTTTTTTCAAAGATGATGTTCACAAATCAAAAGAGAAATCCTAATGAAATGATAGAAGGCACTCCTCTTCTTTCAGAAGTGACGTTTAGTAGACAAAAGGAACCTTTCAAGTGGTGACAAGTAACTGTAATAGGGCACAATAACACAGCAAGATGAAATGTAGCACAAAGTCTCCACCTCAACTGCCAAAGATTGAAATACGAAGGACAATGAGGGCAAAAAGTCATCCCAAGACTCTTTACATAGGAATAGAAAGAAAACACACTAAAGGCAATTGTGGGGGCACAAAGTCTCTCCAAAGTTGGCTTCAGGACACCTTTCTAATTATTTTCACTAATTCTACTTATTCAATTAAATGGAAAAAAAATGTATTAAGGAAACATACATAAGAAGAATTTCCCCAATAACCAAGTTATTCCAGCACAAAGTTTGAAAAGTCACTTGTTTTCTTATTCAAATAACAAAATATGATCAAAAATCTAAGCTCAAAGTCTCAGTAATGCCTTTCAATTTGGGCAGAGTTTTGTTTTTGATAACAGAGAAAGAGATCCTCTTAAAATAATAAAAGAGAGTCCAATATATAGTGCTCCAAGAAAGACTTGGGCATTTTGTTTCACAAAAATGGCTTACAATGCATTTAATGCATTTCAAATTCTATCCATGGGCTATGCTAGAATCGAGCATCAATTTTTAATATGGGCCACCTGATGTGTTTCTTGATGTGTGCACAACTGTTCACTCTACTCAATGTAGAAAAATGGGTCACGCCATTGAATATTTGTGGTTTCTGATGTCCACCTGGTGGACTACTTTACCTTCTAGAAACATCTCCCATGCATAGATATTTATAATCCTTCTTCATCATTCCCCCTTTCTTGGTTGTATTTTGCCCTTTTCTATGTACTTTGAGCTCTCGGGCTATCTCTTTGGCCAGTCACTAAATCTATTCGTGGGGTCTATGCTTAAGTCTACAAAGATCAATAGTTATTTCATTGCCACAAATTTGATGTCTTCATGTTTGTCATCGTTTGAAAGCCAACGGCTACTTAGTTTCCCTAAATTTGATGGCTATGGGCCCGTCATCCTCCTTAGTAATTCCTTCATGTCTTTCTTGTTTGCTCTAGCCATTTTCCACTAATCTCAACAAGTGACACATGGCTTGTTCCACTATGAAATAGGTGAGGACACATGGTAGCATTCACTTAACTTATAGAAGATTTAGATGTATTTTGAGAGTCATGTGGAGGATGACATGTGGCAACTTCCACTAAGCTTATAGAAGCACTGTAGAAACATTCGGGACTCTTTTGGATCCACGCAGATGCAGACACTTGTTACACTCTGCTTCACATTAGCACCTCACCTGAGACCCACCATAGTCATTACTCAATAAAAAGAAGAATATGTGGATGTTTCCACTTGGTGGCCTCCACCAAGCTTTGTAGATGACACATGGCACATTCCACTGCTTTAAGAGTTACTAGAAACTATTTCCTAGTAGATGACACTTGGCAGCTTCCATTTTAACTTTATAAGGGACACGTGGTGGTTTTCATTGCACTTTGTAAGGGACACATGGTGGATTCTGTTGCACTTTGAGGTTTGATATTTCCCAAAGGGAACTTGCCCTTCAGGGTTTTGAGAAATGGTCCACTTTCCTTGGCTCGAGCCTCCCGCAAGGGTATCTACCCTTCGGGTGGTCTTGGGATGGCCTTCAGGCTTTGATTTTCTCAGTGGTTTTTTGTTGCTCTTTTCCTTTGAATAAAATTTTTGAATGAATTCCTTCAGACAATTTGTCTGAAGGAAATCTTCTTTCGCTTTGCCTTAGTCAATTTTCTATCGAGTTCTTGCTTTTGGGCTTTCTTCCTAAGTGAATTCCTTCAGACATTTTGTTCAAAGGAAATGGTCCTTAATAGCTTTGCTACAGGAACTTTTCTTAAGGAATTCCCTATGTCCACCTTTGCTCATTGCCCTCCATAAGGGCACTTAGCTTGGTTCACTACCCTCTATAAGGGCGCTTTTTCCTTTGGCTTTGGGGCAACCCCTTGAAACTTCCGATTGAACCAACTTTGGTTCAATGGTTAAATGGTTCAATATTGAATTTAAATCCATCTTTTTGTCTAAGTCTTTTGATCAATTTGAACTGATTGAACCCATTGAACCGTTGAACTCGTTGAACCTTGTTGGTTCAAGGTTCAAAGGTTCAATCACTTTCTTGTGTTCCACTCATTCACTTGACCACTTGAACCAAATGCTTTAAAGCAAACCACGTTGAACCATACACTTTAAACCAAATAGCGTTGAACCAAACACTTTGAACCTTTTGAACCATTGAACCTGTTGAACCTTTGAACCAAAGTGGTTCAATGGTTTAAGCCTTCTTCTCTCTCATAAGTTTTTTAAAGCCATTGAACCTAGAAGCGGTTGAACTTTGAACCTTGACAAATGTGCTTAACTCTTGTTGATGACATTGAACCTTTGAACCCACTAAACCCTTTAACCTTTTTGGTTCAAGGTTCAATGGTTAAATGGTTCAATGGTTCAAACACTGCATAGAATCTTGATGATGAACTCTTTTAGTTGAACGAAGGCATCGAACCAATCCTGAAAATGAATAAGTGTTGGAAACTTGTTATTTTGATTAAACTCACCTGTAGAAGCCTTTGAACATGTTGAACCTACTAATTTAAAGTATGTTGATTCTGTAGAAACATATCTATAGAGTTCATATATCTAAGCCTACAGAGTCCATAGAAATGAGTCTTTAGAATTGGTGGAGTCCGTAAAAATGAGTCTGTAGAACTTAGCCTATGAAGTCTATAGAACTGAGTCCGTAGAACTTGAAAAATCTTGAAAAATTGAGAATTTAAATGCTCAAAACAATTTTTAAAAAGGGAAGAGAGGATTTTGGTCTATTGAACCAGAAAAGTTCATATGTTGTCTCAAAAATGAGCTGACATTTTTTGGGGACAATAGCTAGCTCTAGTTGGGGAACTTCCTTCAGTTGAAAACTTGGAACAGCTGAGGAGAGTAGAAATCAAAATCTCCAGTACCTTGAAGTATGCCATTGGGCCATGGATTCATGCTACCTAAAAATAAAGTCAATAAAAACAAAAATGAAAACACAAAAATAAAACTAAAGACTATACAAATATACATATGTACAAGCTGATCTTATCTTATACTTCATAGATTAAAGTGCTTTAGGTGTTGTCCATTGTAAGGCAAAGAAAAGAGTGTGCCATCTTGATATTTTAATAGGAATCTATTCTCACCATTGAGTTGATGGATAATAAATGGGCCTCTCTAAAGATAATCAAACTTCCCATGCATCCCCTTTGGTTATCTTCTCTTGTCCCATAGCAAGACTTGATCTCCAACCTAAAAATCATAATTTTTTGCCTTCTGGTTGAAGAGCTTCATGACCAAAATTTGATGGGCAGCAATTTGGTCCACCACCATAGTTCTCTGCTCATCCAGCTTAGTCAAGCACATGATTCTCTTATCAAGGGGACTTTCATATGTCTGATCTTCAATTACCTTAGCCAATTTTAATGCTGGTAATTCCAAGGTGATTGGTATCTCAACATTGATCCCATAAAAAAGTTGGAAAGGAGACATACCAATTGCCCTTTTTGGTGTAATTTTATTTGCCCACAAAACATCAACCAATGATTTATGCCATGTCCTTTGGTTTTCATCCACCAGCTTCTTGATGATAGTTATCAGGGTCTTGTTACTTGATTCAACTTGTCCATTCCCTTGTGGAAAGTAATCAGAAGAGTGGGAGAGGGTGATCTCATAGTAAAAATAGAACTGAGTAATCTCTTGGGAAGTGAAATAAGCTACATTGTCTGTGAAAATCTTTGTTGGGACCCCAAACTTATAAATGATATTCTCCTTGAGGAAATTTCACACTACTTCTGAAGTAGCATGCTTGGTTGGGATAGCTTCTACCCACTTGGTGAAGTAGTCAGTTATTGTAAGGACATAATCATGTCCAACACTTGAAGATGGGTTTATAGTTCCAATAAAATCAATTCCCCATTGTTGGAATGGTTCTTCTATGACCACTGGCTTGAGAGGTAGGGTGGCTAACTTGGGTCTCCCAACAAACTGCTGGCATAGTTCACATTTCCTTACCCACTTGTATGAATCTTGAAAAAGAGTTGGCCAGTAATACCTAGCTCGTAGAATTTTATGGGCAGTCACAAGAATATAAAAATTTCCTCCACAAGCTAGATTGTAGAAAGATTTTAAAAGTTGGCTTTGCTACTCCTTGTTCACACAATGAAGGAACACTCCATCAAGGCTCCTCTTGTACAAGCTATTGTCCCAAAAGACAAAATTGGCAGCTTTCAGTTTAACATTCCTCCTTTCTTTATGAGATAGGTGGGTAGTACACTCACCATAGGTAAGAAAATGAGCAATACTTGAATACCACTAATTCGTGGTGGAGACAAAGAGGACTGTTAGTGCATCTTCCACCTCTACTTCTTCATGCTATGTTTCTTCTAGTTTGTTATCAACAATTAATTGGCATAGGCCTTTTCCCTATACCAGCTTTGTTGGCTTGATGACTAGATCACACTCTTGGATCTTTGCAATCCAATTGCCTCTTTTTGTCCCAAACTCTTGCTGAGTTAGTATGGATTTGATTATGGTATCAGGAACCAAGGTAGTAGTGTGAGAACTCAAGATGTAGAAGCAGAAATGTTTGACTGCCTTCACCACTACATATGCATGCTTCTCCATGTTTGAGTACTTTAGCTCATGAGCTTTGAGAGGGCAGCTCATGAAAGAAAATGAGAGATTCCATACCTTCTTTATTTTGTTGAACCAAAATTGCTAAAAGTGTGTGTTCAGAAGTATAACTGTATATGATGAACTCTTTGTTGAAGTCTAGACAAACCAGAATTGGAATGTGGGCAATGGCAGTGTTGATATCCTCAAATGCTGACTTGCCTTCTTCAGTCTAGCTGAAGGTGGCCTTTCCCTTCATCATGTTCACAATATGATGAGTCTTCTCAGCAAACTCAGGAATGAATCTTCATAAAAAAATCCACCTTTTTGAAGAAAGAATGAACAATAGTCTTACTTGTAGGCAAGGTAAGCTCTTGGATAGACTTGAATCTGTCTGAGTCAATATTTATGCCTCCTTTGGATACAATGTGTCTGAGAAGTTTCCCCTCTATCACTCAAAAAATTAACTTCTTAGGGTTCAAGGAAATGCCATTCTGGCGACAGTGCTCTAGCACTTGTTGCAAGTGGCGTATATGATCTAGGTGATGCTTAGAAAAGATGGTCAAGTCATCAAGATAAACTACAATGAAATTACCCATCTCATCCTTGAAATCAAGGTCCATTGCTCTCTAAAAGGTGGTGCTAGCATTTATCAAGCCAAAAGGCATCCTTCTATATGCAAATGTGCCCCAAGGTGTGGTGAAGGTAGTCTTGTGTTGGTCTGTTTCACTAACTTCAACTTGATTGTATCCTGAGAAGCCATCTAGCATTGATAACATTTCTGAGCTAGTCACTATCTAAAGTACTTGATTCATGATGGGCAAAGGATAATTATCCTTTAAAGATGATTGATTCAGATTCCTAAAATCCACATAGATATAAATTTTGACATTCTTCTTCCTCACAGGGACTATGTTGGCATTCCATGTGGAATGATGGATTGGGAAAATTATCCTAGCATTCAACATTTTTGTATCTCAAATAGAATAGTACCTAATATCTTTAGATTATGCTACTAGGATTTTTGCTTGTAAGGCACCAAATCATCCTTGAGAGGAATTTCATGGTGAATTTCCTCAGGCCTGAGTGACTTCAGATCAACATAAGATTACGCCAAAACATCCATGTAATGGCGAAGCAGGTCAATAAATTTGAGTTTCTCTTCTAGAGTACAACACTTCCCAATGTTCACCATCTTGGAATTTTACTTGGTACTCAAATTTATCTGATCAAACCCCTGGGGGAAGCTTGAATCCATTTTTTGTTGTTTGATGAACCTGTCGTGCTTGTCAAACAATTTCTCAAGAGAAACCAATCCTTTGGGAATTGTATTCCCTTTTAGCTGTAGGAATTCTTCACCTACATCTAAATTCATTTCAAGATCTGATTCAAGTTTCTATAACTTACTAACTTCGAAGTGAAGATGTTCAAAGTTGTCTTTTTGTTTCAGAAAGGTGATGATTTGGTTGTCCCCATTGAATACTTGCCAATAATTGGCATTATCGGGCACACTTGGTCTAAAAACCAATTTGATAGTGTACCTATTTCCTTTGAAGTCTAGATAAGGAACTAAGAAGGTTGCTGAAATAGCCAGTGCATCAACTCAGTCATTGAATTCCCTAGGTATGGTAAGATGCTAAAAGCATCAAAGCTTTCAAGTTGGTCCCAGACTAGATTGCGGTAGTGGCCTAATCTCTCATTTTTGGTTTGATGTAGGTTCCTTACTTGACAAACCACTAGTTTAGCATCTCTTTTAGCATGAAGGAGTTTGATGCCTTTATCTCAAGTAGCCTTCAATCCAAGAAATAGAGATTCATACTCAGTTATGTTATTGGTGTTGTTGAATTGCAACATGTATGAAGAAGGAAAAATATCTCCTTGAGGAGATATCAACACAATCCTAGCTCCTGAGCCGGTAGAAGAATTGTTGCCATCAAATTCTAAGATCCAAACATCATCAAAAATTGATCTTCTATTAGATTTTCCTTCATTAGATAAGGAAGCTCCTTTTTCATCTATACTACACACTACCAATTCTTCTGATGTCTCATCCGAGTCAATTCCTATATTGCCACCTATAGGACTTTTATCTGCTGAAACATGAATATATTTTGTGGTTAAGAAGTAATTACCCATGCCTAAAGATTCAAACAAAATTTGAGCTTCAGGGGATGATTTCTGAGTGACAACATATTTTGATTCCTTTTCAGGAAGCATCCTCTTCATGATGCCTTTGATAGGGATTATCGCTTCAGACAGGTCCATGCTCAATTCTCCTCCAATGTCTTTATAGAAATTACCCATGGCTAAAGATTTAAACAAAATTTGAGCTTCAGGGGATGATGTCTGAGTGACAACATATTTTGATTCATTTTCAGGAAGTAGCCTCTTCATGATGCCTTTGATAGGTATTATCACTTCAGACAAGTCCATGCTCAATTCTCCTCCAACGTCTTTATATAAATTTCATCCAAGAAGAATGTTGTATGAGGTTGGGACATCGGCAACCAAGACTGTCATCTTAATTATTTTGTCTGGGAATGCTGCAAATGTAAATTGGGTGTCTTTGATTTGTCCTAGTAGAGGTACTTGTTTGTTCTCCATGGAGAAACATCTCCCAAAATTTATGGTCAGTGTGAGTCTAAGATATTCTTCCACTTTGGCTGGCATGAAATTTTCAGATGCACCTGAGTCTATGATGTAATTGCTTAGTTTGTAACCATTTATCAAAAGAGAAACATAGAAAGGCTCTATTTTCCTAGGGGTAGCTAGAGGAGTAATGACAAGATTATTTGGGATGGGCATGTTCTTTAGGGGATCATGAGTTACCTTTTTAACATCTTATCTTGTAGGGATAGCTTTATTCTTCACACACTAAACTAACATATCCAACTGTTAAGGTGTGGAGCTAAAAGCTTCACCAAAAGAGTGCATTGCAGAAGTTGCAGGTTTACACAGTCATCGGTGTCGGTCAGGAGCGACCGACGTCGTTCAGGATCAGTTCAAGAGATGCTGGCATCGGCAAAAATTAGCCAACGTCGGTCATAGGCAAATAGGTAAGAACCGATGTCAATTACCTGTGCGTCTAAAAAGCTATTTCTGTGGACAGAACTGAGTGTTTGCATGATGGGATTAAGTGGCAGTCTTAAGTCCACGTCTCTATTATTAGTAAGACTATTTTAGATCCCTTGTTTAAGAGGCATAACTATTGGTTGTTAAATGCATGCTCATGTTTCCTAATTCTTATATAATATGATAGATCTTCTTAGCTTATTGTATGATTAGTGTTGAACAGTAATAGATATTGTAAGATAGACAATTCAAGGTGTGAATTGTGATTGTACTTGAGAGAGAGAGAGATCTTGAGGGAAAGAGATCTAGAGACAGATCTATACATCTGAGAGAGGTGTGGAAGAAAAGAAGTTTCTTCAATTGTATTCTTTCTGTAAAGAGTTTAATACAAGTTTTCAGGGTGGTTTCTTGTATCTCTTCTTCTTGCTGTATTTTTGATTCTAGTTGCTTTCATTTCTGGTTTAATTCTACATTTATTGTTTTCATAGTGTAATCAACATTGTTGGTTGATCCCCAACAAGTGGTATTAGAGCTCAGGTTCACTAACAGGTGGTTCAAATCTGTGTAGTGTGTATTGATTACAGGTTACTCACAGGGGTTTCTGCAGAGATTTCTGTTTGAGTGGGAGAAGCAATGGCAAGAGAAAGTAAATTGAGAATGGAAAAGTTTAATGGCAAGAATTATCAACATTAGAGAATATAGATAGAGGATTATCTGTATTAGAAAGATCTATACTTACCGTTAAGTGGGATTGCAAAGAAGCCCAAAGACATGGATGATGAAGAATGGGAAGTTCTTAATAGAAAGGCTCTGGGGTCTATAAGATTGAGTCTGGCATCTACTGTGATATCTAATTTATTACAAGCAAATACAATGGTAGAGTTGATGACTAATTTAGCAAATTTGTATGAAAAACCCTCAGCTTCAAATAAGGTATATCTTATGAAGCAGTTATTTAATTTGCACATGCAGGAAGGTGGATCTGTATCTAATCATCTAAATGATTTCCATGAAATTGTGAATCAATTAAGTTTAGTCAATATTATGTTTGATGATGAAATTAAATCTCTTTTAATATTATGTTCTTTGCCTGAAATCTGGCATAGCTTAGTAATGGTAGTTAGTAATACTGCATCTGCTTTGAATATTTTAAAAGTAGAGGATGTTGTTAGTGTGATCTTGAATGAGGAAATTTGTAGGAAAAGCACAGAAGAAACATCAGGAAATGCTTTAAGTTTTGAGAGCAGGGGAAGGCAAAAAGAGAAGATCAAGAGGAGATCAAGGTCTAAGTCAAAGGTGAGAGGTAGATCCAAATCTAGAAATGGCAGGAAGCCACAATGCTGGAATTGTGGAAAGATGGGGCACATAAGTAGAGATTGATAGTCAAAGCCTAAGGAGGACAATCAACACGAAGGAAAAGAAGAATCAAAGGTTGCAGGTATTGCACAAGATGCTTTAATATTCTCTTTGCATAATAATATAGAATCTTGGGTGTTAGATTTTGGTGCATCTTTTCATGCTACCCCCAATAGAAAATATTTTAGTGACTATGTCCATGGAGATTTTGGAATAGTGCACTTAGGGGATGATGAGCCTTATAAAATTATTGGCAAAGGAAAAGTGCAGCTGAAAATGTAGAATGGAAACACATGGGTGTTGAGAGATGTGATGCATGTTCCTAGCTTGAAGAGAAATTTGATTTCTGCAGAAAAGTTAGGGGATGAGGGTTGTACAATAACTCTCATAGCTGAATCTTGGAAGGTGACCAAGGGTGCACTTGTAATGGCCAGAGGTAAGAGAGTAGGTACTCTCTATTTATGTAATTGTGTTACTAATATTTCTCCTTCTGTATTATCTACTTCAGATGTGGATGCAAAATTGTGGCACTCAAGGCTTGGCCACATGAGTGAGAAAGGAATGTCAATTCTTAAGTCAAAAGGTAAGCTTTCAGATTTGAAAAGCATAGACTTGGATTTTTGTGAGCATTGTGTGTTTGGAAAACAGAAGAGGGTGAGTTTTCTCAAGACTGGGTCAACAAAGAAGAAGCATAAGTTGTAGCTTTTTCACATAGACGTGTGGGGACTGGCTCAGGTTGCTTCTATTGGAGGATCAAATTACTATGTTTTGTTCATAGATGATGCTACAAGAAAGGTATGGGTCTATTGTATTAATAAAAAATCTAATGTATTTGAGACTTTCAATATTTGGAAAGCTATGGTTGAGAATGAAATAGGCAGAAGATTGAAGTGCCTGAGATTTGAAAATGGTGGTGAGTTCTACAGTTTTAAGTTCAAAAGTTATTGTTATATTCATGGAATACGTAGGCAAAGGATGGTTCCAAGGACACCTTAATAGAATGGAGTTGCTGAAAGGATGAACAGAATAATCATGGAGCATGCAAGGTGTATGAGATTTCATGCTGGTTTGCCCTTAGAGTTTTGGGCAGAAGCTGTGGATACTGTAGTGTACCTAATTAATAAAGGACCCTCTACAGCTCTAGATGGTGGAATTCCAGAAGAGGCATGGATAGTTAAAAAGGTAGATCTCTCATATCTCAAAGTTTTTGGTTGTGAAGCCTTTGTGCACGTTGATAAGGAAAATAGAAAGAAGCTGGATGCTAAGTCTATGAGGTGCACATTTATTGGCTATGGCTCTGATGATTTTGGATTCAAGTTTTGGAATCTAGGAACTAACAAGATAATTAGGAGCCGTGATGTTGTTTTCAATGAAAAAGTGATGTATAGTGATCAGCTTAGGAAGATGAATCAATTTGGGCAGAGCAATGGAGAATTGGACGAGGTGACGGTCCAAAATGAGCTCGCAAGAAAAATTTATCACAAACAAGAAAACACAGAGATCGACGTCGATCAAGCAAGAACCGACATCGACAATACAGGAACTGATGTCAGTCACACAGTGACCGACGTCAGCCAGGAAAGAATCGACGTTGGTCAGGCAGAACTGATGTCGACCAGTAACAGGTCTAGAAGTAACTGAGGTTGGTCACTGTTAGAGAATTTGGCCGGACAGCGTGTTGTGAATGAGTCTCAAATGCCCATCAGGAGATCAGAAAGGGTAAGTAAACCTCCAATTCAATATTCCCCTTCATTATTTTATTTATTACTAACTGATGGTGGAGAACCAGAGAGTTTTGAAGAAGCAATACAGGTGGAATCCAAGAATCAGTGGGAGCATGGCATGGTTGAGGAAATGGAGTCCTTGAGAGAGAACCAAACACGGGATTTGGTTGAGTTGCCAGCTAGTAAGAAGACATTGAAGAACAGATGGATCTACAGGTTGAAGGAAGGTGAGAATGGAAAGATGAGATATAAGGCCAGGTTGGTAGTGAAAGGATTTGCACAAAAGCCAGGTATTGATTTTGGTGAGATTTTTTCTCCTGTTGTTAGAATGACTTCTATATAGATTGTATTGTCTTTAGTTGCTATTGAGGATTTGCATCTTGAGCAGCTTGATGTTAAGACATCATTTCTTCATGGAGATTTGGATGAGAAAATATATATGGATCATCCAAAAGGATTTGAGGTCAAAGGTAAGGAGAAGTTAGTGTGCAAATTAAAGAAAAGCTTGTATGGCCTCAAGCAAGCTCCTAGACAGTGGTATTTGAGATTTGACAAGTTTATGACTGAGCATGGCTACAGTAGGTGTCAATCTAACCATTGTGTGTATTTTAAGAGATTGGATAATGGTAGATATATTAACTTGTTGTTGTATGTAGATGATATGCTGGTTGCAGGATCACACATGCAGGATATCTCTGAGCTTAAGGTGAAATTAGCTCAAACATTTGCCATGAAGGATTTGGGAGCAACAAAGAAAATCCTTGGCATGAGCATTAAGAGAGATAGGAAAAATCATAGGTTGATTTTGTCTCAAGAGGATTATGTGGACAAGGTGTTGAAACAGTTCAATATGCAGGATGTAAAACCGATAAGCACACCTTTGGCTAGACATTTTAAATTGAGTAAAGAACAATGTCCTAATTCACATGATGAGGTAGAGTACATGAGTAGAGTTCCATATTCTTCTGTAGTAGGGATTTTAATGTATGTAATGGTGTGTATTAGACCAGATATTGCCCAAGCAGTGGGAGTTGTAAGTAAGTATATGGCCAATCTAGGGAAGGAGCACTGGAAAGCAGTTCAGTGGATCCTTAGATATCTGAGAGGAACCAGCAGTAAGCATTTGTGCTATGGAGGTTTAGATACTTCTCTACATGGTTATGTAGATTCAAATATGGTAGGTGATTTGGATGGTAGAAGAAGCACCACAGAATATGTTTTCACTATAAGTGGAATGGCGGTTAGCTAGATATCAAAGTTGCAGAAGGTTGTTGCCTTGTCAACTACAGAAGCAGAATATATTGCAGTCACGGAGGCTAGCAAAGAGATGATATGGATGACACGGTTCATGGAAGAGCTTGGAAAGGAGCAAGAGAGTTGCAGACTATACAGTGATAGTCAGAGTGCAATCCATTTGGCTAAGAATTTAGCCTTTCATTCAAGAACAAAGCATATACAGCTTAGGTACCACTTCATAAGATAGGTATTGGAGGATGGTGAGTTGAAGCTGGAGAAGATCCATATAGATAAGAATCCTGCGGATATGTTAACCAAGCCGGTTACAAAGGAGAAGTTGAAACTTCATTCAACTTCTGTTGGTCTTCATGATTGAGTTGAAGATGGAGGAGCTAGAAGATGTTGTTGTACAGGCACTGGTGCAGCTGTTTATCTCCAAGCGGGAGATTTTTAAGGTGTGGAGCTAAAATATTTACCAAAGGAGCGCATTGTAGAAGTTACAGGTTTACACAATTACCAACGTCAGTCAGGAGTGACCGACGTCGGTCAGGATCAGTTCAGGAGATGCTGGCATCGGCAAAAATTGGCTAATGTCGGTCATAGGCAAATAGGCAAGAACCGATGTCAGTTACCTATGCATCCAAAAAGCTATTTCCGTGGATAGAACTGAGTGTTTGCATGATGGGATTAAGTGGTAGTCTTAAGTCTGCGTCTCTATTATTAGTAAGACTATTTTAGAGCTTTTGTTTAAGAGGCATAACGGTTGGTTGTTAAATGCATGCTCATGTTTCCTAATTCTTATATAATAGGATAGATCTTCTTAGCTTATTGTATGATTAGTGTTGAATAGTACAAGATATTGTAAGATAGACAATTCAAGGTGTGAATTGTGATTGTACTTGAGAGAGAGAGCTCTTGAGGGAAAGAAATCTAGAGAGAGATCTGTACATCTGAGAGAGGTGTGGAAGAAAAGAAGTTTCTTCAATTGTATTCCTTCTGTAAAGAGTTTAATACAAGTTTTTAGGGTGGTTTCTTGTATCTCTTCTTCTTGCTATATTTCTGATTCTAGTTGCTTTCATTTCTGGTTTAATTTCGTATTTATTGCTTTCATAGTGTAATCAACATTGTTGGTTGATCCCCAACACCAACTGCTTGAGATTGGCTTATAATAATTCAAATTTAGACATTTGAATTTTGGTCTTATTGACATGGTCGATTATGTCAAATGACTGAAATGGACTTAGAACAGAGGAAGGGAGTTCATCTTTCTAGTTTTTGAGAGGGGGAAGATTGATCTATGAAGTTGAAGTAGAAGGTGCAGAGATGTTTGATATACTTACCTTTTTATTACTCACTGGGTCCTTTGGCTGAAAAGGTAGATAAGTTCCTCATTTGGCAATTGAGATTACAGGCTAAGAATTTTCCTCTATTTTTCCTTTATCAGCTTGCTAGGCTGACTAGTTCTGGGATTGGGTGAATACAACATATGATCCATCAACTGCATCTCCTTTACCTCTAGGTTCATCTTGGTAATTCAAGAAACTAATGTTGGATTTTCTAGCTAATTCTTCTTGGCTTTCTACAAGGATATCAACGTCATTTTTTTGGTTCAATTTAGGTTAGAAAGAGAAATCCGATATATCCAACTACTAAATTGGTTGGGGGTGCTTCAATGGCAAGTTTCCCCTATGGGGGAGGAAGATGATTTGGCTATCCTTGATTTTTGGAAACATTGCCTTGGTATGACTAATTGGGAATGTCCTTCTTGGCATATCTTTATACAAAGGAGCTGAATATATCCCTTATGATATTTACTTCTTGAGAGCTAACAACTCATTTGCCAACTTTTGCACCATTAGATCAGTGGTACCTGTAGATGGATATTCAGAAGATGAAGAAGATTTACCTCTGTTAGGATCTCTCCTTATATTTCTTGCCAAGATAAGGTCATCTTCCACCTCAGTGGCCAAATCTTGCGCTGCATTAAGGTCTATTTGGCTAGCAGGTCTCAGCAAAAAACTCACTTTAGGCAACTAAGATTTGATGAAGAAACATTTGAGGTTTTCAAGTGTTGGTTGAGTAATTGTAGGAATCTTGTTCCTCAATTTGTTGAACTTGGCTATGAAATCCCTCTAGGCTCATGAGGCTCCTTCTTCATTTGTGTGAGTTGAGCTAGCAAGTCATGCACATATTTTGTAGGCTTGAATTTGGCTTCAAATTTAGCTTTGAGAGTGTTCTAGTCAGTCACAGTCTGGGCTTGCAGATGATAGAACTAGTTTGTAGTAGCACATTGTAAAGTTTCCATGAACAACCTGACTGCTACATCCTCATACTCCACACCTATCATGCCACAGGCTATGCTGAAGGCTACAATATGTTCATCAGGATGAGCCTTCCCATCACCATAGAACTTGGGGAAATTTTTCCTTGAACTACATGGTAGCTCATGTAGAGGTGGAGTTAAATTGACTGGGCTAAAAGAGTTACCCCAAGGACCTTGAACTGCCATTGTATGACTATGGAAAGGTGGGATAATAAATATCAGAGGGGTAATTTTGACAAAGATTTATTAATAGCAGAAATGGAGGCTTTGCCTGGTAATGGAGACTTGACTTTAGTAGGAGGAAAGATCTTGGTTCGTTGGAGGCGAGATGGTTTAGGAAATAGATCAAAATTACTTTGCTGTACCAAATAGAATATAGGGTCAACAATACATTTAGCCCTTTGACTTCATGTATATTATGGATCTACCAGAGTGTAAAAATAAAAATGAAAAAGAACTGACACTGCTTTAGCTTGAAGCTTGAGGGTTCAAACTGTGTGTTCTTCCATAGCAGGATTAATGGATAAGGATATAATGATAATGAGTAAGACACAGGTGATGTTTCAATCTAAAGCTTGAGCCTCCAAATTACTGTGTCCCTAGCGGAGTCACCAAAAACTATTGGGTAAATATTTTGTCAATCAACTAATTGATGAGAAAAATAGGTCTCTTTAACCATATCATAGGGAAATTGGTCAGCCAAATGTGCAAATTTACTACATAAAAAGGGGAAAAAACTCTCTTCTCATCAAGGGGAGGTTCCCTGTAAATATGTAGGAGCTATATACTATATATATAAGTAGAAAATAACACTCAAGGGTAGGATAAACCATCCATCTCTCTTTTTTCAGAAATGATGTTCACAAATCAAAGGATAAATCCTAATGAAATGATAGAAGGCACTCCTCTTCTTTCAGAAGTGACATTAAGAAGACAAAAGGAACCTTTTAGGTGGTGACAAGTAACTGTAATAGGGCGCAGTAACATAGCAGGATGAAATGTAGCACAAAGTCTCCACCTCAACTGCCAAAGAGTGAAATACAAAGGATAATGAGGGCACAAAGTCATCCCAAGACCCTTTACATAGGAATAGAAATAAAACACATTAAAGGCAATTGTGGGGGCATAAAGTCTCTCCATAGTTGGCTTTAAGACACCTTTTTTATTATTTTCACTGATTCTGCTTATTCAATTAAATGGACAAAAAATGTATTAAAGAAATAGACATAAGAATAATTTACCCAACAACCAAGCTATTCCATCACAAAGTCTAAAAATTCACTTGTTCTCTTATTCAAATAAAAAAATATGATCAACAATTTGAGCTCAAAGTCTCACTAATGCCTTTCAATTTGGGCAGAGTTTTGTTTTTGATAACAGAAAAAGAGATCCTCTTAAAACAATAAGAGAGAATCCTATATATATTGCTCCAAGAAAGACTTGGGAATTTTGTTTCACAAAAATGGCTTACGATGCATTCAATGCCTTTAATGCATTTTAAATTTTGTTAATGGGCTATGCTAGAATCCAGCATCAATTTTTAATATAGGCCACCTGATGTGTTTCTTGATGTGTGCACAGTTGTTCGCTCTAATCAATGTAGAAAAATAGGCCACACCATTAAATATTTGTGCTTTCTAATGTCCACCTAGTGGACTGATTTACATTCTAGAAACATCTCCCATGCACAGATGTTTCTAATCCTTCTTCATCATTCCCCCTTTCCTGGCTGTATTTTGCCCTTTTTTGTGTGCTCTGAGCTCTCAGGCTATCTCTTTGGCTTATCGTTAAATTTGTTCATGGGGTCTGTGCTTAATTTTGCAAAGATTAATAGTTATTCATTGCCACAAATTTGATGTCTTTGGGTTTGTCATCATTTGAAAGCCAACGGCTACTTGGTTGCCCTGAATTTGATGGCTATGGGCCCGTCATCCTCAGTAATTCCTTTGTGTCTTTCCCATTTTATCTGGTTGTTTTCCACTTATCTCAACAAGTGACACATGGTGTGTTTTGATGTGAAATAGGTGAGGACATGTGGCAACATATACTTAACTTATAGAGGCTTTAGATGTCTTTTGAGAGTCATATGGAGGATGACATGTGGTGGCTTCTGTTGAGCTTATAAAAGCACTGTAGAAACATTTGGGACTCTTTTGGATCCACATGGATACAAACACTCGTCACACTCTGCTTGACCTTAGCACCTCACCCGAGAACCACCATAGTCTTTACTCAATAAAAATAATAAGCTACATATTTTTTTGCTTGGCAGGCTCCACTGAGCTTTGTAGATGACATGTGGCACATTCCACTAATTTAAGAGTTATTAGAAACTGTGTCCCGATGACGACACTTGGCAGCTTCCAATTCAAATTTATAAGGGACACGTGGTAGCTTCCACTACACTTTGTAAGGGACACATGGTGGCTTCCATTGCACTTTGAGGTTTGATCTTTCCGAGAGGGAACTTTCCCTTTGGGGTTTTGAGAAACGGTCCACTTTCCTTGGTGAGAGCCTCCCGCAAGGGTATCTACCCTTCAGGTGGTCTTGGGATGGCCTTGAAGCTTTAATTTTCTTGGTGGGATTTTGCTGCTCTTTTCCTTCAAAAAAAAGTATGAAGGAATTCCTTCAGACAATTTGTCTAAAGGAAATCTTCTTTCACTTTGCCTTAGTCAATTTTCTATCGAGTTCTTGCCTTCGGGCATTCTTCCTAGGTGAATTTCTTTAGACATTTTGTCTAAAGGAAATGGTCCTTAACAACTTTGCCATGGGAAATTTTTTGAAGGAATTCCCTGTGTCTGCCTTTGATCACTACCCTCCACAAGGGCACTCAGCTTGGTTCACTACCCTCTGCAAGGGCACTTTTTCCTTTGGCTTTGGGGAAGCCCCTTGAAACTGTCGATTAAACCAACGTTGGTTCAATGGTTCAATCTTGCATTTGAAGCCATATTTTTGTCTAAGTCTTTTGATCACTTTAAACTGATTAAACCCATTAAACCATTAAACCCATTGAACCTTGTTGGTTCAAGCTTCAATGGTTTAATGGTTCAATGGTTCAATAACTTTCTTGTGTTCCACTCATTCACTTGACCACTTGAACCAAACGCTTTGAACCAAATCATGTTGAACCATAAACTTTGAACCAAATGGTGTTGAACCAAATGCTTTGAACCTTTTAAACCATTGAACCCATTGAACTTTTGAACCAAAGTGGTTCAATGGTTCAAGCCTTCTTCTCTCTGGTAAGTGTTTTGAAGCTGTTGAACCTAGAAGTGGTTGAACTTTGAACCTTGACAAATGCACTTAACTCTTGTTGATGACATTGAACCTTTGAACCCATTGAACCCTTGAACATTTTTGGTTCAAGGTTCAATGGTTTAATGGTTCAATGGTTCAAACACTGCATAGAATCTTGCTAATGAACTCTTTTGGTTGAACCAAGGCATCAAACCAATCCTGAAAATGACTAAGTGTTGGAAACTTGTTATTTTGATTGAATTCGCCTGTAGAAGCCTTTGAACCTATTGAACCTACTAATTTCAATCATGTTGAGTCCATAGAAACATATCTATAGAGTTCATAGATTTAAGCCTATAGAGTCCATATAAATGAGTCTGTAGAACTGGTGGAGTCCATAGAAATGAGTCCGTAGAACTTAGCCTGTGAAGTCTATAGAACTGAGTCCGTAGAACTTGAAAAATCTTGAAAAATGGAGAATTTGAATGCTCAGAACAATTTTTAAAAAGGGAAAAGAGGATTTTGGTCTATTGAACCAGAAATTTTCATATGTTGTCTAAAAATAAGCTGACATTTTTGGGGACAACATAGTGGATGCTCAAGCACTTGTTGTAGCTGGATGTTTCCACTATCTATCAAAACTATCTTTGTAGGTTTTATTGATTTAATTTACTACATATTTTTCCTACCTATCAAGTTATTTTTTTAGTAATTTCTTAGCCTCAGTCATGTGTGTAGATTCATATTTAGTCCTCCTTTGTCTTGAAACCCTAGATCCAGTTTCAAAATTTTATTGACTTATAAAAATGGGTTATAAAAATGGGTTGTGTATACCCAAGCACACCCCATTGAGTGGTTGATCATTTCCAACATTTTAATACTCTGAAGAGGATTCAAACCACATGTAACTCTCCCAAATATGTGTATGTGTTCTCAATAGTGTTCTACTAGAATGTAATGCATAGCTTTAGATTTTAAAACTTGAAAATATGCAACTATGATGTTAAAATTAATGTTCAAACTTGGATTTTGGATTATTGCCTTAAGCCATTTTCACATTTGGGAACTTTTGGATGTAGTCCCAAGGATGGGCAAATGTATTTTTTAATTTGTAAATGAAATGATAGATAAAATCTAGATATTAATGGAATTAGACTTGATGGGCATATATAAATGACTCTTTGGATAATTCCCACCATAACTAAAATTTGAAACATGTGAGCCCACCCAAGTGAGGGTTTAGAATATTAAAAAAAGCCTTTTTAGAAACTTGTGACACTGTTGGTAATGGTAGACACTACCATTAAGTGGTAGCATTAGACTATTGTAACATTACCTAAGAAGGAAGGAACAATGATATAAAATATGGTAACTTTATTCTTAGGATGATTAAACATTATGGAAGAAACTAGGGTAATCATGTATATAAATGAAAACAAGTTGAGAGGGCCAAGTCTATAGATAGATGAATGGTTAAGAGATAAATTGAGTAAGATTCACATGTATGCACAACTCATGTATGTCAAAAATAGCTCAAAATTGATTTTTCCAAGTGTCTGATACCAAATTAATGTGTCTAAAGATACTTCCCTTTTAGTATAATATTGAAAATACTAGATTAAAAGGATAAAATACATATATTTGGTACATGTTCTTAATTTAATTAGATGTTAATAGGTATGTCCCATATATCAATCTTGTTCCATTCAAAAATATACAAGGAAACATGTAGAAATCAATGCCCATTCATTATAATAATTGTGAAGTAATATAAATCATTTAAATATTTGAAATTGAAAAAGTAAATAATAAATACACCTCTAGGTATGTGATCAAAGCTTCCCTCTAAATTTATTGGAGAATGGGGTGATTATTACATAAGAGATGACACTTGTTAAAACCATAGGTTGATAAGATAGAATCCTCAACCCTCATTGGATACTAACAAGTGTTAGTAATTGATCATTAAAAAAACCTCAATTTCACTCCTCAAAATATCACCATAATTGTTTTGGTGGAATCCCCTAATAGGTTCATATGCAAAGTGTGGATCTTTGTACTTGGATCATATGTAAAATGTGGAACATGATATCATGTTTATATGTAAAATTTGGAACCCTTCATCAAGTCTGTATGTAAATCTAAAAAACTATGATTCAATGTCTACAAACAAATTTTACAATTAAAGTGATTACATATTACCATTATTTACTCTTTAATAAAAAATGAAAAGTGTGTGCATGAATAACCTACATGCCCTAAAATATTATACATCAATACTTTAATTTTATATAATGCAATTATTTTTATGTCACTTTATTCAATATAATAAATCTAATAACTTACTCAATCTAACCCATGTAACTTGATAAATTTGTTCAATTTGATCCATGTAATATGTCTCATTATGTCATAGAATATGTCACTTGATTTTCTTAGTCCTGTGAAATGTCACACATAGGCCTTGTGTATACACACAAATTTTTTAAATTTCAACATTTACCAATGCTTTCTCTTGCATTAACCTATCAATATTAAATCTCCCTAAGTACATGCCTTAAAGGGTGTATGAAAAAGGGTTGGATGGGCCTTAGGTGCTTTGTGAGAAATGTTACTATCTAGATATCATTCTTACATATAATTTAATTTCCTCAAGTATGATTTCCCACTTGCCTCCCTCCATCCTATCTAATCCATCTATATCATTACCCATGTTTCCTACTCCATCGACTTGGTTGAATGTAGTCTATCTGACACATGTCCCTTCCCCATATCAACTTGGTCGATATATTCTTGAATGTGTAGCTTTACTTTCACTAGTATTTTGGCCTAGCCAATGTACTTCAATGTCAACTAACCCATTTAAAACTACATCCTGATGGTTTGATGGTATCATCCTAAATTTTAAGATGGGTTTGGATTATTTATCACTATAAATATAAGTCACCCTTTTATTACAACTTATCATATACATTAATTTTTCTATAATTTTTCTTGCACTTAGGTCCTAATTCACACTTGGAGGAGTTACGATTAGAATATTGTCTTGAAGGAAGTTTATCTTGTGAAAGTATTGGAGATATAATAGGGGAAGTCATTGTGAGTATTCTTAGGTCTTCTACCAACCATTTGAGGCCTCCAAAACCATAAAAAATATATTTCAAAGTTAAATTGTCTAAAGGGGAGATTGAGGTTGGATGGGTCCTCTTCAAGGTAAGTATATTCTAACCCTAGCTCTTTCCTTTGTTTCATTTAGTAGATATAATTTTTTTGTTTCTTAGGGAATGCATGTGTGTGTTTAATTTTTTAATATTTATCTACAATTATACTTAGTGTGTCTATAATATTTTTTGAACTTTCCATTCATCTATTTTAGTTAGCCTAAGTCCCCATTTTCCTATCATGGATCCTTACCCATTTTTATTATTCTAACCCTTCCCCTTTAGTTTAGTTTAATTTACTTACACAAATAATTACAATGCTTGTTTAATATTGAATACTTACATACAGATATATTTAGAGATATTTCATTGTGTCATAGTCCTAAAGTATTTGTAACCCTTTCCTTTTATAATGGTGTTGTAGGTGCTCATCTTGTCAGGTTTGTATATCCATTGGTCACTACTTGAACATTGAGTATCATTGGGTTCTCTTTTATTAACCTTATCCATATCTATATAATTATATATAGAATAGTTACAAATTGATCCTAACCCATTGCATACATTTTGGTAAACCTAACTTGAATCTTACCATTATCTTTACTCATTTAGCTAATTATATCAAACAACTCAATACAATTATGTTTTAGTTTTTATTCTCAACCAATTGTATTGAACAACTTGATACGTTTCTATCATAGTCTTCATTCTCAGCGAATTGTATCAAACATCTTGATACAATCATGTCATAATTTTCATTCCCATAAATTGTATCAAATAGATCAATATATTTCTTTTTCTGCCACATTTTTCCAGCTAATTGTATCAACCAAACATGATATAGTTCTTTCTTCAAACCTATTTTCTAGTCAACTATATTAAATAGATGTGATACATTTATTGTGCCATATTTTTCTCTTTTTGAGTTAACTATATCAACCAAATGTGATATAGTTATTGTAGATCAAGAATCTAAGGGAGGTTATTCAATTGTTAGTGGATAAATTCAAAACAAATTAAAGACATAAATTTTCAAGCCCAATCCTTAGGTTGAGTTATGTGATTGACAAACAAAAAATATAAATTGGAAAGATAAAAATAACACTTTTACCTCCCTTGAATATATGTTTAAAAATAAATCTAAAATGGTTGATCTTGGCTTATTGATGTATAAGTATTCATATATGCTTGAATCCTATTATGGGGAACACCTCTCATTGTCTACACTTGGTCTTGGCTTTGGCTTGGCATGAGAGAGAAAGATAATTGATGAAGCTTCTTAGAATAATCCAATATAGTAAGTTTACATTAGGAAGATTCCTTTAAATGAGAGGTGGAAGGGTTCTATTTATATATTACCTAAACTAATATGAACCATTCATATCATACTAATATGGAGGGTTGAGGATAAATCCTCAAATCCGTGATTACACCTCTAGATTGTGTAAGATATGTTGTTTATGGCCTTTTTGGAGTATGGAAGGCACATTGGAAGAAAGTGCATTAATTTTTCATCTTGAGTGTGTAAGAGGGGTGTAAGAGATGTAAGAATGTGTGTAAGTGGCCATGTAATAAGCCACCTTACCCACACTCCACTCCATTCCATTGACTTGCCCTTATGACATCACCTATGTGAGGCCATAATTCAATTTTATATTTTTGGAAATTAAGTTATTCCAAAAGCATGAAATTTTTTATTAGAGGAATGATTAGGATAATTAATCAAGGTGATTAATTTGGAATTAGGAGAAACAGTAAGTTCATAATGTTTCTTTGTAAATTAAGTGTTCACTTAATTAGCTTGAAAAGACACTTGAAAATGGATGATTTAATTTAGATTAACTAGATAAAATAAATTATGTAAGATGATATTTTACCCCAATTAGGGATGTATGAATATTATTTATGTTTAAAATAATAATTGTGTTTGTAAATTGGGTATAGTTGGATATTTTTGGTTAAACTTGCATGTGGTTGCATAACGTTATTTTGAATGTAGTTTAGATACATAAGTGGTTAAAATGAAGTGTCTATATTTTGCCCCTATTTGAGGTGTTGTGTGACACTAAGCACAATAACATATTTTTAAATATTGAAAAATCCATCTATAATAAATTTGATATTACTTGAATAATGATGTCTTCACTCTTCTTTTTTTGTAATTTTACAAGTGAGTAAACTCAGTTTGATGCCCTACAGGTCACTTGATTAGCCTAGGCTGAAACCTCAAGGTTTATATTGGGGAATATGTTTAAATAGACATGCCCTTGAAAAAGAGAGGGAGAATATAGAATGAAATATTTTGATCATAATAATTTCCCCTAGTAGGGTGTATTTTATCATGGATACAAGGAGCTTCCCTAGTAGGGCAAATTTGATCATGGATATAAGAATTTTCCCCAATAGGGAGAATTTTATCATTGATCAATATCAATGGTTTTATGAAGTGGTGCTTATTTTATATTTGAGAAATTATTAATTGGTTGGTTGATAGTAGATAAGGAGATCTATTTCTTTATCATTACTAATTAGACTTCCAACTTCTTGATTTTTCATATAACACAAAATGGTATGCACCATGATATAAACACCATGATGAGTATGCCATAATATACATAAGGACCAAACCTTAATTATAATAAATGTGAAAATAATACACCAATGATAGAAACCATGATGACAATGTTTTCAAATGCTAATGGATGGACTCACAGATAACTATGTGATAGAAAGCACCACAATAATGGCCCTACCGACATAATGAACTAAGTCAAGGTAAAAATATAAAATGGAAATAAATAAATAATATCAAAAAATAATAAAACAAAATCTAAAATAAAAGCAATATAAAGCATCTAGTTTCTCAAAAAAAACACACCAAGAACAATCAAAGATAATCATGTTGAACCATCTAACAAACAAACCATAAGCATTATGTGAATCATTTGTGCATGTGTGAATGTAAGGTGTTACTCTTGGGTACTTGGAAAAGTGATAGGATAATATGGGAACTTGGAATGAAAGGGGGGGATATAATAAAAAGGAAGGGGTGGCCGAGATGACTCCAAATGCCCCAAGAAAGTATACACTACCTACATAGTCCTAAGGACTTCAAGCCAAATGTAGTTATCCTAGGGATATGGGATGAAATAAAAATAATTATAAGTAGTATTTTTTATATTTTTAAACCTAGGATCACTTTTAAATTTCTTTATTACACTTATTATGATGTCAGGTCCCTTACATGTCTTGATAATTCAAGATAAGACCCAGCCTGCACATAGTCCTTAAAGTGAATTATGTTATGGAATTTTTGGAAGGATGGTATGTGATAACTAAATATGTTAGAAAGATATAAATGAAGTGTACAAGATGATGATAATTTATTATCACCTATAAGCATTGAACCCTATAGGAACTTTAAAACCTCAAGTGCAACCCTGTAATTTCACCCTATGAAGGTCATTTTCTCAATTTATAATGCAACATGTGCTAAAAGGATGGAAGATAAAAGTGTGATAACATTTATTAGGTCTTGAGGATTATTTTTAATCACTATATTTATATGCACTAGATCATTCCTACATCAACCATGCTAAAAAATGAGACCTTGGGGTTTTTCAGGGGTTTAAGACCACCTAATGGTATTAATGATTGTTTATAAATATGAGGGAAATAATTTAAGAACCAATGACACAAATATTAAGTCCATTATACCCCCTTATTTTTCTCATAATCTCAATCCATGACTCTCTATCTTTTGTCCATATTAAGTGTATTAATTTGACCATTTTTAGTCTTCCAAGAGGTTGACTAAGGTTATGATGCAAGTTTTGGTCTTTCATGACTTATAAAAGATGGATATTCATGGATATGACTGATGGGATGTGATGAGACACTTTTAATATGTTTTCACCTAAAAGTGGATCCTCCAATTCTGTATAAGTGCCTTAACTACTTTCAAAAGAATGATTCTCTCTCATTTAGATGTCAAACCTAAAAAAATTATATCATCTAGCATTATTGACATAAAAATTAGATAACTCCTTCAAAATATCTAAAAAGTGTATTTGTATGGACTTTTCATCTTGGATAGCTTTGACATGCATTGGACTTAACTACATGTACTTTTCCTTTATATGACACTTTACCTAAAACTTTATAAATTAACCTTCACTTCTCCTAACAAGTTTAAAGTGTTGATTCAATGTGGTCAAAGCATGAGATGAGATTGAGAGACACCTAAGAGTCTATGACACATTTTAGATAAAAATATTCATGTTCCTTTTATAACTAGACTATCACAAGACAAATATAATACATACCTTAAAATTATCAAAACAACCTTTAAATATGCTAATAAGGCCTTATAAAGACCATTGAAAGAACTCACAATACATATAAGGGATAAAAGCAAGGATATTAATACATGACAACTCAAGTTTTAAACTATAGGGGCTGATGTTTTTTCCCTATGGGTAAAAATGGTCAACAATTTATCAATTCATAAGGGTAGCATGTCTACTATGCTTACCAGACTAGTAGCTTTGTCTTCCATTAGGTAATGGAGTCACTTGAAATTAATTATTGATTGATATGGAACATTGAAACTAACTGAAAGACCTTGAAATAAATGAAATATTTGATTCACCCTCCCAAACACATAAATACAAATAACAACACACACAACAAGGCTAAAACAAGACAACACACCAAAATTGTGCTACTAAAGCACTTAGGGAAAAAAATCTTAAAAAAACTACTGAAAATAAATAATCTTGAGACATTTTCCTCCCGGATCAAAAGGAAAATTTATTCAAAATCTCTCTCCATGACATATGCAATGATGTGGAGCAAGTTGTTCCTTGGACACAATTCTTAGTGGAGTAATCTTCTTTCTTGCCAACTTATTTGGCACACTCCCAATTGAGATATCATTAATAAACATCTTTTCAATGAAGATATACTCATCATGTGACTCAATATCCTTCTCATGATGCTTTTTTATGTTTGAAACTACCTCCAACATGACCATCTCTTAGATTATAGGATAAACATCACCTTTAGCTTCTAAAATATGCATGAAATGATGTATTTGATCTTGAATGATCTCTTGTATATTCCCACTTTATTTCTCAAATAAGATATCAGCCTCAAAATCATCCTCAATCTATCCAATAAGAGGTATATACCCTTGAATGGCCTTAAATTTATTACAAATATTCAAGCATTATTTACACATATCATCTTTAAACCCTTCATGTTGATTTGATAAGGTATGTTGTATGTGATTATTTTCAAAAGGACATATCTCCATCTCCTTCCTAGCTACTATCATATGATCATGAACTTCATGATGATTTATTGAAATGTCACCAACCATTATTGAATTTGTACTTTTCTCCTCAAAGGTAATTGGTTTATGTTCATTAGGGACCTTTGCAATCCCACTCAAGTCATCATCATGTTGGCTTATGGAACCTTCAACATCAAGATTAGCTAAAACCTGATTTTTAAGATTAAATACAATTGGACCTTCTTATTGAAGTATGATATCAAGGACATCTTCTATAAATTCATCCACTACTACAATCTCATGTTCAATTTCTCTTCTATGTTCTAGTAGTTATTCACTTGGAAGCACTATGAATAAAACAACATGAAAATCTTGAATAGTACCTAAAATAAACTAATCTTGGTCCTTATTTTGATGTTCATGAAGTCCACTAGGGATCCCTACATCCTCCTTACTCTCTGCTACAACATGAAGACCAAAATCTTTCTTACTTTGAGGAAGATCACCTTATTTTTCACCCCTAAATACTGACTTGTGTTTATCTTCACCAAGAGGTATCCTAATGATGATTTCTTCATCAAATTCACTTGAATTATCTTCATCATCTACAACTACATCTTGATCTTTTCCATTTATCTCCCATAGGCTAGGTTATTCTTAAATAAGGGGGATGGTGGGAGGGAAAGGGAGTTCATTTATTTGAGAGGGAGTATGAGGCATGATAAGCTTCTCATGAATAGGCTGTAGAATCTTGATGGAAATAGGATAATATAGGGAGTCTCCAAGGGGGGGATTTTTTTTAAAGTTTCTTTATTCTACTCCTTCCACTTGGAAACCACTTTATTAAAGTCTAAATTATCTTTATCCTCATGGATATATTGGGCTTGAGGGATGGGTGAGGAGAAAGTGGAGCTATGGAAGGTTTAGTATTTTGAATAGGTATAGGATTTTATTTTTAATTCCAACTAGGAATCTCCCTTAACTCAACTTGAGGATGGTCAATGCATTTGTGAGGATAAAGATAACAAGAAGGATGATAATGGATACAAGTGGGATCTTGAAACATCTGATCCAACTCAATTTATTATCTTTCCCAAGTATCTATCTTCTCCAATAAAAATGTACACAACTCACCCCTCTCTAATAGATCATTATAGGAGATAAATGTAACTTGAAAAATCCCAATCACTTCTCATATTGAGAAGTTTAACAAACCCTTTTTTCTTAGGCTATTATCTTATTCTCCATCTCAATCATTCCATATTGATAAGCTTGGAAATATACTAGAGGAGGGGGATGAGGATATCATGTTTGAAAACAAGGCTATTCATATGCATCGTCATATCCATGTGGGGGGATTGTAGGCAGATCATATGATTGATATGGATCATAAGGAGGATAAGAGTGATACTTTTGATAGTAATGAGGGTAAAAATATTGATAAGGCTATTTAGGCATATAGTTAGGGTCATATGAGGGGAAATTGGAATAATCATAGGATTGATATAAATCATCATATTATTGATAAGTATCAATAAACTACTGGTATGTCCCATTAGAGGACTGATGAGGCTCATGAAAGGGTTGATAAGGATCATGGTGAGGTTGATAAGGAGTACCATAGGCTTGAGATGCCTCATTAATTTGAATGAAATTGAAATCTACTTCAAACTCACCATAACAACCTCATCAAGTTAGTGAATTGAAGATACAACATACTTTAAACAAGTGCCTAGGCTGATAGAACCAACTGATTGAGCTCTAACTTACTCTTTTAAGTAGTTTTTTCATATTGCTTGACTAACTTAATACTCCTATATTAGTAATAATTGATAAGAGAAGGGTTTAGTGAAGTATTGGAGTTTTGCATAAATATGAAAAAAAATCATGGTCCAACTAAATTTATTTAGGGAAAGATAATGAGGAACCAAAAACTTCAAAATAACTAGATTAACTCACCATGATTGTATGAAAATCTTTGGGAAATTGATCTCCTTATAGAAAATTATAATATGGTAGTTTAATTTGAAGAAGACAAGGAAAAAAATTAATGTAGGGCATGTGATCATGGTTAACAAAGGCCTTTATAATTTTTTACTTATCATTCCCTTAAATAATTCACAATATTGAGAAAAACATGATAAATATAATCTAATTTATCAAAACTGTAGACACCTAAAACTGGCCATCGATAACCTCCAACTAGGATTTTGGCCAATTTTCACCCAAAATGCACAATTTAGCCTAAGACACTAAAACATGCAAAATGATGTGAAAATAACATATTAAACTACCAATTTTGGCCAGGGTATCCCTAAATATTGCAATGTAATTTATGGGACAACTAACTTTGATCAGTTCATTTCGAGTCAAAATGCCAATTTTGTACCCACGTACTTTGGACTGCTTTTTCCTATCAAATATTTTTCACAAAATTTGTGACTTTGTTATTTGTTGTTGGTAACATTCTAAATGGGAATATGCATCCAATGCATCTAACATGGACTTAAAATTTAAATCCAATCAAATTTAGGACTAATAACAAGACATTCTAATCAATTTGGGTAATTTGTGCATAATGTGCTTAATCATGCTTAAGAGCTAATTAACCCAAATCAAGGCCTAATTAATAATTCCATGGAAACTTGTTGAATATTTATTTTGGAAATGAATATTGAATATTTGCATCATCAAATGACCTCATTTCTTGGGAAGACATCCCTAGGCCATAAATGCCACAAATATAAAGATTCATGCCCTCCATGCCTCATCAAAGCCTTTTATGATGCCCTCCATGCCTCTTAGTTACCCATAATTCTAATGACATGAGGATAATTAAAAAATTAATTCCAAAAATTAAATTAATCTCAACCACACATCTTAATCTTGAGATGGATATTTGAGGTTGATTCTGATCAAATCCAAAAATCTATAAATAGGAGGCCTCACAACATCATTTCTAAGATTAATTAGTGTAAAGTTATAATGCAGGATTGGTTCCAAAAAGCTTCAAGAAACTAGTGTTATAATTCCAAATTGATTCCAAGCCAAGCTAATCCATAAGCCAAAGGTGCCAAGGAGAGATGGAGGTTGTCAAGCTTCTATTTCCAAGGACTTCATGAGTATAAGCCGAGCAAGCCACCACAACAAGCATTTTAGAGCATCCAAGGAAGTAAGAGTTTTATTTTGCATTTTAGTTGTGTGTTTCATTCATGATTGTTAAATAAGATATCCTTAGTGTTTAGGCCTAGATATTTTATGCTATTAGTGTGTTTATTTCATTTTTTTTTTCATTTTGGAACTAACACCATACTAACCATCCTCTCTTGAGTCAAATTCCTAGATCACATAATGGATGGGATAAAATGTATCCTACACATGAAGGAGATCATTTTACAACTTTAAAATATTTATTTGAGCCTTTAAAACTCTTTAAAAATGATTTTCTAACTTTATTTTTCCATTTTTGGTTGCCATAGTTTTTACATAGTAACTGATGTCGATAGAAATATCAACATCAATTACTGACTTAACCAATGCCAGTCAGTAGAATTGACATCGCTCAGATATCAATTAGCCATAGCCAATGTCAGTGGTATTGAATGATGTCAGTCACTATGTTTTTCCAAAAACATAGACCTGAGACCTACTTTTTAAAAGTTTTTTGTTTCAAACTCAAAAGGGCTTCAAAGCTAAAGGACATGCTAAAAATTTTGCTACAAGACCAAGTGGGATATTTGTTCAAAACATGTTTAAATCACTTTTACATGCTTAAAATTTTATTAGGAACTTTTTTTTGGTGTTTAATAAAGAATTTAGGTATTTTTGGTGAATGTTTTTTAAAGTTTACAACTAAGACCAAGGGGTCAAATGAACACCACCAAACATTTCATTTGGCTTTAAAATTAAACACACTTGTCAATTTTTGCTTGCAATAGTTGTTTAATTAGATTTTGTTTGGAAAAAAGAGGAATGTTTCATGTATGCTCTTCCATTTGTCCCCTGTAAATAACCCTTGGAATCAAAAGTGCCATTCCTATTGCAAGTAGCCTAGTCTAAGGCTTAGAAAGAAAGTCATCTAAAACACTCCCCAAAAACTTGTCAAAGTTTGGGTGATCTTGAAAATGACCCTAAAGTCTTTCTAATTTCATGCTTTATTTATTTATGTATCTTGGCTTGCGAGGGGGAATTCATCACCTACTACAAGTTATTTAGGAAATTTTTGAATTGAGGCTTCATCTCCCAACATTGACTTTATTTAACTCTTTCAGAGTTTCACATAAGACATAGTGGCACTTTGGACATCGCACTACACTAAGCAACTAGTAAGATGTAGTGGTTGCAAAAAAGACTAGACCTTTTTGCAACAAGCCAAGTGATATAGACCCAAAATCTATACTTTTATTTTTTATTATTTGGTGTGAAAGTCATTGTCCAATTGATTCCACTAGATCATTCAAAAACTTGTTAGATTTTAGACAAATCCCCACTTTCCATTGAAGTATTGTTGGTGTAAGGTGCACCCCAAGGTCCATGTCATAGTACTGTCATTTGAGAGAAGGGGGTGTAAAAACCTTAATATATAATGTGAATTTACTTTTGGATGAACACTTAAAAATCCTCTCAAATGATGTATATTGATGGATTCTAATAATACCAAGCAACTTTGTCAGTTTAGGATCTAAGGGTGATTAATTAGTTGGTCTTGTCCTATATTAAAGTCTTGTTTGGAGTTAAAAATTGGTGTAAACAAATAATCCAAACCAAAGACATAGTCTAAATTCACCTTTGAACAAAGAGGAGTTATGTTGCTCACATGAGATCATCCATTTCAAAACTTTCATCAAAAGCTTGAAAGTCATATCATCCACTTTGGTTCAGTTATGCTTCCCAATTGAGTCTAGACCTTTACCAAAGTTTTTTAAGTCCTTCACTTATAATTTAAATTAAAAATTACACCTTTACAAGTTCATAAGGTTGATGTGTTAAGTGGGTTCACCATTTACACTAAACTTGAGTGAACTTAGGTTTAATTTCCAATTTGGGTTGAAGGTCATTTAAGACTCATAATCATTGTCCTCATTTGATAGACTTAAGCCATTTTGTGTTAAACACTTGCACTTTAAGTATATTCACCACAACATTTTGAGTCAAGAAAGGTATTTTTATGCTACCAAAATTTTAGGAAAACATCTTTGCCTTAAGAGAGTTTTTGAAACAAAACTTTTTGTCACACCTTTTAGGTAGTATAGCATTGTTATGCTATCCAAATCATTTTGAACATTGTTTCATAGACCCTCTTTCATAGAATTCCAAAAATTTTCCTACTTTTTTAGGCCAATCCAAGTGTAATTTTGATCCTTTATCTAAAGAATAGTTATACTATTCACCTTTTTCTAGCTTGTTTGTAAAAAAGAACCAAGTTTTATACCATTATTTCTGAGTAAATAAACTATTGCTAAAGTGCCTTTTGTTTCATACCTTATACCTTGTTGATCAAGTTCATGACCAAGAATCAAATGCCTAGTTTTTGTTATAAGTGTTTCAAATCCATTAGATTAAAACTTTCATCTATTTTCAAATTCTAGCTTTTGATGCCATTTGGACAAGAGTCCTGGCACATGCCTTGTTTGAGCCTAGGTTTTGATGTCATGTTTAGCCAAAAGACCTAGAAAATTTTAAATTCCTAGATTAGATTGATTTGAAACACTTCAACCTTAGAGTTTGGCATTTTGATTTTTTGATCCACTTGATTGTTTATCTTTATGTGAATAGTGAAATGTTAGATATTTTATGCTAGCTTGTTTCCTCACAAATCTTTGCATAAACCTTTTGATCCTTTTGACAAATCTAGACCAAGTTGAAGGCATCATTTGTTTTATATTTTTTCCTTTTTAAGAGTTTGTAAAACTCTTTGACCTTTTATCACCAAGAATTAACTATAGATCCCAACATATATTCCTACACTCGTAGTGGACTCATGTACAATTTAGGGATTAGTAATGTAGTTGTGTAAGAAGAAATGGTGCAAGACCCCTATGTGGATAACATTGCTTATGAGATGGATTCTTATCCCTCTTATAATACTCAATCAGGGGCACAAAGCCAAGATCCATTAGCTAATTATTTGGTTAACACCCCACCTTACATAGAATAGGACCAAGAATAAACCATGCAATACTTAGCTACAATATTTGTAGTGGATGAGCCAGTACTTCAATAATGATATCCTAATAATTTGGCTTCCATGTATGATCCATTTTTTTTAGAAACATTTTTTAGAGAACAAAGATGAGATTTTGGTTAGGTCCATAGAGGTAGGGGTGAAGTTTACAGCAGACTTCCCCCATGAAATTTTACCAAGTCTAGTAAGAGTACCCCATAATATCATTTACGATCAACAGGGTTCTTCTAGTAATCCTATGGTCCTAGTCCAAAAAATGTACCAAGATCTCAATATATTTGATCAAATAAAAAACATCATGGAAGAGAACTTTAACCAAATGTAAATAGCATATCAAACATATCTAAATCTAGCACATGATTTTAATTAGATGAACATGGTAAGTAAGCCTCTCATTGACCTAGTTCCTTTAATAGGAGTGATGATAGAGTTAACTAGACAAGAGAATCTAAATTATAACCTATTTGTATAAACTACTTCAATAGATAACATGATGCATATACCAGTTATTGAAAAAGTGTCTTCAGCTTTTAGACTAAATAGTGATTCAAATAGTAGACAATGTGTAACTAGCATCCAATCTTGATCAAAGTGGTAATAATGCACAAACAACTAGCCAACAGCATGTGCCTATAGTTAATCCCATGAACAGATCATCATACCAAGGAATGGAAGTTTTTATATCCTAGCCTCAACCAACTGCGTCCTTAACTATACAACCTATGAGGTTAGGTAATCAAACAATGGCTAATGTTACACCTCAATGATAGAATGTGATGAATCCTACTCCCCCTCAATAATTAGTAAGTAGTATTCCAAAATAGTAGACATAGTCTAGTGTATCAATGCAACAAAGGATGAATACATTTCCATCTCAACTAGGGTCAACAAATATTCCACTTTGTTAGGTAATGATAAGCATACCTCTTCAGTCATAGACTAATATGCCAATTCAAAACCACGTAATGACTAATAAATAGCATGTAAATATTGTTCAATGATAGATGTCTAATCTACAACATGATTTCACTTCTTCATAGGGATTGATGCAATAAAGAGGTCCCCATGTTTCTCAAGTACCTACTAGATAACCATTGGTTTAAAATGTGCCACAAATATAGAGACAGGGTCTTGGTCCACAAGTTTCCACTCAATAGAAAGGTTTTATTAGTAAAAAACATGTCCTTTTTCAACCATAATAGGCACAATATAATTATATCCCTCCATCCTAACCATAAAATCCCCTAGGTCAAACCTTTATCGCCAATCTAAACTGGAATATTGTGCAGCCAAATGTGTAATTTTAAGTACATCCTAATCCATGTATGCATATTCTTGGTCCATTCCTCAGCCAAACCAATCTACCCCAATAGGTGTCTCCATCATACCCTAGTCAAAGTGATCCACTTGTGACCTCCCAAACATCTATCCAAGCCTAAATTCTCCCTCAAACCAATATTCCATCCAGTTCCTATCCCAAGAATTGCAACAAATAAGGATATAATTATTGCTATTTGGGTGGGGAAGCAAACTAAAAATTTCAAATTGGATGACGTGTGTTATTATGTATTTAATATAGAGTATTTGTAGATACTATTTCCTCCAGGATATAAACCACTAAAATTTGATAAATACAAAGGGAAGGATGATCCTAAGACTAATTTGACTGAATTCTTTGTCACATGTCAACTAGTGGCATATAGTGAAATATACCTTTTGCTATTGTTTCTAAGGAGCTTGGTTGGACAAGCCTTGGAGTGGTTTTTAAATTTTCCCAAGAATTTAGTAACAAACTTTGATGATCTTTCTAATAAACTTCTGTAGCACTTTTCCTATAATCTCAAGCATGAGATTTCATTAGTAGACCTAACACAAGCAGAGTAGAAAGCTGGGGAGAGTTTTGCAAATTATTTATAGTGATGGAGAGCCCTTATAAGATATTTCACCCATATTTTACTAGATAAACAATTAGCCATTATGTTTACTAAAAAATTACATAGTGAGGTAGCCTATCATCTAGAACTGTAATGTGCACATATGTTCAAAGAGATCATTGATAAAGGTTTGTTAATCGAATGAGTGCTCATCAATAAAGGATTCATCAAAATTAATTAAACTAATAAAAATCAAGGTACCAATTAGGGAAATGACCAACACCCCTATCAAATGTAATCATCACAACAGGCATAGGCTAATAACCATGAAAGACCGAAGTAATTCAATCATAATAAGAATGTTATGGGAAATGGAGTAATTAAATCTTGTCATGTCCAAACTATGTAGGCATCATCTATACCACCTTTTTAGCTTACTCCTACCTAGTAACCTCTCCAACCAATGCTACAAGCACAACAACCAAGACCTGCACACCAAATACAGTAGCCTTTACCATTATAAACCCTTCCTCCTAGAACTCCTGTCCCTACACATCATGTCTTTAGTGACCTAGGAGAACCTATTAAGTCTATATTTTTAAAGATTAGTACCACTAATATAATTAGTTGGTCCATACCAAAACATTATCTGCAAGGTATTCCTTACCCTGATTGGTATCAATAAAATGAATTTTGTGACTATCATTGAGTCCACAGGCATAATCTATGAAGATGTGTCCAAATCAAGCATTTAATTAAAAATATGCTAGAAAATAGGGAGATAAAACTAGATAATGGTGATTCCACTTTTAATAAAACTCTTTGGATCTATCAAAATCCATTTCCTTGACATAACCATCAATAGTAGTAGAATAATTTTCAACAACAACAATGACTAATGTAGTAGAAAAATCAATAATATCAGAATCAAAGGCTGAACCAGTAAAATCAATAAAATCAAAAATAAAATCAATAATGGAAAAAAAGGACAAAACCAAGGGTATAATGTTAACAACCAACAAACCTACCATGTAGTTGCACATGACTACAATAGGGTTGTAAGTCATATTGTAGGGGGTAGCGTTAATACCATCTCCTTTAATACTAGACCAAGCACTAATCAGCCTAGACCATTGCTAAACAATAATATCTAGTTAAATTACATGGATAATCTTTCTTTGACCTGGAAGTGCATATAGGCAAACTAAAAAACTAGGACTTCCACTTTTGGATCTTATAGTGATAACGCATTCTTGCCACATGACCACATTCAAGTGCACTAGTAATTGAGACTTATCATATCTGGTCCCACACCATTTCTAACATCGGTCATCAATAATGGTATAGTATTTATTCTTAGTTGTGAAACACAACTCAGAGGTTAAATATTACTATCTTAGGCCCACAACCATCTATCACTTTTCCTATCATCCAACCAACTTTTTAACCTCAAAATAAACCATTCACTATTAACCAGGATAAAAAGTTTCATATTATGGAACAATTATAGAAGACACCAACACAAATTTATATCTTAGATTTGTTGTGAACATTAATAATCCACAAGAACATATTTAATGAGTTCTTGACACAATCCAATATTGTTAGTGACATATCCCCTAATAAATTTCAAGATTTGGTTGGTGTTACCTTTTGAGTCACCCTTATTATTTTTTTGTGAATTTTGCCAAAAAAAGAAGTTCACCCACTTATCACCTTTTGTGTGTGAAAATTTTAAAATAATTGAACCTTTTGATTGAAATTGAACCATCCTCAGAGTTCAAAAGTTCAATGGTTCAATAGGTTTAATGGTTTAATGTTTCTCAAAGTGAATTATTTGTCCCTTTGTGTATCTCAATCATGACTTTGAACCTTTCGGTTAAACTTGAACCCTTTTTTGGAGTTCAAGAATTCAATGGTTCAAGAGTTTAACAGTTCAAGAATTCAATACTCGATGTTTTTTAAAGATTCATGTTTACTTAGTTCCCTTATATAAATTAATGTATCATTGAACCTACCACTTGAACCTACCGTTTGAACCTACATAGTTGAGTTCAAGAGTTCAATGGCTCAATGTTTCAAAGTTCAAAGTTTTTGGAAATGTCATGTGACTATTGGTCCATCTATGTAGCTCATCTCATATCTTTAAACCTCAAAGTTAAACCACATTTTCAAAAGTTCAAAGGTTCGATGGTTTAATGACTATACTCTCATCTCAGCCCAAGGCTTTCTTTAAGTTAAAATTAGCAGGAGATTCAAAGGATAATATATCTAAAACTCATTATAAAGTGGAAAATTTTAAATTTTCATGATGTTGCAGATAATCATTATTCATCAAAATCACATGTATAAAAAATGCTTGCCATTAATGCATATGTTAGAATGCGTGTCTTATCAAGAATATTTAGCACGTATTATTTTGGTTTAATTATTTGATCTAGTTAATATCTGTATCAAGAGAGAACAATTCAAATTTAGCAAACAAGCATATTGGGTGATACAAAGGAGAATAACACAGGTGGTATAAGATATTTGTTACTCAAATTCACAGTGATTTCAGATAAATTTAAGGTGACTTTTACAAGTTGTTTCCATTACTTGGTTAGAAATAAGAATCCTTTTGAGTTTATGACATTATTTAAGAAGTTCAAAACATTTTATTTTCATTATATCCTCTAACCTATAGCCATGAAATCTACATGTCTTGATTATGAGCATGGTCCTGGTCTCATATGTTCTCCTCCTAAAATTGGGGACACCTCTTTGGTCCAATATGACTTGGAAGATTTTAAGGAAAGGGCCAGAAATCTTGTGTTAAATCTTATGATGTAGAAGATAGTATAAAGTGGCTTGGTTGAAGCTACAACCTTTCCCATAGCCGTACAATGCCCTAAATTAGTTATAGAATGCATGAATAGATATGAACATCAGAATAGGTGCATCAGGACTATAGATGGTAATGTTTTATTGCATATCAATAGACAAACCCTAATGACTATGATGAGAATTCCTCCCAAGGAACCATATTCTGACCTTAGTATTACTTCTTCCTATGGTTATTTTTCATTAAAGAAAGAAATTTACAAGAGCATGATTGCAAGGAATTGGATTTTGAAATTCCAAAAAGGGGGTTCAAGACTGCCCAGACCATTAACAAGAAATCACATGATTCCAGAGGGATAAGATATTATAGTATTACTACACAAGCTAAAGGGCAATGCTCATGCATATTATTGGGAAGACTAGATGTACTTTTTCATACATGTGATCCTCTAAGGAGATCAATATTTGGATTGGGTATAAATTGTAGCTGAATGTTTGCATTTGGGTCTAAGTAATTATTTAGGAAATAAAGAGTTTTATGTCTTCATACCTCTTCTATTACCTAGAATCTACAAGATAATGGGTAGGATTACCTCATGCACCCTTGACTGAAGACAACAAAATTTATGATTATTACTAATAGTTACAAACACATAATTGCTATGAGGATTACAAGAGGGTTAATGATGTTTTTACTGGGAAAATGACTTTTTAATTATCAAACATCAATAAAAGGTTATTTGATGAAGCTATGCAACTGATCAACATTTATGGTAGTTTCTTCATTAAGTTTTCCAAGTTCACTTATATTAGAGTTGGGGGTTTTGATGGTGAACCTTTGAGGTTACCTAGGTATGTTCTTGACCGATTTGTGTTAATAGAAGTCTGTAGACAATTAGCACATGTAGATAAAAAATTTCCCAATGAAAAAGAAATTTGGTATATCTTTTCCTATCAAACTTGGATGTTATTCATGCAAGTCAACATCTGATGCTTTGAATTTAGAATTAGATATTAAAAAATTTAGTTTTCAATACTTCATAGTTAGATCAGAATTTGACAAGAAAGGTTTTGCCAGGGATAGCTTGGATCTTGGAACAACATTTTCACATATGCCTCAATTAGAGGATTATTGGGAGGATTGTTCAGATGAATTCAAGGTTAGAAGAAGACTGTGGTCCAGGTTCTCCCTAGGACAAATAATTACTCGTAATTTAAATATGGACATTTCTAGAATCTTTGATAATGAAGAACATGTGACTGATCTATAATTTGAATAGATAAAACAATCACCTATTCCAGAAATTAACTGGGAGAAAAATGAAGAAGATAGAATTAAGGTTAAGACCCTCCCAGTGATAAGAAGAACTGAGAAATGATTGAGAGAGAAAAAATTGGGGGGAGCTCAAAACATAGCTTCCTAGCAATGTACATCAATAATTGAATCACCATCCCCATTAAGCTCCTCTAACTAGCTTATTGCTATCTATGATGTAGGTACTTCCAAGTCAAAAACTAGAAGGGATCATGTCATCAAAGAATCTGAGAAGGCCCTTATAACTACTCTACCTCCTCATGCCACTAGAACAAGGACCCAAAGCAAGAGAAAGAGTCAGATTTCTAAAAAAGTAATTATGGATTTGAATTATGAAGAAGATTTAGGAGAAGCTAAAGGCGATAAAGAATCTAATTCACCAATGGTAGAAGAGGTTAGTATAGATCAATAGACACTGATTCTTTTTGATTCTACCAAATTGATGATTATTTCAAATGTTCCTTATGATCAACCAAATCTTGATAAAGAAGTCTCAGCCTCTGCACCCAAGTGGCTGGAAAGCTCAATCAACTATAAAAGGAAAATAGTACCATTTTCTTTGCCCTTAGAAGATATGGTAAGTGTTTATGGAAAACTCCTAAATCCAAAAAGTTAAAAATAACATCCATGTTAGATGTCGACCCTAATACAAGGAATTGGAATGTAGAAATAGCCCAGCCAAGAACTAATGAGGAAGTTTAAGATCCTACAATTCAGGATTTTATAATTGAAAAGATAGATCTTGGGACTACATCACGTGCTGTAGATGTGCATCACCTCAAAGAATCCACAAAAAGGATAGTCAACATAACTTGGAAGGATGAAAAAGATAAAAGGGAGTTAAAACAAACTATGTGGTCAATGGTAGATTACATCAACACCATTCATAGTCTAGATCCACAACTAATTGCCCAATTGCCCCTATCTTTTGACCCAAAATCACCTATCAATCAAAGGATGTTGGAATAGATACATAGAAGCAAAATGGTTACTAAGGTATTTGATAATTGGTTGGATGGCATCATCTAGAAAGGTACAGAATACATTCATAAATTGAAGAATGTATGTGATCTAACCACAATTACAGTTGAAGATTTGAAGACTCAAAATGATTTGTGGATAAAAGATGAAGGAAAATGGATGAGTGTGATGAACCAGATTGATGAGGTACAAAAGTATGGAATAACAAAGTTTTTATCAGAAAAGAATTTGACAGGACTGAATGAAGATGTATTATATGTAAGTAAGAAAAACATTGAATGGAGGAATTTAGTATCCTAACAAGGGTGAATTGAAATCAAAAAAATGATCAAGGAAATAATTGAATTCATTTAGTCATTACAACATGATCTATAGATTATTGATGTCATATACATAAAAGATGATGGAAAACCAAAAAAGGACATCAATATTGTGATTCAATCCTTTAAGGAAAAGATCAATATCATTAAAAAAAGTGACAATTTATTAACTAAAAATTTATATCAAATTTCAAAGGTAGAGTCACTTCTTTTTCATTTCATCGACACACTCCCAGAGCACATAGAGAATATGGGAAAATTTTGAAGGGAAGAAAACATCTAGAAGGCAAGAATAAAGTATGTCAGTATTCCCAATCTCCCAAAAATTTGGGAGTTTATTATAGTATTTCAGGAGTGGAAAGCTCAACGTGTATATCCAACCAAACACATCAAATCTGGAGATCCTAATCCATCACTTCAACAATGATTGTACTTACATAGTTTCTTTTATTCAGTTACTTTTCTATTCAAAACTTGATCTTTAAGTGAATTTGTAAAAAAACTAAATCCCATAGGGGTCAAAGTTACTTAAACTCTAGTTTAGTTTGAAATATTGATTAAATAGGGAAAACATATATATTTGAAAAAGATAGAGATATGGGGAGATAGAAAAGAAAAGGAGTTAAGAAATTTCAGAACTGGACCATTGTTGTTGACAATATATGTGATGTTTGTCTGAAACATTTTTCATCTATGAATGAAAAGGAGAATCAATTACTGCATACTTAGATCTGTGCATTTGAGTATTTGAAATTAAGTTTTTTCTATGAAATCTTCTTTCATATAGTAATTACTCTTCCATTAGACATTCAACAATATATATGTTTATCTATTTGATTGTTATTGAAAATAAAATCTATGTATTATATTATCCATTACTATTATAAAATCTCGCATTCATAACATGATAATGTGTGGATGTTAGTTTACCTTTAAAATACTTTTTGGTTAAAAGTGTATATGAATATTTGAATTCATTGAAAATCTTAAAGGGAGTTGTACCTTAATTTAGAGGGGAACTAGTCTTAATAGCTCACCCATTTGTTGTTTAACTTATTTTTTCTTGAAATAAGAAGGGTATGGAGTCAAAATAAAACATTTTTAGATAAGGAAAAATCTATTAGCAAATAGTTGGACACCTAGTTCTATCCCAACAAGTCACATTCAACCAAAGTGATCTGTCTTCCCTTGGCCCACTCCATAATAACCCATTATACATAGAAGTTTGTATATAATGGCATAAAGTGAAACGTGTCCTTATCAATAATGGATTTGACCTAAACATAGTGTCTCTCAAGCTCATCAATCTTCTTAGGTACACAATGATATATCTTCAGCTAGAAACAACAACTATTAAAGCATATGATAATCAAGAAAGAGAATCCTAATGCACCATTAGTTTTCCAGTTATCATTGGGCCTTTAACCCATGACACACTTTTCCATGTCCTTTATCTTGAGTTATCATACAACATAATTCTAGGTAGGCCTTGGTTACATTAGATTTGTGTAGTCCCATCAACACTACACCAATGTATCAAGTTTTTCCACTCAGGGATGGAGGTAAATATTCTAGGATATTTACACCCATATGAACACTACAAGCATCTTGAGGCTGAGTTTCAAAGCTATAATTATTAGTATGGTATGAATCCCAATTCCAAGTAGGATAAAGGAAAATTTATATTTATTGATCCTTCACTAGATAATTACATAGATCCTAATACCTTGGATTCACTTTCCCACTTGCCACCTCCTGAAGCTTCTAATCATTTCACAATTTTAGATAATGGATTGGGAGAGTATGTGACTCATGATACATTTCATATTTCCAATATTTCATATAATCCAAAAACTTTGGGTGACCTAAAGTCATCCCACATATGCATTGGTAATAAATGAACAAAGATAAGGAACCTATCACATTTGTACTAGCATTTGGCCTAGGACCTGACCCTCTTGAAGGGAACAAATCATGGTTATATAATGATGACCAACCTTATTTTTATAAAAATGCAAAGTATCATATTCCCAATAGGATCATGGAATGTCACAATTATGAAGGAAGAGGCCTCAGACTAAATTAGTAAGGAACCATCAAGCTGATTTCTATGACTAAGTATGAAAGACCTTATGGACTTGGATTACAACTACCTAAAGGTGACCCCACATATTTTACTCAAACTCCATCACCAATGACTAGTGATGATGATGCTAATAGTGAAGTAGAGTTTGATCATAGCCTTACCTTTGATAACCTAGCTAAAACCAACCTATTTAATAATAATGCCATTTGTACCCTTACCCAAACTATTTATTACAATCTACTGCCATTGTATTATCCCCAACTAATAGATTGGGACCAACAAGAATCCAGTCTGTTGATTGCTAGGTTCTAGAATGATGAGGCATTCTATGAATTTTTAGGCATTAGAGATAATGTTCTATTGGGAGACCACAAATCAAGATTCTCAATCACATTGGATTTTGTAGCCTATTTTATAGAGCGAGTGAACACCCTTAGCTAAAAACAAATAAATAAAACATTGAGGTCCCAAAGTGAAAACCTCTTTGAGTCACTTTCTAACCAAGGAAAAAGTAAATATAAAGGCCAGTAGAGTGGTTAAAAATTGTCTTAGGCACCATTAGATGGGGGTGTTCATTCTTCTTCAAATTTAGATCAAGGAACCACTAATGATGAACTTGCTTACAGATCTGAGTTTAGTTTTGAATAACAAGTATTTGATCGAATTCTTCAAGAATTTCTAATTATTTTTATCATATGTCCAGATATCTCATTAGGGGATTCAGATTCATCATGCCTAGGAGAGGTTGAAGAGCAAGTCCTAACAGAGGACCTTGACATAATCCAATAGTTTAAATCATTGCCTACTATTCTAGAAGACAATTTGACCCTTCTAGTTGAAGATATAATGGAGGTAAATATTGGGACTCCATCAAACTTGAAATGGATAAAATTAGGAGCATCTACCACTGAGGAGGAACATGATGTCTTTACAACTCTAATGAGATAATTTGTATATATTTTTGTATGGGCCTATTCTGCCATGCTAGGATTAGACCCTACCTTGGTTTTGCACCACCTTGTGGTTAATCTTGATGTTAAATTGGTAAAACAAAAAGATTTATAAGATGTATCCTTGAATTGTTGTATTGGTAAAGAAAGAGTTGTAAAAACTCTTAGAAGTAGGATGTATCTGATCCATTGACTACTCAGAATGGATCTCTAATGTAGTACTTGTTAGCAAAAAGCTTGAAGGAATTAGAATTTATACTAATTTTTAAGACATCAACAAAACTTGTCCTAAAGATGATTTTCCATTGCCTAATATTGACATGATCATTGACTCAATGGTAGTTTATGAAATGTTTTCAATCATGGATGGATTTTCAAGATACAATCAGATCAGAATAGCATCAGAAGATCAGCATAAAATAGTGTTCACCACTCCATGGGGAATATATTGCTATCAGGTGATGCCATTTAGCCTTAATAATTAGGGAGATACATATCAAAGATCTATGGCTATCATATTCAATGATATAATGCATGATATTGTTGAATACTTTATCTATGACATATTAGTAAAATCCAAGACCAGGGCTGACCATCCAATAGTGATACGTAAGATATTTGAAAGACTATAAGAGTACAAAGTCAGACTAAATCCAAATAAATGTGTGTTTGGTGTAACTTTTAGAAAATTACTTAGCTTCATCATGTCTCATAGAGGTATTGAAGTTGATCTAGATAAAGTCCATGTTATAGTTGAGATGCTACCACCAACCAATTTGAAGTAACTCCATAGTTTGCAGGGTAAGATCTAGTCCATTCAATGCTTCATCTCTAAGTTAGTAAATAAGTGCCATCCATTTATACACCTTTTTAATAAAGGAGTTGCATTTCAATGGGATGATCACTACCAAATATCTTTTCAACAACTCAAAGATTATTTTGTCAATCCATCTATTTTATTACCTCCTATGCTAGGAAAGTCATTCTTGTTATACCTATCAATTATCGATTATGCTCTGGGGGCACTCTTGGCTCAACATGATGACAAAGGAAAGGAGCATGATATATACTACTTAATTCATACCTTGGCTACATTTGAACATAACTATGCACCTATTGAAAAATCTTGTCTAGCCATGGTTTTCATAGCTTAGAAACTGTATCATTACATGTTGAATAATAAAACCATGGTCATTTCAAAAGTAGATCTGATCAATTATCTACTCTCTAAAACATATTTGAAAGGTAGAATGAATAAATGGATCATGCTTCTTAGTGATTTTGAAATAGAGTATGTCAATTAGAAAGTAATCAAAGGACAAGTTCTTGTAAATCAACTTGTCGAAGCACCTCTCATGGACATACAACCACTCAAGTTTCAATTTCCTAATGAATCTATAATGACCATTATTGATACACCCCATGAGGGGCAGACTTGGAAGCTATACTTTGATGGTTCATTTATTGTACATGGATTAGGGGCAGGCCTATTATTTATTACACCACAGGGGGATCTAATCCCTAAATCATTCAGACTCATCTTTCCTTTTAAAAACAACATGGACAAGTATGAATAACTTGTTACAGGACTTTGATAAGCATTGGAATTAGACATATCTCATCTTCAAGTTTATGGTGATTCTAAGTTAATCATCAATTAGGTTACAAATCATTTTCAGACCAAAGATGACAAGATGGTTCTATATAAAGACATGGTGGACACTCTTAAACAACAAATTTCCAAAATTTAGTTTAAGCATATAGCTAGGGCTAGTAACAAAACTATAGATGTCATCATTACTATTGGTTCTCTAATTAGACAAATAGATAAAGATTGAGAGTATCAGTTTCTCATCAAAAATTTGTCAGCACCAGCTCATGAACCTTTAATCATTGCCATGATTTGTGATATTATTGATCCTAATTCTATCTAGTACTCAGACCTTTACAACTACCTTCATGACCAATTTCTACCACCTAACCTATCTCAAAAATAAACCAAAGCCTTCATTCATCATTCCACTTATTATAATTTACTTGGATCAATTCTTTACCATCATAGTTTTGATGGAACTCTACTTCATTGTTTAACTTTGGTAGAGTCTACATTAGTGTTAAGAGAAGTTCATGAAGGAGTATGTGGAGCCCATTCTAGTGGGGTAGTCCTATCCAAAGATCTTGTGTATTGGTTATTATTAGCCCATAATGGATGTAGATGCCACTACATATGTAAAGAAATGTGACAAATTTCAATAGCATGCTAATTTGATTCATGCCCTAGCAAAAAATTTGAAACTGATGTTGACACCATGGCCATTTTATACATAGGGACTTGACCTCATTGGGAAGATTAACCCCACTTCATCTGATGGCCATAAACATATCCTTACTGCCACCAAATATTTCACTAAGTGCATTAAAGCTATACCCCTCACTTACGTGACTAGAAAGAAAATTTCCAAATTCATCTTCGACCATCTCATCTACCACTATGGTATCCCCTTTAACATTATATCTAATAATGGAGGATCATTCAAGAAAAAATATGTAGACTAGTTATGTATTGAATACAATATCATCCAATATTTTTCTACAGCATATTACCCTTAAGGTAATGGCCAAGCTGAGGCATCCAACAAAACCATTGTTAACATTCTCAAAAATATTATCAATGATGTTTTTCATGATTGGCACCTCTAGATATTCCATACCCTTTGAGAATTCCATACCAATCATCATATCCCCACAAGATCCACTCCATACTCACTTGTTTATGGTATTAAATCCATCCTTCCCATTGAGGTTGAGTTGCCTTCACTATGCATCTCTTTCAAGCATGTCCTAGATGATCATGACTATCGAGTAGCTCACCTATAAGATCTAGATCTACTTGATGAAAAATGCACAACCACACTCAATAATATTCAAGCATATTAGAATCGACTCAAAGGCCACTATAATTGGTGTGTGAAGTATAGAGAATTTGAACTTGGTGATCTTGTTCATAAAGAAAACCAAAATAATAACATAGCCAAGAAGAAACATAAAGGAAAATTCAAACCAAATTAGATAGGGGCCTTTTGTCATCACTATAGATTATGGATCAGGAGCATACAAGCTTGCCACACTAGACGGTGATGAAATTTTGGATCTAATGAATATTATTCATCTCAAGCAATACTATGCTTAAATGCTATGGTGTATTGTCTATACAAACCATTTTAGTTATACCATTTTATCACTATTATTCTTTTTACACATACCATTCTTATCTGTCCTCTTTTCCATATCCACTTTTCATTTCAAACCTATCAACCCAGTGTGTTCTAAAAACCTATCTCATTTGACCTTGGTTTTTGTCATTCATTATGTATTTTAAGCATCAATGTATCTGATTAGTTCATCATTTTTTTCAAGAAATTGAGATAGAGATCATATCTTGGGATAGTGTGATAGAAGTTTTGGTAGTTGCATCCTTCATTTATTGTTCCTTTCTTACCATTAGTCTTGCTACTAATTATAACCACCTTTTGGAAAATTATTACCATTGATCTATGCCATTGTGTCCTAGTTATAACCACCTATGAGTAAACTAAGGTCAATATTAAGCCTTGATGTACCAACTTGCCACTTCCTATGCCATACTATGTCTTTTTACCAACTGTGCCTATTTTGGTTAAATTGGCTACCACACTAGTCAAATTCCTTCATTGAAATGGTAAAACTATAGTGACTTGAGGTCCTAATCTGGGACTATGTAGGTAGTGCTCAATACTTGTTGAGATTAGCTCAGTCACTCTTTCCACACTTTCACCATTTTGTGACTACCCTAAGCTATGCTCTCACCATTTTATGAGCAACCTAAGCCATGCTCTCACCATTTTTCAAGCAATCGAAGCCATGCTCTCACCATTTTGTGAGCAACTTTAGTTTAAATGCTCTCACCATTTTTTGATCTTGAACCATTTGGTGTCTCATCATTATTGATTGAGTTAATACACTGTAAAAACTTCCAAAAACATTTATAAAATTGGTAGAAAAGAACAAAAACATTGACCACTTCTTTGCCTTAAGGATTCTGGGAACCCTTACTAAGTTACAAGAAAATCACTTGTCATTTAGTTTCTGCACCCTTTTTGGCCTTTTTTCTCTCATGTACTTTCCATTTTGAAAGACCTTTCCTATTATTCTATCACATCTATTCTATTTGTTTTCCTCAGTTATCACATTCTTCCCATTCCCTGGGAGAACTACATTTGCCTTGAAGTTTTTTTATTGGATATTACATTTATGGAACTATGTAGGCAGTGTCCACTTACCTAGTGCATATGAAGATAGCTTGGCCACCCCTTTCATTTTCTTCTATTCCCCCTTTTTTTTATTTGTTAATATTGTCATCTATTTTCTAGGGGCAATGTTTATAGGGTTTCTATTGCATTATTTGTTTGTTTATATTTGCCCATTTTGTTTGTTTGTCTACCTATTTATTTTATTTCAAGCACTGTTGCCTTGATTCAATTTATGTGTGTTTATTGGGTGATGCCTTTCCCACATTTACACTTTAATCCATCCATATTCATATGTTTACATTGTCATCATGGTTTCTATCATTGGTGCATTATTTTCTATTAGGTATTAGATTACGAGAGTCAATCCTCATGCATATTTTGGCCAAGTTTTTATGGTGTTCTATCATAAATCCTACCATCACATGTTAAAACAAACCTTAGCTTCAAGAAGTCTATCTATCAATGGTAGCATCTCTTCAGCACTGACATCTTGATTAACTCCCAATCATATCCCAAACAGAGTAATTAACCATGAAATAATTTCAACATTTATTAGTTCAGATGAGCATCTCCCTACTAGTAGGTTATTACAATTCATCATTACCCTTTGTGTTAAGTTATCATCATCCTTAGCAAAGTTTATCATGTTTTTCATAATCAAGGTCCAATGATTATAACTACTTATGGGTAAATCATTGCACACTGTCCCACCTACATTTCTCAATTATTATAACCACCTTTGGGAAAATCATTATGTTGTCCCCACTTTAATTTTTATACCTATACAGAGGCATGTTATCTTGTTTTTCTACCCTAAGTATGGCAGCTCCATCTTCACCGTGATTATAAACACCTTTGGGTAAATCATTGTGTTATCATACCATGTTGCCACTAGTGGGGTACAATACTTATAATTGCCTTTGGGCAGACCACTGTACACCATCCCACTTACATTCTCAATGATTTTAACTACATTTTCAATATCATTATATTTTCACCCCATCATATTTCCTTTCTATGGTCCCCTCATTTTGCTTCTTTCTTTTTGAGGGACCATTCACCGACCCACTTGTGCCAACCATTCCCTCGAGGGGGCATCATATAGTTAGTTTATCATCATTATAGTTGTAGGCATACATGACTTTTTTATTCTTTGAGAAGATGTTACTATGATTATAGCTTGCAATGCCTTCCCAAATAGGGGTAAACTGTAGGCACCTAAAATTGGCCATTGATAACCTCTAACCAAGGTTTTGGCTAATTTTCACCCAAAATGCACAATTTGGCCTAAAAACACTAAAACACACAAAATTATGTGAAACTGACTTATTCAAGTGCTGATTTTGGCTAGGTTATCCCTAAATAGGGTAATGTAATTTTTGGGCCAACTAAATTTGATAAGTTCATTTTGATTCAGAATGTCAATTTTGCACCCATGTGCTCTAGACTACTCTTTCCTATCAAATATTTTGCACAAGACTTGTGCCTTTGTTATTTGTTATTGGAGACATTCTAAATGGGAAAATGCATCTAATGCATCTGATGTGGACTTATAATTCAAATGCAATCAAATTTAAGACCAATAACAAGGCATTTTGATTAATTTGGGTAATTTGTGCATAATGTGCTTAATCATCCTTAAGAGATAATTAAAACAAATCAAGGCCTAATTAATAATTCCATGGAAACTTGTTGAATATTTGTTTTGGAATTGAATATTGAATATCGACATCATCAAATGACTTCATTTCTTGGGAAGACATCCCTAGGCCATAAATGCCACAAATATTAGGATTCATGCCCTCCATGCCTCATCAATGCCTTCTGTGATGCCCTCCATGCCTCTTAATTTCCCCTTCTTCCAATACTATGATGAGGATAATTAAAAACTTAATTCTAAAAATTGAATTAATCCTCAACCACACATCTCAATCTTGAGATGGATGGTTGAGGTTGATTCTGATCAAATCCAAAAATATATAAATAGATCTCACAACATCATTTCTAAGCTTGATTAATGAAAAGTTATAATGTTGGATTGGTTCCAAAAATCTTCAAGCAACTAGTGTTATAATGCCAAATTGATTCCAAGCCAAGCCAAGCCACAAGCCAAAGGTGCCAAGGAGAGATGGAGGTTGTCAAGCTTCTATTGCCAAGGACTTCATGAGCATAAGCTAAGAAAGCCACCACAATAAGCATTTTGAAGCATCCAAGGAAGGTAAAAGAGTTTTATTTTGCATTATAGTTGTGTGTTTCATTCATGATTGTTAACTAAGTTCTCCCTAGTGTCTAGGCCAAGAGATGTTATGATATTAGTGTGTTTATTTCATTTTGTTTTCATTTTGGAACTAACACCATACTAACCATCCTCTCTTGAGTAAAATTCCTAGATCACAAAAATAATCTAGTATAATGTAATGTCTAATCTAATAAGACTTAAAACAATATAATAAATGTTTGATTTCTTATAGAGTGTAGTAGTAAATGCCACATGTTCTTCATATTTCCTTAGGTTTTTGAATGCCTACTCTGTATGATTAAATTTATTTATTTTTATTGTTTAATTTATTTCCTAAATGAAATAATTCACCTATTTATTTATATATTTATCTAATTCAAATTAGGACACTATTGGTGTGTAGGGGAGAAACACCAAAACCCATAACCATATGAGATCTAAAACTAGGTTACAAAGGCCTACCCTATAAACGTATAGCATATGTTTGATGTTGTGGGTTTTATGCACACACCAATATATATTATTAGGTAGCCTCTAATGTTTTAGGATCTATGAATAAAATTCACTCTAAGGTAGGAGTTTTTGGGTATTCATTTTCATAAACAACATGTTGGTGGAATAGTAGTGAGTGAAGTAGTTTGTTTACCATGGATGTGTCAGCTATGGATGAATATGAATATAATTTAGATATATAGAGTGATTATGGAAATAACATAAGGTGGTTAAGACCAAAATAAACTCAAAAAGAGGGAATTATAGGTCAGAAAATAAGGATTATAGATCACACTAGATGAAACTTTTCTAGACTAGCACTTGAACTAGAGGTTGGACAAGGAATCAAGGACCAATATTTATTATAGGATATTATAGCAAAAAAAAAAACACATTTATGAGTTGAAGGTAACCAAAAAAAAACATACTTAAACACAAAATCAAATGTTGTCACATTTGTTAGACTGCAATAACACATCTACAAGGGAAGATTATGATTCATATGCATAAAGAATTTAGATTAGCAATAACTCAATATTAGTAAATATATATTAAAATATAACTCATGCATAAAAAAATACTAATAAATTAAAATAATATGACTTATTACACAATCTAAAAGTTTGGGAAAGAATCAAATTTTGCATATCAAGACTAAATTATAAAACTTATCAACATTTACTATTAATCTTAATAGCCAAAATTACCTTCTACTTGCAATAGGAGGTTACAATTATAAATAAGATTTGTATGGGGAAGGATTCATATCTCAAGTGAAGTATAAAAATACATATCCAAATATAAAATTGTTGTTAATCTCATGTAAAGTATGCATGTATAATAAGTCAGGCCAAAATAGAATTTAAAACTAAAATGCAATATATACATGAACATAAATTTGGAACCAAAGTTATGGCTTAACCAAAACATGAAATTACATATTTATATTTATCAAGGTGTTAATATGGCACTGATAACTAAATAATATGATATATTGATAGCTGGAGGAATTGAAGTAGCCACTATTATTCCTTGTGAAATAAAGATGGGCCCACTTGGAGTATGCATGACTACATATCTAGGCAATTGGGAAGTTTGTGTTGAAATGGTAGTACTTACAATTGGTTGAGTGTTGGTCATTGATATTTAATCTCTATCTTTAGCCTTAAGTTCTTCAAACAATACTTAGGTAACTTCAAATTCCCTATTAACAACATCAGAATTGAGTAAAAAGGCCTTGAAAATATTGATGGTGTAATCCATCAATCATTTATACTCCACTTTATAGATCTTTAATTCAGGTTCCAAGACCTCTTGTTTTATTAATCTATCCTTTGAAAAACTTATTAGTTGCAAAATTTCATCATTGGTTTTATATATTGTGCCTTTGGCCTCATCTTTAAAGTTGTTTGTTATAGCTTTAATAAGGGTCTCAAAATTTGTTCTATTGACCAATTCGCCTATAGATTTATCACTTCAGTGACCCTCATGTCCTTTAAAATTTATAAGGCCTAGTTATCATTATATATATAAGATGTACCAATAGAGGTTTTATCTAATTATGCCATGTAAGAACAACATCTCTTTTAATAATCACATAGTTTAATGCCCATGTAGCATCCTAACTAGACATTAAATTAAACTGACTAAATGCACTACTCTCAAAACACTAAATCAAAAAGGTGAGTATATTTTCATACTCCTTCATTTGGTACCATAATTTAAGCACATTTACCTTATCTAACTACTTGTCTCCTTTATAAACACTAATATTTTCAAAATTTTATATAACTGAGTGATTGAATTTAACACACTATCTACAATCTCACGAGGGGCATGTATGATTTTCTTTTGAAATATACTTTGATTCACTTCTTCCTTACTTTTATATATCTCTTCATTACTTCCCCATTAAAATCCATAAAACTATAAAAAAAAATATTTAGTGTATTCATTTGAATCACCAGGATTCGTTTTAGCCTTTTTGGCTAAGAGAAATAGATTTTCTATCTATTCAAATTCCATTTCTTCCCTAGTGTACATATTTATAGCCTTCCTCTTTCTCACTCTTTATATTATGCCACTCTACCTATCAAATCTAATATATACTATGGGTAATTTAGTAACAATTAAATTCTACCTCTCATCTTGCTTTCCCTGCATCTCCATAACCCATTTGAGAAAAATAAGTTCCCCTTATTATCTTGAGGGACTTGAATCTTCTAAGGTAGAGGGTGGAGGTATCATAGGAGGAGTTCTAGCCAAAGGATTAATTATAGAAGGTGCTAATGGATCACTTATTTGAATAGGGAATTAGAAAGGGGGTATGTTTACATTTGCCATGGTGAAATATCCCTCTATGGATTAACCTCATCTATGAATTCAATCAAGCCCAAAGTCTTTTCAATTGTCAATGTGGTTGAGTGTATAGTGTATGTTGTAATATACCTAAGGAGGGGTATAATAGTAGTATAAAAATAGAATAGATAATAGAATAGTGAATAGTGATTTAGTACCACAAGCATTAGAATGAAGAGTTAGATAGATTAGAATAGTATAAATACGAGGGCATAAGACATTGTAATACATCAAAAGAAGAAGAATTGTAATTGATAATTTCTCAAAGGAGGTATCCCCCTTGAAGTGGTAAGTGATTTAGAGTGGTTCCTTCCATAAAAGGAATACAATATAATATATATTTAACATTTTTAGTTATTTATGTATTAGTAATAACATGGTCCTAACATCTAGTATCAGAGCACTTTTTAGGGCCATTTATATGATCATGATCCTTCTTATTGTTGTAGATATATCTTGGAGAGGCATATTTGGGAGATTTATTTTATCTTAGAGGTTTTTAAAAGTAAGATACATATCTCTATTTCTTATTCCAATTTGAATCTGAATCTGAAGCTAAAAATTATCATTTACAAGTGTAGATTATTTTTTTAGCCCTCAAAGTCATGACTATTTTTATTCAAACTACTTTTAGACTATAACTAATCATATCAAACCATTTCTAGATTTTGTGTGCCTGATTACTAGCTTTCTAGAATAATTTTAAGTTTTGATTTTTGTTTTGTATTTTAAAATTTATCAAAGTTTTAGTGACTACCTATTTTATAAAAAAAACACCTATTATTCTACATTCTAATCTCACATAGTAGTGAATCACATCAAAAAAAATATGAGGTTTATGTGTCTCTATCTTAGATTTCTAGAACATTTTTTATTTTTTAATTTCATTAAGTATTGTATAAGTTATCATATTTTTAGTAATTGACTCTATTTTTTTTAAAAAATTAATTAAAAAAAAAGAAAAAGAAAAAAGAAAGAAAGTGTGTTTTTAGTTGTTGAGTTCATTGTTTTTTGTCATGGATATTTAAATTTTATCTAGCTCATTGACTACATTTCATCAAACTGGCATAGTTTTAGAATATCAAACAATATTTGAACACCTCACAAATTAGATTGTACTTTTATCTACTGAATTCTTACAACATTGTTTCATTAGTAGACTTCAACATAAGATTTGATTAGAGGTTCAGATGTGGCAACTTTAATCCATGATGGAAGCATGGTGATTGGCTAAGCTCCTATAAAACCACATCAATTGGCAAAGTCTCCACACAACACCCCCTCTCTAGACTATGAAAATATTAGAGCATGCACCTGTAACACTTGGGCCAACAACAAAAGTGCCCAAATAGGCCCTAGTTGAGCCTAAGCTAGGATCCCAAACATTGTATCAAGTACCAAAAAAGTTCGATAAGGCACTTGTAGACCTCAATCATGTACTCAAAGTGCTTTAATAGGTCATCAACAAGCCCATTTAGAAAATAACCATGCTCAAGCAAGCCCCCGATGAGCATAAGCCAACAATCATAGCTCCCAAGTAAAGAACCAAGTCTTTAAATCCCTCAGAGAAAAATGCTAAGGGAGATGGCATGTATCATCAATTCATTCATCAAGATGACTATTTTGAGAATCCTTGTTCTCACTTTGAGGATATGATCATCATGGTACAACTTTCACTTCAACCTTTAGTTATAGTGCTCATGTTTACCCTGTTGATGTACATGTTCATATCCGAACACAAGCAAAAAAAATGGAAGCAAAAAAGGACACATGGGCATGCCTCTATTTGGTCATGTACATATGTTTGATATATAATTCTTTGCACATTTTGAGGTAACAACATTTTTAAAGGTGTTGGAATGTAATATACCTAAGGAGGGGTATAATAGTAGAATAACTAATAAAATAGTGAATAGTGCTTTAGTACCACATGCATTAGAATGAAGATTTAGATAGATTAGAATAGTATAAATAAGAGGGAATAGGCCATTGTAATACATCAAAATAAAAATAATTTTAATTGAGCATTTCTTGAAGGAGGTATCCCCCTCAAAGTAGCAAGTGATTCAGAGTGTTTCTTTCCATAAAAGGAATATAATATAGTATAATATATATTCAATGTTTTTAGTTATTTATGTATTAGTAATAACATGTTCATCTCATTTTTTGTATCATAGGTAGTTCTAATTGAGATAAAATTTTCCTAAGGAGTGGTGGAATTTTGGGATCAAAAATAGAAATAGTTACCATGTTTTCAAAATATGTTGCCTTTTAAGGAGTCCTTATTTGGGTAGATGTTGAAATAATAGATAAATCAATATAACTATTCCATATAAAAGTATTTATAATTTAATCAAAGGAAACTAAATAAGAAACCACCTAACTCATCTTTTGGATCTATTCCATTATGAGGATTGGTTGGTCTAGGGAATCAACTAGTGTTTCTTCTTCATACAAACTTCCTAAGCCCAAAGATTTGGCCCTTTCCAACTTGGCCTCCTCATATTCTTCACCCAAGGCCTCCTCCTCACCTTAATTCTATTTTAATTCCATCATAATATCTACATTCTCTTCTTCATTTGTGGAATAGTATACTAAGGATATCACATGTTCTTCTTCTTTTACCTCCTCTTCAACATGGGATTCTTCTATAGTATGCAGACCAAAAGATGGGTTTTCCTTTAATTATCTAGTTATGGAGGAGGTTGGGAGGACTTTGGATCTCTTATGATATGTGTCTATTAAAGGGATAGGAAGTGAATGGGATAGTGAAACAATTGATGAAAATGCATTAGTAGGAACTACTACTGTAGGTGGTGGTGATGGAATGGAAGGTGTAATAATAGCAGTGGTAGGGGAACTAGATGAAGATGGAACTAGTTAAGGAGATTAAGGGGGGATGGAAGAGATGATAAATAAGATTATAGAGACTCTATAATAATTACATGCATAATAATTATGAGAGGTGGTAGAGGTGTCATAATAAATGCATTATTTTGCCTATCTTATGGAGATGGAATTCTCTCCATTGTAGTGGTTGTGCCCAAAGGTGCAATAGTGAATATTGAATGAATAGGAGATAACATGAGACCAAGGAAATTATTTAGAATGTCTTTCCTTATTTGGAGGTTCCCATCTGTTTGACTACTTGAACCCTCCTCTTTTGGATCTATCTCTTCTATGGTAGGATATGGGGGTTGGCTTGGCCCTATAAAATGTTATGATTGATCTAGAGGCCATTGATGGCTCCATGGCTTCTGATTTACACTACCATTTCACTTGCCTTCTCCCTAGTAATATATGGATTATATTGTATGTCATGAGCTACCATCACAAAAATCTATTCATTTTTAAGTTTTATCCATACTTTGGAGTCATCTAATGCATTTAATAAAAATGCATCATGTTCATACCCTTGGTGACCATATGTAAGGTTCACCTTCTTCTTCTCCCTCAAGGCTTGGAGGTAATTTATAATTTTAATTCTGGTATCCCATTCTTAGAACTAGGCCTCATCAAAATTATATCAATTTCTCACCATGCCTACTTGATTGAAGAGAGCTAGTACCATGTATTGGAGCTAGAAAATACTCAAAGGAGTTTTATAGTAATAAGCCAAATTCTTCTTACCAAGATCCTCATCTATGCTATTATATATCTAGTATGCTATTTCTTACTTTGAAATTTTATCATGGACATGATATGGTAATAACAAAAGAGGCACCCTTGTCCCTTGAATCTTAATAATTTTTATGCTGGGGTAAGACCAGTAATCCTACCATTTATTAATGGTTCTCCTCAAGTTTTTTGATAGCCTAGGAATTTGGGTGCCATGAATTTTTTTGTACACTTGAGTGTGTATTTATACATATATCCTCTTTATTTTAATTCTAAATCTATAAACAAACATAATTGAGTAGTCTCACAAATTCTACTATCAACATATTTGGTTGATGTTTTCCATGATTATCCATTAACCCTATGAATTGTGGCTAGGACTACATCTAATAAATATGACATCATATAAAAATTTCCATCTTGTAGCCTTTGTTCATATTTATACATATAATATTTCAATCGAACACTAATAACTTCCCCTAGGGAAATAATTTTATCAAAGGTCAATAAGATGTCCAAAAGTAGGACTCGTTCTAATTTCAAATAAGCGATACTATGTTAGTCATATAGTCTTTTTAGGAGATCCATGGTTATCCTAATCCCTGGTCTAAATTTGATAATCCCATTAGATGAGAGGACTCTCTTGGGATTTAATCTTTGGCCTTTCAGTAGCCATTATTTAAGTTTTCCTTCCATTGTGTGGTGCTTGAGCCATGCATTGCATAAGACTTGGTTATATGCTATCTAAAGCACTAGGAGTTTTAGGTATCTCTTGAATTACCTCCCATATATATAATAAACTCCATTCTTTAATTTCTTTAGGTGGATGAAATCTCCATAATAAATACCATTAAAAAACATATCTTGAAGCATGTTGATATAGGGAATTACCTCGGGTTTTGTTTCTCTTTGATGAAGTCCTACAGTTTTTAGAGATAGAAGGTTGTCAATGTATTACTTTTCATGCTCAGATAATTGTCTATGTGTTGAATAAAGAACCACTAACTCCACTACATTGCATATTGTTGAGTAGAATAGGAATTTGAACTCAAGATCACTTTTATCAAACACCATATCCATGTACTCAATAATTCCCACACAAAATTAGGCAAAAGGAACTTGAATGCATGTTTGATTTGAAGAGTAATTCATTTCAACAATTTCAAGCTATTTAATTCATCTATTGATCATATGAAAATTCTCTACAAATTCATTATAAATATAGGGCTTGTAGTCATAGGAGAGCTCAAAATCATAATGTTTATTAGAATATTGATGGCAAAGTGACTTGAATTTATCTTAGATTTTACATATATAATATAAAGTTTGTGCCATGAATTCCCAAATTGTGTAACTTCAATGTGGGAATGGCCTTTAGTTTCATCATGTTTCAATTTAAACATATCAATTAGTTTTTGTGGGTTAATTTTCTTGCCAAATGATAGTTAATCATTAAATTTATGTATCTAGTCATCCTATTTTAGACAACTATCAAATTTTCACTTACCCATTTATTTTCCCTTTCTATGTAACTCATTTATGTATTCTTTGATCTTGCATCTCTTGAATTGTGACACTTGTCTAATTATTTATCATTTGGGCCCTTATATTTGCATATTCGCTTTGTATGTGTTGGGGCCATGAGTTGATATAACTATTCCATGTGGAAAAACCTTAGGCCTATGAGAACTTAAATGCATGGGTGTAATGAGATGTACATCTATGAAAAACCTTAGGCCATGTGGAAAAACATTTTGAACTATGTACATCTATGTAAGTGTTCTGTGTAATAAGATGTCAACACATGGCATGATCTCAGAGCCTTAGAGGCACAGAGAATTGGAACTATGGGACCATTAATCCATTGGTTGAGTATTTGTTAATTGAATACTTAGACCAATATAACTATGCCACTTATATTTTTAAAGATCAAAAACTTGGGGGTATTATACCTCAGTTCCATTAGGCCATCAAACTTTTTAAATCTTTCCATAGTTATGGATTAAGGAAAATATACCACTTGTCATGCCTTCAGGACTGCAAGACCATGGAACCATTAGATGATTATCTTTAATTTAAAATCTTTTTGGGTTGTATGTAATGAAAAAGTGCCATTTGTTGTGCTCTTGGGGATTAGATACTTTGATCACTTAGAATTTTCTTTGAAGCATGAAAGGATCTATGTAAATTAGTAATGCCACCTACCCAGCTTTTAGAACTCAATATCTTTGAAGACTTATAATTTTTTTTAAGGGGATATAGTTTCTAAATAATGTAAATATGCCACTTATCACTATCTTAGATGAATAAAGGAAAGTCCTCAATAGGAATAACTTTGAGAGTGATTTGATGATATTTTTTCTAGTACACAAAATGTAGGAAACTACATCAAAGGACATTAGTGCCATTAGTCTAGATAAACCATGAAAATATGAAAACCCAAGGTTTGATATAAATTAGAATAATCATTTAAGATTTCATTTTCAGAATTTAAACTTTATGAAAATGCATACTTTGATGAAAACCTTAAGTTTTTATGAATTAAAAGCAAATTCATGAATGTTTAAGGCTTAGAGGACCCCGAATAAAAGTATTCAAGTCATAGTGAGTCCCCATTGAATTTCAAAAAATGGAGTGTGTGTGATAGGGCACACCAATGTTTATGAGATAAACCACAAAATAACATGGAGATATGGAGAGAGGAGAGATAAATAGGGGGAAAATGCCAATAAGAGCCTAATTTGGACCAATTATCAACAAACACACCTAGAAAAATGCAGTTTTATGATTAATAAATGACCCATGCCCATTTTTAGGTGTCTAAAACCTTAAATATCTTTTAATTTTCCTTCTACTAATTTCATTATCATGTTTTTAAACTAAATAACAAACATCCCAATCTAAAATAGCATCCCATTGGGATTGGATGCATGAATAATCAACCTTTTTAAGCTTTGTGCCAAGAAATAAGGGTATCTATTCTACCAAATTCACATGGGACTAAAACCTAACCTCATCCCTTTTTATTATGCCAATAAGATGTTATCATGGGTATACGAACATGGAATTAATTGTCATAAAATAAAAAAATAAATTTATTAAGTGTCAAAGAGGAGAGAATGAGTCATTGGAAAGGAAGAGTCAAAAGGGAATTTAATGAGCCATTTGAATATCCTTTATAGGCAAATGTACAGAGAATTCAAATCAGACCATTATTTAAATAAAATGTACCTTTCATGGTCTCATTCAAAGTTTATAGTAGTATTTATTATTCTTCATTTGTTCATTATTTTCATCATTTATTATTTATAGTTAAAAATATGGTTTATATTTCTTACCACTATTCTACTATCAACATATTCATAACCTATAATTGCATTCAAGGGTGGTGGTGTGGGTGGAGTGTAATGGTTTGAGATGTCAATAAAGATGTATTGTCTTAAATTTGATGCACTTTTGACTATCATAGGGTAGTTTTTATTTTTCCTTAGAGAAGGTAATTAAAAATTCACAATATCATGGGCATATGGTGGATTTTGGAGCCTTTTCTTTCCCAAAAATATTTTTTCAAGGGATAATGTAGTGGTGATAATAAGATAATGACAATATATCACTAATCAACTAGAAATTTTTTGAGAAGACAATGAGTCGTTAATCAATTTAAAACTCTTTAATAGACCAAACCATGTGACAAATATAGGATAAGTGCCTTTATATTGGTCCATCTTAGTTTTTTTATAATTATATTTAAAAATATTTGGACTAGTTCAATATCTATGGTAATAATACCTTGATAGATGTGAATTACTTCCAATTGAATTATAACCTTTTTGATATAATTACATATAAAGATATTAAATTTTAGATTAATTGCATACAATATGTTGAAAAAAATGTACAAAATTAATCTATAATGTCTCCTATCTAACATTATGGATTGATAAATCTTGAAGTCTTTAATAATGATAAACTTTGCATAAACAAGTGTCAGGAAGTGGCTAGTCATTATCATGGGGTGTTAAGTTTTGTAATTTTTAAAGTTGTAAAATTGGATGTGTAGAATGTACATAAAAGTCAAAATTCAAATGCTTGTAAAAACATATCAAAATTAATGTGAGCAATAAATTCAAATGTTCAATTGGAATACTAAACTTGAAAATGTATAATGAATAAAGAACTTTCTATAGACACTTATTTTAACTTATTTGGGATTTAATGAATCTAAATAATCCAAAACTATGGATATTCATATTGCATAATATATGTTACTTAGTATACAAATATGAATGCCAATTAATGAATTATTTCACTTAATAAATATATAAATGAGACAAGGATAAGGAACTTAGTTGGTTTCTTATTTTTTTCTTAATAATTGTTCACAATCATATGATATGCTTTGAAATGGATCTATGATTACTTTGTTAAAATAAATTAGTATCAAAATATGTTAGTACATTAATAGTGGATGCTCAGACACTTGTGGTACCTAGATGTTTCCACTATCTCTCAAAACTATCTTTGTAGGTTTCATTGATTTATTTTTCTACATATTGTTCCTACATGTCAAGGTGTTTTTTGAGTAATTTATTACCCTCAGTCATGTGAGTAGATTCATATTTAGTCTTCCTTTGTCTTGATACCCTAGATCTAGTTTCAAAACTTTAGTGACCTATGAAAATGGGTTATAAATATGTTTTGGGTAGCCCCAAGCACACCCCATTTATAGGTTGATCATTTCCTACATTATAATACTCTCAAGAGGATTCAAACCACATGTAACTCTCCCAAATATGTGTATGTGTGATCAATAGTGTTTTACCAGAATGTAATGCATAGCTTTGGCTTTTAAAACTTGAAAATATGCAACTATGATGTTATAATTAGTGTTCAAACTTGGATTTTGGATTATTCCCTTAAGATGTTTTCACATTTGGGAACTTTTAGATAGATCCCCAATAATGTGAAAATGTATTTTTAAATTTGTAAATGAAATGATAGATAAATTCTAGATATGAATGGCATTAGACATGATGGGAATATATAAATTACTCTTGATAATTCCCCCCATAACTAATATTTGAAATGTGTGAGCCAACCCAAGGGAGGGTTTAGAATTTTAAAAATAGTCTTTTGAGGAACTTGTGACATTGTTGGTTACAGTAGACACAACCATTAAGTGGTAGTATTAGACTATTACAACATTATCTAAGAAGGGAGGAACAATGATCTAAAATATGGAAACTATATTATTAGGATGATTAAGTGTTATGGCACAAACTAGGGTAATCATGTATATGAATGGCAACAAGTTGGGAAGGACAAGTCTATAGATAGATGAATGGCTAAGAGAGAAGGTGAGTAAGATTCACATGTATTCACAACTCATGTATGTCAAAAATAGCACCAAATTGATGTTTCCAATTGTATAATACCTAATTCATGTGTCTAAAATTACCTCCCTTTTAGTAGAATATTGAATGTACAAGATTAAGAGGATAAAATAAATATATTTGATATATGAGGTTAATTTCAATTGATGTTAACAAGTATGTCCCATATATCCAACTTGTTCCATTCAAAAATCTACAAGGAAACATGTATAAATAAATGTCCATTCATTGTAGAAAATGTGAATTAATATAAATCATTTAAATATTTGAAATTGAAAAAGTAAATAGTAAATACACCTCTAGGTATGTGATCCAAGCTTCCCTCTATAGTCATTGGAGAATTGGGTGATTATTCCATAAGAAGAAGGCACTTGTTACAACCATAAGTTGAGATGATACAAGCCTCAAACCTATTTGGATACTAATAAGTGTTAAGAATTGAGAATTACATAAACCTCAATTGTACTCCTTAAAATATCATCATTATTATTTTGGTAGATTCCCCTAATAGGTTCATATGCAAAGTGTGGATCCTCATACTTGGATTATATGTAAAATTTGGAACTTAAAATCATGTTCATATGTAAAATTTGTAACCCTCCATCAAGTTTGTATGTAAATATAAAAAACTATGAATCAATGTCTATAGACAAATTTTAGATTTAAATTGATTACATAGTACCATTGTTTCCTCTTTAATATAAATATAAAAGTGTGTGAATTAATAACCTTCATGCCCTAAAATATTATGCATCGATACTTCAATGTGATATAATGCTATTATTTTTATGTCACTTTGTTTAATCTGATAAATCTAATAACTTACTTGATCTAACCCATGTAACTTGATAAATATGTTCAATATGATCCATGTAATATATCTCATTATGTCATAGAATATGTCACTTGATTTCCTTAGTCTTCTAAAATTTCACACATAGGCCTTATGTATGTACATAAAATTTTTCAATTTCATTATTTATTAATTCTTTCTCTTACATCAACCTATTGATATTAATTCTCCCTGAGCGCATACCCTAAAGGGTGCATGATAAAGGGGTGGGTAGGCCTTTGGTGCTTTGTGAGATATTTTACTATCTAGATATAATTCCTACATATAATTTAAGTTCTTCAAATATGATTTATTACTTACCTCCCTCCATCCTATCTCATACATCTATATCATTACCCATGTTTTCTACTTCATCAGCTTGGTTCAATGTAATCTATTTGACACATGTCCCTTCCATACCATATCAACCTAGTCGATATAGTCCTAAATGTGTCAGGTTTACTTTCACAACTATTTTGTATTATCTAATGTAGTTTGATGTCAACTAACCCATTTAAAACTACATCATGATGGGTTGATAGAATCAACATAAATTTTAGGATGGGTTTGGTTTATTGATCACTATAAATACAAGTCATAATTTTATTCCAACATATCATATACATTAATTTTTTTATAATTTTTCTTGCACTTATGCCCTAATTCACATTTGGAGGAGTTATGCTTAGAATCTTGTCTTGAAGGAAGTTTGTATTGTGAAAGTCTTGGAGATATAATAGGGGAATTCATTGGGAGTATTCTTAGGTATTATACCAACCATTTTTCACCTTCACAAACACAAAAAATATCTTTCAAATAACCATTGTCCAAAGTGGGGATTGAGGTTGGATGAGTCCTCTTCAAGGTAAGTATATTCTAACCCTAGCTCTTTCCTTTGTTTTATTTAGTAGATAGAAGTTGTTTGTTTCTTAAGGAATGAATGTGTGTTCATACTTATTTATGATTTATCTAAAATTATACTTAGTGTGGATATAATATCACTTGAAATTTCCATTTATCTATTTTAGGTAGCCTAGGTCCCCATTTTCCTACCATGGATCATTACCTATTTTGATTTTTCTAACCCTTCCCCTTTAGTTTAGTTTAATTTACTTGCACAAATAATTAAAATGATTATTAAATATTGAATAATTACATATAAATATATTTAATTATTTCATAGGCCTAAGGTCTTTTTATCCCTTTCCTTTGATAATGGTGTTGTAAGTGTTCATCTTGCTAGGTTTATAGATCCACTAGTCACTACTTGAACATTGAGTATCACTAATGTTATCTTTAATTAACCTTATCCATGTCTATATCATTAGATATAGAATAGTTACAAGTTTATCATAATCCATTTCATACACTTTGGTTAACCTCACATGAATTTTATTATTGTCTTCACTCATATAGCCAATTATATTGAACAACTTGATACAATTATGTTTCAATTTTTATTCTCAACTAATTGTATTAAACAACTTGATACATTTATGCCATAGTCTTAATTCTCATAAAATTTTATGAAACATATTTATACATTTATGTCATAATGATGTAGAGCTATAAGCTATCTTTCATCCTTTACTATGGCTATTCACTAACTCATGTTACCAATCTTCTCCTTCTAACTGCATTATCAAATTACTTAACATAATCCAATTTAATTATCTCTATTATTAGGTTATAAGAAACTATAAAATATATTTTAATTATTATATAATGTCTTCATACAAGGTATTATCATTTAGATAAATCATTATTTTCATTCTATGTTCCTTTTTAAACATACTCACAGATTAGTTCCTTTTAGGCTTAAGGCCTCTTTAGATCAAAACCTCTTAATTATTAAACTAGGACATAATTAAGTTTAAAAACATAAATATAATATACATTAATATCTTCTTATAATCATTATTTATCTTATATAACCATTCATTGCATTACCTACCTTTCTCACAACTTTTACTAGTTGGACAGGGTTTCTTATAGCCCTATTTTTATGATTTCTTGCCATGTATTATTCTATACCATGGAATTTTGGGAAAAAATCACCTTAATAAATAAATTATATGTCCTTAGATATATATAAAAAAAATTATGGATTATTTTTTGTTATTTTGTCATTCCTTTTACACTTGTTTGCTCACTGTTAGGGTCATTTTAGGTCTTTAATACCCTGTTTACCACACATAGTCCTCTTAAATAGTATGGACATGCATCCTCTTAGAACATAAAATAAAAAATTAATTTTTTAAACATGTAAATATATATTATAAAAAAAATTATAAAATTTCACCTATGGAAACAATTTTATATCTCATTTTTGTATAAGAACCCTAACTACAAGGGTTTTGACTATTTCATGAACCTAAGAGCCCATATTTTACTCATGCAAATTTTGTATAAGGTTTAAAAGGTTTTAATGAGTTTATTTAGGATATTATTATTCTCACACATATTTATAAATTCTCAAATCATAACACTTATGATTTTTTTTCCTCCCTTCCAACTCCATCTTGCACTCACAACATGTAAAGATACAGTTTTATAAGTCTTGTAAGAGCACTGTCTTAGAAGTTTGAAATACAAAAATGGTTTCCTCTCTTCTCTAAGGTTTCTTGGATTTTAAAAAACCTATATAAAATCTATCTTATTCATAATCATCAATTCTATGGCCTCTCCTCAATGCTTCACTCAAGTTATTGTTATGACTAGTTAACTACTATCCTCTCCTTTAGTCTACCAATGTTTTCTTATGAATTTTGGTTCCAATGGGAGGTTAAAATGAATTTTTACATGTATTAATATTATTTTAAAAATTCATTATAAAAATCCTCAAGTTATTTTTTTCCTTATTTAATCTTTTCCAAGATCTTCCAATTACACACTGCCTGTGCATTCACTAACCTACAAGTTTGCATATACTTCAAGAAAAGTTTCCAAAAACAAGATTACAAGACAATGAAAAATTATTAAAAAATATAATAATGAGCTTATAAATTCAATATATTTATTTTTAGAAAACTCACTTTCACATTTCACTTCTCAAAAACATTAACTACAATCACCACCTTTCTTTCTGTATGCATATATAAAATATGAAAACACAGAGCTTTGAATATTCATTTCCACATCATATTGAAACATATATATCACCAAATTTTATAGTGTAGTCTCTATTCATGAATCATATATAATCAAATAACATGATTACAAACCACACACCATTGTCATTCATTTTCAGCTTTAGTTCTTTACAAAAGTAAAAGACTTACATAGTCATATATACCAACTTGGTTTTGGCAAATCTTCCTCTAACATTTTATACCCTATTCTATCCTCTTATCCAACCTCCTTAAAACTAAAAAACATTGTATATTCTTTATATATAATCAAAAAATCTTAAATCAATATTCATAACATTTTCTTGATTCAAGAAACCTCCTAACACTCCCTAACCCACATAGGGTGATGACCATTAAGACTGCCAACTCACACTTTTTAACTTAGCACATACATTCAAACCAACTTAGGACCTTCAGAAGACCATAAAATTTATAATACAACATTATTCAATAATTAAATATCACCAATAATTTTTTAGACTCACTAGAACACTCATAATCCTTACACATTTGAAATTTCAAATTAGAAAAAAAGGTGGAAAAATTGAAAATTCAAATTTGACTACATTGTCATAACTTCAAATCACATCCAAAGTTCACTTTTTGGGAATTCCTAAGATGCCCATACATCATGTAATTTCCATTTCCCATAAATTGTATCAAATAGATAGATATATTTCTTTCTCTACAACTTTTTTCCAACCAACTATATTGACCAAACACAATATAGTTATTTCTTCAAACCTATTTTATAGTCAACTATATCGAATAGATGTGATACAATTATGTGCCATATTTTTATATTTTTAGTTAGCTATATCAAACAAACATGATACAATTATTGTAGATAAAGAGTCCAAGGGAGGTTAATCAATTTTTAGTGGATAAATAAAAAGTAACTTAAATACGTAAATTATCAAGCCCAATCCATAGGTTGAGTTATGTGATTGAAAAATAAGAAATACAAATTGGAAAGATAAAAAACAACAATTTTACCTCCCTTGAAGATATGGTTAAAAATTAGTCTAAAATGGTTGAACTTGGCTTATATATGTATAAGTCTTCATTGATGCTTGAATCCTGGTATGGGGAGTACCTCTCTTTATCTACACTTGGTCTTGGATTTGGTTTGGAATGAGAGAGAGAGAGAGAGAGAGAGAGAGAGAGAGAGAGAGAGAGAGAGAGAGAGAGAGAGAGAGAGGAGAGAGAGAGAGAGAGAGAGAGAGAGGAGAGAGAGGAGAGAGAGAGAGGAGAGAGAGAGAGAGAGAAAGAGAGAGAGAGGAGAGAGAGAGGGAGAGAGAGGGAGAGAGGAGAGAGAGAGAGAGGAGAGAGAGGAGAGAGAGAGAGAGAGAGAGAGAGAGAGAGAGAGAGAGAGAGAGAGAGAGAGGGAATTATTGAAGCTTCTTGGAATAATCTACTACAGTAAGTTTACATTAGGAAGTTTCCTTAAAATGAGAGGTGGAAGGATTCTATTTATATATTTCCTAAACTAATATGTACATTTAATCTCATTCTAATATGGAAGGTTGAGTATCAATCCTCAAATCCATGATTACACCTCTAGAGTGTGCAAGATATGTCATTTAAGGCCTTTTTAGAGTATGGAAGGCACATTAGAAGAAAGTGCAGTAATTTATCCTCTTGAGTGTGTAAGGAGGGGTGTAAGAAATGTAAGAATGTGTGTAATTAACCATGTAATAAGCCACCTTGATCACACTCCACTCTATTCCATTGACTTTCCCTTATGACATCACCTATGTGAGGCCATAATTAAATTTTGTGTTTTGGGAAAATAAGTTATTCCAAAGCCACATAATTTCCCATTCTAGGAATGATTAGGATAATTAATCAAGGTGATTAATTGAGAACTAGGAGAAAGGTAAATTTTACACAATGTTTCTTTATAAATTAAGTGTTCACTTAATTGGCTTTCAAAGATACTTATAAAGGAATGATTTAATTCGGATACACTAGATAAAATAAATAATGTAAGATGATCCATTACCCTACTTAGGGAATGTATCACTATGATTTTGGTTTAAAATAACAATTATGTGGGTAAATTAGGTCTAATTATATATTTTTGGTTAAACTTTGCATGTGATTGAATAAAGTTATTTTGAATGTAGTTTAGACACATAAGTGGTTAAAATGAAGTGTCTACATTTTACCCCTATTTGAGAAGGTTTTGTGAGACACTAGGCACAATAACATCTTTTCAAAGATTGAAAAAAGTCATCAATAATAAATTTGATAATGATTAAATAATGATGTCTTTAATCTTCTATTTTTTTAATTTTACGAGTTAGTAAACTCATATTGATGTCCCAAAGGGAACTTGACTAGCCTAGGATGCCCTCTCAAGGGTTTGATTTTAAGAAGAAGCTAAAATAGACATGCCCTTGAAAAAGAGAGGGAGAATCCAGAATGAAATATTTTCATCATAATAATTTTCCTTAATAGGGTGGATTTTATCATGGATACAAGGAGCTTACCTAGTAGGGAAAATTTGATCATGGATACAAGAATTTACCCCAATAGGGAAAATTTTATCATTGATCAATCTCCAATGGTTTGTCCAATTGGGGTATATTTTTTCTTTGATAAATGATGAATTGGTTGGTGGATAGTAGACAAGGAGAGATATTTATTTAGCATTACCGATTAGACTTCCAACATCTTAATTTTTTATATATCATAAAATGGTATGCACCATGATATAAGCACCATGATGACTAGGTTATAATATGCACAAGGACCAACCCATGATTCTAATAAACATGAAAACAATGCACCAGTGATAGAAACCATGATGACAATGTTGTCAAATGCTACTGTATGGACTCAAGGACAACTGCATGACATGAAGCACCATGATGATGGCCCTGCCAACATAATATACTGAGTCAAGGCAACAATAAAAAATAGAAAAAAGTAAATAACATAAACAAATAGTAAACACAAACTAAAGAAAAATCAATAGAAAACATCTGAAAAAAACACACCAAGAACAATCAAAGATAGGCATGATGAACTATCAAAAAAAGACACCATAAGCAATATGTGAATCATTTATGCATGTGTGAATGTAAGTTGTTATTCTTGGGTACTTGGTCAAGTGACAGGATAAGATGGGAACTTGGAATGAAATAGGGGGAATAGAATAAAAAGAAAGGGGTGGTTGAGCTAACTCTAAATTTCCCAAGAAAGTAGACACTACCTACATAGTCCTAAGGACTTCAAGCCAAATTAAATTATCCTAGGGATATTATATGAAAGAAAAATAATGATAATTAAGAGATTTTATTATAGAGGAAATAGGAAGGCCATACTTGAAAAATGGTGAGAACAATTTGGAAATAATGGTAATGAGAGTGAAGTTGCTAACGAAACTAGTTGAGCTAACCGAAGATGCCCCATGCATCCAAACATTTCCTACATAGTTTGTGCAAACCTTAGGCTGATATAGTTCTCCAAAAAATGGGAGGGAACACTATCAAGAAATGGTAAACTAAACCATCTAGAATAGATCTAAAGGCCAGTAGTAAACAAAGTGACAAAGAAATCAAAGATTTTATAGCTTAATATATCTCATGGAGATTTTAAACCCTTTTTGGTATTTTTATTTTTTAGGGTGTTTTCATATTTTTAAATTTATAGGGTTTTTGGAATCTCAACTCAATGGAAGATTACAAGATGCATAATAGGTTAACTCATAAAATGGTAAGAGCATGGCTTAAATTTCTCACAAAATAGTGAGAACATGGCTTAAATTGCTTACAAAATAGTGAGAGTGTAGCTTAAATTTATCATAAAATGGTGAGAGTGGAAAAGAAGTGATCGAATTGACCTCAACAATTCAGCACTACGTATATAGTTCAAATGGACCTCAGGTCAATGTAGTTCCACCCTATTATAAAGTACTATGAATCAATAGAAGGGTTGAAAATGTGAATAGCACATGAATGAAACATGAATAGAATAAATGGTATAGGATTCAATCAAGAGATAAAAGATGTATTTTTTAACACCATAATTTAGGAGAATCATACATAAACTACTCTAAGATACTGCATGTCCTAGATATGCTAATGGTGACCAAATTTTAATAATTTGTTGAAATATTTATCTAAAATTAGGAATCACCTACTACATTGGTAAACTATAATCAAAATCAAATAATGGTAATAGTATGAAGGAATAATATCAAGGTGGATTGACTAAATTGGAAATGAGATGAAAGGAAAATGGTTTTAGGTCATGCTCCCAAGCAAGGGTCCTCATAGACAATGTTCAAGCAAAACAATGCGTAAAAACACTTGAGATGCATAATATTCATGGGTTCATCTAGTTATTATCCATATAATGTGGCTAATTTGTATGTTTTAGATTTATAATTTGTTGTAATGATGAATGGACCCAAGCAATTAGGTTCAAATTTACCCTTATTTTCATGAGTGGAATTGGTATTTTTTTCTTTGAGAACTAGGTATCCAAGTTTGAAGTCTTTGTGCTTGACGTACTTGTTGTAGGTATGTCATAACTAGTTCTAATAGGATTGAAGTTTGTTCAGATAATCTACCCTTTTTCATCAAGTAGGCCTAATTCTTGTAGTAAAAAAACTTTGTATTCCTCGTCATCAATGATGTTCTTCAGTGAAATGCACAAAGAAGGTAACTCGATCTCAATAGGGAGAATAAATTCCATACCATAAATAGGGGATTATAGAGTGGCACCTATAGGGATATGGATATTGGTATAATATGCATATAGGGTGGGAAATAGTTTTAAATTAAAAGCATGACCAAAAACATTAATAGTTTTTATAAGAATTTGGATCAAGGTTTTATTAGATGGTTTGGCCTAGTCATTACTTTCAAGGAAGTAAGTAGAGGAAAAATGTTGGGTGATTTGGTGTTTGGAATATAGCGATTTGACATATTTATTATTTAAAGTGTTTCTATTATCATAAATGAGATCAGAGGGAATGTTGAAGTGAAAAATGAGATAGTTGAGGATGAACTTGGTTATCAACTTACATGTTATGTAAGTGAGGGGAATGGATTCAACCCACTTAATAAAGTATTCACTTATATTAAGGATATGTTTATGGGCATCTAGTGAATTCATAGTGATTTTACCTATGGATTGAGTCCCCATGTGGAAAATGACCATGTTGTAGTGAGTGGTTGAAGTGGTAGAGCTAGCGCATGAATAAAATTAGCATGTTTTTGACAAGCCACACACTTTTTTACATATGCACACGCATCAAGGTCCATATCGAGCTAGTAATACCTTGTACATAGGAGTTTATTAGCATTGACCACACCATTGGTTTGGGCCCCATAAATCCCTTTATGTACTTATTTAAGAGTTAATATAGGTTCTACCAAACCTAAATATCAAAGTGTATTTCCATCATATCCTCTATGATAGAGAGTGGTAGTAACATTGGTATAAATAAAATTGGAATAGATGAAAGCTTTTTATTTTTTAATAGAAAGGTTGGAAAGAATAATTTTGTCATAGAGGTAGGCATATATGTTGGAGTACCAAGGCAAACTGGGACTGATAATATCACATACCATTTTATATTTTAAACATTTGTGAGCTAGACATAAAAGATGTTCAATACAAAATCGGTAATCAATAACCTGATTTATAATTGATATTAAGGAACAAATTTTTGACATTAAATCTATAGTTCTATTACTAGATCTTAAAATCTATTCAAATTAAATATGATCAAAGTTATATTTCAGAGTTTCCACCATTTTATTGTATGGAATGATTTTGTCATCTTTGGTTTGGTATTATTCTATCACCTAGTTAATTATTATCTAGGATTATCCATGAACATGTAAATGCTTTATGTTCCATTATACTATTAAATGAATCCCTATAATTATCAGAGTTGTTGCCAAAATCTAGATAATGCGAGTGCAATGGAGACGTGATCACATGAGTTGAAGCAAGTGCACACCACATAGATGCTAAAGCAATTTGAAATTAACACAATAAGATAAATTGCACAAGACAAAATGGAGAAAACCAAAATCTGATTAGCATGAGATGACCAAATTGAGGAATACATATAGGAGAGTACATAAGTAACTCCTCCTCAAAAGGTGGACAAGGCACCCCAAGAATAGACTGTAACTCCTCCATGAAAGGTGGTGACAAGGTGCTAAGAATAGAGAAGTAACTCCCATCAAGGGAGTTCTTTATGACATTCTTAGGACACCTATGACACATCTATGACACACACCTCCACATAAGCTAGCCTATCCCAAAAATGTAGGAAAACCCCATGTATGCACAAGAAATATAATTTCCCTAATTAATAAATAGGGAAAAATAAATACCTACACTAATACCCCCCCATAAACATAGCTTAGGTGGGTAGTGTGGAAATAGAAAATGGGTCCCAAAAACTAGGCCTGATGAGGTACCCATGTACAAAAGCAATCTCCCATAAGATAGAGAAAAGGAGAAAACCCGTAGGAAAAAACTCCCCCCAAAAGAGAGATAAAATAAAGAAGAGGCTAGAAAGCCCCCCCTAAAGATGATGTTACTGTAGATGTGGACTGCACCCCAAGAAGAGCTCGTAGATGAATGAACTTGCTCTTAGTGAAAGGTTTGGTGAAGATGTCTACAACCTACTCTGAAGACTGGCAAAATATCAAGTCAATGACCTAACTATGAATAAACTCTCAAATGAAATGCATGTCAATCTCTATGTGCTTGGTCCATTGGTGCTAAACTGGATTCTTGCAAATCTGAATGGTACTCTAGTTTTCACAATAAATGATGGTGGGTTGCCTGATAGGAATGCCAAACTCAGAAAGTATCCCCTAAAGCCAAATAGCCTCAGTAGCTACATTAATAGATCCCCTGTACTCTACCTCTGTAGATGATATAGCAATACCATTCTGCTTCTTGCTAGACCAATTGATAGGACCAGAACCTAGAGAGAAATAGTAACCAGAAGTGGACTTGCGAGTCTGTGAATCACTAGCCTAGTCTGAATCTATATATCCAACCAAGTCAACCTTTATGCCAAATCTGTAATGAATCCCGTAATGAAATATCCTCTTAGTTGCTTTCCAATTTAGCTCATGAGGTTCTTACATGAATCTAGAGATAAGTCCCACTGTTTATGATATGTCAAGCCTAGTGTGAGTCAAGTAGATGAGACTACCAACAAGTTTTTGATACCGAGTAGCATCAACTAATGGTGAATAACAATCAGCGTCAAGCTTGACTCCTAATAGAAAGGGAGTCAGAGATGGCTTGCAATCAGCGATGTGAAACTGAGCCAATAAGTCAAGAGCATACTTAGGCTATGCAAGTGAAATCCCTAAATCTGACTGTGAGATATTGATGCCAAGGAAGTAGTGTAACAAACCCAAGTCTATCATGTCAAATCTATCTTGAAGATATGCCTTCACCACTACAATAGCTGATGAATAACTCCTAGTGATTAAAAGGTCATCAACATATAGAACCAAAATCAAGAGTGAATCATCCTGCCGTAAGAAATAGACATTAGGATCAGAATGGCACCTAGTAAAACCTGCTATGAAATGGAAGGAATCCATCTTGGCATACCAAGCTTGAGGGGCTTGTTTGAGGCCATAGATAAATTTCCTAAGTCTGCATACTAAGGAAGAATCCTAAACAAATCCTGGTGGCTACTTCATGTAGATCTCCTCCTCTAGGTCTTCGTGAAGAAAGGCACTCTTCACATCCATCTAATGCACATCCCAACCATGTGTTACAGCAATATCCAAAGTGAGTCAGATAGAAGCCATCTTTGCAATGGGTGTAAAATTCTTTGAGTAGTCAATGCTTGCCACCTGTGAGAAACCCTTGGTGACTAATCGTGCCTTGTACTTATCAACCGACCCATCTGCTACAAATTTGGTCTGATATATCCACCTACATCAAACCATCTTTCTTCCCTTAAGATGTGAAGTCAAATCCCAAGTGTGATTTTGATTAAGAAAGAATATTCTTCCTCCATAGCACTATCCCACTTAGGTACCCTTGACGCCTCTCGAAAAGTCTATGGATCTGAAACTAAAGCAAAGAAGGCATGTGGATCTCTCTAAAAATCCCCCCTAGTACATCTGTCATTTGTGACATCTCCTGCCTAAGTGCCAACACTCTCAAGTGTCTATCTGGCCCAAAGTGGCCCGACAGTGGGTGAGTCAGGTGCTAACTTCTCATCCTCTAACTGACTAGAGGTGGATGACTCTGCATCACTATCCTCACTATCTAAACTCAAAGAAGAAGATGTCTCTGGCTCAAGAACCTATTGTGGCTGATTTGAATCTGATGAGGAATCATCCTGAAGAAGTAGATCTGATGAGCGAGAAGAAGTGTCAAGTGTTGAGTCTCTAGGACTCTCTTAAAAATGGACACTTCTCTCAATGAACAACTCACGAGTGACTAGATCTAGAAGGTGATATCCCTTAATACCATCTAGATATCCTACAAAGATGCAAGGCTTGGACTGACATTCCATAGCTTTGCATTTATTCTTTAGAATGTGGGCCATGGCTAGGGATCCGAAAACCCTGAGGTGCTCAACATCAGGTTTCCTTTTATGCCAAGCTTTAAAGGGTGTTATCCCTTTCAAAGCTTTGTGAGGAACCTTGTTTTGAATGTAGCAAACACAATTGATGGCTTCAGCCCAATACTGTCATGCTAAGGATTTGGAGTGAATCATACAGCTACCCATCTCTTTCAAGAACCTATTCTTACATTCTGCAACCCCATTATATGAAGGACTGTAAGTGACTGTGTGCTGCAAATTAATCCCCTCTATGGTGCAAAATTTCTCAAACCTAATGCTGACATATTCCCCTCCATTATCAGTTCAAAGAACTTTGATGAATTTCTCACTCTATTTCTCAACAAGAGCCTTGAAGTCTAGAAAATTTTCAAACACTTCAGACTTTTGTTTGAGAAAGTATATCCAAGTGTACCTAGAGAAATCATCAATGAAAGTGAGGATGTACTTGGCCCTTGTGAAAGATGGTTTGGGAAAGGGTCTTGATACATCACTGTGGACTAACTCCAAAGGTTTTGAAGCCCTCCAAGCTTTGCCTTTTGTCAAATTTTGCTTCGGAATGCTTCCCAAGGGAGCACCCCTCGCAAAGTCCTTTTGAAAATTAGACACAAGGCAAGCCAATGACCATGTCATGTTTACAAAGTTGCTCAAGGTAGCAGTAGTTAAGGTGGCCAAACCGCTCATGCCACAATTTTCTAACTCCATCTAAATGAGTCAACAATGCTATTGGAGAAGAATCTAATGCAAAATGTGAGAAGGTGTTTAACCTTGCTTGGTGATTTTCCCTACCCACTACCACTGTAGTATCACTATGCAACTCCCTGATAGCCACTAAATTTGGTGAAAACTCAACTCTCATACCCTAACTAATGTGAGTGATTTGGTACACTGATAGGAGATTGGTTGAAAGAGAAGGAACACTTACAACATTATTGAATGTTCCTCCTTCCATTTCAACTGGCCCTCTCCCTACAACAAAAATTGATGTGTCATCACCCAAACTAATTGAAGTCATGCTACAAGGCTCTAAATATGAAAACTCTACTAGTGAAGAGCCCATGTGGTGAGAAGCACCCGAGTCAATGACCCATGAAGATGTAGAAGTTGTTGTAGCTATAAGGGCCTTGCCCTTTTCTTTCTCCTTACCCTTGTTTTTTGCCTTGGTAGAATCTTGGGTAGATGAATTATGCTTGATGGACCCAAGAACACCTATGTTGTTCTTGTCTAGAAGATGATTTAAGTGATCTATTTATTTCTTCATGCATTTGTGTTCATCATGCCCTGTATTTTTACAATAGGCACACTTAACCTTCTCCTTCTTAGGTTTAGCATTAGAAGAGGAAGTCTCAGTGTTTTTTTTTGGTAGGATTGGTGTTTTCTGTCTTCTTCTCCTAGTCCTTATTCTTTTTCTTCTTCTCCTTTGTTGAAGTCTTATCCTTACCATTTCTAGCTATCAAAGCTTGGGGTTGAGTAGACTTCATTGCACCCATTTGAATTATCTTATCTTTCTCCCTAGTCAAGTCGACAATGAATGAATCCAAAGAAGGAATTTTCCATGTAGTGCCAAGGGCACTTTTTGTGGCATGGAAAGTGGAGACAAAGACTGAATAGGTTGGACCTAACTTTTTGAGAATAGAAAGTATGAGTTTATCATCTTTCTTATCTATCCCGCATTCTTTCAATTTCAATCTAAGGGCCTTAAACTTAGTGAAGAAGTCCTGTAGGGTGTCAAAGTTGTTAAGACTTAGACTTATGAGTTCATTTTCGAGCTCATGACCTCTCATCTCATCAAGCTTCCCAAATAACTTTTCTAAGGTGTCCCATATGTCATTGTGAGTTTGGGATTATTCTAAATCAAAGAGAAGTTTTGGAGACATAGACAAGCTCAGTAATCTATATGCTTCATCACTACGGTTGTACCACTTGACCTTTTCAGCATCAGTGTTGGGTTTAAATTCAGTACCCATGGTGATCCTATACAACCCTTTGCTTCTAAGAATGATTGACATTTTAACCTTACATTCATGATATTTGAAGGGTGTTAGGGGTTTAAGTTGAAAAGAATCTATTTTTAGCTAAATTTAGGTGAATTTGTGTTGATTGCAAGTTGTGAATTTATGCAGAAAGGAGAATGAAAGCAAATATTTTGCAAGTTGTGAAAATCAATCACACCCCCCTAAAATATTGAACCCCCAAAAATATGCAAGTGCACACTCAAAATACATTGGACTCATCTGAGAATGCATCTTAGAGCAATCAGTGTAAGATTAAAGCAAACAGGATGTCGGACTCAGTCGAAAATGCATCCTGAGAGACCCAAAATTTTGGCACTTTATAAACTAGTGCATTTTTGAAAAATAACAAGTCTAAAATATGGAGAATTGAATTAAAAACACTTTTTCAAAAAATGGCACCCAAATCTGAGCTATTGTTTGCAAGATATTAAAGGTTCAATTTTCTTGTAAACTAGTGTTTTTTGCAAAAAAAAGCACTAAAACATTAAAAAAATGCCTATTATGAGAGAGAAAGTGGCCTTAAAACCACTCATTTGATTTGGCATGAAACAAGGAATCCAAAGGAGGTTTGTGTGAGGGGGAATTGGCCTCACCCTTTATCTTCGATAGGGGAAGATACAAGTTTAAAATGAAAACCCCCAAATTACAAAACTGTCTATAAAACTGAATATTCAGTCAAATTGACTGATTTTTGTTTTAACAAGTCAATTTTAACTAAAAATATTAAAACAAAAATAGAATTGAACTGCTAGCCAAGCATCTGAGGGGTCCACATGGGACGCCAAGCATGAAAAAAGTGTCATTTTCCAAACAAGACTGCTGGCAGAAAAGACAAAAAAATAGACCTACTGGAAATGTCGTATGGCCTACTTGGCACCTTGTTGGGCAGAGAAAATAAGCAAATGAATAGCAGACTTTGGCGTAAACCTGAATTTGGTGTAGACCAAGATTTTGGCATGCAACACTGAAGGAAAAAACCTACAGACTTGCACATCATACGACCTATTTTGGATGCCGTACAAAGGATGGCGTGGCTGTAGAAAAGGATACTACTACTGAAGCTTGGCATGGTAGAAGTAAAGGCCAAAATCTAGGTGTAGAAGCTTGGCTATAGAAGGATGCTGGAAGGACTGTTGTTTGGAGTTACTACTCCACACAACAATGGCACTCAAGAAGAGAAATAGATGAACCAACCCCTGAAGTGAAGACAACCAAGACACCCAAAGGCCAAGGATTTCCAAGAAAATGACACTAGAAATGATATTTTTTTTAATTTTAGATCAAATCTAGAAAATAAAAAAACAAAGAGAACTCCACTCCTCTTGATTTCAAAATGAACTAAAAGCATAACCAGACACATGATTACCGTTCTCACTCTGATACCATATCAGAGTTGTTGCTAGAATCTGGTAATGCGAGTGCAATGGAGACGTGATCACATGAGTTAAAGCAAGTGCACACCACATAGATGCTAAAGCAATTTGAAATTAACACAATAAGATAAATTGCATAAGACAAAATGGAGAAAACCAAAATTTAATTAGTATCAGATTGCCAAAGTGAGGAATACATATAGGAGAGTACGTAAGTAACTCCTCTTCAAAAGGTGGACAAGGCACCCCAAGAATAGATTGTAACTCCTCCATGAAAGGTGGTGACAAGGTGCTAAAAATAGAGAAGTAACTCCCATCAAGGGAGTTACATATGACATTCTTATGACACCTATGACACATCTATGACACACACCTCCATATAAGCTATCCTATCCCACAAATGTAGGAAAACTCCATGTATGCACAAGAAATACAATTTCCCTAATTAATAAATATGGGAAAATAAAAACCTACACTAATAATAATGAGTGTTTCATATTCTATAATATTATTGGTACAATGAAACTAGTGTGAAATTCCTTGGGAATGAGATCCTCCTAAAATGTAATGAAGATAATACTAGCCCCTCATCCATGAGAAGTATATGAACCATAAAAATAAAGGGTGTATTGTTAAGGCATATAATAAGTGTCATTGAGAGTCATGATTGACTCATTAGGAAATTTGAAAATAAGTGTCTTGGTATTAGACAAGGGTGATTCAACAAGATGATCTATAAGTGCCTACCCCTTTCTAGCCTTTTGATGAACATATTCAATTTAAAATTAACTTAATATCCACTTAGCCATATGATCAGTCAATGCTTCCTTAGAAAGTAGGTATTTGATCAAGTCCACTTTGGCAATGACAATGGTCTTGTTGTTAAGCATATAATAGTGTAACTTTTGGGCTAGAAATACCATGTATAAACAAGATTTATCAACTAATCTATGGTTATGTTCATATGAAACCAATGTGTGACTTAGATAGCATATTACACATTCTTTCCCTTGATCATTATGTTGTGCCATGAGTGCCCCCAAGGCATAGTCAATTACTAAGATATAAAGAAACAACAAATTTCTAGGTGTATGTAGAGTTAGAATAGGTAGATTATCCAGATATTATTTGAAGGCCTCTTAAAAATTATCATTCCATGAGAAGGTGGTTCCTTTATTTATAATATGAGTGAAGGGATGGCATATGTCTACCAACTAAGAAATAAATCATTTGATAGATTAGATTTTACCTTATAAGTTATGGATCTATTTAAAATTGTAAGGTGGAGGAATTTTAGTAATGGCCTTAACCTTGGTTGAATAAAATTCAATGACTTGGTGAGAGATAATAAAACCTATCAATTTTCTTGAAGTGACACTAAAGATTCAATTTTTAGGGTTAAGCCTAACCTTTTATTCATAAAGTATTTCAAGGATTATTCATAATACATCTATATGTTTTGCTCTAATATTTTATTTTCCCAATATATCATCCACATAATCTTCAATAATATCATGCATCATGTCATGAAAAATGATATTCGTGTCATGTTGGTATGTGGCACTAACATTATTAAGGCCAAAAGGCATCACTTGATAAAACAATGTTCCCCATGGAGTGGTGAACTTTATCTTATGTTGGTATTTTGGTGAAATTTTAATTTAATTATTTCTTAAGAAGCTATCCATGAGAGATATCATCTCATACCAAACTGTGGAATCTATAATCATATCAATATTTGGAAAACTAAATTCATCCTTTGGGTATGCTTTATTGATATCTCTAAAGTTGGTACATCTTATTAATTGGGACTATATTAGATATCCACTTTGAATAATCAATAAGATGAATACACCCTATCTCAAATAGTTTTTACAATTATTTATTGATAGAAATGGTTATGTGAGGGTGCATCTTTCTAAATTTCGATTTGATTAGCTTGACATCAAGGTATACAATAAGGTGATACACTACCAAGGAAATGTCCAAGCCTGGCATATCTAAATAACACTGTGAAAATATCATAAAACTCTTAAAGGAGGGTAATAAAGACTTCACATTCCTCTTCAATGAGGGATGATCTGATTTTGATCCACTTGGGATTGTTAGGTGTTTTGATGGTGACTTCAATGGTTTCCTCCATAAGCAATGTGGAACCATATTCTAAAATAGATAGCAAAGTGGTACCTTGTTTTTCATTTTCATCTGGTGCATTGACTGGCTCATCGAGTTCACCCAATCAGGAAGAATATGAATAACCAAGGTCTAGAAAAGGCCATTTGACAAAGCCTTGTAGATAATATTTAATTAATTGATCAAATTGTTGTTATTCTGAGATGATTCTTGAATGGCATGAATTTTTTGAATTAGAAGAGACTTGGGATTCATTTTAGAGAGGGTGAAGTTCTCCATCCAATGGTGCCTGAAATAGGTTTTCACCATGGGAGTTATCTTTATTTTCTATTTGATTTTATTTTTATTTTTGCTTATGACCAAGGAAGTTTACTAACTCTCCAAAATAGGTAGTAGGTTCCATTGTAATGTGAAATCCCATTTATGATCCCCAAATGGCACATTATTTTTGAGGCCCATGAATTCATAAATTGCCTCATTATTATAAAAATTATTTGGTCTTAGTTGATTAATTGGGGATGGTGGAGGAAAAGAGGGGGATAGTATGGCACAATGGAAATGGTATAAATAGTATTTGGGTCAAATAAATTAGTATCAGCTAACTCATCATAGATTTTATAATAGGACTTTATGTCATTGTCAGGATTGTTCATTTTAGTTGATAAATTAGAAACACTCTCAAGATCTATGGGGTCACCCATAGGTGGTTTGTATCTAATACCTCAAACTCCTTTATGTCTAAAAATCAATACACATTTTTATTTTTGTTTTCCCCCAGGCCTTTTCCCTTGTAGGCTTGATTATCCATTATCTAGTTGGGAATAGGATATTTTATATTTTGGTAACAAGTGGAAACATCATCATTATATAGCCATGATTCATCATCAATTATGATTTCTTCTTGATCTTGGGAAGTGGTCTTGATAAAAATCACTGGTCATGTCTGACTAGAATTATCCTTCTTATTCCTTTCCATTTTAGGAATATGATTCTTAGGCCTACCATATTTTTTATGCATCTTAGAAAATTTGGCTATATGAAATGCATTACCAACTTTATATTCCTGAAGGTCGTTATACTAAATAGTGAAGTGATTGGATATTTTTATACATGGTATAGCTGAAGTATAAGAAAATGTGTTTGGGTTTACATAATTGGATTCTAGAAATTGATCAACTACCTCTTCACCTTTTTGAGGAGCAAGATTTATGTCATAGTGATAGTTATAGCTCTTATATTTTGATTTCATATGTTTATAGAATTGATACAACCATAGGTCACCAAGAATGGTAACTTCTAACTCAGAATGAGAAAATTTGATGTACTAATTAAGGGTAGATGGTATATCATGTACTTTGTGAATCCATGGTCACCCAAAGATCAAATTATATGGTATTTCTAGATCAAGAATGTGTAATAGAGTATCATGGGTTAGAGGCCTAATGATAATAGGTAAACAAATGGTGCATTATGATTGATGTTCCTCATTATCATATGTTTTTATGGTAATGGTATTTGGTTTTATATCAGTTGATATGTAGCCCAAATTCTTAACTAGTTTAAAAGTTACAATGTTGAGTTGAGAACCATTTTTGTGAGGACTCTTTTGACCTTGTGTCATGAAATAATTATTTCTATGTAAAGCAGATTATTATGAAAAGGTCAAATGGATAACATGTCCACTTGATCAAAATTGAGTTGTTGGTGAGGAGCCAAATGACTCAAAAGTGTTTGAAATTTCTTAGGAACAATGTCACTTGAAACTTTGAATTGGATTAAAATCTCACTCAATATGTTTTTATGGAAATCTGATGTATGCAAAATATATAAGATAGAAATATGCACAATTGTCTTTTGTAATTTTTCCACAATATCATAAGACTTGTCCTAAATTGGAGAAATTGGCTTGGTATTTTGAGGTAGAGAACCTTGAATGGGATTTCTAGAGGGAGGAGGTGAAGGACTTAAATGGTAACCTTAAAGGTTTGAGTTATGATTATGTAACCTTGATTAAGTGGAGGGTTACTATAATTAAAATAAGGGGATTAATTTCATGAAATGGTAACTCTTAGTTTTTTACTATTGTTTGGGCCATTACGAACCAAAGGAATATTACTAAAAAAGGAGGTGGAGGTCCTAAAATGGACGGTGAAGGTCTTATAATATTATTGGGATTTTGCTTAGGATTGATTAAAATAGTGTCAATGTGTCCACTCATGATGTGACCTACAACATTATATTCATAAGGGACACTTCTATAATTGACTTTATTAGAATGGGAATATTGACCTTGATTCTGGTTTTGTTGTTGTAGTTATTGTCTTACTATCTCTGATGTTGATTTAGAGGAGGTCTATTCTAATTATTGGCATTGTGCTATGAAAAAGGTTATGATATATACCCAATTCTTAATTAAACATTGTGGCAACATTATTTAATGCTATCTCTCCACTTTTAAGCAAATCTTGAATGAGATGGCATAGATACACACATCTATGAACAAAATGACCTTTTACCCAATGATAGTCATAAAATTTATTCTCATTGCAACAATCTAGCTTAGGTTGGTTTTTAATAAATGGTCTTGGTACTAGGCAAATGATCATGTTGGTGAAAACTAACTTTTGGAAGACCATTTTGATGGGCTCATTGATATTACTAAAAAAATTCTTACTATAATGGCCCCTTCTTGGAGGTGGCCTTTGAAAAATAAGAGGTTGATTAGGTATGTTTTTATTAAACAAGTAGTGGTTGCACCATTTGTTTATGATGTCATTTGGTCAACCCATTTCCTATAACATTATTGTTTCTATTGGATGGCTTAGGCTTTTTAGACATATTTACTTGCACTTCCATGGGATCCTACATTTGAGCCTTTCTCTAATTTTGATTCTAAGAATAAATCTTAATTATACCTTTGTAAATAAGATCTTATTCAATTTTTATCCATTTGGTGATAACTTATTCAAATGTAATGGCACAAAAAAGTTTGAGGTTATGAGCAACGTCAAACTAGATATTTGTAGTGAACATTGTAGCTAATAATTTTATTAGGGAGATTGTGTGGAACGTGTTAGATAAAGATCACCACCATTGTAAATAATTGGCAAAGCCTTCTCCTTATCTCTATTTAATATGACATATATCCACCTTGGTCAACTTGTGTTCTATATTAAATCAAAAGTGTTTCACAAAATTTTCTAATAAATCATCAAAGTTATGCATAGAATTCTTGGGTAGACCAAGAAACCATTATAGAGCGTGTCCCATCAAGTTATGGGGACACAAGGGAAGTAGGTATATAGGTTTATATTCCACTTCTTGACAAGAAACACATGATTCTTTCAGATGCTCCTTAGTGTCACCTTTTCCTTTGTATTTTTCAAATTTATGCATCTCAAAGTGATGTAGAAGAGGTATTTCGAGATAGATCATGCCAAAAGGATAATATCATATGTCATCCATTTTGATCTTCTTACTTTGATTTCCTACCTGAATAGAAAAAACTACATCTTTGACCTTTTGTAAAAATTAAAATGTAGGGTTAGAATAAGAAGAAGTGGGTAGATTTTTTTGGGTGTTTGAAGGTATATTACCTTGACCTAGATAGAGAAGTAGAAAAAAAAAATTGAGTAATTTTAATATGGCTAGTTCTACTAAGAATATTCACTCTTTGAGTAGATTTGTAGAGTTACATTGTTGATAGGGAATTTATTGATGGTTGATGACACTTAACATTAAGTGTGGCCTTGATTTGGAGGGAATTGAGGTATTAATGGAGGAATGTTCTATTAGGTATTAAATAGAAATTGATGGGATTGGAGGTGAATCTACTATTGATTCCTAAGAATTTGACATGTAGGAGGAACTTGTTGGTTAATTGGCACATATTGTTGACTTGATGTTGAATAGGAATGGAAATTGGTTAACTTATAGAAACACATTGTTGATTATACAATTTTGGTTGGGGTTGATTGATATATATTTCAATTGAACATTAGTTGTAACCTATTGAGGTGGTATATTAGTTGCCACTTACTTGAAGTGGGGGATTGGCAATGTGTTGTTATGGCTTAGATGGGCTTGTAATTTATTTTTCAAGCCATTGGAAGGAGGAGGTCATGGAGACAATGGAATAACATTTTTTTAAACATTGGATGGTACTTAATGTGGATTAAAATAAGCTATGTGATAGTTATCCACCATATTTTGGGTAGAATCTACAAAGAGACTCGAATATAGATTAGTTGCTAACTTAGTTTCAATTATGTGTGTGTTAAACACATTAACAATTAAGGTTTTGGTAACAAATGGATTTGAATCATAAATGGGATAATTAGACAAATCTAATGGTTGTGCTTTTGGAGGATTATACTCCACTAAATATGGTTGTTGAATATCTATGTATCAATGGAGCTATTGAGACTATCCAAAACCTATTTGACTTGTTGGATTTGGATTTTAAGAAATTGGCTTTGAGAAGATTAATAAATGAGTTGACCTATCCTTTTGTTTAATGCAACAAGATCTTGACTAAAATTTATCATAATTTTTTTTTCTTTTTTAAAGGCACTTTGGTTATCTTTCAATACAAAAATTATTTATTTAGGTGTCCCAACCAAGTATTGAAAATATTCTATGGGAAAACTTGGGGGGGGGGGGGTGGTGGGGGGGTGGTGATTTACACCCATATCAAATAGTATAATTAGATTTTCATATTTGTTATCAAATAATTGGTAATTAAATTGGTCTTGTATATACTCATCACTAGGTGGTGGATTGACAAGATATGCTGGATTAGGTCGATGTTCGGTATCAAAATACACATATGATAGGAATGATTGGTATTGGCCTTGGTCTACATTGGCTAAAATTATTGGAAGGGGCATATTATGTTACTCAATTTCAAATTTATACAGTGCATTAGTAAGGTATTATTGGGTTTCTTCATCCTCTACATATGAATCATATCCATAGGGATTTTAAACCACCTCTTCATCAAATGAAGGATTATAAATAATCTCACTACATGTGTATATAAGCATGTCTAGATTTATAATATTCATCTTTAAATGGTCTTGAATTCCTATAACTATGTCTTGACTAGGTACATGACTTCCCTTAGAATATCACTTAGCAATTAGATTATTAATGTAAATAATTCAAAGGTGTTTACCAAAGTATAAACCAAAAATTTTGGTCACAATGAATTTAAGTATAAAAACTCAATGTTTAGACTTAGGAAACATTTTGCATTTGGTTTTTGAAAAGGTATTAATCTTGGAAACTTGATTTTTTGAACAAAGAAAGCAGACTTGGCCTAATTGAGACACATTAACAATTTTTCAAATGTAAAGGTTAACAACAACAATGATCTTGGTTGACAATGGTAAATCAATTTTTAAACTAGTCTTGAAATTTTGGACCTCTCAAATGAAATTTAAAGTGGTAATTAGACTTAGAATTGGATATGGTCATGGAAATAATCTTGGTAATTAAACTTGGAATGGCCTTATAAAGAAGGTTGGATTAGATTTCTCTATTGATTTGAAATTAAATGGATGGCATAATGACATACAATGAAAAAGGAGTTTGGAAATTGTTTTAAATTTTAAAATAAAGTTAACCTAGATTGAGGTTTAAACAAGTAATGAAGGTATTTAAGACCAAGTTATTAGTATGTCACTTTGGTTTGATTTACAATTTGGGTAGAGTAAGGCCTCGTTATGTGTGCATAAAATGATTTTTTTCTTAGAATTGGTTGGTTTGATTTGTTATTAAGTATAAAATTGGTTTTGACACAATAATCAAGCAATAACACATAAGCATGACATGGAGATTTAAAATTAATGTAGGTTTTCATCATATTCATTGATCCTTATGAAATAATTACTTTGAGAGAAGATTAAAATTTCAAATGTTTATGAAGGAAATTATTGCAATTATTGGTAGGTTTTTACACCCCCTTTTCTCTCAAGGTTCATACAATTAAGGTGATCTTCAGGGGTTATTACCTTTACACCCTTACATCAATGAATGATCCAAAATAAAATAGGTATATAAGAAGCAATCTAAGATTGGGCCATTCATAATAGGGTCTTATCCCTTCATAACCACTTTAGTTGTAAGGATCTCAATGAAGTGCTACTAGATTTCGGGTTTGTTTATTATTTTACAATGGGCTATCTAGATGGTCCTTATATACCCTATGGTATGTGGGTGAAAATATATCAATAAATAAGTTCAATCTTGTTTCCAAGATTGATCATTTTGAGGGTACCATACATTAATGTTGAGTATTGAAAATAACTCCTTAGGCTTACTTTCCTCGCATAACTTTGTACAAGCATAAAGCCAGGTCTTAATGATGGCAATGTTCCTCAATTTATATACCCCACTTAATAAGTGGGGCTTGGTACAATGTTAGGATGTTAATTCCTAGGTCAACACACCCCTAAATAATTGTGAGAAGGTGATGAAATCCAACCTAATAATTAAAATTAAAAATAGGGTAAAGGCAAATAGGAACTTTTGCATTTCTGATTCACCCAAAATGAGAGAGAATATGTACAAAAGGAACCCCACAAGACAATTGAGCAATCAAAAAAACTTGCAATAAATTAAATGACTTTGAAAATAAACAATTTTATTAAACCCAAATTGAAGTGTGAATTTATTTTAGTGCCCAAATTGAAATGTGAGATAGAATTGAATTATTTTGACTCAAAACACCATTCTTTGGCCATGAAATTGGAACACAAAATGATTAGAAATTTTAAAAAAATGGTTTTGAGCCAAAAGGAGATTGAAATTTGGTTTTATTTAACTCTAAACCTTAAATCAAGATGATTTCATGATTATACAAGTTGATTTCATGATAAGTACTCCAATTTCATAGTTAGGGCCTACAAATAGAAAATATAAAACTATTAGAATAATTTCACTATTGACTAAGATGATTTTAGTGATATATTCAATAATTTCACTACTACTTAATATGATTTCCTTGTTGAGGACTACAATTTTACTAACGATCTAGACAATTTCACTACAGATAGAAAAATAATTGGAACCAATAAAATAATTTCATAGTTAGGATTTACAATTTTACTAACAAAATCAACAATTTCATTGTTATGTAGAAAACACTAAAACATAAAATAATAAATAAATGATTCCACTACTCAATATTATAATTTCGTTATTATGCCACATAATTTAGCTATTAAATAACATGATCTCATAATTTCATAGAAATGAAAGAACAAAAATTAAACAATTTCTTACTTTAATAGTAATTTTGTTGAAATTTGAAATGATTTTGCTACTATCAAGAGAAATTTCAATAATGAAGTGTATAATTTCACCATTAAGACCTTTTATGTAAAAAAAATAGAGATCATATTAAGAATATTTCACCATTTTGAGATGAGTTTTTTAATGTTCCAAATAATTTCATTCTTTTGTATGATCATTTCATTGATTAGTCTTCAAAATTCATCATTACATGGTCATAAATTCAATGTTTCCCCCTGAATAAGTTTTAATAGAATTTTGGAGGAAAAGAGGAAGAATTACCTTGCTAAAAGGATAATTACATTAATAAGAATAATGTTAGTGGTGTAAAAAAGGTTGTGGGATGTGTCAAATACTTCAATAGGTCCCATTGGACATGCCATTTTGTAGATCAGTTATCTAATGGAGGTTAGTCAATCATTAGTGGATAAATCCAAAACAACTTAAAGACAACTTCTCAAGCCCAATACCTAGGTTGAGTTATGTGATTGACAAATAAAAAATTCAAATTGGAAATATAAAAACAATACTTTTACCCACACTCCAGTCCATTTTATTGACTTGCCCTTATGACATTGCCCATGTAAGGCCATAATTCAATTTTTATTTCATATTCATGGAATTTCCTATTAGATCAATGATTAGGATAGTTAATCAATTTGATTAATTGGTAATTAGGAAAAAGGCAAAGTTTGAAATGTTTATTTCACAATTAAGTGTTCACTTAATTGGCCTATGAAGACACTTGAAAAGGGTTGATTTAACTCTATATTCACTAGATAAGATAAATGATGAAAGATGATCCATTACCCCAATTAGGGATATATGACTATGATTTTAGTTTAAAATGAAAGTTATGCAACTAAATTGGGTCCAATTGGATATTTCTGGTTAAACTTTCATGTGATTATGGAAAGTCATTATGAACGTAGTTTAGATAGGGAAACAATTAAAATGAAGCGTCTACATGTATGTTTTAGCCCCCTTTTTCCCATAAAACTACATTGGCCATCCCAATATAGTTTCATCCTTATCTATGAGTGGCATTGGCTGTCCCAATCCACTTTTGTTAGCATAAACTACATTGAATAAGTTGATATAGTTTTGTATTGTGTTTACAACTACATTAGTCATGGATGATAAAATTCTATTTGTTTCATTTTTACCATAATATAACTAATTTCAAGTTGATTTCATTTTTATTTTAATTTAATGAATTCTTTAAATTGGTTTTTGAAAATGAATTTGGAAATTTATTTTCTATTTTTTTGGCTTTCCTAAAAACTATGTTCTGATAGTTTTAAAATTACTTAGTGACTATCATGTAGGATTATGAAATTTTCTACTTATAGACATCATGGTGTGATGGTCTTACCCCAATATTCATGTCCATAGTATAAAATTAAACAAATAATTTATTTTCCATGTATCTTATGGTATATTAGAAACACCTAGGATCCCCTTTTTTATTGAAGCTCAAGAATATAAATATGTATTTAGTTTTATGGTGCACCTAAGAGGAACATATTACCCAAAGAAGCTACACTCATTGTACACTTAACACTAGGGTTAGTGGCATATATGAACATTTTAGACTATGTAGTTAGTGATCTAAAATATTAGGCAGGCACTAATCAATGAATGGGTAAGTATATTTGAGATCCAACACTATCAATCAAATAATTTTAGTGTATCTACCTGGTATTATTTTTTAAAATATAGGTAAATTTAATTTCATTTCTTTAAATTGTTTATTATATTGTATATTACATCAACTAGTGTCAATACAATTCTATGTTTTGTGTTTTAACTATATCATCTAATGTTTGTGTGTATATCACATCAACTATCTTGAGAAAATCCCCTATATTTACATCCCTAACTACATTGACCAGTTTGATATAATATGATTACTTATAATGCTACATCCAAATGTATCAGATAGATTTATGTATTCTATTAGACTTAGACATTTATTTTTCTAAATTAATTGGTGAGATTGATACATTTTTGTAAACCTACTTCTTGACCTCATCTACCAACTCAATATAGTTTGTTATATTTCAATTATTCTATCATATTACATCGACCAATTCAATACAGTCTTTGCCTATTATATTAACTATTTGTAGTAGACTACATTAGTAAACCTGATATAGTATGATTATTACTAATTTTTGGCATATTACATCAACCAAAATGATATAATATATCCTTTCCAACCTCTAATAGCACCATCTTCTCCATTTTTGATATCAAATATCTTGATACTATCTTCTATGTCTAACCTAGAAATTGACTACATCATCCACACCTGATATCATTCATTTTATGTAATCATCATTTCCCATCCACTTTATATCCCTCTTAACATCATTATGTTACCCCTTAAGATCTTTATTTCTAGATTCAACCCACTCATATTTTAAAAGGGTTGTTCTTTACTCCCTACCTTATCTATCATTGAAGACAACACTTCATGGTACAAGTATTCTCAAAATCCATCTAAATCTATTGTATGTAACATGGTTGAAATAAGACAAACTGATGATCTATATAATTCCCACATCTTTATAAACCTTAATAATAATACCATTTACATTACTAATAATAATGATAGCTTATCCAAGATTCCTTATTCTTCTACCACAGTTAAGGTAACTAACACTACTATTGGAAATCTTCTTCCTAATATTAGTGTTAACAATCTCATTCTTGATCCCTCTAATCAAAACCCACGTATTGATATAACTAAATACCTTGGAAAAATGGTTCAAAAATTGAACATTATACAAGCATATAAAAATTCCTAAATCCTCCACATGCAAAATAATGAGTTTTAAATGGCTAGCCATCCTAAAGTCATCATTTATAAACAAAAACAAAATATTGTTCCTCCTTAAATTAGATATACCAATGGGAATTTCATCCCCCAACCTCCTATGCATACAAATGCTTCAAAATAGTAAAAATGGACCTTAATCCCCCTTTATTATGTCTATAGACATTGGAAACATCTCCAACTATCACATATGATGGGATAAAAGATTTTGCTCTTTTCCTTAAATATTTTAGAAATCTGTATAAGGAATGGGTCCTAGCTAATATCTTTGATACTACCAAAATTATAGTGTAGTGAAAAACATGCCCCATTTTTAAAATTTCAAATGAGGACCCACTTCAAGCTCAAATTCCATGTTCACACCTTATTTTGAAATGGATTAATCCAAGTCAAAGCTAGAAGTCATTATCTTAAGTCTGAAGTTTTATTATGAATGAAGTCTTGATCTAATTCTAAACCAACCAAATTGACTATGCATTTCCACAGTTATTTTATTAATTCAATTGATACCTAAATCTAAAGGTCTAAATGGACATTTTTATTGAGGTTATTTTATGCATTTTTTTTGATTTTAGTTTTATAATGTTCATCAAATTCCAATTTCATTTTGATTTATAGACTAACTTGCCTAATTGAAGTTTCTTAGTTATGTGATCTTTTCAAGATTATTTTGACTCCATAAGTCCACCTTTACAATGCTTACTTGATCCAGCTCAGAAGGATCCCTTGTAGTATGAATTAATTTTCATACTCAGTCATTTTTCTAAATTTTCTAGTGTCATACCTTCACTGTACCATCTTTTTCACCTATATAAAATGTTAAATTTAAGAGTTGCTAAGTCCTCATAGTTTAAATTCCAATAACTAGGTCCTTATAATTTACATTCTAAGAGTTAGGTCCTTGTAGTTCAAATTCTAATAGCTAGGTCCCAAACTCTAAGATTATTCCACGTATATTCATCCATCTTCCTCAAAAAGGATATTTAAAATAACTAAGACTTTTTATTTGATGAATATTCAGGTTCATGAGATTAGGATGCATGTCTTCACTTAACTTATCCACATCTTATGAGGTAAAGGTTCTAAATATTTTTTACCTAAACACTCAAGTAACTAGGATTATGCCATGCATCTTCATATCGATCAATCACTTGTATAAGCTCAAATAGATAAGGTAAGGCATCTATGAACATTCTTATTAATAATATTGATCCATGTGTTTCCATCTCATTCCTCTAGAGATAAATAGTGAAATGGACAATTTTTGAAGACCCTTTGAATAAGAGAGGGCCATCCATGGGCAACATACCACTTATCTAAAGCCTACAAGTAGAGGAAAAATTCATAAGGTACCCTAGGCATCCAGATAAGTGAGATACCCTATGCATCTATGTACAATAGGAGTAGACCCAAGTCTGAAAGTCCCAAAAGACTCCAGACAAGTGAGGGTCATCTATGTGATAGCATCTCAATCATTTAGATCCTTGAGGTAGAAGCACATACTCCAAAGATTAATGACCCTTAATAAAAGTGAGGATCATCCACATGGTAACATCTCACTAATATACAATGCATAGATAGAGATACACATTATGAGGATTGATGACCTTCTAGATAAGCAATATCATGCCATATGGTATAATCTCACTCATCCATAGCTTTTAAGGTAGGCATATATAGTCAAATATCAGTGTGTTAGGTAGGCATACATAGTTAAATCTTGGTGATCCCCTATAAAAGTGAGGACCATCTATGTGGAAACATCCTATTAACTTATGGCCTATAGACAAATAAAATAATAAAACAAATATTGTGAACCCTAGTTAACATGACTATGCCATGTGTTGACATCCCACTTATCCATGGCCAAATTCCCAAGTACATGCTCCAAATCTTGGTGACTAATTAGAAGAATGGGATCGGGATGCATATATATATCTTGCTAAATCATGATCAAAATGCCAATAACATAGAATAAAATTTAATTTCAAGTGAAGAAGTGAGATTAGGTCAAGTGTCATGCTATGAGTAAAGTAGCTTAGATAAATAAATTAAGGCCTAGATGCATGAATAATAGACACATGGAAAGGTGGATGACTCGGTGATATAATGAAGAAACTAGAATCAACAACATTATGACATGTGTTTCCCTTGGTACAAAGTAGATCAAGACATGAAGATGGATCCTAAGATCACTATAAAGATATATCCATCATATTAAATATGACCTAGAATCCATATCAATTTTTATCCCCAAATGAATGATAAGGTCCACATAGGTCCTAATCAAGAAGTAAATTGACAAGTGTCACAATATTTAGAATATCAACTTGGGAACTTCTTTTGACTATAGAATATAAGTGAAATACATGAATGTGGGATCCAAAATAAGTATACCAAGACATTATCTTTTTTTAAATGGTTAAGTAGTCAAAGACATTATCAAAGTGCCATGTGGATAATTCCCCAAGAATTCATAGTGCCAAAAAATCAAATTCAACATGTGATCCTCACACTCCTTACCCATAATATCCAAGTGATAACACTCATGCATGAGTCATTTATCAACTCGTAGAGGTTCAATCTTATGAACTATTCATTGGAAACTTAGTGAATCCTACTAGAACTATTAGGAAGTGTTTCAAAACAAAACCCTTCTTCTTTATGATCTTTAGTGGGTCAGGAATTTTTTTCTATCTTATCTATTCTAGACCAAGGAGTCTTTTGACATAATTATGTTTTACCATCTCATTCCATGATGGCCAAGAGTGGGATCTCATGCCTCTTGGAGTAAATACCCATCTCTCCCTTTGTGTGTGTGTGTGTGTGTGTGTGTGTGTGTGTGTGTGTGTGTGTGTGTGCACGCGCGCATGCGCGTGTGCATGTGCGTGCATGTGTGTGTGTGGTTACCTAGTATATTATAAGGGTAGAGTCTATTTATAAATAAACATTGTCAGATTAATGCTAAATTTTTTTTTACATATAAAATCATATGGTTATCTTGTATGTCTTATATTTTATTTATATTTAATTAGTTAACACTAATTATAGAGGATTATAATTTTTGATTTTCTAAAGCATTCACTCATTAATGATATTAATTTTTTGTTATTCTAATTAATTTATATTATTCTTTTCATTTTATTTAAATTTGTTAGGAATTGTGTGGAGTTAAATATAGTCTTGTTACTACTTTATTCACTTAAAGAATTTTTGAATCAAGTATCCCTACTTTTTCCTTAAACTCCTTCCCTATGTAGCCAAAACTTGAGCCATCATAAAACTTAGCATACAATGGTGAAATTGTAGCTAGGCTCATTTTGGTCCTAGAAGCATTTGTGTTTCCCCCTTTAGTTATAATACTTTATTTATACCTTACCCTCCCTCTCTTTTGATGTTTATTTATGAGCAAGTGATATTTACCTTTCTTTAAAAACTATGAAGTGAAGAAGATTAGGGCTCTAAAATTTAATATGTTGCCATTGGTATAGCTAAAAGTTTGGAAGTTATGTGAGTCAGTGAGAAAATTGATATTGGACCTTTGGTGGTAGCACTGCATCTCTTGGATATATATTACAAGTAGGCTATTTAATAGATCTAAATACCTATAACTCATGCCTAGATTGTCTCAAAAGAATCCTAAAATGAGAGGATACAAGTACCCTAATTTTTCTTCGAGCTCACTCAGTATATCTAAACCAATAGATGCATTTAGGATAAAGATATTGGACTAAAAAATTGATAGTGCTAGAATTAGGGCACCTTGAGAAGAATATTTTTTCCCATCCTTTTGCATGCCTAAATGCACAATAATAACATAACTAGGAGGGCATCCCTTCTCATTGTCTAATAAATATTTCAGATACTAGCCTACTTAAGAACAAGATGGAGCCTACTATGTGGATCACTATATCTTAAGATGGTCCTAAATGACTAATAATATCCCCATTAAAATTCCATAGGATAATTACTAGAGGGAAACCAAGACCTATGGTTACATATAATAACACATCCTCTTAGTTTATCCCTAATAAATCTTCACCTAAAACTAAACCTATGGTGTGGTTGGTTGAGCCTAATATCAACATTCCTGGGGTTGTTGGTGATTTACCCAAGAACCTAGAAATATACCTCCCAAGATTTACACCAGGTGTGGGGTGTACCACTAAGGAACATGTAATCTCATACAAAACTACTCTCAAGCTTTTGGATGTTAAACATGAGGATTTTACCTATAGGTTTTCCCATTCACTCTAATGTACATGATGCATGATTGGTTTCTAACTTTCTTGAAGTTTCCATCACAAGTTGGGACCAATTCAGTAACACCTTCCTCACCAAATTTGGGCAAGTCATCAATCTAAGTGTGTTATACCAATAGTTTGCCTACATCAAAAGGAAACCTAACTATCCCATAACAAATTTAAATTTTGATTTTTATAATATGTATAGATGAATCATTATTTTTTATAGAACATATGCCTAACTAACCCTTAAAATTTACAAAAATGCATTAGATCCTTGGACTGTTATGGTTTTGCTCAGACATAATTTAGTGGTGGACTTTCCTCTAGATTATGTTGAGGCCATAAAATTAGATAGATATATGAATCCTCAATTTTTTTTGGCACCCTCCATCCCAAATATACTTTCAAGTATGCCTTCTTTGAACCTCCTCTTTGCCACTAGATAGAATATACCCATGCCACATCTTGTGTGAGTGACAAACCAACTTCTTTTGATACATGCTTCTCTTAATCAGACCCTAGGCTTCTTCATCCCAATAAATAATGAAGTATCACCTCAATATCACAATAAAATACTATCCCCCATTGTGAAAAGCATCCAAAGTGTGCCCCAATATTCCACCAAGAATGAGTTGGACATTATATAGTGCATCATACAAAATCTTAGTAATAACTTCTTGGGTATCCAAAGATAGGTTCAAAACAATGGTGGTGAAATTTAAAATAGGAAATTAATTTACCAAAGATACAATCATCTCCATAACCATTATAAAAACAAAATATATTCCTCACCTAATAAGCTCCCTAAGATCAACATCTACAAGTTGGCCTTGCCAAACTAGTTCCATGTGCATAACACATCCCAACATGATGAACTTAACTACATCAAATTATTTAGTGTGTATGACATATTACAAAGATATATGGAAGAGTATGTGGTAGTATCAAACCACCCAAAAACTATAAATTAGATTGAGACCTCTAATTCTCTAAGATCCTTAAACACTGCCATGGTGTTAGAAACATTGGACTTCCCTAGTCATGAGGATAATGAACCAAAAGACATGACCAATGATTTATATACTTTCTAATAATTATAAAGGAGTAGGTATTCTCTCATAAACCAAAATTTTAGCATCCCCTTACCAAGTCAACTCCACCTAAAAATGGTGTCACTCCTCATGATATAAGATCAAGGAATGACCCTTCATCCCTAAAGGCAAATAATTTTAAGCCACCTACAGATATTCATCTTTCCACTAGTAAGACTAAGTATAACATTATAAAATACCTAAAGAAGATCAATGCATACATAAATTTGCATGATCTTTCACAAATCATTGATCAAAGAGAACTCCCCCTAAAGTTACTCATAGAAAAAATAGTTTAACCCAAAACCAAGCATGTGCACACTAACATGTTGATCCAAAAGAATAAGGTTGAGGTCCCACCTTTCCTCCTTATAGTTAAGATATTTTGGAATAATATTCATAACTATTTAATTGACTCAGGATCCTCAATGAATGTCATGCCTATAGGAATTTATCAAAAATTGGGATTAACACATATTAAGTTAGACAAAATAGTGGTCTAGTTGAATAATTTTGAAGTTAAGGTTATGACTGATGTTTTAAATGTACATATATAACTAGAATCTAAGCCCAAGGTCTAATAGTTAATGGATATTCAAGTAATGGAAATATTAGAGGCTTATGGGATGTTGCTTAGTAAAGACTAGTCTAAAAACTTGAATCATTACATCATTATGGACATCTCCCATATGTGGTTGACTTGGATATGTGTATTCAATCATATCCCTATTTATAGATAACCCAAAATGAAACTCATGACCATGAAATATAATGCAATTAATTAAAGAGTGAACCTAGTATCCTCTGACATAGGTGTTTATACTTTGTCTACAAAATGTTCTGAAAACCAAGTTAAAAAATATCTTAAATTGTTAGTTATATGGTTATTTTACTTTAATGGGGTATGTTCTAAACAAGGTTCTAGAGTAGGAATTCTTATCATTGATCCATTAGGTAAATAGGACCTAGTTTCCTATAGAATTTAGTTCCCTTGCACCAATAACTTGGTATAATATGAAGCCTTGATATTAGGATTGTAGTTTATGTTGAAACATAAGGTCAAATAATTGGGACTATTTGTATATTTTGAACTAGTAGTGACCCAAGTCAGGGGAAATTTCTAATGTAATCTATATTAATTGAGGAAGTATAAACATAGGGTGTGGGATTTGATATAAATTTTCAATACTTCCAACATCATCCTCATCCCTAGGGAATAAAATTAGGTGTTTGCTTCATTGGCAATCATTATTGTAAACCTGATGTCCTTAGATGACTCAGATCTACAAAACTTTTTAATAAATCTCATCCCATGTCCCTTAGTACTAGATAATGAGAAATACTTCTAGGCCTTTAAATATGACTACCACATTTTATAATTACTTAATAACTCAATGGTATTTGAGACCCAAGTTATAAATGAGGTGAAAAGAGATGACCCTATAAATTAAGGATGAGACATAGATGGTGTAATGAACTTCAAGGAAAATTGAGTTCCAAAAGGGATGATCTCCTTTGAGAGAGTGTTTAATCTTGACAAGCCCACACATAGACCTAAGAGGATAATATAGTTAGACCAAAAGTCTAAAATGATTAATATAGGATTATTAGAGTAGTCCTAAGATGTTCATAGTGGTCTAAATTGCACTTTTATTGAAGTTGAAAAACTCAAAAAAATGTTACACAATATCAATATGTTATTGTTTGGGACTATGTAGACCTTAAGATCTTCGACCTAAAGGTAATAACCCACATTATCCAAATTAATTAGAACCATAATCCCTTCAGATAGAGGCAATTACCTATGAACCTAATCTTGGAACCACTTATTCATAAATAATTCCACAAACTCCTCTTGATTGGGATCATCTTCCCAATTCACCACTTTACCTAAATAGCTAACTTAGTGTTAGTCCATAAAAATGGAAAAATCTGACTATGTGTGGATTTCATAAATCTAAACCAAGATTTTGACAAAGATAAATACCCTTTGCCTTCCTTAGATGAGGTAATATATATGGTAAGTAGATCCTAGATGATGTCCTTCTTGGATGGATTCTCAAGATATAATTAGTTTATGGTAAACCCAAAAGACCGAGCCAAGATTGCATTTAAAACTAAATGGGGCACCTTTACTTACAAATGAATGTTGTTTGTCCTTATTAGTGTAGGAGACAAATTTCATAGAGCTATAGAATTTTATTTCAAAGGTCTAAAATTAAAATACATTGTTATTTACATGGATGACTTGACTTTTTTCTAAAACATAGTTCTGATCATATTCACTATCTTCATAAGATATTAGAAAGGTGTAGAAGGTATGGTATCTTAATTAACCTAAAGAAAAGTGTATTTAGTGTTACCAAAGTTATCTTCTCATCAAAAAATCATGAAAGAAGTTATTTGTATCGACCCTAAGCATGCTATTATAATTTCCAAGATACATTTTGCCTAATATTAATAAATAATTAAAGTCATTATTTGGTAAGATTAACTTTGTACACAAATTCATATCTAGTTTTGTCAAAATTATTAAACCTTTGAATGCAATGTTGAAATAAGAAGTAAAAGTGGAGTGGAATCCTATAGCTAGGTAATCCTTCAAATAAATTAAGTAATCCATCATGCAGGCACTGGTTTTAATTATCCCAAACTACATGAAGGACTTCTACATCTATTCTTCAATGTCAAAGCACAACATAGCTACAATCCTCACCTAAAAGTTGGGAAAAGATGAACAACTTATCTATTTTATGAACACAAAATTAAAAGATTTAGATCTAAAGTATTCCACATCAGACAAGAATGTCTATGCCCTAGTTAAGGCTATGAAGAAGTTTAGGCACTACATTCTTATAAATAAGGTGCATGTCATCATACTAGACCTAGCAGTGAAGCTTTTGATGGGGTAGAATAAGATAGGAGAATTCAAAGTGTATACATAATATTTTTAAATTTATCATCTACTAAAAATTTGACTAGAGTGTATAAGACCTAGATATGGTTACTACATGATAAAATTTGAATAGAGGCATTGGAGACCTCTCCTTTGCTTTTATGTAGTGAGATGTCCCTTAGTTAGGTTTAGTGGATCCATAATTGGTCATGATCTTGATATAACAAAGTATTAATAAGTGGATTGTTAGTTTATTACCTTCTTTGATCTTGGATATTAATGAGTAGGATAAGTTTTATATATATATATATATATATATATATATATATATATAATTTCACTTTCATAAATTTTGGTGAAAAAGATTTGAATCTAACCCTTGTATATTTTAAATTTTCATTTACAATCAATTGAATCAAGTTTATCGACCTAATTTAACACTATGTGTGCAGGTTTTCTAACTTTGTCAATCTTGTTGACCTTGTTTGGATATTTGTGTGTAGGTTTATCAATTTCATTGAGAATGTAAACCTATTTTTACTCTTCATGTGCATGTTTTTTAACTTTATCAAGCCTATCAACCTAGTTCAACTTTTTGTGTATAGGGTTTTCCATGTCATTGAGCTTGTCAACCTAGTTTTTGTCTTTTATAGCTAGGGTTTTTAGTCTCAACTAATTGGATCAAACCAATAGATCTAGCATTTTATTTCTCTTTTTGTGTCTAACTAAATCAATCTATTCATTTATGCATTTCTTAAATAACTAAATATATAGATCTAATTGACATATCTTTATTTTTTATTTATTAGTTTTATTTACACTTGATTGACTAGATTAATTCTATTCATTAATACTATTTTCTACCTTTGCATGTTCAAACACTTGCTTGGACAACCTAGTTAAAAAAATAATTTAACATCTTCAAGAAAAACTAATACATTAACCTAGTTGACTTTATCTTATCTACTAGGTTCACTCTAACCAACTCAATGCTTTCACTTTGTCAAATTTAAAGCAAATTTATTTTCCTACCTTTAAGTTACAATTTAAATTTAGCACTATCTCTAGCAATTTTTTAATTTTTTAAAATTGTACCTACATAATCAACTAGATCAATCGGATCAATCTGATTTTGTATCTATTTTATATCTAGAAATCTAAATTAACCTACTCAAATGTGTTAGTTCTAGACTATTTTTAAAATAGACTGAGTTGATCATCTCAACTTTATTTAGTTCTATTTTCCTAACTTGATCGACCTATTTGATTATGTACTATTTGTTTCACTTTATATCTCAAGCAAAATAAATTAACCTACATTTGATAGTAATTAAAATTAATTTACTTTTCATCTAGTTGCATGCTTATTTGATTTTTGAAAAATTGTAACTTAACTTTCAAAATATTGATTTTCACTTTTATTTTTCACTTTGTTTGTATTCCCCTAGAAACTATGTACCAAAAGTTTTGAAACTACTTAGCCATTATCATGAAGGGATACATGATACTTTGTTTACAGCCATTGTCTATCATTTACAAATATTATGGTGTGAAGAAAATTCCTGAATAGTCATATCCATATTATAGATCTAAACACAATCTTTATTTTCCATGCACTTCATGATATTTCAATAATTCCTAAGATTTCCCTTTTTATTTAACCTTAGGAATACAACCATCCATTTGATTGTGTGATGCATTAATTAGTGTTTAGTGTTGAGAAGATACTTCTAGATTACCCTTAAACTTGGGTTTAGTGGGCTATGGGAATGACACTTATTCCATAATTAGTGCTCTGAAATATTAGGCTGACATTATCTAATGGACAAGAAAGTAGCTTTGGAAGCCTAAAATATCAATCATAACCTTTTATACAAATCTCTGATATTTTTAAAAAATAATTACTAGCATCTAAATTATAATCTTGATGCTTGATATATACTACTCTATGTTATATCGTAAACTGTATCATCCAATGTTGATACAGGTTATGTGATGTGTGTTTTAACTAGATCGACTAGTCGACTTGGTTGCATGTGTGCTTAAACTATATTTTTGGTATTTATAACTAAATTACCTAGAATAATATCATTAAAAATTCTTACTAGATTACATAACTTAGTCAACCAACTCGACCCAACATTTTTATAGATTATTCTATCCTTCCAATTGCATTAACCTGGTCAATTTTGTACGTTTTAGTTGATATAGTTTATATTCAAACCCTATCATCATTTATCATTCAAAGATAAAATAAATAAAAATATTTGATTTCATACCTTCTATCTACATATTTTATCTTCAAATTGAGTCATTTTTTCCCATTCAAAAATAAATTACATCGACCTAGTCAACTTTGTACCTTCTAACCAACATAATTTATTTTCTGACCCAAATTTACCTTGGATAATTCAATCCAACTAGTGGCCAATTATTTTTATTCCTCCAAAAAATTTCCTAAGGTTAACCTCTATATTATTCACTTTATTCTACATCATGAAATCACCTATAAAATATTCCTTGATAACCTTAACCCATTTAGAAGATACATGGGTTATTCTTTTCTGCCCACCCTAGCCACCTAAGAAGATAATCTCTCATGGTGCACTTATTCCATTCCTTCATCTAAATATATTGACTACAACATGGATTAAATTACCTAAAGTGATGATTTATATGGATCTAACCCATTTCACATATCTTATGATAATACCCTATCTAAACTTCTTTATTAGACCATTGGAGCAATATATGCTAGCATAATAAATAATCCCATAGGGAATCATCCAATAAGAAACATTCATATACCTAATTTTGGTAATGTTCCTCCTTCCAACACTAATAATCAAAATACCAGTAACCAAAATACCCCAATAGATACCACTTAAATTCTTGCTCAAATAGTTCAACAAATGAATGTTATACAAATAACTAATAATTCCCAAATAATGAAAATACAACATCACATATTACAAATGACCAATAAACCTCCTATTATCATGCATCAAAATAATCAAAATTGTAATCCTCCTCCTCTTAGATTTGCCAATGGAAATATCAATCCTCAACCTCTTATGCATTAAAAGGTTCTTTAAAACCTTCAAAATAAACCTTTAGCTCCTTTCATAGTATCCATTGATATGGAAAATATATCTCCAACTATAAAATATAATTTAACTAAAGACCCTACTAAATTCCTTAAAGCATTTGATAATCTCTAAAAGGAATGGGTCCAAACAAATAACTTTTCTATCTCCAAACTCTTAGTCAAAATAGTCACAGGAGATGTTTTAGAATGGTATAATCAATTGCCTCAAAAATTCTATCTCATAATTAGAATATTTTGTCAATGATTTAGTTAAATAATTTCAAAAAAAATTATCTTCAACAAAATTTTCTTAGTCACTTTATCAATGCTAGGAAATTACCCTCAAAATCAACTCATACTTTCATCAAACGATGGAAATCACTAGCTCATAAATTAAATCATAACATGACTAATGATAATATCTTTAAATTATTTATCATTGCTTTAACACCTTCCATTCAATAAAAGGTTAAAATTTTCTCTCCACATACTTTAAATGAAGCATTTGAACAATCTAAAAGACAATATTTCCTTATGAAACAATTTGAGCAAACCCATAACTCAGCCTAAGAATCCTTCCAAAATTCAACTAATGTAATTACAAGTGATAATCCTCATATGAAAGTAGGAGTATATAAAATAAAAATTAAAATGGCTTCCCACCCACCTTTAATATTACCATAAATGAATCAATTATTATCTCCATCTAAACCCTTCACCTATAATAATAGTCACCCCCCCATCATGGTATGATCATAATAAATTATGTTGGTTCCGTATTGATATTGTACATTCTCATGAAACATGTTGTATAATTATAAAAAATTTAGTTTCCTTTATGTTAGGTGACATATTTGACCATGATGCTATGATCAAATTATATCATAATGATTGTCTCAAATCTTCTCAATAGAAACAGGTTACTAAAAACATACCTTCAAAACCTCAAAAATCCTCTTCCACTTCTAAAACACAACATTCAAATGATAATATTTATGCAATTAATGTCATAAATGACCAATATTACACAAAATCTCAATATGTGAATGAAACTAAAGTTAACTATAGATGTTAACCTACTCATAAGGATATTATTACCAAACCAAAAAAATCCTCTACTAATGAACAATTACTTAAAAATGATACAACTACTATACCCACATATTTAAAACCAAATGGTGAACCACTTACACAACCTGAACACCAACCTAACTCTCTTATAACTATAAAAAATGTCATACCTCATAAATCTCATGTTGGTTATTCATCCTCTAAATTACATTAGAATTTTTTGGAAGAACTTAATTTGAAGCCTTAAAAAATTCCCCTTATGGAATTAGTTTGAATTTATCGATATCATCATAAATTCATTATGAAACAATTACAAAACATCAAAGATCCACAATATTATTATTTGAAAATGCCTTCTAACGATCCTCCACTTATATAAGTACACATAATTAAAACAATTTCCACATATTTAAAATCATCTATAGAATTTCTTGAAGAGGATATGATTAATGATGAGATTATTTTTTGAGTAGATGACCCACCTCTCTTTATTAAAATAGGAATTAACAATATCATCATTCAAAAAATGTTATTAAATGATGGATTAGGAATTAATGTCACCTCCATTTGGTTAATTTAACAAATCAGATACACCAAAGAAAATTTCAAACAAACAAACCTCACGTGTAGAGGATGTTAGGAACCTATGTTACCCCTTTTCTTTACTTTGTTAGTATAATAGTTACTATACACACATATGCTTTGTAAGTCATCCCGTGAGTATTTTGTTTTATCCCACATTCATAACAAGTAGTAGTTTCTTAGATTAGACTTAGTATATAAGTGTTGAGGCCAATGAAGGTATCCATAAATTTATTATATTGAGCTTACTCGAAGGAGGTTACACCTTTGAAGAGGCTAACAATTCTACAATTCATCTATTATAATTTAGTTCTACTTATTTAAGTTAATATATTGCTAATTTTCATAGTTTATTTCATGTATTTGTAATTATCTACTAACTTGTTCAGGAAGGATCCTCTCATCTGGTATTAAAGTGCTTTCTAGGGCCAATTTTTTTTTAGAAAGTCTTAACTCTATTCTACTACATAATTCATTTAATTAATTTTTTTATCACAATGATCTATTTTTGATCAAGGTAAAAAAAATTCCTCCTAATTATGGGAAGTTCTTGGGTAAAATCCATAAAACTTATTTTTAAGAGTACCACAAGAATCCCAAAGTAGTTAGCCCATTGAGAGGACCTATCAATGAAATGAGCAACGACCCCTTCTTCATTGAATAGTTCCCACCCATGAGGAAAACTAAGAGCTATCACTTAGAGGTAAATCCATGACCAATTTTTTTATAGAGAGTGGTAATCACTTAGATGGCATTGGTGGCCAGAGAGATATCTTTAAAACTTTAGGTAGCCATTGAAACTTAGTTCCCATTTCTATCAGTTTCAAAATATTCCCCAAAAACTATCAAATAAACTAATAGAGTATCAAAAAACTCTCAAAAGGCTTGTATTTAGATAGTTGAAAATAACTAAAAACTAGAAAATCTTCAAAGAACTATCAATAGAGTATCATAAGACTCTCAGAGGACTTGTAGCTAAACATTCAACAAAAAATAGAAACTAGAAACCATGAGTAAATTTTTTTTCATTTTTTTGCCATATCTCTCCACCTATAGCCCTATTGATCCTTAAACTTTATCTAGACACCTAAAATTCCATTCTCCAAATTTTATTTGTTGAGGTCCCATATCTTGATTCCATTCTTAATTCTTGTAAATCTCAATTTTGCCTTTTTTTGGGTTTTGCCATAACTTCTATTTTAGTTTATTTGCCTCCAAAATTTTCCATAGTGTTCATCTCCCTTTTCTACTCCTTTGTCCCTCTTTGATATTTTTTTTAGTTTTTTCATTTTTACTTCTAAAATTTCCCTTTCCTTCATTGATCATACTCCCACTATGCCAAAATATTAGTAAAAGTTGCTTTACCCCTTCTGAATTCACCCAAATCATAAACTTCCCTTACTAAACATGTCTTAACTCTAGTTTTACTACCTATTTCAAAAAAAAATCTCTTATTTGGGTCATGGTAGTAACCCAAACAAGATAAAAAAACATGGAGGATGAAATTACCACCCTCAAGACACACATATGAGATCTTGATGAAAACAATATTGGCCTCAGTCTTCAACATACCACCTTGAATAATAGATGACATGTAGAGTCCTATTACAACACTGAATTTTATTCTTCCAATATTTTTTTAGGTTGAATCTTGATTTTACTTGATTCCATGGTGTAGATCTAACTGGATGGATCTATTAGGTAGAAAAATATTTTAGTTTGCATAATACTTTTGATGCCAACAAGGTTTCACTTTCATCCTTTCAATTGGAACTTGAAGCCCTTCAATGGTATTGTTGGTATAACGAAGCTCATGATGAGCCAAGATGGACCAATTTCTTCACCCTCATTTTACAATGGTTTAGTCCTAGTATTTTTGATGACTTCACAGGAACACTCACTAAACTTCACTAACTAAGAACTGTGAGAGAATATCAAATAAAATTTGAAAAATTGGCCAATCACACAGAGGGTTTATCCAATGAATTATTCAAGAGTTACTTTTTTAGTGGAGTGAAGGATGTAATTTGATTTGAGGTCAAAGTTTTTTGACCCAACATGATGATGGAAGCCCTAGGTTTGGCTAAATTGGTAGAGTACAAGATCACATCTTAGAAATGATTCAAATCTAATTTTGCTTTATTCAAAAATACAACTCTAATATGATCTCAAACAATGATAACCCCTAGAACCACTCCTATCAAGCATTTGAATAAAGTAAAGATGAAAGCTCATAGAGAAAAAGGACTATATTATAATTGTGATGACAAATTCACCCAAGGACATCGATGTGTCAAGAAAAATCTCTACCTATTGGATGTGGACTCTCTACTTGAAATTGAATATTGGGAAGATGTTTAGGATACGACAAATGATCCAGAATAAGCTCAGTTGATTGTGGAACCTACTTATCAGGAAAACCAACCAGATATCTCTCTCCATACCTTAACAAGATTCATCACCCCATAAACCATGTGAGTCAAGGGTTACATCAAGAAGTTTCCTCTCATAGTACTCATTTATTTTGGTATCACTCATAACTTCATTAACCCTCAAATAGCTAAATAAGTTGATTTTTTAATATATTCTTGATGTAAATTTGAAGTCATGATTACCAATAGATACACATTACCTTGTAAAAAGAAGTGTCAAAATGTATGTATATCTATTGGAGATTATAACTTGCACTCTGACATGTTTGCCTTGCCCTTATATGGATGTGATGTTGTTTTGGGAGCTAAATAGCCACACACACTTGGACCAATCTTATGGGATTTTACTAAATTTTGGATGTAGTTTTTAGACAATGGGAAAAAACACACATTGAAAGGCTTACAACCAGGCTCCCTCAGCATCATCAATTCACATTTCATGGAAAATCTTCTTAAGAATATTTTACATGGCATCTTGCCTAGCTCCATTTCATTCAAATGCAACCATCAATGATCTACACTCCTTCTAATCTATAAACCATGCCACTAACCTATTTTAATTGAGATAACTATTACTTAATTTTTACTTAAAATCCCATCTATTAAACAAACCAATATAATGATTATAGATATATTTGACTTAGCTCAACCCGATCTCACTAACACAAAATCTATATCCTTTATATCCCCCTAAATTACTTTAGATGCTAAAGCAATTGAAGTGAGTTAAATACATTCTAAATATGATATCAAAGGTAATCAAATCATGGATATTGAATTAGATGTCAAATATTATGGACATTTACCAATGTTTCCTAATTATGAAGTTATCCTAGAACTCCTTTATGCTAGAGAAACTCAACCTCCATGTCAATATCATAAGCTTAACAACTTTTAATAAAAGGTTCCTTGTTTAAATAATTTCATCACTATTGTGGACCCTCAAAAAAATCCTATCTCTTCCCTCCCTCCTACCCCATATAATTTCCAATATGGAAATTCCATGCTTATCGAATAAATTACAAAAAATAATTATGTTACACATGCACTCTTCAGAGCTCACACTTTTCATATAACTTATGCACTCTTTTACATAAAGTTTACTCACAACTTTACACATAATTATCATGTATACTTGTAGTATTACATGTAATTATCATATTAAATCATATCTTATGAAATATAAATTGTGCACTCTTTTGCCTAAAGTTTACTCACAACCTTACACAAAAGTCTCATGCCTACTTGTAGTCTTACATGTAATGATCATATGAAATCATATCCTATTCATCTCACTACACACATCATATCTCATAGTAATGTGAACTTCATTGGCATCTTCTCATAGATTCATTGACTCCCTCAGTCCCGACTTTATCAAAACCACATGCCATCCTACCCTGACTGCATAGTGCATTAAGTGGTCCAACTAGACATTGGCTACCAATGGATGATATTAGGATTATAAGTCATTAAATATAGCCTATACATTAACTATTTAGACTATTTATAACTACCACATATAACAAGAATATTCATACACCCTCTTCGGTATATGTGCAACAATTAATATTGCAACTTGTATTATACATGTAAAATATGTAATATATGCATTTGGCTAATGATAAATAAGACAATTATTTGATTTGATATCATTACACAATCATAACATAGATTATTCTAAGCATATTTTCTATATACATGTATTATAGACATTATATTATGTTTTCCCTATTATTTCATTTTTATGAATAAAATTTGTACTTGTTACAAGTAATACTTACATTCCATTGAATGTGTGTTTGATTTTTCTATTTGAATACATCTCCACACATTTTCTCTACAGAAACAAACTTGGTTTTCCATTACATACTTGGTCTTGGGCCCTATTATGACCAAATTTTGTACCCTAGTAGAAGGTTGTTTAAACCTCTCCAAATTTGGTGAAACATGGGATTACCCCTAGACCTGTGGGTTATCTATAATAGGAGTAAACCTCTATATTAAAGGGCTATCTCCCCATGATGAATTACTTAATCTCACACACTAATATATCACTTGATAGGAAAAGGGAGATAAACCTACTCTAATGAGGTGATACACCAAATATGTTTTAAGAACTACCAACTAGTTGCATGTGCACTTGTAAATCAAGAAAACTAACCTTACATACATTATTCTTAATCTCAATCTCTTACATGAGTGTTTCAATGTGAAAGTTGTGATGGTTGATTAAGTTAGGATGACTAACCATGAGGTATTTAATGAAACTATCAGATATATAAACTCAATCAACTATTTCAACACACTAATACACTTCACATGACCTACAAAAGAAGCTTTCAAACTGCATTTAGGTGTTAGAAGAGGACAACATGCCAAGGAAGACAAGCCAATTCACTTGATAAAATAAACTATTTTCATATGCAAACTAAGTTTATTCACAAGAGGAGGTAAAACAATTGATTATCATTGATCAATAACATACAAATGGGTAGGGATTTGCCTTACCCAGGTGGAGGATACATTTCAAAGCCAAAGTGGCTCAATATATAGAGAATTTGAGAGTGAAGAGAAGAAGAGTGTAGGAGAGAGAAGGTAGACAAGTGCCATGTGATTTAAAATAAGAAAAATATTTATGGAAATACCTTAGTATGTCAAAGAGGTCATAGGTAGTTCCTCTAAATATGCTTCAGCTCTCCAAGTGGTGTGGGAGTTGAATTGTTTGCTTGACACCTTGACTAGCTTCTTGAAACTCTCATTCTTCTTGACATATTGAAGGATAAGTGGACTTATTGGTGGTTAAATTATTCTCTTCTATCTCTTTTCTATTCTCTTGACACCTCTCAACTAACCCTAATAGGTTCTCTTTGACACATCACTTCTTTCTCATGCAAGGTGTCTAGAGGACTCTTCATCTCTTTAGGCCTAATTTTCACACAAGTATCAAAACATGGTTTTAGTTACTTTAGATCATAAAAAATTAATTTATGGACTATTTATACCATATTAGAATTTAAAAAATCCATTTTGAGGTCTCAAACTAGCCCCAATTAGGCCTCATTCCTTATAGCCCTTTTTAGTGATAAGCTCCTTGTGTAGAAGATAATATAGATAGTAATGGAAAAATAAGGGTATTTTTTAGTACCATTTACCTTCTTACATATCCATGTTAAATATCATAAGTTGAATCCAAGTGTAAGTCTACTTTTTTTACCTATCTCTTCTACCAATTAGACCTCTAGGCCTAGAAAGTGGATTTTGGCTCTAAAATCCTCATGCATGTGTGAAAAATTTAAGAAGTGTGTGATTAACTTTACCCATTCCAATTCCAACCTCCATGTCAAGTTTTGGCTTCTCTAATATTTTGCTTATATCCAAACAATGAAATGACCAACAATAAGCCCTTCATAAGCCTATTTGGATTGCCTTGTGAAATAGAGTTTGTTTAGTCACTTCCAGGGGTTAATAATCAAATTTTTTGATTTTAGGAGATTAAATAAGTCTCAGGGGACCTCTTCCAATTATTTTAAAGTTTCCATCTCTCCAAAATCCATATGAAACACTAAAAACACACAAAATAGTGCATTTATGGAAATTCATATAACAGTCCATACATTTCAAGTACATGTGGATGAGACACTTGGAGTTTATAACAATGTCCAAGAGGATTTATGAGAAAAATATGTAATTATGTGTGCTTTATAAGTCCATCTCTACAAACTGGTCACTATTGGATTTTAAGAGAGGTTTAAGATCTATTTGGGGTCTTAACAATTATTCACAAAGAACAACCCCTATCTCTCTCATAATGCCACAATATTATTTTTATGGAACCCTTATAACACATACAATTACTATTCAACCCCATACATCTCCTCATGAAATGTGTGAGCAAAATTTGATGACCCTTAGGTTAAATAACAAGCATTATGAGGGGTCTGAGCAAGAATGAGGTTTGTAGGTGTATGTTTTGAACTTGATTTGATATTAAATAAACTAAATATGTCTATGATGTCTTATTTTATATATTCCAATAGGTTTATAACCACCTTAATTCATCAAAAAATTTCCAACATGTCACTTGCTCAAGCCTAGGATTCTTGTACTAGTCTACCAACCATACCCTAATTTCCCATTTTTATCTATTTTCTCATTCTATCAGGGTCTAAGCTATTCATGGATTGATTTAATATTTTATTCATCATCTTATCAATTATTCTAGGTCTTATTTCACTCCACTAACTCATTTCCTTAACTGACTTCTACAAGTGAGTCTTTGCATACACTTAGGTTTGTATATGATTGTGAGAGGATTTGAATATGTTTTACTTATTTTTCTATGTGTGGAGGTCTAAAACATCATGAGATGAATGTTTAGATCCTTCACTATCTATTCAAAACTTTAAATTATCATCCCAACTGACTCACTTCACTATCTTTCACCACCATTTCTTCAAGGCTATCTACAGGCTTGTATGCAATTAGGTTTCTACTTGCCTAAGTAGAGTTTACTATCAAGTTGTCTTACCTCTTGATGGATATAAGAATCCTATAGGGTTTTTTTCACAATATAACCTAACCCTATAATCATGTTTAAACATTCTACTTCCCTTAGTCATTCTAACCATTTTCAATACTTACCACTTCCCATAAATAGGCAAAATTGTAGGTTTCATGCATTGATTGAGTGGACAGAGTCTTGTGAATTTTCCATATTCACTTAAAATTATCCCTGGGTATTATTGAGTCATTAATTAAACCCTTATCAATAAATATTTATAAAACTCTACTAATTAAACAACCTCATTATTCATGAGTAACATGTAGGCTTGTTGAGGACTGTATATAGGTAACTATACATTGTAACCCCTGCTTAGTCTACTTGTTCTCAAACTCTAATTAGGACCTTATTAGATTAAATGTATTGATAACCTAAATATAATTTATAACCTTCAAAACACACATTATAATCTCAAGGTTTTGAGAATCTTGAGTCATCCAAATAGTCCAATAGATGACTATGTATATAACTAGATTTATGTTCATATGGAATGGTCTGAAACTTAGGTACTCTAGGAGCCTCATATTTTAGAATTAAAACCATTAAAAAAAATTCATGATGTTTTATATTATGCTAAATTTATCCCAATCTCTTGAAACTTTGTGCATTTCACTATCATTCTCTTTTCAAATCCAAGTATTCAATTAGCTATATGTAGTTATTGAAGGATATGAGCACATATAGTTTCATTAATTCTTAGGTCTATAAGACAAATAATAAACATTTTAAAAGGATATATATCATTTCATAATTTGTCTTAGACATTATCATTACCCTAAAAATCCAAGCCTTCATCAAAGTTTACCATTCAAGACCCATTTCCATATTGGTTGGTCGTAGGTGGTGTTTGGATACCTTGGCTGTGTTTTAGAACCTTATGACTTTATATCATCATTTTATAAGTCTAAAATGACTCTATCATGATTTTTATGGTTTTTTATACTCCTTTAAATGTCTTGAAGTCAAAAAATCATGAACAAACTTGTTCAAGGAAAAATCTTCTCCAATACTGTTGTAGGTGCCTATTAGGTAGTTTGACTATATATAGTCTTGGATTGGGATTTTTACACTGCCTTGATGATACCAAATACCTATATTTATCAATCCATCATCAATATAAGTATATTATAATTTCATTACAAATCCATATACTATTCAGGATCTCTCATAACCTTTGTACTTACAACCAATATAGTCAAAATCATATAGGTGACATCTTAGGCTAGTTAGCTTATCACTCAATCTTAAATCTAAGTAATTTGAAAGTATTCATTTATCCAATAAAATTTTCATATTTAATACACCATTTTTCCATGCCTAGATACATTCATCTTGAATGTTGACACCATATATTTTCATTGAGTTACAGAGCTACATACTATACAGGGTGAGGATTATCTATAAGTTTGAAAGTTTGAGAAATGAAACATGACTAGTATGGAATAAAATAACATTATTTCCATTAATTAAAACACAAAAAATTAATACAAATCTTTAAAAATCTCTAAAAAACATATTCAAACTCATCAAACTTAATTGCAGACATAGAGAACACACAGTCCACAAAAGGTGAATGAAGAAGTAGCCTTTTTCAACTTGTATGGAACAATTGAATGATCAAGAAGAAAATAATGGATTGAGAGATTATTTGATGACCATGAATAATCACTCATACTAATTTGACCACCTAGAGAACTCAAAAACATAGATAACATGACAATCACTTCAAATTGCTCACAAAAGAGACTTTCCTTACCAAAGGACTATCCAAATGTACCACCATAATGAATGAATATATGTGAGGCATATATAGAAATTTTATAACACACTCTAACTAATTTCAATCATCCATGAATTGATATTTTTTTTTGGATTTTCTCTAAAATCAGCTTATGGGGTTTTAAGTTATTAAAAAGTAGTCTAGTCTCTTAGTGATTGTTCATAAATCTAAGAGAACTAATAAATTAAAAAAAAAAAAATTATAGTCTCATATGGGTCCAATTTTTTTTCCAAAATCTTATCCCCCAACTCTACCTCTATGGCCTATACCATCTACTTTAAGTTGGCCTTCACTAGATTATGAAGGGGACAATGAGAGAGAGAAGGATATGTCTACAACTATGGAGCTTGAAACTTATTACCAAGTTGGTTTCTAATATTTTGAAGATTAAATTATGTTTTGATTTTGTTTTCACTTGTACATGACTTCCACAAGTCTGTACAACTTCTCCTAACTCCTCAAAGTGGTGTTGCATTTCAATAAAATGACTTTTCTAATTCCTCTCATAGGTGTGATAGTTAATTAGTTTCTCCCACTCTTTTTAATGTTTATGTTACATATTATATTTTTAGGGAAACTTTGACACACATAAAGTTAGCCAAAAATCTTTTTTTACTCATTTTCAACACCTTAGATCTAACAAATGGTCTTTAAACTTTCCAAAACTTTATGAAACATTGTGAAAATATGATTAAGACATAAAATGACATGAATAACCCATAATCACCTATGAAACATTTTTAAATTCATAAAAAATGACCCTTTTTGACTTAGGAGACCCAAATATACCAAAATATATATATAAGAGACTTACCTTAATCTTTCCAAATTTACCTTAATAAATGATAATAAGGTATTTTGGACTCAACTAGGACTTCCTAAATCACCCAAGGTTCAATAATTTTCCTATAGGGGTCGTATTTTGACCTAGGGGGTCAAAATTACATAAAAGACTCCATGGTTCATATCATTGGTATCAGAGCTTATCTCTATCCTTCATATGCCTATAACCACATGAGTACAGTGAGAGAGAGAAGGTTTAATAGTCATTTGTATTTTAGGGACTCCAAAATAATGTCTTAGAAAAATTAATATGGATGAGACATAGAAGCAACTTGAGGTAGCCCTACAATTTTTAAGGGTCATCACCGATGCATTAGAGGCACAATACACCAAAACTTTTGGTCATTTATATAATTTAATGGTGCAACTCAACCTGATGCCTCCCATCCATCTCAATAGTATGCTTCATAATGGTTTCAAAAACAAACCCCCTTAAAATTACAATTAGATCTCAACATACATTTTTTTAAAGGTAAAATTAGTGTCAAATCATTAGATGCATGGATTTGATAACTCAAATTGTAATTATTAGTCAACTAATTCATTGATGCTAAGAAGATCACCTTAGTATTAAAGATGTCCATTTTGGTTGTTCACCGGTGGGAGATATTTAGTGCACAGTGTGCATAAGAGTGAATTTTAATCGAATCATGGAAGAATTTTGTTGATGTCTTGAAGGAGGAATACTACCTTCTCCAACACTTTGAATATGAATACATCAAGTTCCAACAATTGTGTCAACATAAGTATTAGTTAGTGAAAATTTACACCAACACATTCCATGACTACTTTATGTGCCTCTAAAAAACCTTGAGTGAATAGCATAGGGCGTTGAAGTAACTTAGTGTACCTTCACCTTATTAGTAGAGGGTTATAAATTAAATCAATGGACCCTCACCTTATATCCATGTGAATTTGGATTTCTTGACTTTTGACACTTTGGGATAAGCATACCACAACATCGCTAAGATTGAAGCCAAGGAAAGGATGAATTAATATTCCACCTCTTCATCAAATATAATACACAAGGCTTATCCCTCATATAAATCCACATCATATCCCTTTTTACTAAAGCACAAAACTTCTTACAAAGGTGATTAGCCTCAAAATACCACTCAATATGTGAAGGCTCTTGTGCCTTAGACTTTAGACAAAGTTAATAAGAAGTCTAGTTATAAGTGGTGCAATCACCATCAATAAACCACCTATAATGACTCTAAATTTTATACACAATAATCCTTACTTTCACACTCTACATTAAAACCCACACTAATGAATATAAATAATCTATGTACCTCTTGTCTAAACACTAGCACCACTACAATATACATATCTAAAGAGTGAGAACATCTCTTCCACACCAAGTTTTGGGTGAAGGGCCAACCTCCACATGTCATCATTAATAGTGGTATTCAAAATAACATAATTGTGTAATTAACAACTTAATTCCTTAGTATTACCACTTGTAGATGATATTTTGTGATTATATAACACCTTAGTCTTGTACACTTGGAAAACTCAGACCTTGGTTGTTCCTCTTAGTTCTACACATGCCTTACTTATAAAAGCTTCACATATTATCTATCTTGTGCCCTTTGACCTATGTATTAGTTTTACTAACCTTATATTTATGATTTAAACATTACATCTTACCCATAATGCTTAAAATTTACTTATCTTACACCTTTAAAAGTTATAAGCTTGTGCATTCTCTTCTACTCCTTAGACACCAACATCAAAGATAGATAGTAGCATCAACATTTTTATCTTACCCTGACATAAGTGTCTAATGTCTTAAAGACATCAAATTTTCAAATTAAATATATTAAAATGGTTGGCCTAAGTTTTTTAATGTGAGTTATGTCCTGATAGTATTGGTATAAATATAATATCAACCCTCATTCATTTCTCACCTAGAAATAAGACCAAAAAAGCTCTCAAGAAGAACTTAATTTACCAAAATATTTCCTATCCTACCCTATTCTAATATTATTCAAAGGAAAATCCTAGATATACGTCTAAAGTACTAAATAATTAGTCATAAGGTCTTATTTTCTAAGTTATAAGCTAGGTCATTATTTTACATAAACTGCATGATTCACACACAAAATAACACATAGGGGATAACTGCATGAGTCTGAGGCCCTCTTCTAGAGTATTGGCTATGTAGGTAACACCCTTTGATACTGAGGTCATTTTGGGTTAGCTCAACACCATGTTCCCACTAACCCATTTTCCCCTAAGGTCACATTGAAGATGGAAAATTAGAGTTTTGCCATTTCACCAGGAGTAATAGTTCATGACCCAAATCTAAATGCACAAGAGTGAAGGCCAAGGTAAACCCAGAATCATATATGTGGAAATATCTTATTTTAGTTGATATTTCATACAAGACACTAGCATCAAACCTAGATAGTAATATTAATTCAACCATCCTAGGCTAACACAAGTGTCTGAAGAGTCAGAGACACCAAATCTAGAATCTAAGGTCCTTTAAACTAGAAATTTCATTACTAACATAAAAGGAGGAAAATTTAGATGATATTTTGTGATTATTTATCACCTCAGCCTTATACACTTGGAAAAATCAAACCTTGGTTATTATTCTTAGTTATACACATGCCTTGCATCTGCTCTATCATATGCCCTTTGGACTAGCTCTTAGTTTGACTAGCATTATATTGATGACATAAACATACCATCTTGCCTATAATTCTTAAAATGTACTTATATTACACCTATATATGTTCTAATTATGTTCCTACTCTCCTTCTCCATAGACACTAATGTTTGAGATAGGCAGTAGTATAGAAATTACTATCATGCCCTGATGCAAGTGTCCAGTACCCTGAAGTCATCTAATTTACAAATGAAATGATTTAAAATGATTGGTCTAAGTGATTTAATGTGAGTTATCTCCTGATAGGATTAGTATAAATATAATATAAACCCTCATTCATTCCTCACCTAGAAATTAGACCAAAAGGGTATTCAAAAAACACTCAAGTTACCAAAACCTTTCCTATCCTAATCTATTCTAATATAAGTGAAAGGAATAGCCTAATAATAGGTATAAAGTATTAAAGGAATAGTCATAAGGTCTTATTTCCCAAGTTACCAGCTAGGTCATTATTGTCCTTACTTTACACATATTGCATGATTCACACATAATCCAACATGTATGGGAGAACTACATGAGTTTGAGGCCCTATTTTAGAGTATTGGATATGTATGTAGTGTCCTTTGACATCATAATGATTATGGTTCATCTCGACATCATGTGCCCACTAACCCATTTCCCCCCAATATCAAATTAAAGATGGAAAGCTAGTTTTTACCATTTCACTAGGAGTGATAGTCCATGACCCAGATTTGAATGCACCAAAGTGAAGGTGAAGCCAAACTTATAAGCATCTAGGTGGTCACATATTATTTGAGCATATATCCCATACATGACACTATCATTTTACTAAAACAACACTATCATTTAACTAAAACACTAGCATCAACACAACCATCTTAGGCTAACACAACTATCCGAAGAGTCATAAAAACTAGATCTAGAATATAACAACTATTCTAGAACTATATTTCTACCTAATTTTTACATTTTCTAGATCTAGAATTGTATTAGCATTAGAACCAACTAAATACTCTCTTTTATGTCATTTCTATATCTATCATAGTTGTACTTTCCATTAAAAGTCTATCTCAATTTAATAAATTCAATATATGGTACATTTAATTTTGACACATTAATTAGCCTATTATAGATCTAATATTCATCTTTGTGATCTATCATTTAAATATCCTTAACCATAGCTACCCAAGTAGGATTCCAAAATCCAAATTAGGGTTAAACACCACTACTACACACCCTAAGCCATATTCTCTAGGGTGGTTGTAGCAGGGGAAAGATATACAAGTCTAGTGATAATGTAATTTCTAATACAAATTAAAAACTATGGAGGATAAAATTACTTTTACATCATACATCTGGAGGTCTACAACATCTTGATGGGGAGACTACATCTATACAACCGTAAAGCTACATATCAAGCCAAGCCATAAATTTGGACTATCCATGTGTAAGATCATTTTTACCACCTCTTCAAGTTAGCACCTATGATCAAAGTCACCTTGGTCTCTACCAAACAATGTCATAAAAATTTCTCGAATGCATAAAATTTCATGTTACTCACGGTCCACACCAACACACCTGCATAAATGATGAAACACACACTAGTAGTGTGTAACACTCATATAATGAAATATCAACAACTACTCAATAAATTACTAGATTAATATATCAAAATATTTATAGAGTTTGAAGCCCTTCCAAAGGCCTTATAATGCACTACATATTAAAACACCACATTTATTTAATATTATATATCCTCTTCTAAATATCCCTTATATCATAAATTAGTTTGGGAGAATGATAAAATATAGTGCTAGATACAAGAGCTCCTTTATCAAGGTAAGATAAGGCCTAGCTCTTCACCTTGTGGGAGTCTGATAGTCCTCATACCAAATAATTATGGGTCTTGGTGACTGTACATATACTATCATGCACTCAACAAGATAATAGTGAAGAATCAATACCCATTGTCATGCATTGATGACCTTCTGGACCAACTTTGAGGTGCTCAATACTTCATAAAAATTGACTTGAGTCTATGCTATAGTCCATCCTAAAGATTTTTAGAAGATAGAATTCAATACATGATAAGGATTTTATGAATGGTTAGCCATGCCTTTCATCCTAACCAATGCACAAACCACTTTTATGTGCTTTAGGGATGATCTACTTAGGCCTTTCCTCAACTCCTTAGTCATCATCTACCTAAATGGCATCCTCATATTTATTAAGACTTGGGAGGAACATCTAGAGCACATGTTATTTGTCTTAGACAACTTGTGTCAACATAAGTTCTAATCCAACATAGCAAAGTGTACATTCAATGTTACGTATGTGATCATAGGAATTTGACAATAGAGAGGAGGTTAGATCAAGTGTTAGTTTCATAAAATAATGAAATCAACACACTAGCATGATAACATATCTAAGCTTAGATATTATGGGTAGCATAATGAGAAAAATAAAATTGAAAACCCAACTAAAATATAAATAAAAATAATCTTTACCTTTATTGAGATCTCTAAAGGATTTTTTCATGGCTTGCTCAATTTTCTCAAAGAGTTTTTAGTAATGGAGTATTCTTTTATCCTTCTCTCTTTTTGATATATGTGGCTTATTTGTGTCAGGAATCTAGAACAACAAACATGCTCTGATACCACTCGTTAGGATCTTGCTCCTCAGAAAGAGCACAGTATGATTACCAAATATAAGCAATTGAATATGTGGAAATAACCAGAAACACAAGTAACTAGAATTCACCAATAGCACAGAATATGAGAGACAATACACTATCTTGTATTAACACTATACAGAAAAGAATACATCAAAGAGCCGCCACACTCTTTCACCTTACAGAGATTCGCCACACCTCAAGTGTACAGTAATTCTTCTCACACACACTCTCCTACACAAAAAATGGTCCCAATAACCAACTCACACACAGAATTGGTGTTCACCTCACCAACCAGTCAGTAATAACCCTGCCGGTACACCAAGCACTCTATAGCACTTCAAGCTGATCTCTCATGAACCTGCAACCTGCAATTCAAAGACCAAACTTACATGTAGATCCCCAATGAGCTTGCAACAACCTGCAACTCACAGATCTTACAACTAGAAGGAACTCTTCCTTTCTATCTCATGCCTTAAACAATACATGCCAATGGGTCTATAAATAGATCCCTAACTCAAACAATAACTTAGACTCTTAATTTAGACAATTATCCTCGCAGCCCAAGACTCTGGGTGGTCTTAACATGCAAACTCATCATTCACTTAACTAACTATCTGTGAAATGAACACTTCGGGAACACACAGGCGACCGACGCCGGTCCCTGCTAGTCTGGTTCTGCCGACGTCGATCGACTTCCTGCCGTCGCCGGTGGCCTTCTGCACTGGACTCTACCGACATCAGTCCTGCTACCGACGCTGGTTCCTGTAGAACTCAGCAACCATCTATTCCTTAGTTTGCAAAGGTTGAAGCTTTTAGCTCCACAACCTAACAATCTTCCACTTGGAGATAAACAGCTGCAACCTGTACCTATACCTGTACACCGTCTAGTTTGTTTCCTTGGCTTTGTATCCTTCCTCAAGATCACTCTTGAAAACCAACCACCACAAAATCCATGGTGCAAACTCTGTCATCCAAATTACCTGCCACATCCACATCTACAACCATGTAGAAAAAGAACTTGACCTTGCATAGCATGTGCACCTGCTGCTGGTCCCACTGAACTGCCCTTCAGTATTACTCTCCCGGATTGACTCCAAACTTGTGACAACTCTCACTGCTTGGGAAAACTCAGGTTTAGTACATACCATGCACTCAACCTCATTATGTGAATCAAGACACCTATTCTATGAACTGTCTAACCATCGGCGTGCTAACCGGCTTCACACAATCATCCTGAAACAAAGTCAACAAGACCTCCATGTCTCTAGATCACACTCATGCCAAAGAATCTTGCTGCTCCCAGATTCTCCATGACAAACACCTGAACTAGCTTTACCTTTAGTTCAGCAATACCTGTATATGTAACCCTGCAACAAGCACATCATACAGAAAATAGGATAATGTAGCTAATATTATCCAACCTGGTAAAGAGAAACACAATGATTAAACCTCCATTGCCCTGCAGCTAATACAAGATCATATACCCTGATCTTCCATCTCACGTATCCATTTCCACTCTTCTTCATCCTTAACATCCATTTGTCTCTCAGTGCTTACTTCCAGCTGGCAACACTACCCAAAACACCTGTTTGGTTCTCCTCCAAGGAATCACATCCTCATCCATGCCAAGCTCCCACTGTTTCCTGGATCTACCTGTTCTGCTTCTTCAATAACTTCCTGGTCCTATGCCATAAGTGAGCAACAAGTAGTGTAAAGAAGGGAAATGACGAATTTAAGAACTTACTTACACCTTCAGTCCTCCATATGGGCGCTTGAGACTCCATGACAACTCGCTGTCCACCCAAAATTTGTCTCAGTAACCGATGCCGGTCACATCTCAGTCTACAGCCGACCGATGTCGATTCCCTACGACTGCCTTCCTGCCGACATCAGTTTCCCCTGGCCGATGCCGGTCTCTTTTCTGCCCTGAGTCACCGATGTCGGGCTGCACATAGCCGACGTCGGTCCCTGTCTGGACACCGACGCCGGTTTTCCTGTCGACGTCACTCTCTGTGTTTTTCTTGTGAGACCTGACTTTTTCCCGTGAGCTCTTTTTGGATCAAAACCTTGTCCAAATCACCCTTGCTCTGCTCAGAATTTCTCTGCACCTTATGCTGAACTCTGTTCGTCACTTTCTCCTTGAAAACCAAGGCTTTCCCGTTCTTGTCACTAACATCGGATTCCTCAAGAAACCTTACCTTCTTCTTCTGCATACAGAAACCACGATCCATGCCTTCCAAATCTGAAAGCATATTCTTTGACTCAAGAACCAGCATCTCCTTCTTATCTATGTGACCAAGCCTATCAAGCCACATCTCTAAATCTACAGCTGAAGTAGATAACCCAGAAAGAGAATCAGTAAAACAAGTAGATAGATAAAGCGTACCTACTTTCTTACCTCTAGCTATAACAAGTGTACCCTTGGTAACCTTCCAAGAGTCCGCTGTGAGAGTTACTGTGCAACCCTCTTCACCCAAACTTCTAACAGAAATCAGATTCCGCTTCAGAACTAGGACATGCATGACCTCCTTTAACACCCATGTGTCACCTGTCTACAATTTCAGCTTCACTTTGCCTTTGCCAACAATCTGACAAGACTTACCATCCCCTACACAAATTTCTCCAAAGTCTCCCTGGACATACTCATGAAAAAATTCCCTATGTGGGGATGCATGAAAAGAGGCACCAGAATCTAATACCCAAGATTCTACTTTATCCAAAGAACATACCAGAGCATCCTGTGCAACGTAACCTGCAACATCTGCTTCTTCTACATGTCCTTCATGCTGATCTTCACCTGATCTGCAATCTCTCTTTAAGTGCCCTTGCTTTCCACATTTCCAGCAAGTTATTCTGCCATACCTGGACTTGGATCTTTTGCCCATCTTCAACCTTGATCTCCCATGCTCTGTCTTCTCTCTTGGCCTTCCTCTTCCTTCAACACTCAAAGCATCTCCAGATGATTCACCTGTGCTTTTCCTGCGTATCTCTTCATTCAAGATCACACTCACAACATCATCCACTTTTAAGACTTTTGAAGGAGACACAGTATTAAAAACTGCCATTACCAAACCTTCCCAACTTTTAGGTAATGAACACAAGATTAAGAGAGCTCTAAGTTCATCATCAAATACAATATTAACTGAACTTAACTGGTTTACCAAACCATGGAAATCACTAAGATGGCTATGAACAGATCCACCTTCCAACATTTGCAAATTAAATAAACGCTTCATAAGAAATACCTTATTACAAGCCGAGGGTTTTTCATACAAATTTGCCAAAGATTTCATCAACTCTACCGTTGTCTTACACTGTGATAAGCTGGAAATCACAGATGAATCAAGACTCAATCTAACAGATCCCAGAGCCTTCCGATCAAGAACCTCCCATTCTTCATCTTTCATATCCAAGGGTTTGCTAGCAACCCCACCCAACGGTAAGTACAAATCTTTCTGATACAGATAGTCCTCAATCTGCATCCTCCATAATTGGTAGTTCTTGCCATTAAACTTTTCCATTCGTAGTTGACTATTTTCTACCATTGCTCAACTCCCACTCAAACAGAAGCCCTGTGAGTAACCTGTAATCAAAACACACTACCCAGATCTACACCAATCTGTTAGTATCCCAACCAAAAGCTCTGATACCACTTGTCAGGAATCTAGAACAACAAACATGCTCTGATACCACTCGTTAGGATCTTGCTCCTCAGAAAGAGCACAGTATGATTACCAAATATAAGCAATTGAATATGCGAAAATAACCAGAAACACAAGTAACTAGAATTCACCAATAGCACAGAATATGAGAGACAATACACTATCTTGTATTAACACTATACAGAAAAGAATACATCAAAGAGTCACCACACTCTTTCACCTTACAGAGATTCGCCACACCTCAAGTGTACAGTAATTCTTCTCACACACACTCTCCTACACAAAAAATAGTCCCAACAACCAACTCACACACAGAATTGGTGTTCACCTCACCAACCAGTCAGTAATAACCCTGCCGGTACACCAAGCACTCTATAACACTTCAAGCTGATCTCTCATGAACCTGCAACCTGTAATTCAAAGACCAAACTTACATGTAGATCCCCAATGAGCTTGCAACAACCTGCAACTCACAGATCTTACAACTAGAAGGAACTCTTCCTTTCTATCTCATGCCTTAAACAATACATGCCAATGGGTCTATAAATAGATCCCTAACTCAAACAATAACTTAGACTCTTAATTTAGACAATTATCCTCGCAGCCCAAGACTCTGGGTGGTCTTAACATGCAAACTCATCGTTCACTTAACTAACTGTCCGTGAAATGAACACTTTGGGAACACACAGGCGACTGACGCCGGTCCCTGCTAGTCTGGTTCTGCCGACGTCGGCCGACTTCCTGCCATCGCCGGTGGCCTTCTGCACTGGACTCTGCCGATGTCGGTCCTGCTGCCGACGCCGGTTCCTGTAGAACTCAGCAACCATCTATTCCTTAGTTTGCAAAGGTTGAAGCTTTTAGCTCCACAACCTAACAATTTGATGGATTACCTCAATATTTTGGCATTATAACACTATTGTCATGAGTCTTATGCAAAAACCTAAATTATAACTCTATAATATCCAAGCTCTCCCAAATAAAGAGGTAAATGCTTGTATTTATAGGCTTAAGAACTAACCTCAACTCAAGGTGAGTTAAAGTGTAGTTTAAAGATGGAATGGCTACAAACCTAACCTACATGAGTCAATTAAGCCCAATAGAGTTGAAAGGTGTCAAGAATTAATGATTTGTAATGAATAGGCATGGGTGAGATATTTTGAGATATTTTCAAAGACTTGACAACTCACAGAAAGTAATCATGAAAAGTTAAGATATTTTATATTTTTGAATTTCCTTTTTTAATAATTTATTAATTGCACATGAATAATTCAACTAGGCAATTAATTTGGTTTAACATTTTAATTAATTTTGATTAGGATTTTTATCTCTTTTCAATATTTGATTTTTATGTCCATAGACCCCATTTAATAGGTCCATGGGCCAAATTGAATGTTGTGATGCCGCATGATGCTTAGAGATGAATCTATGAGAGGTTTTTATTGCTTATAGTAGGATACCCCAATTATGGATGTCTCAATGAGATTTAGATATTTGATGAATGATACACAAGTAAATTTGGGATACTTAGTGATTCTTAGGCTTAATTTGTAATGGTTGGTAAGAATCAGTCTAAAGTCCCATCAAAGGCCATTGGTGGCTAGTTTTAGGTGTCTATAGTTTTTCCCTATTTGGGAAGGCATTGAAAACTATAAGCACATTAATTTCTTCTCAAAGAATGAAAAGGTCTTGTATGATTACAACTTTAATGGCAATGGATGAACTATAGTTTCCCCCTCGAGGGAGTGGTTATCAAAGGGGTCGGCAATCAATACCTTGAAAGGAGGAAACAATTGGACTAAAAATATGAAATGGGATGGAAGGGACTAATTTGCTCATAGGTAGTTATAATAATTGGCATACAGAGCTTCCCTAGTTAAGGCATACAAATAAGATGATTTACCCATAAGTGGGTATAATCATCAGCATAAATGGTACAAAAAAGGTAATGATTTGCCTAAAGGTGGTTATAATCATTGAAAAAGGCTTAAGGTGATAAGAGAATAATTTTCCCAAAGCTAGTTATAATAAGTAAAAGGGGAAACAATGATTTTTCCATAGGTAATTATAATCATTAGTAAGATAAAAATATGCCTCGATTGAGCAGATAAAAATAATGGTTTGCCCAAAGGTGGTTAGAATCATTGATAAGGTATATGGGATGGTATATAATGATTTGTCTAAATAATCATTAGGCCTTGATTCTAGAAAAAATGATATGGAATATGATGGCAAAGTGGTACAAAGGAGAAAACATGAATTTGGGTAAACTATGAGTAGGGAGATGCACGTCCAAACTAGCAAGGAGGAAAATTATTTCATTATTTTAATTACTCTATGTAGGATATGATTTGGAGTAGATCGGGAATGTTTCTAGTGCCAAGGAGATATCATTGTTGCATTGACATGTAGACTCCTAGAGCTGATTTTTGTTATAACATGTGATGGTATGCATCATGATATAACACCATGATAACTTGGCCAAAATATGCATAAGGAATGACACGTGATCCAATAACAATTGAAAGCAATTCACCAATGATAAAAATCATGATGATAATGTTGATGTATGAATATGGATGGATTCAATAAAAATTCACAAAGAATCACCTAATGAACACACATAGATTGAATTAAGGCACAATAAGAAAGAAAACAAATAGGCAAACAAATAAAAAAATACTAAGAAAAGAAAGAACAAATTAAAATAAATAAAAACATGAAACAAACACAAATAATGGTTAATCACAATGCTAGTACAAAAAATATGACACAAACATGATGATGAACATTGCCCCTAGATGAGAAGAGATAACTAAAGAAATGAATATAATGGGGGAATATAATAAAATGAAGGGGGTGGCCAAGTTGTATCCAAATGCATTAGGAAAGTAGACACTACTTACATAGTTCCATGGATGTAAGATCTAACAAAAACTTCAAGCCAAATGTACTTTTCCCAAGAAATGGGATAGAATAAAATGATGAGAAAGAAAACATGATGTATGTAATAGAATAATATGGGAATGGGCTCACAAAATGGTGAGATCATCAGACACGAGGCCAATAAAGATGGGGAAACTAAATGATGAGTTGTTTCTGGTGACTTAGTGAGGGTTTTTAGAATCCTTAAGGTAAATAAGTGGTTAATGTTTTTGAATTTTCTAGATATATTTTACAAATTTTTTGTAATTTTTTAGATAATTTCAACTCAATGGAGAATGCTGAGACACTAAATGATATAAGCTCACAAAATAATGAGAGAATTCAAACTTAAGAATCTCTCACAAAATGGTGATAGTGTGGATTAGGGGTGACTGAGCTGACCTTGACATAAATTGAGTGTTGCCTACTTAGTCCCAAGATGGGACATCAAGTCATTATAATTCCACCTTATAGTGGAGGAATTTGACTAGTATAGCAACCAATTAAAAAAAATAGGCAAAGTTGGTAGATGGCATAGTACAACATAGGCATGGCAAGGTTGTTACTTTAAGGCATGATAAACAATTATTGCCCGTAATTTTCTCATAGGCAGTTATAATTAGGAAATAATGGCATAAGTTGATGATACTAATTTTCCCATAATCTTTTATAATTATTAGTAATATGGTGAGACATTTATTTTCCCAAAGGTGGTTATAATTAAGCATAGTTGGTATAGAACAAAATGAGAAATGAAGGATGTAACTACCAAACCAATATCATATTGCTCCAAAATATGACCTCTATCTAGAATACTTGAAATAAATACTAAAACTTAATCTGAATCTTCATGTTGAAAGCAACCATCTAACCAATGGAATGGAAACAAGGTCAAAGGGCTAGGTAGGGAGGGTGTAAACAACTTGGTCTAAAGTAAAGTTATGGAATAATGGAATAGTGGAACAAAAAATTGATAGAATGGTACAAATAAGAAAGTCAATATTATGGTACAATTTGAAATGGGCCTCATAGATAATACAATGAGTCTCTCAAGTAAAGTAACACTTGAGGTGTTTAATATTCATTGGCTCATCAAGCTCATTCTCATCTAGTGTGGTGAGCCTGTATGCTCTAACACCATAGTTTGTAACAATGATGAAAGAAAATATCCAATTAGGTTTGAAATTTCCTTTATGTTTCTTCTCAACCATGGTAATCTACTGGTTTTATTTAATAACAAGATCACCAAACTCAAATTCTTTGTGTAGAGCATGCTAATTATAGTGTTCATAGAGTCAATTCAGTAAACATTAAGGTTATTTACTTTATCCAAAAATTTCTCATCAAGTAATTCTAGTTCTTAAAGGGAAGTTACTTGATAGTCTTCATCATCCAGGACATGATTCAAAGAGATGCACAAAGAAGGTAACTCGACCTTAATGGGAAGAATGGCCTTAGTTCCATAGATAAGTAAATATGGAGTGGATCCTATTTCCTATTAGAGTATGGTGATTGGTATGGTATGCCTAAAGGGAATAGAATATTTGAAGGTACCAATCATAGTCGACATCATTGATAATCTTTTTAAGGATGCTGACAACGGTTTTATCAGATGCTTCTACCTAGTCATTACCTTATGGATAATATGTCATGGAAAAATGTTGAGTGACATTGTACTCAACAAATAGTGATTTTACATCCCTATTTTTGAATGATTTTCCATTATTAGATATAATGTCAAATGGGATACCATAGCAGTAAATGAGATGGTTGAATATGAATTTGGAATTTTTCTTCCCAGTCACATAAGTGAGGGGTATAGATTTAACCCACTTAATGAAATATTTGGTGGTGATAAGGATATGTTTGAGGCCATCAAATGAGGTGGGGTTTATATTCCTAATGAGATAGAGGCCTCATGTAGAAAATGACCTTGGTGTAAGCATTGGTTTCATAGTCTTGGCTAGGGCATGAATTATATTAGCATGCCTTTGACAATTGTCACACTTTTTAAAATACATTGGTGCATTTGCATATATCATTAGCCAATAGTACCTAGTATGTAAGAGACTTTTGGATAGGATGAACCCATTGGTATGGGATCCACATACTCCTTCATGAACTTCCTATAACAATAATATAGATTCTACTAAAGTTAAAAAATGAAGTAGAGTTTGATAAAAATTGTAGTGATATAGGGTTGATCTAAGTAAGGTATAACATGCAGAATAGTTGATAAAGGCTTTAGATTATCTATGGGATAGGTCTAGCAGAATTATTTGGTCATGAAGATAAGTGTAAAGCTCTAAATACAATGTAGATCTGGGACCAATGATATCATAAATCATTGCGATTGTTGAAGGTTCATGAGCTACCACTAGTATATTTTCAATGAGAAACTGGTATTCTTTGGTCATATCTATATGATGAATTAGGGATCCAATGGTGGCCATAGAATATGTTGTTCTATTATTATCTCTTGGTATATATTCAAACTATACATCAAAAATTTATTATTTAAGAGTATTGACCACTGCCTTATATAGCACCAACTTGTCATCCTTGGTTTGAAAATGGTATGTAATTTGATTGATGATTAATTAAGAATCACCATAAACCTATAGATGTTGTATGTTACATTACACTTATTATCACATCCCTATGATGAGTGCTTCATATTCAGTCGTGTTATTGGTATAAGGAAAATTGATTTTGAATGACTTAGGGATTAGATCCTCCTATGGTGTAATGAATAAAAAACCTACCCCCAATCCATGTTCTATGAATGATCCATAAAAATATAGATTCCAATGCTACTCCTAAAGAGGTGTTTCAATGATGGTCATAATGGATTCATCTAGAAATTGTAATGTTATCAGTTATGTATCTATAAGGGGTGCTTTAGCTAACTAATTTGCAATAACTTACCCCTTGATGGATTTATGGTTGACATACTCTATCTCAAATTCATTAAGAAGCATGATCCATTTGGACATGCGGCATTGTAAAGCTATTTTTGATAGTAAATACTTGAGTGGTATAATTTTAAAATAACCATGGTCTTGTTATTTAACATGTAATGTCATAGTTTCTGAACTACAAAGACCATATCTAAATAGGATTTTTAAATGGGCATATAATTGTGATCATATGCAACCAATGTATAACTTACAGAATTATCCTTTCCATTAGCATCATGTTGAGATATAAGTGCCCCTAGGGGTTTATCTGTAGATAATAGATAGAGTAGGAACAACTTTCCCAATATAAGAGGCAATAAAATAGGTAGACTTGTAAGATAGTCCTTCAGTTGATGAAAATCTTCTTGACATTTTTCATTCTAATGAAACATCACACCCTTCTTAAATAGATGTGTAAATGGGTGGCACTTGTTTTCTAATTGAGATATGAAGCATTTGATGGATTGGATATTGCCCTGTAAACTACAGAGTTGCTTCAAATTTATTGGTGGTGGCATGTTTGTTGTCTTGTACTTTAGTTGGATCAACTTTGATGCCCCAATGAAACATAATGAATCTAAGAAATTTTCTTGAAGTAAGTCCAAAAATGCATTTCTTATGATTGAGCTTAATGTTTTATTCATGTAGTCACTCAAATATCCTCCTTAGTGTTGTTCGATGATTGACCCTGGTCTTTGGTTTTTTGAGTATGTAATCTATGTAGTATTATACAATGTCATGCATCATATCATGAAATATAAATGTCATTGATCTTTAGTAGGTGGCCCTAAAAATTTTTCCACTAAATGGCATAACCTAATAACAAAATGTTCCCCATAGAGTAGTGAATGTTGTTTTATGTTGGTATTATTGCATGATTTAGATCTGATTATATCTTGAGAATTCATCCATTAGTGAAATCATTTCATAACTGATCAGACATGGAATTAATAATCATGTTAATGTTTGGTAGAGGAAATTCATCCTTAGGGTAGACTTTATTTATGTCTTTGAAATTAGTGTAGATTTTGATTCCTTTATGTTTCTACTAATTGGCACAACATTAGGGATCCACTATAAGTAGTTGATCAGTCAAATACATCTTACTTCCAAGAGTTTTTCCAACTCTTTCTTTACTAATATAGTAATGAAAGGATGCATCTTGTATAATTTTTAGTTTATAGGCTTGGCATGAATATGTACCATAAGGTGGTATACAACTAAGGTAGGGTCCAAACCAAGCATGTCAAAGTAGGCCCATGCAAATATAACAACAAATTCCCTCAAAAGGGTTGTAAAGACTTCACATCCCTCTTCAGTAAGGGATGCACCTAATTTGATCTATTTAGGTCACTAGAGTCTCAATGTTAAATTATATTTTATCATTTATAAGAAGAGTCAAAACATCTTTAATAATAGTCGACAAAGATTTAAACTAACCTACAATGGTAGATTCATCTATTAGGGCTGGATATTCAATTTCTCCTAGGGATGATGAATCAGAATCCCCTAATGGTAGGGATGGCCATGTGAAAAATTTATCTAAAAATTCTTGGATGACTCAATCAAAATCATGATATTCTTCAAGATTGAACTCAGGCCCATAGGCAATTTTATTGTTGGTGGTCTCCTGAGCTATGTTTGAGGAAGGTTGAACACTCATGTCTAGTGGCACCTGAAATAGTTTTCACCACTAGACTATCCTTTATCTTTACTATTTCCTTGGTTCAAAAGCACCTTGAAGAGTTTTTCACTTTGGGACCTCAATGTTTTATTTAATTATTTATGGATAAGGGTGTTCACCTATTTTATAAAATAAGCTTTAAGATCCAATCTGATTGAGAACCCTTATTTCTAGTCTCCCAATGGAACATTGTCCCTAAGTCCTAGAAAATCATAGAAGGCCTCATCATTTTGAAACTCATCAAAATTCACTATTGATTCTTGTTGGTCCCAGTCTATTAGTTGAGGATAATCTAATGGATGTATGTTATGATGATTAACTAGTCAAAGGGTACAAATGGTATTGGTATTGGATAGGTCATCAAAAAGTATATGATTATAATCTAATTCATTGTTAACATCATCATTACTATTTGTTAGCGATAGAACAAGAATAAGGTATATGGGGTCAAACCCAGGTGGTTTAAATCCAAGTCCATAGGTTCCTTTATACCAAGTGGAAAAAATTGGATAAAGCATACCCTATTGATTTAGCCTTAGGTCTCCTCCTTCATAGGCATGTCTTTACATGATTTTGTTTAAAATAGGATACTTATCATTTAAGTAACAATTGACCAATTTATCTTATATAAAAAAGATTCATAACCTACAAGTAGGTCCTATTCTTGGCTAGTGGTTGGTATAAAAAGATATGTGTTTGACTATGCAATTGGCCTTTTCCCTTTCTTTGTCATTCCATTCAAAGTGGTTTGGATTTTGGTCTTCCAAAGGACTTGGGATTATATGGAAGTTTGGCAATGTGGAATGTATCCTAGGTCAAATATTATCCTAGGCTAGTAGCTGAGATAGTATAATGATTATATATTTCAAGAAGCAGCATGTGGGAAAGTGAATCAAGGGTATCAGGGTCAATGCAGTTGGCCTTTGGTGAATAAGTAAGTATTTCTTTTCTTTTATCCTTATTTACAAGTGGATTCAAGCCAAAATAGTAGTTATAGCTTTGGTACTTGGCCTCTAAATGATTGTAATGTTCAAATAGTTACAAATCTTTGTGGATAGTATCTTCCATACTTGAATGAGAGAAATTGATACACTAGTACAATGTTGATGGGATTGCATGAATGTCATGTATCCAAGGTCTACCAAAAATAATATTATATGACAAATTGAGGTAACACATGGCATAGTGTATCTAGGTCAAGGGCCCAATGATAATTATCACACTGATGGTGCCTTATGATTCTCATAATTCATTATCATAGGCCTTGATTGTGATTATTTTTGGTTGGAGATTGGTTGTCATGTATTTTAGAAGCTTGATGATCTTTAGAGACACAATATTTAAAATTGATCCATTATCTATGAGGATACATTTCACTTTGTGCCACATTATGACAGCTTCTATGTATAATGGATTGTTATACAACATGTTAAGGGATGACATATCACTTGATCAAAGGTTAATTATTGGCTTAGAGCTAGATGTCCAACCAAAGCTTGAAATTTGTCAAGAGATATGTCATTTGAAACCTGGGATTGGCTAAGGAACTCTATTCAAATATTCTTATAGATGGTGAACATTTACAACAAATCCAAAATGGATATTTGTGTAGGTGTCTTCTACAATTATTTCACAATATCGAACATCTTTTCTTGTATAATAGTAAATGGCTTGTTACTAGCCAGAATGGTTGGTTGGATGGGTGAAGTGGCATATGGTTGTGGGCCTAGTATGGTAATATTTACTATTGAGTTATGATTGCACAATTGGGATTAGATACAGGACCATTATTTATAACAAATGATGGTGGTGGGGGACCAAATAGGATAAGTCTCGATTACCAGTACTCTTGTGCATGGTCATGGGTAAATGATGAGTTATCGGTATAGGGCCTAAATGTAGTAATCCCTATTTGTTCATATGCATGTATGTGGTCACAGGTCAAAGAAGGATCACTAGAAAGGGTTTGTTGATTGGTATTAATTAGTAACATTATTATTTTATTGCTTTTTGGTCTTAGATTGATGGAGATAGTGGAAATACAACCTCTTGAATATGGCCTACAAACTTGTTTTATCCATGTGTAACTATATGGTAGGTTTGTTGGTTGTTGGTATCATTTTTGCCTTGGTTTTGTCCATTCATTTGATGTTGTTGGTTTTGTTATTGATTTTTTTGGTTTTGCCTTGGCTATTGAAACTATTGTTATTATTTTATTAGCCATTTTTACTGTTGTTGTTATTTGTTATGTTTTGGGAATGTGTTTTGATTGGATGTAGAAGCTCCATGATCTAATGTGATCTCTCTATTTTCCCACATATTCTCAATCAAATGTTTAATTTGGACACAATAATGTAAATTATGTCTATTAACCCAATGATACTCATATAATTCATTTTTCCTATACCAGTATGGATAATCAATGGCCTTATGATAGTGTTTTGGAATAGGCCAGTTAATTAAGTTAGCCATGATGATCTTGAAAACATAGATTCAATGGGTTATCTAAATTCACTAAAGACATGATGAGTAATCATGATTATATTTGGAGGAGAGGTTTACAAAGGCAAAGGTTATTATGTTTACTATATGGGTCTAGGCTGATACACTTGCTTCATTTGCTAAAGTGGTTGTTTGGTTAGGAATAATTTACATATGCAGTGTATGCTGAGCAAAAAGTGTTTTCACAATTTGGACATATCATGACTCCATTACTCCATTATCAATAAAATTCTTATTATGATTGAACTGCTTGGGTTTATCATAATTATTGGCCTGTGCTAGTTGTGATGCTTATGCTTGGACTTGGTTCTAATTTTGGACATTATTTTGATTTTGATTGTAGCTCTAATTTGATTAGGTAATTTTAATGATCCCTTTATTTATAAGGGCTCTTTCGATCAAAAAACCTTTATCAATGATTTATTTAAAAGTGTGCATACATTGTAACTCCAAATGGTAAGATATCTCACTATGTAGATTCTTGGTAAACACAATGGCTAGTTACTTGTCTAGTAGACTATGGGTAAATCATCTAGCAAGAGCTCTCTATCACTATAGATAACTCATGAATATTTCACTAGCCTTTTTATTAGATTATGTCAAATCTACCAATGAAATCTCATGCTTGAGATTATAGGAAAAGTTTGCACAAACTTGTCTAAAAGATCATCAAATCAAAAACTAAAGTCTTTGGTAATTTCAAAACCCATTCCAATGCATGTATTACTAGGCTCCTTATGAAAAATAATAAAAGGTATATGTAGCTATAGGCCACTAGTTGGCACATAATAAAAAATTCCATAAAACAGGCCTTGAGGTCACTTTTCCCCTTGTATTTGTGGAATTTTGGTGGTTCGTATCCTAAAAGAAATGGTATTTACAAGTAATCCATGTTAAAGGGGTAGTAACACACATCATCCAACTTCAAATTCCTAGTTTATTTCCCAAATTAGATGGCAAATATTACATTGTTCCTTTTTTGTAATTCTTGGACTAGGAAACTAGAGAGAACATTGACTTGAGGTAGAGGCTAGGCAACCACAAGTGGATTACATTGATCAGGGTATAGTGGAGGTATTTATTGGGGAATTATGGTTTATCTAGGTAATGTACTGGGAATATGCATACATATATTAGGGTGTGATTGTTGAAATTTCATGAATTAATATGTGATATTCTATTTATGTTTTTGTATATGGGCTTACCTTTGGGGAAATTACAATTGATATGGAAGGATATGAATCTACTATGCATGTTGAGGTTGAATAGGGATTTGTTGTCAATTAGTCATCTTGGTTGATTGAGGGGAACTTATAAACAAAGGCCCTATCATTGAACTTGTGGCATGTTAGGAACAAAAGGAAATTGTTGCCTAATCGGTACTTGTGGAACATTAAAACTTCTTGGTTATGTGAATCCTTGTTGGGAAGTAGATGCTTGTTGAAGGTTTATAATTTTTCACTGACCAATACTTGTATATTATTTATTAGACATCATTTTTTTTTGCATTGGCATGTTAGTCTATGACTGAAGAGGTGTGTTCATCACTACCTAGCAAGGTGGAACATTAGTTTCCCCTTGTTGAGGTGGACAGATGTTTTGGAATGATTATTGGGTAAGTTAGAATATGATTATTGGGTAAGTTAGAATCTGATTATTGTTATGGAATGTTAGTCATCACCTATTGGGGTGGAATAACATTTTTCACATTTTATTGATGCATGACACTAATCTTTGTTTGACTACTTAATCATTGGGTGCTTGAAGAAATAGTTGGTTGAGGATTAGAGGTAGTTGTTTTTGGTTGGGAAGTAGAAGTTCTTACCCTCTACATTTGTGAACCACTCATGGTGTTGACTAAAGGCATTTTATTGTAGACTAGCTATTTATGTATTTACACCACTTTGGTCTAGATTGGATGTTACTTATGCATTGTCCACTATGTTTGGCTCAGTATTATATATAGAAGAAAAAGACACTTCTTTGATAGTTTTCATATTTAACATGTCTCCAATTGAAGTGATTTTCACAAATGGGTCTATAGCCTAATTTTATTGGATTGTAAATTCAATTAAGACTCTTGTTGAAAGATCTAGCTCGATAAGAGGAGCATTTAGCATGGTCATATTATTAAATTTGTACACTAGGTTCAAATATGTCTAGTATGTTGTATTCATTTATATGAAGTGGTATTCCATGAGTCCCTTACTTATGACAATAATATGAGGGTCCTAATATGACATCAACACTATTGCATGAGGATTTATAGAAATTCATGTTTGTTGGTTTGATTATAAGGCATGTTGTAAGGCCCTCTTACTAAACTTAGAAAGTTTTCATGGGGAAGTCTATCAAAAACTTATCCCCTACTTTTTCATCTTTGATTAAGACTTTGTCCTTGTTTTCAAACAAGTGGTAATAAAAAAAATAAGGGTCATAAGATGATGACATTGTAACTTAGTATGTTTATGTTGAACTTGTTCTATAATCATAGGTATGCTAGCTAAGTATTATGCCATTTGTTCTTGGTTCTAATATGAGTAAGAATGAATGTTGACCAAATAATGGGAAAAAATATCTTGGCTTTGTTCCCCCAATTGAGTGTTTGAAGGTGGATAGGGATCCATCTCACAAACAACATTATCTCCATAAGGGTCTTGAATAAAATCTTATTGTACGACCACATTTACATACCCTGGATTGTACATGACACTGCTACATTTATAGTGATACATGGTTAAATAAAAAGGTGAATGCCTCAAAACAAGATGGGATTAGAGTTCTACAAATCTCTAAAAAATAATGTCTAAAAATACAAAAGGTTCAAACTCAATCTAACTTGGTCAAAGGGATGGAGTTGTATCTCCAAAATGGTTTATGATAAAACTTTGTATCAAAAAATCTAACATCAAACATCTAATGCTAAATATATCACATAAAAAGATCAAGTGTATGAACTAAAAAAAAAACCAAATCTAGGTCCAAAGTGTTCTAAATAGGTCTAAACTAGGAAAATAAAAGTTTCTAGGTCTTTTGGCCAAATACGATGTCAAAAGCTAGGCTCAAACAAGGCATGTGCTATAAATTTTGGTAAAATGTGGCATTAAAATATATACTTAAAACAAATGGGTATTTAATATAACAAACTTGGAACACTTTGGCATAGATGAGGCATTTGACTTTAGACATGAACTTGATCAAATTGGCATGAAGAATTAAAAAAAGGGCACTTAGAGATAGACTATTTTTCATAAATAAAGGCACAAAAAAATATATTTTGAATTTAGGTAAAGAATTAACCTAAGTTATGCAACCTAAAAGAGAAATATTAGTATCTAAGACCCAATTAGATGAGGCATAACTATAAATCAAGCAATGTTTGGATCCAAACTTGTCAAAGTTAATTAAAAACTCAACTTAGGAAAACTAAGCTCTTTGAACAAACAAGTTAGACAAAATTAATTATCATAATGAAACTAGACAAAAATCCTAAAGACACACATGGTTTTGGTTTCAAACATGAAACATGGACACAAGGCAAGATGAGTCTATGATATAATCTAAGAAGTGTAATGATGTTATCACTCACTAAAGATGTAAAAAAGATTTGGTTTTAAGACTCCAAGGCACAAACTTGAAATGATTTAGGTAACATAATGTTACTTATTTCAATCAAATGACACACACAACATTTTGTGCATAAAGTTTCAAGGCAAAATCACAATATCAAATAGACAGCATAACACCTCCTAAAACAATGAAGTAGTGTGGACAAATAACTCATTTTGACATGGAATAAAAAACAAAGTTTAGACTTAAAGACCAAGAAAATAAATGAAAATGACCAAATATAATTAAGAAAATCATCCTAAGCCCTCAATTGAAAAGGTTACTACATATTGATAAAATATGTCTATATACATGCTCTTGGAAGGATTTTAAATATTAATCCAAAAACTAAAATTACATGAATTAGTAAGGTTTTTATAACCCCCCCTTCTCCCAAGACAATGTACGATGACATGGACCTTTGGGATACTTGTCCATACATCAACAATATTTTTGTGGTAAGTGGGGTTTATCTAAAACTTAAATTTTTGACTGTCTAAATAGTCCCAAGCATGGATAACACTATAGATGCCTCACATCAATTGAGTTCATACCAATTAACTTAATATGCAAGGGTATATTATTTTTCATAGTTATTCCATATGTGCACTTCTTAGTGGAATTCCCTAGTTAACTAGACCAGACTCAGGTTCTCATTATGAAAGGAGAGGTTAGTTGTTCAACTTCCTGACTCTCACAATAGATGTACCCTAATTTATTCACCCCAAAATAGATATGGGTTGAAATAATATCAGGATATGAAACCTTGGGTCAAAGCTTCCCTAGAGAACTCATGAAGAAGCTATGAAATCCCCTTCATAAACCAAATTGTATAAAAGAAATGACTAAGTGGAAAGACTTTAGAGGTTATTTTTAGATCACCCAAACCATATGGGTTTTGGGGAAATCTTAGACAACATTATTTCCATGCCTTAGACCACACATAAATTTCAAGTGAAAAGATGCTTTTGGTCACCCAAGTTCCCTATATGGGATAGGGGGAGAGCATACATGCAATCTTCATTTTGCATAAATAAATAAAAATGAAATAAACAATTTCAAGAATTTGCAATCAAAGTGAATGTTTATTTTATGAACCAAATGAAATGTTTGATAAAGTTATTTTGTCCCTTGGCTTAAATTTGAAAAATCTTGAAATAATTTTCACAAAATAACTTAATAAAAATCACCTAGATTATTTTTAAGTACTTAAATCAAAATTTCAATATTTAACCATTATTTTAGGAAATAAAATGAAGAGTTCAAGAGTTTAAACTTACAAATTTGTGTTATAATCCTACCTTGGCCCTACAAAAATTAAAAAGTTTCCTTTTGCTTTGAATCACATTAATGGATTAGAAAATAATTTTTTAAAATATAGCTCTTAGGTTTCTCTATATTTTTCACAAAAAGATCAATGTCAATCACCTATGACTGATGTCAGTTATCAGAGAATCGATGTCAATTGGGAATAATTGATACTCGTTGATAAGGACCAAGATCAATTGCCTATGAAATTGAAGGGAAAAAAAATATTCTAAAAATGTTTGTTATCCAAAGTCAATATAAAAACTCCACAAAACTTGTAATAAGATGATTAGACAGGGAATATTTAAGTCAATGAAACCAAGAAAGAATAATTAGGAGTTTTTGAAAGATTTAAAATGCAAATTTTTAAACCATGTTTTACCTTGTGCCCTGATGATGATGGTTACCCATAGCTAATGTTGATTAGGTAGAACCAATGATGGTTAAGCAAAATCAATGTAATTTATGCCTAGCTAATGTCAGGCTTTGTGTAAATCTAAGTTAGCACAAAAATAAAAATATGGAAAAAATAAAGCTAGAAATCCAAATATGAAGATATTCAAACATTCATTTTAAAATTTTGGAGTTTCATCTTGGTCTCCTTGGTATGTGGGATACGTTTATGTCCTACCAGGAATTTCATTTGTGATCATTGGAATTTGACAATAGAGAGGAGGCTAGATCAAGTGTTAGTTTCATAAAATAATGAAATCAACACACTAACATGCTAACATCTGTAAGCCTAGATCTTAGGGGGAACATAATGAGAAAAATACAATTGAAAACCCAAATAAAATGCAAATAATAATAATAATTACCTTCCTTGAGAGATCTAAGGGATTTGTTCATGGCTTGATCAGTTTATGCTCAAAGAGTCTTTAGTAATGGAGTATTATTTGTTCCTTCTCTCCTTGAAACCATTATTGGATTGTGACTTGATGTGGCTTACTTGATGTATTGGCTCAATATTTTGGAATTATAACATTATTATCATGAGTCTTATGCAAAAACCTACATTATAACTCTACAATATCCAAGCTCTCCCAAATGAAGAGGTAGATACTTGTATTTATAGGCTTAGGAACTAACCCCAACTCAAGGTGAATGGGTTCAAACCTAACCCAAATGAGTAACTTAAGCTCAATATAGTTAAAAGGTGTTAATAATTAATGATTTTCAATGAATAGGCATGGGTGAGATATTTTCAAATACTTCACAACTCACAAAAGGTAATCATGAAAAACTAGGATATTTCATATTTTTGAATTTCCTTTTTTAGTAATTCATTAATTTCATATGGATAATTCAAATAGGCATTTAATTTGGTTTAATATTTTAATTAATTCTGATTAGGCTTTTATCTCTTTTCATTTTTTGATTTTTATGTCCATGTGCCTCATTTAATAAGTCCATAGCCAAATTGCATGTTGTGATGCTGCATAACACTTAGTGATGAATCTGTGAGAGGTTTTTGTTGCTTATGATAGGATACCCCAATTAGGGATGTCTAAATGAGGTTCAGAGCTTTGACGAATGATGCACAAGAAAATTTGGGGCATTTCGTGATTCTAAGGCTTAATTTTCAATGGTTACTAAGAATTGGTCTAAAGTCCCATCAAAGGCCATTAGTGGCTAGTTTTAGGTGTCTACAACTTAGATATAATACCTAAGACTACATCATAGATCCCATATGAATCTTTGTAGATCTAAATAAGATAAAAGTGATCCAAAATTGGCCTACTTCATGAAATCTCATAAAATTGAGTTTTCTTAGAATTGATAACTTATATTGTAGGTTAATCCTTGGTTTATGACATATCTCTTGGGATATTATCTAGATAACACATGTAAAAGCTAGGTTCAATTGGAGTCATGTACAAATAGTGAAATTTTGAGGTGCTCAAGCAATTCCTCTATGTAACACCTATTCTCATAATGCTTGACATTATGCATTTCTTTAAAAGTCACACCAATGCATATAACCACACACTCGATGCAATGAATATGTAGCATGGACATCCAATTACATACTAGTCAAAGATGTTTAGTAACATGGTGAAAAGGTACTCTGCCTATGAGAAATAATTATATGTTATTATTTAAGCAATCATGTAACGATGACACTACATTCTAGGGAAAGAGATATTTGTTTATTCATATCATAAGCCACTTCAGTTCTTGTAAACATAAAATAAGCTTGAGAATGCATGACACATGAAATTAATGGCTTGCCCATAGCAATTCTATCTCATGATCAATAAAAAGAAAGGGAAAGAAAAAAAGGTAGTACATTGCCTTAACAAACCACAGATTCACATGTTCATCATGGTGTTAAACATGTCAGGCCCTAACTTCATAAATTGGGTATCCCTCTACTCACTTGACCAAGAATTATTAGAAACTTACACTATCCTAGTGTAAGGTAATCAAGTTCAAGAGTTCTACTTGTTTGACTAGATTATCTACAATCTCAGACATCTTTATGTCCCTAATGGTGCACATTAATGATGACTCATCTATGAGGTGCACTATGCCAAGACCTCAGGACACTTCACCATGACAAAGACTCTAGTGGAATTACAGTCTCACTTATACTATCCACACATGTGCACAGATGTGTAATATCACATCAAGTCTTTCATTCTTTGATACTAACCAAGCCCATAAATAAGAAGCTAGGACTTTACACACCTCTACCAATTCCATCCAGACCATGGGAATTTATCAAAATTTATTTCATGATTGGGTTTCTTATGATGAGATGCCATCATGATTCTATGTTCATTATAGTGTATAGGTTTTCTAATATGGCTACCATGGTTCCATGTAAGAAATACATTGATGGAGCCATCACTATGCAAGCCTTCTTCAGCCATGTTTGGGTTCATTTTTGGCTTCCAACATCCATTGTCTTTGATTGAGATTTGTGTTTTGTAAGTCACTTTCAACAAATATTGTAGGGCTTAATGGGTACATATCTAGATTGGTTGACAAATTTTCATCTATAGACAAATGGGAAAATTGAAGTGGTAAATTTCACACTTATTCATCTTCTACAAATGTAAAACCATGCACATGATCCACTTGGGATGATAATCTCTTTTACATTCTACACACCTATAATAGAGCATTGCATAACTCTTTAGGCCACATTCTATTCCATACATGTAATAGGTTTCAACCTTTGACACCTCTAAATATCTCCTAATGTGCACCAGTTGGTACTGAGTCATACACATAAGATTAGGAAGTAGAAAAATATGATAAGTTTCTATGAAACATTCAATTTATTCATCATCAAGTTTAGTAGATTCTTTATCTCACTTAAGAAAAGTAAAAGGAGTGCCATGACTCACATCACACACTTCATGCATTCTTATTTGGTGATAAATTTTGGTTAACCTTCAGAAGAAACTCTTCAAGGTCCATACTGGAAGATCAAGCCTTTGTGTTATTGTTCTTACACCATTTTACATATAACTGGTGATAATGCCTTTGTTCTTGATCTACCTCTATACTTAGGCATACACCCAATCTTCAATGTGTAAATTCTCAAGCCTCATACTCTACCACTTCTTGAGCTAATAGTGAATCCTTATTATGTGGATCTTGAACACTTTCACACTATATAGAAGGACTAGATCATTGAAAAAATAGACACACACACCCACCATGTCACACATCAATTTTTTTCATTGGTCAAAGTTAGACAATAAGTTAATCAAGCTAAGTGGTACACTTATTAACAACTTCAAGTGTAGTTTCCTTAGCTACACACTGACATAATGGAGATCATTTATCCTTAATAAAGGGTGAATGATTTTTACAAAACCTTTGTGTATCTAAACAAATTCTTCATTTATTCTTATGTGTAAATATCACAATTATCACATAGACCTATGTACTCCTTTACCTAAGCTTTTCTCACAACCTTAAGCACAAGTTTCATGACTACTTATAGTATTTAATGCAATGATCATCTCATATCATATATTTCACATCTCACTACACACTTCACTAGCATATACTCTGAACTCACTAACTCCCTCAAGCACCACTTCAACATAACCACATGTCATCCTGCCCCAACTACATGATGTAATAAGTTGTCTAGATAGTTGTTAGCCACTAATAAACGATCTCAAGATTGGAAGTCATTGAGGATAGATTAGACATTACATTTTCAAACCATTGGCAACTACCACATCTAACAAGAATAGTCAAACACCCTCCTTAGTAGTTGTGTAGTAATTAATAATGCCCTTGTATTATACATTTAAAATATGTAATATAATAATCTGTCTAATGGCAGTTAAGATAGTTACTTAGGTCGATGTCATTATGCACTTGTAACATAGATAGTTTTCTCTATGCATCTAACATATATACATGTATTGTAGACATTATACTTTATTTACCCTATTCTTTAAATTTTATGAATAAAAGTTATATTTCCTACAATTAATACTTATATTCCATTAAATGTGTGTTTTATTGGTCTATCTAAATACATCTATGTGCATTTACTTTACACAACCAAACTCAGTTGTCCCTTGTACACTTGGTCCTAGACCCCATGATGCAGATCACCTATTGTTATGTTAAAATGCCTATTGATATTATAAATTTTGAAGCTACTTATCAATGTGCAATGACACATATATTTCATGATCATATTCATAAAATCATTAAAACCTATGTGGATGATCTCATTACCAAATATAAAATTTGTAAAAATCATATTCATGATTTAGATATCATCTTTGATCGACTCATCAAATACAAAGTAGGACTTACCCCATTTAAATGTGTGTTTGATGTTACTTCTAGTAAATTATTAGGTTTTATAATCTCTTATTAGGGCATTGACGTTGATCAAAGCTATTATCAACATGCCCATTCCTCACTCCATTCTAGATATGTGAACATACCTCAAAAAACTTGGGGTAATTTTCCAATTTGTTCCATAAATGGCCTACCATATCTACTTCATTAATTTTCTTCTCAAAAAGGGTAATGCTTTAGAATGGATAGATTCATGTCAAAAATTGTTTGATAGCATGAAATAATCCTTTCTTCATCCTCTTCCTCTTCACCCACCTTCAAATGATAATCCATTAATTCTATATGCATCATCTACCCCAATATTACTTAGGGAAATGCTCACCCAACAAGATGATACTAGTATAAAATATGTTATGTATTATATCAGTTGTGGTTTAATTGATTATGAGAAATGTTATACAAAAGTAAAGAATGATTGTTTAACCATCTATTTATCATCTAAAAAGATTTACTATTACATGTTACATCAAAAAAATTATGTCATTATCCATTCTGATCCACTTTGTCATTTTTTTCCAAAGCTTTCCTCCCTAGAAATAAAATCAACAAATATACAGTCCTATTGATAGAATTTGATCTCTGAATAGTTACACAAAATTTTCAAAGGTCAGGTCATCATAGATCAACTAAATCCCTACCACCTAATAATCCCCTTCAAGATATTCTTCCTAATGAATACATTCTTTATATCAAAGGTCTTAAAGAAGCAATCTCACTCAAATATTACTTTCATAATTTCATTATTGATCTAGAAGCAAATAACCATGATGAACCTGATCTTCCTCCTTCTACCACTAAATATAAATTAGTCATTAAATAATTACCAAAATTCATAATTTACTTATATGAATAAACTTGGACTCTTCACTTTGATGGTGAAAAATGTCTTCAAGGATTTGGGGTAGGTTGTATCTTAACAAACCCACATGGTAAAATCATACCTCTAGCATTTTGATTAACCTTTGACATCACTAATAATATGGTTGAATATGAAGCTTTGATACTAGGTACTCAATCCTAAACTAGTTTAAAAATCTCATATTTACATGCTTTAGGTGATTCACAACTCATATGTTGTCAAGTTAGTGGAGATTATCAATGTAAAAGTGAAAACCTTATAACATATTATCGAATTGCCACTATACTTGCCAATGAATTAACGTCTTTATCTATAGAACCAATCCCATGAGAAAAAAATGTTATATATGATTATTTTACTTCATCGATGTCACTACTTCATCCTCATCAAGTTTTACATGATTCTAAATTCCTTATCTAAATGAGGAAGTCACCTTATTATTTAAAAAATAAAAATGATTCTCTAATTTGTCACATAGAATATGTCACTATCTAACATAGCTCATGTTATAAAAAAATCACCCAATTCATCAAGCATCATACCTAACCTCTATAAGCATTTTCTCATGAAAAGACTCATATTCATAAATAAACATTCAAATATGTACTTTGATACAACACTCTCTATTATCATAATGTAGAAGGCACTTTATTACATTGTGTAATGCTAGAATAATTAGTTACTCTCCTTAAAAAACCACATGGGAGAATATGTGGTGGTCGTTATAGTGATCATGTCATAGCCCATAAATTTTTATGGATGGGTTACTTTTATCCTACTCTTGAAAAACATGCCATTATTTTTTATCAAAAGTGTAATCCTTGTCAACTTCATGATGATCTCATCCACTCTCCTCTATTTTAACTCGAAACCTTGGAGTCTCCTTGGCCATTCTCTATGTGGGGATTATATCTCATTTTTATATTATCTTAATCATAATATGGTCATATGTTCATTATCACCACCATTGAATATTTCACTAAATGGGTAGAATCCATGCCTCTTATTAACATTACCAATATTACCATCTCTAAATTTATTCTCAATCAAATCATTTGTCATTTTAGTGTTCTTCATACCATGATATCTAACAATGGTGGCTATTTCAAAAATAAAGATATGAAATAATTGTGTAAAACTCAAAATTATGCACAAATTCTTGACACCTTATCACCCTCAATGTGATGGCCAAGTAGAAGCCACAAACAAAATTATGAATATAATATTACAAAAGACTATTATATAATTTCATACTAATTGGCATTTATAATTTTATCCCACCCTATGGACTTATCATACTGGCATACGTATTACCACTAGGGCAACACCATTTTTATTAGTATATGGATCTGAATCAGTTTTACCTCTAAAAGTTGGTTTACCATCCTTGTGAATTTCTGTTCATGGTATTATTATTTATGAATAACTACATGAAGCCTATCTCCCTACTTTAGATTTATTGGATTGAATTCTTATGGTTGCATTAAAACATAATCACCAATATAAATCTTGAATTTCTAAATAAAATAACAAAAAGTTCAAAGTCTGAACTTTCAATATTGGTGACCTAGTCCTCAAATTAGATTATACACATGACAAAAAAAAGAAAGTATGCCCAAAAATGTTGGGGTACCTACCTTTTCAAAGACATCCTTGGTCCTAGTAATTATAGATTACAAACTAATAAAGGACATATTTTCAAAGAACCTACTAATTCTCAATTTTTATATAAATATTTTTCTTAATATATCTTCTACATACTTCCATCTACTATAAATGCTAACATCCTTTTTGTATATCTCATACAAAGATCTCCAATACACATCATTACATTACTCATCATGGCCTTATTATCATTGTTCCTTCATTCTATCTATATTATTATGTTCATTTAGTTTGTGAGTTACAACATAAGACCATGGATAGGATCTGCCCATCCTCATGAATGTCTCTTATTTCATAGTTGAATCTTATTATCCCTTTTTGTTCATTGATTTATCATTTTACAAAGCTATTTTTACCTATTTAAATTTCTCCTTTGTTAGTTTTAATATAAGACCTTGGATAGGACCAAGCCTTCCTCACAAAATAATCTTTTATTTATCTTTTTCACCTCTTCATTTTCTCCTTTATGAGTTGAAATCTAAGACCTTAGATAGGACCAGACTTTCCTCATTAAATTTTTAAAAATATTAAACTATATTTAATTAAGTGTTTTCCCTAAAGGATTAAGGCAATGGTTTTAGGATTGTAATTTCATACTCTCAAAATCAATTATTTTATTTTGTCATAAAAACTTTAAATAAAACTATTTTTTCATGTCTCCCTACACTTACAATATCTTTTATGATATAGAATCATGCTTATCTATCATTGTATCCTTTTATCATTCCATGTTTAGTCTCATCTCCCTTATCTTTCATTCCACTTTGGGCACACCAAGGTTAGTTTCAAGATAACATTTTTATTTAACATGAAAGTACAAAAGTCCTAGATGCCACACTTTTTAAGAAATTTTCCTTAGCTATCATGTCTAAGTTTTCTAGTGATATTCATTTTTAACACCCATGATCAATTTTATGAATTTGTATTGAGGAGGAATATAAAAATCTATCAAAAAGGTAAAATCCAAATAATTTAAAACAAAATTCAATGATAAAAAATACATCTATAAAAATCAAAATTCAAAATCACACCAAAAGATGACATCATCAAGCACATCTCCTATTCTATTCAAAACTCAAACTCCATAGTTGTTCTCATGATAGAGTCAACATCCATTGGGGTAAGGTATGCCAGTATACTAGGATAGGAGGTCACAAAATAATCTATAGTGATACCTACTTTGTCATGTAAGTAACTAATCTTCATATTAGATCGACATATCTATAAGGGGTCCTAAAGAATGGGGATCGCATTATGGGAAGGTAGGTCCATTTTAATTTTCATGTATATATCCTTCGTGGGATGATATTTATACTTCACTAGATAACCCAAATATTTTTAATTAAGGTAAGTTCTTTAGAGTCCTTAATGTCAAAAGTCTTCTTATCTTACCAACTTGATTTGAGTGTCTTGATTCTGATAAATATTATCTACCTTGGTATCACCTATATTTCCCCCACCACCCATTTCATATCTCCCCTTGATAGGCAAGTTTATTTCTAAATTTATTTCCCAACTTCTATATTCCCTCTTCTTCATCTCTTTTTAAGACATGTTCATAACAAGTGTGTTTTGGTTTAGTCCATCTTAAGAACAAAAGTGTTGTATCTTTGAGTGACTATGTATTGATTCATAAATTATTACTTTATCGTTATAAAAAAAAATTGGATTTATTTTTAGAACATAATTTTATTTATCACTCTTTTTTGTGGATAATTTTTTTGTGCATATTAATTCAAGTTTTTCCATTGTTAAGTGACTTGGGATTGCTACTTCTCATTCATAAATGTTATTTTACTTTAGATTCTTTTCCCATATTTGTTTAAATATGATTTTTTACTTTTTTTACATAGATGTTGGATATGTTATTTTAGTTTAATATGTCATTGGTTTGATGGGTTTGTTAATTTTATTACTTAAGGTACACTTGTTTAGGTTTGTTGGTCATTTAGTAGCCTTGGCTTTTTAGTTACCTAATTTACTTTCATTTTATCCATTTTTCCTTGGTCTTTTGGTTCTAAAATAGCATTTATCACCCTAACTTACCAATTGTCCAAGTTAATTATTTGGTTATGAAAAGTTCATTTACTCTTATTTCCTTGCAATTATTTATTTTTTCTCTTTAGTTTTATATCCTTAGGGTTTATCCTACATATTTAATGTTCCATCCACAATCAAGACTAAAAATAAAGTAGAAATCCATTAATTAATAAAGGTAAGTGAAGGTATGTATATGATACTTTAAAATTATTTCAATTATCTCCTTACTATTATTTCAATTTACACTTTGTACTATAATTTAATATATCAACATTGTGTGTTGTTATGTTCTTTCTTAAAGTACCATCCCATGTTAAAACTATGTGAAATGTGATGAGATTTAAGTGGGGCACATGTATATGCATAATATTTTTAACTTTATCATTTAATGACACTTTTTATCTTGTAGGAACATATTGAGTCTCAATCTCTCTAAGTGCACGCCTTAAAGGGTGTACCAAGAAAGGGGTTAACAAACCTTTGGTGCTTCATAAGATTGTTGTCCCTTATAAAATTAACTAAAACCACTAAAATCTACCCTTGTCCAATTTCCTATGTAATAAAACCCCACTTATACACTTCCATAAGCAATTCACTATCCAAAATAGCCCCTACTTAAGAAAACACCCCTTTTACTCATTTTTACTACTACGTCAACCTGGTTGACCTTGTTTGGAATCTAGTGCACATTATAGAACTCTTAGTTCAAGGCATAACGGTTCTATTTCCCATCAAACAAGATCAACTCAATCGATCTTGTCATTTAAATTCTTAGGAGTGTTTAGGGTCAATATTTGGCTATAAATATCCTCTTAATTTCATTTTTAAAGAGAGGACCATTCAATTATGCATCATTACAGCTTAAAAATCTACTTATACTATCATTTGGAGGTTTCATTACTTATACTATCATTTATGAAAATACTCCTCCAAGACACAATTAGATGTAGAAAAGATCTCACAAGCTAAAAGCAACCCATTATATGCTAAATAATGGAGTGATCTATATAAATAATTATGAAGGCATATAACTTAGATGTTTATCTAAATAAAATAATAATTAAGTTATTACTAACTTCCATGAGAAATTGGGTAGTAACCATCCTTCAGAGACTACAACTATGCATAAAATAGTATGAGTTGGTTATTATTAGCTCACTTGCTTCAAGGATATCCATGTCCATATGTGTTTTTATCACTAGTATTAGACCTTTACAAAGAAATAAGTCCATGCAAAAATGACCCTCTAACCTATGATAGAGAAGCATCCTTTTGCTCAATGGGGACTTGACTTCATTGGAGTCATCAATCCAAACTCATCAACTAGCCATAGATTCATACTTAAAACCACTGACTATTTCACAAGATGAACAGAGGAAATGTTAACTAATAATAACACAACCAAGGAAGTCATCAAGTTCATTGAGGAAAACATAACATGATTTTTCATCATAGCTTCACTAGTATACAACAGTGGACATGTATTTCAGTTAGTCGAGCTCACTAAATGGGATTATGAAAATGAGATCACCTTGAGGTTCTCATAAAACTAATAGATGCAAGGGAATGGTTTAACTTAGTCAACCAATAAAAAAATTATCTATGCCATCAAGAAGTATGCATAAAAGAAGCCTAGAAACTAGCATTTATTTTTGAAATATGATCTTTGGGATGACCATCGGAGATATAAGCAAGCCCTTAAAAACTCTCATTTTCTATTGGTATATGGGTTTGAGCTTATCTTCCAAATGAGCCTCAAGATACCAACCTAAAATTTTATGAATTAGTAAATGGAGGAAACTAAAAAGATAAACTCAAGGCTACTGAACATTATCCAATTAGAGGATGTATAAGAAGAGGCTCTACATAACTTTAGTAGACATCAAGAAATAGTCAAGAGATGGTTCGATAAAAGGTAAAAGGTCATGTAATTTAAGATACAAAAATTAGTATTATTATGGTAAAAATAAAATGATAATAAAAGTTAGAACTCCAAACTTGACCCATTCTATATTGGCCCATACTAGGTCTCTAAGTTGCTAGGGTAGAACACATATTGATTGAAATACCTTGTAGGGAATGACTTCCCTCTACTTGTGAATGGACATTTCTTGAATTATTACTTATGATCTATCCCTTTCAATGCAATTTTATAATATCCCCATAGGTAATGGTTTGTGATGTAAGTATTAGATTAGGGTTAACTAGTTTTCTTTAATTATGTGTTTTCTTTTCTTTTGATCTATTTTTACTTTCTTATTCCTTATTTTTGTTGCCTTGCATGTGTTTGTTTACTTTGTGGCTTTCTCTTATTTTTCCCTTATTTTCCCTTGCTAACCTTATAGTGGTTATACATTTTTCCCATGATTCAGATTGAGAACAAGATAATATAGTTCAGATAAGATTGAGTCCAATCTAAATATTGGTCCCCATGCTTGATCACATCAAAGTTGATAAGATATTGAAAGCATAGTCCTAAAATTAGAAGTTAGAAGGTAACCCCCCATTATTGAAAAATGTGATAATAAAAGTAACTTCTATTGAGACACTAAAAGGATTATGAGTCACATATTCATAATTTAGCAAGTAAATTGATAAAATTAACACTTAAAAAGAACATATCAATCACAACCAAATCACTGAGCAAGAAAAGGAACTTCCTAGTGTAAAGTGTTCATTGAACCATTCCTACACCTTGGATATATTGGTCCCTAACCCACCTAGATTAAGAAAACTAAACATTAAAATGAAAGGAAGTCTGAATCTTATGAAAATGTAAGTTCCTTCCTAAGAAACAGGGATTTGAGCAACCTCCATTTCAAGCTTTCCATCCTGACTAGCAATAGAAGGAGGCCATAAGTTGGACCAAAGGCATCTCTATCAAATTTATATGTCTTAATAATAGTATATAAATTACCAAGATTTCCTTTACTAGCCAAATTCTAAAAATAACATACCTTTTGTGAATCTCTGAGTACCTAAGATATGTATAAGCTTGCCTAGTGGATTTAAAATAACAACATACTCAATCTTTATAGAAAATGACCCTTTGAAGGAATCAGGACCTAGTATGGCCTAGTATGTTATTTGTTGAAGTAGAATTGAGAACTCTCATTTCCTCTAAGTTCATCTAAAGGGAGCTTTAATTATTTATCTCATAGTTAAATAATGGAGGCCTATAGTCTAGATTTTAAATGCTAAGGCAATTTTTTCCCCAAAATAGTCACCATTTATTATGACCAACACATCCCATTTTCAAATGTTCAAATGAGGACCCACTTTGAGCTCAAATTTCATGTTCATGCCTTGTTTTGAAATGAATCAATCCAAGTCTAAGATAAATGTCATTATCTTAAGTTTACAGTTTTATTCTGAATGGAGTCTTGATTTGATTATGAACCGACCAAATTAACTAAGCATTTCCATAGTTACTTTATTAATTCAATTTATACATACATCTAAATGTCTAAATGGACATGTTTATTGAGGTTATCATATGCATATGTTTGGATTTTAGTTCTATGACATTCATCAAATACCAATTTCCATTTAATTTATGGACTAACTTGGCTAATTAGAGTTTCCCAATTATTTGATATTTTTAGGATTATTCTAATTCCATAGGGCCACCTTACCAAATCTTAATTGATCCAACCTAAAAGGAGCCCTTGTAGTATGGATGAATTTTCATATTTAGTCATTTTGCTAAATTTTCTAGTGTCAGACCTTCATTGCATGTCTCTTTTTCACCTAGAACAACTACCAAATTTAAGAGTATCTAGTTTCCCACATTTTAAATTCCAATAATTAGTCCCTATAGTTTGATTTCCAATAGCTAGGTCCATATAGTTTTAATTCCAATGTCTAGGTCCTGAACTCTGAGACTATTCCATGCATCTTCATCTAGCTTCCTCACAAAATATTTTCAAAGTGACTAAGTCTTTTCTTTGATGAGTATCCAAGTTTATGGGATTTGGATTCATGTCTTCACCTCACTTCTCTATGGATTATGAGGAAAATATACTAAGTACTTTTCACCCAAGCACTCAAGTAACAGGGATTGTGTTATTGTCCTCATATTAGTCACTCAATTATATTATCTCAAAAGACTAAGGAGAGGACTATATGGTCATCTTGATTAACAAGATTGAGCCACATGTCTTCATATATTCATCTAGAGAAAAATTGTGAAATGACCAAGTCCTGAAGACCTTTTGGATAAGTGAGGACCATCCATATGGTAACATCTTTCTGATTTATAGCCTAAAGTAGAGGAATAATTCATAAGGTTCCCCATACATTTAGATAATTGAGATCATGCCACATGGCATGATCCCACTCATCCATGAGTAACAAGAGTAAACCCAAGTCCTAAAATAATCTAAGCCTTTGGATAAGTGAGAGTCATCCATGTGGTAGCATCCCACTCATTTGGATCCTTAAGGCATAATCACATATTCCAAATATCATTGACCATATATAAAAGTGAGGGTTATCCACATGGTATCATCTCACTCATCTAGAACCCATAGATAAAGGCACACATTCCTAAGCTTAGTGACCCTCTGAATAAGTGATATCAAGCCACATGATAGTATCTCACTCAACTTTGGCTTGTTAGGTAGGCATACATAGTTAAAGCTCAGTGATCACCTAAACAAGCAAGTGTCATCCATGTGGTAGCATCTCATTAACTCATGACCTATAGACATAAAAAATAATAAATGGAGCCCATGACCCCATAGATTAATAAGATTATGCCATGTGTTGACATCTTGCTCAAGGTACATGCTCTAAAAATAAGTGACTAAATATAATAATGGGATCAAGCCATGAGTTTATATTTTACTAAATCATGATTAAAAGGCCAATAACATAGAAAGCAATGTCAATTTCAAGCAAAGAAGTGAAATCTGTCCAAGTGTCATATTGCGAATAAAGTATCCTAGACAAAGAAAGTAAGGCCTAGATGTATGAAGAATAGACATGTGGCAAGGTGGATGACTCAATGAGATGATTAAGAATATAAAATAAGCAACATCATGACACATGTTTCTATTGAGACAAATTATATTCAAGTCAAAAATATGGATCCCAAGAGCACTATAAAGATATATGTGTCATTTTAAAGATGACGTAGAATCTAGATTAGTTTCAATCCCCAAACTAAAGGTAAGGTCCACATAGGTCTTGGTCAAATGGTAAATTAACAAGTGTCACAATCCTAAGATGCTCAACTTGGGAACCTCTTTTGAATTTAACACATAAGTGAAAGACATGAAGGTGGGCCCCAAAATTAGTATAGAAAGACATTTGTCATTTTTAAAATGACTGATTAGTCAAAGACATTGGTAAAACACCATGCAGCTAGTCCCAAAATTAGTATAGAAAGACATTTGTCATTTTTAAAATGACTGATTAGTCAAAGACATTGGTAAAACACCATGCAGCTAGTCCCTCAAGTGTTCATAATGTCACAGAATCATATTTAGTGTGTGTTATTCACACTCCTTGTACTTGATAGTCAAGTGATAACACTCCTCCATGAGTCATTTCTCTAATATTAGAGGTTTGACCTCATTAGCTAATCATTGGAAGCACAACAAATCCTACTAGAATTATTAGGAAGTGGTCCACATTTGACCCCTTCTTCTTGATGTCCTTAGTGGGTCATGGAATTCCATTATGTCTTATTTCTTTTAGAATGATGAATATCATGACATAAATATGTTTTACCATCTCAAGTCATGATGGCCAAGAGTTGGATCCCTAAATCTTAGAGGTAAGACCCATATCACCCTTCTATATATACTACTACCTAGTATGTTAGAATGGTTAACTCTATTTTTTTTAAAATGTTGTTAGATTAATGTTAAATTGGTTTTTTGTGTAAATGCATCTGGTTGTCTTGTATGTCTTCCACTTTATTTCTATTTTAAGGAGATAACATTAATGTTGTAGACACCTAAATTTGGCCACCGATGGATTCTTATCTGACTTTAGACCAATTCTTACTAACCATTGACCATTTAGCCTAAGAATTTATAAATGTCTCAAATTTGGCTTTATAACCATGCAATAAATCAATTTGGCCTATTAATCAATTAAATTGAATAAGTTAACCATTAATTAATTCAAAATCATTCAAAAATATCAAAAAGTCTAAAAAGGGTTAATTAGCACTAAATCCTAATTAAAGCCTAATTGAATTCATCCATGAGAAATTAAATCAATTATCAAAAATGAAAATTCAAATATCAAGAGCATCTTAAAAACTAATCATTACCTTTTATGAGTTGTCACTTTTGGAAAATATCAAAAGAATATCCTAAGAATATGCAAAACACACCTTTAAAATTCAACCAAGGTTCCAATTTAATCCATTCCAAGTGAGTTTGAAGCCTATAAAATCAAGCCTAGAGATCTTCATTTAGAGACCTTGAAACATAATAGAGTTATGATTTAACTTATTTGAGAATAATAGAGTTTTATTCCTATTTTAGTTAAGCCTCTGGATAATAAATCAGTAAAGAATATTGCAATAAATATAGTCCTAATTTGTATAATTTTTTTTTACCTTTCTAAAAATAGTAATAAATAAGGAGAAATATAGCTTAGCTTAAAAATGGACTGAGATGGATGATACAAAGGCTAGAACTAGTTGTGTAGAACTGGGATAGTGTCATGAATATGAATCTAGATTTCATTAAGTGAAAGGACTTAGGGTCTAATGTTATTGTCCACTCTTGTTACTATTATCCAAACTGGTCATAGAGACCTAAAACTTTTTGGATTTTTGCATTGTTATTATGTGAGCCTACATGTGAAATCTTGAGTGTTGATTATCGATGCAACTCGTTATATAGTTGATTTACTATTCAAAACTCTAACCCTCCATCATGATTGATAAAAAAATGTTTGAATCACTTGATAAATGGGTGGGTTAGTGTTTAATATGCACTAAACATATAATCCATACCCCTTATATGGGCACACTACCTACATACCAATACTCTAAAAAGAGATCAAGCCATATATAGTTCTTGCACCTAATGTGATTTACTAAATTGTATGATTTGGATGCAAAAATGATAAATTGAGATTGATTGAGGTGGCTAGGGACTGTTATGAGGGTTTGAATATGTTTGCAACTATGTTGGGTGACTATATGCAAAGAATAGGGAAGTTGTCCTTAGTGATTTATTTTTATTCTTTCTTGCTTTGTAAGTTTTATCACCTCTTTTTGTAAATAATATTTGAGTGGGATTTTATAAGGAATAATTGGCCATGGGTTAGATGTATTCATTTTAGGCCTACATATTGAAGGATAATAATCAAATGAAAATAACTGTTGGAGCTCAAAATTCAAATGGATAGGAGCATCAAAAATGGGACACCCTAGAGTCTAGTGGTATAGTCCAAGTATGGCACCCCTATCCTACAAGCTTAACACCTAAAGGATTAGGATTTTCCTATGAAATATAGTTTGGTTGAGGTGTAATGATCATTTATAAGGTTTTGGATGACTGGTAATAAGCAAAAATATGTCTAGAAGGGTCACAAGAGCATGCAAATAGGACCTATGGATAAAGTGTCACAAGCCACACTCAGAATACCAATTTAGACATTTTTTATGACTACATTTTCCCCTCCTTTATTATATTAATGTATAAAAGAGAAATAATAGGATAAAGGAAAAGTAGAAAGTGTATAGAAAGCGTACCTAAACTTACCTATAAGGGTGAAGCCCATGAAGATGTGTGATGTTGAGTGATGCTGAGTGATGTTGGGTATGTGTTGTACCAAAATTAAAATCATAAATGGAATTAAGTGATAAATTCCCTAAGAGTGGATTAAGAATATAAATGTTATCCCATTATATCCATCATCACTCACTAAATGAATTTATGTGATCATGCATGTGTTAATCGATGTTTGGACTGTGTGTCCAATCCCTCTAAGTAGGTGGCTCAATAATAAAAAGGATAACTAGTCCTTTGACTCCATAATTTCCCACTAAGTGTGAATATATTAATTGATATGAATATGAATGTGTTTTTTATTAGATGTCTCATGAAGCCCATAAATGCTTTGCAGTACAACAATGTTGCATGGATAGTCAAATGTGTACTTAAAACTAGGCTAATCTTGGACACTCTGAAAGGTGGAGATTAGGCTTGTATAAAATCTATTTCAAAACTAAGAACTAGGCTTATATGAAATCCACTCCAAAAATATTTCAACCACCTATAGATGGAATAAGGCATGAAACTACTAAGAATACCTGGGAAATATAATGAGCTAGAAAGAAAAGAAGACAAATGTGCTATGCACATTGCCCCTAATCATGGTTGTTTTTAATATGGATTCTAACCTAGAAGTTGTACCAACTAACCAATATAAAATTAGAAGTGAGATCCATCATGTCATGCATGATTCCCCCTATATCTATATACTCTAAGTGAAACTATACTAAAACTACCCAATCTAAACTAAACTATAGCTGACAAAACTATAACTGAACTTACCTTTCTATCTATTTTTGAAAATTCTAGGTTCTTTCCTATTTAGATAGGAGTGTCAAAAATAGGACACTTTATTTTTTGGTATTGTTGTCCACTTTTGGTTCTCTTTTCATTTATTGTTTTTGATGACTGTTCTATATTCATCACTATTTTTCTAGTCTGTTATACCTATTTTGGGTTTTGATTATTGTTTTGAGTGTTTTGAAAACTAATTTTTTGACTGGTAGAGAGATTTGATCTCTATGACAAAACCCCTATTTATTCCCCCTATTTTGAGGGTAGGAATGAAGACCCTATAATGACTACCCTAAAAAACATATCCCTACAAGTGTGTTATGTTATAGAATACATGATATAATAATGATAATCTATTAGATGTCTCAATATATAACATAGTTTGTATTCAAGATTATTAGATTAGCAGGGGTATGCTTAGATGGGTGTAATTATTTGATATCATGTGTAGTATACTAAACTAAAATTGGAAAATGTTAGTTTTTAGTTTTCAATGAGGGATGGAGCATGATGTCCATCATGGCATCTAAGAAGGCAAAATAATGCATGATGTAGATCATGGCATTGCAAATAACTGAGAAGAAAACAAGCAAACAAGTACATAAGGTAAGAATCAAGAATCACACAAAAGTATCCAATGGACCAAGAAAACAAGGGACATGGGCACATGTCATTCAAACTAGGAAAGCAAACATACAAGGCATGTTTAAATTCCACATACATATACAATTGAAAACAAGCAAGGGCCACAAGAACATATAAGAGTACAAGAATAAGACATTTCCAAATGTCCTAAGGCACACACAAGAGATAAAATAGAAACTGAGAAATGAAATCACATCTAGATACTCAAAGCAAGAAAGGAAGGCATGTAAATTCTATAAATATTATCACATCAAAATAATAAAATAAAGAAGTAAAAGTATGTAAAACATGTAGTAAAAGACTAGGTAGATGCTAATAAATATATAAGTGATATATACTAGTGAGTGTCAATATAATAATCTATGTAGGTTAGTAAGAAATGTACATCAACATGATAACTAGAGTGTGTGGTGTAGGAATGACATAACTTGGATGGTGCAGTCATATAGAAGATGCCCCTAGTGGGTAGATATGTCAATGTATGTCTTGAATGAAGAAGTAGGATGGCTCGTCAATGGGTAGAGTGAAGCAATCAAGGATCCAGATGTTACTTCACACACTTGAAGATCAAGTGAAGCATTGTAATGTACATAAATTGACAAATAATAACATAGAATAGAAAAAAGTAAGTCTAGCATGGTAGTAGAAATGTAAAGCATGGATAATGCATACAGTTGAAAAGTTTTTGGTGTTTTGAGTTATTTGAATGTTTTTGTATTTTTACATGTTTTTTTTTTTGATATTTTGAAATAATCTATGTATAATCAATCATAAGGAATCTATGTACAAGAAATTGAAAAGAAGTTATATACAAGTAAGTTGAGAAATAATATACATTAAATAATGAGAATAAATGATATTAATCGATGAGTCTCATGAGAGACTCCCTATCATGGTATCATATATCAAGGAGAGGGATCGTGCGTGATCATGAAGCATGATGGAAGGGATAAGACTATGAATTTGAAAGCTATGTATGTTTTAAGTGCACTGAAATATCTATAATAAAAACCAACTTGGGGTCCCCTTGTAACTCTAAGAAGTGGATACAACTGTGGGGCTCTTAGGGATCCATATGGTAGAAGAAGAAGCTCTTTGAAAGTGTGCTATGTGTGTAGAGGCATGAGATCTCAATGATACTTCCCTGGGTGAAAATATTATAGCTAAAAACTATCTAGAGTCTTAAAACTATCAATAATGTAGTGGTTTCTCTAAAATAGGCCTTCGTGGAAGTGTATGAACTCTCTATGTTGGTGAGGGAGGCCTCAATTGTGTCTAGATCTCAACTAGAGGAAGACGAATTGTAACTAGTGGAGGAGCTAAATCTGGTGATTGTGGAGTAAGAGATGGCTCTGAAGTGGGGAGTGGTAACTAATATGAAACTCCACCAACAATAATAACTTGATTAGTGTGAAATAATGTCATGCATCTATGAACTATAGAAGGTATTTATTGAAGTTTTTAGATCCATGGTCAACCAAGCAACATGTTGAAGACTCCTGCACTAGGAACAATAGTAAATAGTGTAGCCACATGTGTTAGACTAACATATAGAGGAAGTATGATCTCACCCAATGAAATTTGTATATGCCCACTTAATCTAATAATAATTGTATCCATCAAGGTAATATCTTACTCTAAATATCTCAAATGCTAAATTAATGTCATAGTGAACATGTTCACACTAGATCCATTGTTAATAAGAACACTATGAATGGGATGATGATTAATGTAGGCTCTAATAAAGAGTGCATGGTAATATGAATCATCCTCAACTATCTCTAGATCTAAAAAGGAGATCGAAGGTCTAGATAAACTCTAGAATTATACACACCAATCATGTTGCTCAAAGGATGTGACTCAACTGAAGGTGTCTAGTATGTAGCTAGTGGAGGGTGTGCATGATATTCATGGTGAACATTAGATGTATCCCCTGTCTCTTGTTTAGAATGTTGTGGGAAAGGATTTGATAAAAAAATTAGAGCCTTGTCCTTTATTTGCTTTGCCTAAGAAGACTCAACTGGAGTGCCAAGATCAATGAGGTTGTCATCTATCAAGTCTTGTATCTTGTGTCATAAACTAATGCATCTATTTGTTACATGGCCTAGTGCCCTATGAAAATCACAAAATACATTCTAATCATATCCATGTGGAAGAGGATTTGTCATATCAACTTCTCACATAGGAGGGAGAGATAGGACATTGCATTCTAATAGTTTCTATAAGACTTTGGCTGGAGATATTGGTAGATTGGTAAAGGGTCATCAAGGAGGTACTGATAAAACCACTTGTTGAGGGGGCTCTAAATCCACATTAATTATAGGTTGATTTTTAATCTATCTATCATTAACCTTTACTTTGTATGGGACTTTACTGTTACTCTTGTTTGTTGTTTTTGATATGCTTGTGTACTTGAGTTTGCCCATTGAAATTAATTTGACTTCCCTTTCCTTTAGTGTATGGCATAACTTAGTGAAGGAAGAGAACCCTTTTACCATTATTAACTCATGCAAAGCTGGTAGAAGACTCTATTTGAAGATATCCTATAATTCTTGATCAATCATGGGGCTATTCATTTTAGCCAAGATAGTCTTATATCAAAGAACATAGTTTGTGAGATGATCATTTGACCTTTATTTTTTTTGTGCAATATGGGCATAGAAAACCTTGTCACCTATGCTAATGTTGAAATGAGCTAGTAACATGTTAGCTAAAGTATTGAATGTGTTAATTGATTGATTTATTAGACTATCAAACTATTATAGAGCATAATCCTTTAAAAACCATGGAAATAGCTTGGTTAATAACTAGTCATTTGGCACATAGTCCAAGCATGTTGCATGAAAATATCTCAAGTGTGTCTTTAGATCACCATTGTCATCATATAGAGTGAGATGGGGTTGAATAAAACCTGGTGGCAAGTGTGTAGAAGTAATATGATGTGCCAATGGTGTATGAAGTAAAGCAAAAGAATTCAAAGCATGTGTTGGTCTAGAATCACCTTGGTTAAGATGTAACACCTTAGATTGAAGAGATTTTATCTCTTACACAAGGGTAGCCACATCAAGAGACAAAGATGTACTAGCTGCAACTGGTGCTACCACATAGGAAGTTTGGACTGCTATAGGGGTTGTTGATACATAGTTGCCTTTGTAGTGTCATTTAAAAATGGTCTTTCTATGGTTTGAGAGGATTGACCATTGTTTTCTATTTGTTTTTCTTATTGTATTATTTTAAGTGTATCATATTATATATTAGGATGTTTAGTTAAAAGGTCTTGAAGTTCCCTCTTATCAGTTTCATCAAAACTAGTATATTGGGCCATTGTTAAAGTAGGAAAACAAATAAAAATTTGATTAAATTTTTTACAATAAGTTGTAATAAAAAAATACAATGGAAGAAAAGTATTGGATAAATTAAATGTAAAGTCCTAAAAACATCAAACTAGAATATACAAAAAAAAAATACGAAGCTCACAAACATGTAAGGTGATACCTCAAGAAATAAAGGGACCTAGTAAATTCAACTAGGGTTTAAAAGATATATTTTTTAAAATTACCATGGTGAATTTTAAAAATTAAATGTGAAATCCTGATTTAAATATGCAATAAAAATTAGAATAATACCGGAAAAATCAGCAAGGAATTTTCCCTAGGGTTTTTGTGCACAAACAAAGTAAGTCGGGTTCACCAAATGATTTAAATTATTTAGGAATAATGGAGTTTTATTATTATTTTAGTTAAGGGTCTGGATTAATAAATTAGTAAGGAATATTATAATAAATACAATCCTAATTTGTATAATTTATTTGTCTTTTCTCACCTTTTTAAAAATAGAAATAAATAAGGAGAAATATAACTTAGCTTGAAACTGGACTAACACAGATGATACAAAGACTAGAACTAGTTGTGCAGAACTGGGATAGTGTCATGAATCTAAACCTAAATTTCATTTGGTGAAAGGATAGGAACATAAAAAATAAGACACTTTAGGGTCTAGTGTTATTGTCCAGTCTTACTACTATTGTCCAAATTTGTCATAGAGACCTAAAACTTTTTGATTTTTTGCATTGTTTCTATGTGATCCTGCTTATGAAATCTTAAGTGTTGATTGTCAATGGAACTCACTATATAGTTGATTTAATCTTCAAAACCCTAACTCTCCATCATGCTTAATACAACAAGTTTTGAATCACTTGAGAAAGGGGTGGGTAATTTTGTAAGATGCATTGAACGTGTAATCCAAACCCCTTGTGTGGGCACATTGCCTACATACCAATACTCTGAAGAGGGATCAAGCCATATGTAGTTCTCCCACCTAATGTGTTTTTTGAAATAGTGTGATGTGGATGTAAAAATGACAAATTGAGAGTGCTTGAGGTGGATAAGGACTAATATGATGGTTTGAGTATGTTTTTAATTGTGTTGGGTGACTATATGTATAGAATAGGGAAGGTTTCTTAGTGTTTTTTTTATATTCTTGCTTGCTTTGTAAGTTTTGTCACCTCTCTTTGTAAATGAACTTTGAGTGGGATTTTATAGGGAAAAATTGTCATGGATTAGATATATTTATGTTAGGATAACATAATGAAGGATAGGGATCAAATGAAAATGACCATCAGGGATCAAAATGCAAATAGATAAGAGCATTAAAAATGGGACACCCTAGGGTCTGACACTATAGTCTAAGTATGGTGATCCTATCCTATAGGCTCAAGACCTAGGATATCAAGATTGGCCTAGGAAATATAGTCTAACTGAGGTGGAATGATCATTTAAAAGGTTTTGGATGACAAGTAATGAGAAAAAAATGTCTAAAAGGGTCAAAAGAGCATACAAATAGCACCTATGGATAAGGTGTTACAATCCACACTCAAATTACCAATTTAGATGTTTTAAATGACTATAAGATATAATGTTGGATTTGATCCATAAATCAAATGCACAGTATTATAATTCTAAAATCAAGCCAAGCCAAGCCAAACATGGTACCAAGAGGAGATGGAGATATCCAAGCCCCACTGATGAGTACTTTTTAAACACAATCCGAGCAAGCCAATGAAGAAATCATTTGGAACTCTCAAGGAAGGTAAAGATTGTTGTTCTTTATATTTTAGTTGGGTTTTCAATTAATATTTATTCATGAAGATCCCCCTAAGATCTAGGCCTAGATATGTTAGTATGTCAATGTGTTAATTTCATGGTTTTATGGACTAACACTTAATCTAAATTCCTCTCTTTGTAAAATTCCTTGATCACAAATGACACACCTAATGAAACATGATTGCGCACCCCACATATTTGAAAAAAAAAATTATTGTTAAAATATCTCTTATTTTGAGTTCATTTACTATTTTTTTTTGAATTTTTGATAGGTTGTTATTACTAGTTTCATCATAATTCTCTCAAAATTTCATTAAATACTTATTTTTAGTTTAGAATTTATGACTCTTTTAGTGACTGTCACTTTTTATTTTCTATTTTTTAGGTAAAAATGACTAGTATAGAGCTAATAACTTATTTTTGTTTACTATTTTGACCTAATTTTTTGTAGAGAGGTTCACCTTGGAGTATTGACAAAACGTATATATTTTGTGATAAATTGAAATATATCATAAATGTTATGATTAAAATATTAACTATAGGTTTTTATGTTTTATGTGTTCAATTTTATTTGTTTTAACCTTCTAACTTATTTTTTGCATGTTTCATAGGTTCATTTTTTTTTATATTTATTGATATTTGTTCTAACCTTTGCCTAACCTAATGTGTTTGTCTTTTGAGGTTTTTCCATTGGGTCAACAAGTCATCCAAACTTAAAATCATACTTTTCCAAGTTACTTGTCTTAGTCACAAAAGAGATTCAAAGCTAAACTAAAATCTAATAGTTTTCTTGTAAGGCCTATTTGAAAAGTGATAAAATCAATCTTAATTATATATTTTTAACTTATTTTTGGGTTATTAAAAATAATTAGGAACTTTCACTTGCTACTTAAGGAAAAACTTAGATGCTTCTTTGACTGGTTTTGTGATTGTTTCTTTATAAAGTTTTGCAAATTAAAGACAAGGGGCTAAAGAACACCACAAAACCTTTCATTTAGTGCTTTAAAATTGAACTCACTTAAAATATTTTACAATTTGTTTAATTTTTTTTGTTTAGTTAGCTTTTGTTTGAGAAAAAAGGAAGGTGTGTGTATGCTCTCCCCCCATCCCTTATAAGGAACTTGTGGGATCAAAAGCATCATCTTAATTACAAAGTGCCTTAGTCCAAAGATGTAAAAGAGTTGTTTTGAAGGATCTTCCCAAGACCCACATGGCATGGGTGATATAGAAACAACCATAAAGCTCTTTTACTTAGTTTTTATTTTATTGCATCTTGGCTTGTGAGGGGGACTTCATTACCTCCCATAAGTTCTATAAGGAAGGCTTGACCCAAGAATTCATCTCCTAGCATTATCTTAACCATCTCTCCATATAAGGGTATATAAATTGGTATCACCCCACTAGGATGGTGCTTTAAGTGGATAAACCATCTCTTATCATTGGTAGATGATCCTAAGAATTATAATCATGTTGGACATCACACTAGACTAAGCAAGTGATGGATGTAATCGTTGTAAAAAGGGCAAGACCTTTTTATAATAAGCCATATGACATGGAAATAATTAATGTGTTACTTCTCTTATATTTTGATGTGAAAATCTTATGCATTTGATCCATCTAGTAATGTTTAAAAACTTGCTAGTTTAGTTAACCCCACTTTACCATACCTTATCAATTTAAGGATTAAGATGATTAATTAGTTGAGTTGTCTTTGTCTTAGATTACTTGGTCTTATTTAGAGTCAAAAATATTTGTTAACAAAATAATTACATAACTAAACACATTTTCCACCATTTTTTGAACAAGGAGATCTTATGCTGCCTAAGTGATAATAATCATTTTCCTTGTTCAAAAAATTATCATAAACTTTGTGTCATATCTTCCATTTTGGTACATTTATGATACCCATTTGAGTCTAGACCATTTTCTCAATTTTCTAAAGTCCTTCATTGATAATTTAAATTCAAAAATGCACCTTTATAAGTTCATAAGTTGATGTGTTAAGTGGGTTCTCTATTTTCTCTAAACTTGAGGGAACTTAGGTTCAATTTCCAATTTGAATTGAGGGTCATTTTTAGACTCATAGTCATTATCATCATTTCATAGAACTCAAGTCACCTTATTTATCACTCATGTTTTGAGTCGTAGGCTACATTTTTTACTACCTTTCTTATTTTACCATGTCTTAGTCCATTTGATACCACAGTTTTGCCTTAGAGATTTGTCAAAATTTATGTGTGTGTGTCATTCGAGTTGAGGAGAGTAGTGTTATGTTGTCAAATTCATGTTAAACTATTATTCCTTAGAGTCTTGAAGCAAACATTTATCATACATTTTTATCATTTTAGCATTATTACGCTGATCAAATTATTTTGAAACTTTTTTTATAGGCTTATTTGCATAGAGTCCAAGTTTTTCTAAAATTTCAAATCAATTTGAGTTTTATTTATGAGCCTTTATCTAGTGCAGTTATGTTGTTTATTTTTGTCTAGCTCATTAGTTAAAAGATTCTAGTTTGTGTCATTATTTGAGATAAAACAAACTATCTCCATGTGCCTTTTGTTTCATACCTCATACTTATTGATCAAGTTTATGTCCAAGAGTCAAATGTCTAGTGTTTGTTAGAAGTGTTTCAAATATGTTAGATTAAATATCTAATCTTTATTTCAAGTCTTGATTTTGATTCCATTTAGCCAAAAGTCAAAGCATGTACCTTTGTTTAAGCCTATCTTTTGATGTCGCATTTGACCAAAAGACCCAGAAACATTTGTTTTTCCTAAATTAGACTCATTTAAAACACTTTGATCCTAAAATATAGCATTTATATTTTTTATCCATATTTTTGACCTTTTTGTGTGAGACATGTAATTTTAGACATTTGATGTTAGCTTGTTTTATCACAAATCATTGCATCAATATTTTTGGATATACCTATCGATATTTTTGACTAGGTTAGATCAAGTTTGAACCTCTTTTTAGACATCACTTTTTCATAGGTTTTATAACTCTATTATTTTTAGTTTTGAAACATTTAATATGGATCCCAACATGTCTTCCTACAATCGTAGTGGCCTCATGTACAATCTAGGATTTAATAATGTAATTTCACAAGAAGAAATGTTTCAAGACCTCTATGCAAACAATGTAGCTTATGAGATATATCCTTATCCATCTTATAATACTAAAATAAGGGCACAAAACCAAGACCCATTATATCATTATTTGGTTAACATGCCTCCATACTTAGAGCAAGATTAAGAATAAATAGAGTAGTAACTAGTTGTGGTACCTAGAGTTGAAGAACCATTTCCTCAACAACTATACTATGTTACTACACCATCCACATATGATCCTTAAATATTTAAGCATCACTTATTGGAAAACAAGGACAAGATTTTGGTCAGAACTATAGAAGTAGGGGCTAAGTTTCTAGTAGATATCCCCCATGAGAATTTGTCAAGTCTAGTAAGAATGCCTCACAATATATTATAAATTCAATAGGCTTCTTCTAGAAACCTTTAGCTCTAATTCTAATGACATATCAAGACCCTAGTATGCTTATGAAAGGAAAGGACCCCATGTAGGATCACTTTGTATAGATGTAGACATCATACCAACTTACTTGAACCTAGCACATAATTTTAATCAGATAACCATATCAAATAGGTCTCTCATACATTTAGTTCCTTTAACAGGAGTGTTAATAGAATTGATTGGTCAAGATAATTAGGGTATAAACCCATTCACATAAAACAGTTCAATCAAAAACTTGTTTCATATGCCAACCATAAAATGAGGGTCTTATGCTTCTACATAGATTACTGAGAAAAATGTAGTGGATAATGTGTAAGAAATATCCAATCCAAACCAAAGTCATGTAAGTACACAAATAACTAGTCTACAAACAAGTGTACCTTTAGTTAATACCATGAGTGGTTCAACAAATCAAGGAGTAGGAGTTTATACATCCCAACCTTAACCAACTAATACCACTAATCTTCAACCAACTACTTTTTCAAGTGCTCAACCAATAAGGTTATGTAGCCAACCAATAAATAATTTCCTTCCTCAATAATAGACTATGATGAATCCTACTCCTTCCAAATAGGTAATGAGTAGTGTTCCACAACAACAAGTAAAATCAATCATAACAATGTAGTAGAGGTAGAACATATTACCAACTCAATAGGGGGAAACCAAATTTCTACCTCACTAGGTAGTAATGAACATACTTTCTTCCTCGTAAACCAATAGATCAATTAAAATCCAAATGATGTCTAATAAATAATGTACAATTATTGGTTAGAAATAAATGTTGAATCTCCAACATGTATCCAGTTCCCAATTGGGATTCATTCAATAAAGGGGTTATAATGTTCCTCAAATACTGATCAGGAAAACTTTACCTTTTGTGTAGATTGTGCCACTAGTTCAAAGAAAAGGTCTTCATTCACAAGTACCCCTATAAAAAGGTTCAATTAGTTGGAAGCATGTCACTATTCAGCTTAATTAGTTATATTATAGTTATATACCTCCATCTCAACCTCAAAATATCCAAAATCAAGCCCACATATCCAACCCTATCTAGAATATAATGTCGTAGTATGTATAATTTCAACAATCACACCCTAATTTGTACATGTGTATTCCTGGTTCATTCCCCCACTAAACCAACATACCCAAATAAAAACCTCCATCATACCTTGGTAAAAGTGTTTTACTTGTGACCACTCTACCATCTACCCAAGCCAATATTCCACCTCAAACCAATGTTCCCTCTAGTTTCCTAGCCCAAGAACTATAACAGATGAAGGATGTGATTGTTTCCATCTAAACTAGGAAATAAACCATAAAGTTTAAGTTGGATGACATGTGTTCTTATCTATTTAACATAAAGTACTTTCAAATACTATTTCCTCCAAGATATAAACCACCAAAATTTGATAGATATAAAAGGAAAGGTGACCCCAAGCCTCATTTGATTGAGTTCTTTGTTGTATCCATCCAATGGCATCTATTGACATCTAATTTTTGTTGTTATTCCTAAGGAGTCTATAAATACAAGCCTTGGAGTGGTTTTTAAAGTTACCCAGATATTCAATATCAAATTTTCATGATCTTTAGACAAGTTTGTATAACATTTTTCATATAATCTTGAGCATGATATTTCATTGGTCAACTTGATGCAAGCTAAGAAAAAGGCTGGTGAAAGTTTTTTAAGTTATCTAAAGTGATAGAGAGACCTTGAAAGATAATTCACTCATAGTTTACTAGACAAAAAAATAGTTGTTGTGTTTACCAAAAAATTGCACAGTGAGATATCCTATCATCTAGAAATGCAGTGTGTGTATAGCTTTAAAGAGATTATTGACAAAGGTTTATTTATCAATAAATCCCTTATTAACAAAGGGATCATCAATATTACTTCATAAAATCATAGTCAAGGTACCAATCAAGAAAATGGCCAAAACTAGCAATAATTCCAAGCATAAGCATCGTAACAAACATAGGTCAATAAAAATGATACACCAAAGCAATTCAACTACAAAAAGAATGCTATGGGAAATAGAGTAACCAAGTCATGTCATGTCCAAATGGTTCAAACACCATATGCTCAACCCATATAACATATACAAATTACACCTAACATATAACCTTTTAATCCTAGACTCAGGCAAAAAATAGAAACATTTACCATTACAAACCCCTCCTCTAAAGAGAACAGTTCCTATTCATAACATTTTTAGTGACCTTGGAGAACATATTGAATATGTGTTTCACAAGCTCATTGTTTCTAGTCTAATTAGCTAGACTATACCAAAACATTATTCTAAGGTCATTTCTTATCTTTATTAGTACCACCAAAATGTTTTTTTTGAATATCATCAGGTTAATGGGCATAAATTGCATCATTGTGTGCAAACTAAACATTTGATTTAGAATATGTTGGAAAATAGGGAGATAACAATTGATGGTGGTACTTCCACTTCCAATCAAAACCTTAAAATCTCTCAAAACCCTTCTCCATAGCATAACAACTAATTTCAACAATAACAACAATAATAACAACCAGTGCAACACCAACAATAATAGTTTTAACAACCAAGGTTGAACCAAAAAAATCAATAAAATCACCAATAATAGAACCAATAGCATCCAAAAAATGGATAGAACTAAGGTCAGAATGGAAATAACCAACATAACTACCATGAAGTTGCACATGACTATAACAAGGTTGTAGGTTATATTGCAGAAGGTTGTGTTAACACCATCTCCATCAATATGAGACCAAATACCAATCAATCAAGACCTTTGCTAAACAATGACAATATACTAACTCACATTGATAATCCTCCCTTGACCTTGGACCACATATAATTGTACCATCAAATATGGATTACTAATTTTGGACCCTATATTGATAACTCATCATTACCTCATAACCACACACAAGTTCACCAACAACCAAGACTTCTCCTATCTAGTCCCCCACCATCACCATCATTTATTAGAAATCATGGTCTCACATTTAATATTGATTGTGCAATCATAACTTAGAGATTGAGGATTACCATCCCTAGTGCACAACCATCCACCACTTTTCCCATCACCCAACCATTCCTTATACCTCAAGACAAACCATCTAAGACTAACCAAGAAAAGAAGTTTGACATTATGGAACAATTTTAAAATATTCTATCACATATATCCATTTTAGATTTATTTTGTATGTCAATAATCCACAAAAACATTTTGAATGAGTTCCTTTGCCAATCCACTATTTCAAGTGATATATCCCCTAACAAATTCCAAGATTTGGTTGGACACCTAACTCTAACTCAACAAGTCAATTTCAACCAAAGTGATATGTCATCCTTTGGCCCACTTCATAATAATCCATTGAACATTGAAGTTTACATAAAGAGGCATAAAGTGAAATGTGTCCTTATAGACAAAAGATTAGGTTTAAACATAGTGTCTCTAAAGCTCATCAAGCTTCTTAGTTACATAATGGTAGATCTTTAAGCATAAATAATAACAAACAAAGCCTACAATAATGGAGAATGAGAATCACAAGCATCATTTTATTATAAGTTATCCTTGGGCCCTTGATCCATGATACACTTTGCCATATGCTAGATCTTGATAGGATAAGATAAAGGCAATACTCCTTGATTTTCTAGAGGACAACTACATTGATCCTAATACCCTTGATTCCCTTTCCCAAATTCCACCTCTTGAAATATCCAATCATTATACCATCTTAACTAATGGACCAAGAGAGTATTTGACCCATGATATCTTTCACATTGCAAACCTTACACAAAACCCAAAGTCCTTTAGAAGATATAAATCCATGCCACTTCATCCAGAATGGCAACAAAAAGGTAAAGGTAAAAAGTATAGCCAAAGATCCATCACATTTATACCAGCATTTCTCCTAGAATAGGACCCTCTTAAAGGATATGAATCATGGTTCTACAATGACAAGCAGGCTGATTGTTATGAGAATGCAAAGTATCCTATTCCTAATAGGATCATGAAGAATCAAGACTATGAAGGAAGTGGTCTCAAACCAAATCAATAAGGAACACTTGAGACAATTTCTATGACTAGATATAAAGGGCCCTATGGACTTGGATTTAAACCTCTTAGGGGTGACCCCATGTACCTTAATCATATTCCATCATTATAAACTAGTGATGATGATATCGATAATAAAGAAAAATTTGATCATAGCCTTTTTGATGACCTAAGTAAGACCAACTTATTTAATCCTCATTTTTTTTGTACCCTTAGACTAGTCATTCATCATAACCCATTGCCATTTATTAGCCCCAACTGATAGACTAGGAACAATAAGAATCTAACATGCCAATTGATGAGTTTCAAAAAGATGAGGCTTTATGTGATTTTCTAGGCCTTAGAGACAATGTTCCATTGGGGGACTATAAATTAGGATTCTCAATCAAGTTGGATCTTGAAGCCTATTTTAGAGAGTAGATGAACACCCTTAACTAAAAGCACATAAATAAAATATTGAGGACCCAAAGTGAAAACCTCTTTGAGGCATTTTCTGACCAGGGGAAAAGTAAAGAAAAAGGCTAGTCTAGTGGTGAACACCTATTTTAGGTACCATTAGATGGGGGTGTTTAACCTTCTTCAACTATAGCTCAGGAGAACACCAATGATGAATTTGTCTATGATTCTAAGTTTAGTTGTGAAGAACAACAATATTTTCATCAAATCACTTAAGAATTTCCAATAATTTTTTTTACACGACAAAACCTCCCATTGGGGGACTCTAATTCATCATGCCTAGGGTAACTCAAAGAGCCAATCCTAATAGAATACTTTAATATTGTCAATCAGTGCAAATATTTTCCCATATCCTTGAAGATGGTTCAACCCTTCTAGTGGAAGATACAAAAAAGGTGAACATCAAGTCCCTAGATGACCCAAAGTGGATCAAGCTAGGTACGTCCCTTATTGAGAAGGAGCATGAAGTCCTTATAGCCCTTTTGAGGGAATTTATTAACATATTTACATGGGCATATTCTAACATGCTAGGTTTGGAACCCACCTTGGTTATGCACTACCTTATGGTAAATCATGATGCCAAACTAGTAAAACAAAAGTTGTGTAAGATGCATCCTCACATTATTGTATTAGTGAAGAAAGAGTTATAAAAACTCTTGGAAGAAGGATGTATTTGATAGATCGACTATTCAAAGTGGATCTCTAATGTTGTGCCAGTTAGTGAAAAGCTAAAAGGAATCATAATCCATACTAATCTCCATGATATAAATAAATCTTTCCCTAAGGATGATTTCCCATTTCCAAACATTGACATGATCATCGAATCCATAGTGGGTTATGAGATGTTTTCATTAATAGATGGATTTTCAAGGTACATCTAGAGTAGAATAACACCATAAGATAAATACAAAACAACATTCACCACTCCATGAGAAAAATTTTGTTATCAAGTTATGCCATTTGGTCTTAAAAATGTAGGGACCACCTATCAAATAGCCATGATCATCATATTTTGTGTTATGATGCATGACATTATTGAAGACTATGTCGATGACATTCTTGGAAAATCAAAGACTAGGGTCGATCATCTAGAAATGCTACATAGAATATTTGAAATATTGTGTGAGTACAAATTCATACTTAATCCTAAGAAGTGTGTCTTTGGAGTGACATCTAGAAAATTTCTAGGCTTCATTGTGTCTCATCAAGGCATTGAAGTTGATCTAGCCAAATTCTAAGCCATAATAGAGATGCCACCACTGACTAATCTGAAGAAGCCCCACAGTTTATAAGGAAATATCTAGTTTATCCGATGCTTCATATTATAGTTGGCTAATAAATGTCATCCTTTTATGAATCTTATAAATAAGTGAGTCATATTTCACTGGGATGATCACTACCAAATAACTTTTCAGTAGTTAAAGGACTATCTAAAGAATCCAATTTTTTTTCCTCCTATGTCAAGAAATCCATTCTTATTATCCTCATCAACTACTAACAATGCCCTAGGGTACTTTGACTTAGAAAAATTATAATGGAAAAGAGCATGTCATTTACTATTTAATCTATACACTAGTCATGTATGATAATAATTATACACCTATAGAAAAAGCCTATTTTTCCATGGTCTTCACAACTCAAAAATTGCACCATTACATGTTAAATAATAAGACCATTTTTATTTCAAAATTAGGTCCTCTCAAGTATCTCCTATCTAAAACAAATTTACAAGGCCATATGGCCAAATGGATCATGATTCTTAGTGAGTTTGATATTGAGTACATCAACCAAAAATCCATTAAGGGGCAAGTTCTTATAGATAAACTTGTTGAAGCAGCCCTTGTTGATATGGAGCCACTCACATTATAATTTCTTGATGAATTCATAATGACCATAATTGACACACCTCTTGAATCCATAATGACCTTAATTGAATCAAACTTAAAATGGATAAGAGCATCAAAAATGGGACACCCTAGGGTTTGACACTATAGTCTAAGTATGGTGCTCCTATCCTCTAGGCTCAAGACCTATGGGATCAAGATTGGCCTAGGAAATATAGTCTCACTAAGGTTGAATGATCATTAAAAAGGTTTTGGATGACTAGTAATGAGAAAAAAAAATTTGGAAGGGTCAAAATAGAATATAAATAGGACCTATGGATAAGGTGTTACAAGCCACACTCAAACTACCAATTTAGATGTTTTAAATGACTATAAGCTATAATGTTGGAGTTGATCCATAAATCAAATGCATAGTATTATAATTATAAAATCAAGCCAATCCAAGCCAACATTGGTACCAAGAGGAGATGGAGATATCCAAGCCCCATTGATGAATACCTTTTGAACACAATCCGAGCAAGCCAATGAAGAAATCATTTGGAGCTCTCAAGGAAGGTAAAGATTTTTGTTCTTTATATTTTAATTGGGTTTTCAATTATTATTTATTCATGAAGATCCCCCTAAGATATATGCATAGATATGTTAGTATGTTAATGTGTTAATTTAATGGTTTTATGGACTAACACTTAATATAAATTCCTCTCTTTGTCAAATTCCTTGATCACAAATGACACACCTAATGAAACATGATTGTGCACCCCACATATTTGAAAAAAAAAATATTGTTAAAATATCTCTTATTTTGAGTTCATTTACTATTTTTTTTGAATTTTTGATAGGTTGTTATTACTAGTTTCATCCTAATTCTCTCAAAATTTCATTAAATTCTTATTTTTAGTTTAGAATTTATGACTCTTTTAGTGACTGTCACTTTTTATTTTCCATTTTTTAGGTAAAAATGACTAGTATAGAGCTAATAACTTATTTTTGTTTACTATTTTGACCTGATTTTTTGTAGAGAGGTTCACCTTGGAGTATTTCCAACTTGTATATATTTTGTGATAAATTGAAATATATTTTAAATGTTATGATTAAAATATTAATTATAGGTTATTATGTTTTATGTGTTCAATTTTATTTGTTTTAACCTTCTAACTTATTGTTTGCATGTTTCATAGGTTCAATTTTTTTTAGATTGATTGATATTTCTTCTAACCTTTGCCTAACCTAATGTGTTTGTCTTTTGTGGTTTTTCCTTTGGGTCAACAAGTCATCCAAACTTAAAATCATACTTTTCCAAGTTACTTGTCTTAGTCACAAAAGAGATTCAAAGCTAAACTAAAATCTGATAATTTTCTTGAAGGGCCTATTTAAAAAATGATCAAATCAAGCTTAATTACGTATTTTTAACTTATTTTTGCGTTATTAAAAATAATTAAGAACTTTCACTTGCTACTTAAGGAAAAAATTAGATGCTTATTTGAATGGTTTTGTGATTGTTTCTTTATAAATTTTTGCAAATTAAAGCCAAGGGGCTAAAGAACACCACCAAACCTTTCATTTAGTGCTTTAAAATTGAACTCACTTCAAAGATTTTACAATTTGTTTAATTTTATTTGTTTATTTAGATTTTGTTTGAGCAAAAAGAAAGGTGTGTGTGTATGCTCTCCCCCCATCCCTTATAAGGAACTTGTGGGATCAAAAGCATCATCTTCATTACAAAGTGCCTTAGTCCAAAGGTGTAAAAGAGTTATTGTGAAGGCTATTCCCAAGACCCACATGGCATGGGTGATTTAGAAACAACCATAAAGCTATTTTACTTAGTTTTTATTTTATTGCATCTTGGCTTGTGAGCGGGACTTCATTACCTCCCATAAGTTCTATAAGGAAGCCTTCACCTAGGAATTCATCTCCTAGCATTATCTTCAACCTCTCTCCATAGAAGGGTATATAAATTGGGATCACCCCACTAAGATAGTGGTTTAAGTGGATAAACCATCTCTTATCATTGGTAGATAATCCTAAGAATTATGATCATGTTGGATATCACACTAGACTAAGCCAGGGATGGATGTAATGGTTGTAAAAAGGGCAAGACCTTTTTATAACAAGACACATGACATGAACCTAATCAACGTGTTACTTCTCTTATATTTTGATGTGAAAATCTTGTGCATTTGACCCATCTAGAAATGTTTAAAAACTTGCTAGTTTAGTTAACCCCACTTTACCATACCTTATCAACTTAAGGCTTAAGATGATTAATTAGTTGATTTATCTTTGTTTTAGATTACTTGACTTATTTATAGTCAAAACTATTTGTTAACAAAAGAATTGCATAACTAAACACATTTTTCACCATTTTTTCAACAAGGAGATGTTATGATGCCTAAGTGATAATCATCTTTTTCCTTGTTCAAAAAAATATCATAAACTTTGTGTCATATCTTCCATTTTGGTACATTTATGCTACCCATTTGAGTCTAGACCATTTGCTCAATTTTATAAAGTCCTTCATTGATAATTTAAATTAAAAATTTCACCGTTATAAGTTCATAAGTTGATGTGTTAAGTGGGTTCTCTATTTTCTCTAAACTTGAGGGAACTTAGGTTCAACTTCCAATTTGAATTGAGGGTCATTTTTAGACTCATAGTCATTATCATCATTTCATAGAACTCAAGTCACCTTGTTTATCACTCATGTTTTGAGTCGTAGGCTACATTTTTTACTACCTTTCCTATTTTACCATTTGTCTTAGTCCATTTGATAACACAGTCTTGCCTTAGATATTTGTAAAAATTTATGCGTGTGTGTCATTTGAGTTGAGGAGAGTAGTGTTATGTTGTCAAAATCATGTTAAACTATTTTGCCTTAGAGTCTTGAAGCAAACATTTATCATACGTTTTTATCATTTTAGCATTATTACTCTGATCAAATTATTTTGAAACTATTTCATAGGCCTATTTGCATAGAGTCCAAGTTTTTCCAAAATTTCAAATCAATTTGAGTTTTATTTATGAGCCTTTATCTAGTGTAGTTATGTTGTTTATTTTTTTCAAGCTCATTACTTAAAAGAGTCTAGTTTGTGTCATTATTTGAGATAAAATAAACTATCTCCAAGTGCCTTTTATTTCATACCTCATACTTATTTATCAAGTTTATGTCCAAGAGTCAAATGCCTAGTGTTTGTTAGAAGTGTTTCAAATATGTTAGATTAAATATCTAATCTCTATTTCAAGTCTAGCTTTTAAATACATGTAGCCAAAAGTCATAGCATGTAACTTTGTTTAAGCATTGCTTTTGATGTCACATTTGGCCAAAAGACCTAGCAACATTTTTTTTTCCTAGATTAGACTCATTTAAAACACTTTGATTCTAAAATATAGAATTTATATTTTTGATCCATCTTTTTGACCTTTTTGTGTGAGACATGTAATGTTAGACATTTGATATTAGCTTATTTTATCACAAATCATTGCATCAATATTTTTGGATATACCTATCGATATTTTTGACTAGGTTAGATCAAGTTTAAACCTCTTTTTAGACATCACTTTTTAAGAGTTTGTAGAACTCTATTCTTTTTATTTTTGAAACATTTAATATGGATCCCAACATGTCTTCCTACAATTGTAGTGGCCTCATGTACAATCTAGGATTTAATAATGTAATCTCACAAGAAGAAATGTTTCAAGACCTCTATGTAAACAATGTAGCTTATGAGATAGATCCTTATCCATCTTATAACACTCAAATAAGGGCACAAAACCAAGACCCATTAGATCATTATTTGGTTAACATGCCTCCATACTTAGAGCAAGATTAAGAATAAATAGAGTATTACCTAGCTGTGGTACCTAGAGTTGAAGAACCATTTCCTCAACAATTGTACTATGTTAATACACCATCCATGTATGATCCTTATCTATTTGAGCATCACTTAATGGAAAAAAAGGAAAAGATTTTGGTCAAAACTATAGAAGTAGTGGTTAAGTTTCTAGCAGATTTCCCCCATGAGAATTGGTCAAGTCTAGTAAGAATACCTCACAATATACTATACAGTCAATAGGCTTCTTTTAGAAACCCTTTATCTCTAATTCTAATGACATATCAGGACCCTAGTATGCTTATGAAAGGAAAGGACCCCATGTAGGATCACTTTGTATAGATGTAGACATCATACCAATTTAATTGAACATAGCACATAATTTTAATCAAATAACCATATCAAATAAGTCTCTCATACATTTAGTTCCTTCAATAGGAGTGTTAATAGAATTAAATGGTCAAGACAATCAGGGTATAAACCTATTCACACAAAACACTTCAATCAAAAACTTGTTTCATATGCCAACCATAAAATAAGTGTCTTATGCTTTTACATAGATTACTGAACAAAATGTAGTGGATAATGTGTAAGAAATATCCAATCCAAACCAAAGTCATGTAAGTACACAAATAAATAGTCTATAAACAAGTGTACCTTTAGTTAATACCATGAGTGGTTCTCCAAATCAAGGAGTAGGAGTTTATACATCCCAACCTTAACCAACTAATACCACTAATCTTCAACAAACTACTTTTTCAAGTGCTCAACCAACAGGGTTATGTAGCCAACCAATAATTAATGTCGTGCCTCAATAATAGAATGTGATGAATCCTACTCCTTCCAAATAGGTAATGAGTGGTGTTCCAAAATAACAATTAAAATCAAACATACCAATGTATCAAAGGTAGAACATATTAACACCTCAATAGGGGGAAACCAAAGTTCTACCTCACCAGGTAGTAATGAACATACTTTCTTCATCGTAGACCAATATACCAATTCAAAGCCAAATGATGTCTAATCAATAACGTACAATTATTGGTTAGAAATAAATTTTCAATCTCTAACATGTATCCACGTCCCAATTGGGATTCATTCAACAAAGGGGTTACAATTTTCCTCAAGTATTGATCAGGAAAACTTTACCTTTTGTGCAAAATGTGCCACTAGTTCAAAGATAAGGTCTTCATTCACAAGTACCCCCTAGAAAAAACATTCAATTAGTTGGAATCATGTCACTATTCAACTTCATTAGTCATAATATAGTTATATCCCTCCATCTCAACCTCAAAATCCCCAAAAGCAAGCCCACATATCCAACCCTAACTAGAATATAATGTCATAGTATGTATAATTTCAACAATCGCACCCTAAACTGTACATGTGTATTCCTGGTTCATTCACCAACCAAACCATCATACCCAAACAAATACCTCCATCATACCTTGGTCAAAGTGTTTTACTTGTGACCACTCCACCATCTACCCAAGCTAATATTCCACCTCAAACTAATGTTCCCTCTAGTTTCCTAGCCCAAGAACTATAACAGATGAAGGATGTGATTGTTTCCATCTAAATTAGGAAACAAACCATAAAGTTTAAGTTGGATGACATGTATTCTTATCTATTTAACATGGAGTACTTTCAAATACTATTTCCTCTAAGATATAAACCACCAAAATTTGATAAATATAAGGGGAAAGGTGACCCCAAGCCTCATTTGATTGAGTTCTTTAATATATCCATCCAGTGGCATATAGTGACATCTACCTTTTGTTGTTATTCCTAAGGAGTTTAGAAATACAAGCCTTGGAGTGGTTTTTAAAGTTACCCAGATATTCAATATCAAATTTTGATGATCTTTCAGACAAGTTTGTACAACACCTTTCATATAATCTTGAGCATGAGATTTCATTGGTCAACTTGATGCAAGCTAAGAAAAAGGTTGGTGAAATTTTTGTAAGTTATCTTCAGTGATATGGAGACCTTGAAATCTAATTCACTCATAGTTTACTAGACAAAAAATTAGTTGTTGTGTTTACCAAAAAATTACACAGTGAGATATCCTATCATCTAGAAATGCAGTGTGTGCATAGCTTTAAAGAGATCATTGACAAAGGCTTATTTATCAAGCAATCCCTTATTTAAAAAGGGATCATAAATATTACTTCATAAAATAAGATTCAAGGTACCAATCAAGAAAATGGCCAAAACTATCACCAAGTCCAAGTATATGCATCATAACCAACATAGGTCAATAAAAATGATACACCAAAGCAATTCAACTACAACAAGAATGTTGTGGGAAATAGAGTAACCAAGTCGTGTCATCTCCAAATGGTTTAAACACCATATGCTCAACCCACATAACATATACAAATTACACCTAACCTATAACCTTTTTAGCCCAGACTCATGCAAAAAATACAACATTTACCATTACAAACCCCTCCTCTAAAGAGAACAATGCCTACTCATCACATTTTTAGTGACCTTGGAGAACATATTGGATATTTGTTTCACAAGCTCACTGTTTCTAATCTAATTAGCTAGACTATACCAAAACATTATTCTAAGGGCATTTCTTATCTTTAGTGGTACCACCAAAATGATTTTTCTGAATATCATCAGGTTAATGGGCATAACTTGCATCATTGTGTGCAAATTAAACATTTGATTTAGAATATGTTGGAAAATAGGGAGATAACATTGGATGGTGGTACTTCCACTTCCAATCAAAACCTTAAAATCTTTTAAAACCCTTTTCCATAGCATAACAACTAATTTCAACAATAATAACAACCATTGCAACACCAACAATAATAGTTTTAACAACCAAGGTTGAACCAAAAAAATCAATAGAAACACCAATAATAGAACCAATAGCATCAAAAAAATGGATATAATTAAGGTTAGAATGGAAATAACCAACATAACTACCATGAAGTTACACATGACTATAACAAGGTTGTAGGTTATATTGTAGAGAGTTGTGTTAACACCATCTCCATCAATATGAGACCAAATACCAATCAATCAAGACCTTTTCTAAATAATTCCAATCTACTAACTCACATTGATAATCCTTTCTTGACCTTAGAGCACATATAATTATACCATCAAACATGGATTACTAGTTTTGTACCCTATACTAATAACTCATCATTGACTCATAACCACACACAAGTGCACCAACAACCAAGACTTCTCCTATCTGGCCCCTCATCATCACCATCATTTATTAGAAATCATGGTCTCAAATTTAATATTTATTTTTCAATCATAACTTAAAGATTGAGGATTACCATCCCAAGCCCACAACCATCCACCACTTTTCCCATCACCCAACCAGTCATTATACCTCACAACAAACCATCTAAGACTAACCAAGAAAAGAAGTTTGAAATTATGGAACAATTGTAAAATATTCCATCAAAAATATCCATTTTAGATTTATTTTGTATGTCAACAATCCACAAAAACATTTTGAATGAGTTCCTTAGCTAATCCACAATTTCAAGTGATATATCCCCTAACAAATTCCAAGCTTTGGTTGGACACCTAACTCTAACTCAACAAGTCAATTTCAACCAAAGTGATATGTCATCCTTTGGCCCACTGAATAATAATCCATTGAACATTGAAGTTTACATAAAGAGGCATAAAGTGAAACGTGTCCTTATAGACAAAAGATCAGCTTTAAACATAGTGTCTCTAAAGATCATCAAGCTTCTTGGGTACATAATGGTAGATCTTTAATCATAAATAATAACCATCAAAGCCTATAATAATGGAGAATTAGAATCACAACCATCATTTGATTATTAGTTATCCTTGGGCCCTTGATCCATGATACACTTTGCCATATGCTAGATCTTGATTTGTCATACAATATGCTTTTGGGTAGACCTTTGTTACATGAAATTAATGTTATCCCATCAATGTTTCACCAATGTATCAAGATTTCTCACTCAAGAATGGATGTTTGTATACTAATATATTTGCATCCATACGAGCACTGCAAACACCTAGAGACCAAGTTAAAGAGATATAATTATCATTTTGGCATGAATCCAAGGGCCAAATAGGATAAGATAAAGGCAATACTCCTTGATTTGCTAGAGGACAACTACATTGATCCTAATACCCTTGATTCCCTTTCCCAAATTCCACCTCTTGAAATATCCAATCATTATACCATCTTAGCTAATGGCCCAAGAGAGTATTTGACCCATGATATCTTTCACATTGCAAACCTTACACAAAACCCAGAGTCCTTTGGAAGATATAAAGCCAAGCCACTTCATCCATAATGGCAACAAAAAGGTAAAGGTAAAAAGTATATCCAAAGATACATCACATTTATACTAGCATTTGGCCTAAAATAGGACCCTCTTAAAGGAGATGAATCATGGTTGTACAATGACAAGCAGGCTGATTGTTATGAGAATGCAAAGTATCCTATTCCTAATAGGATCATGAAAAATCAAGACTATGAAGGAAGTGGTCTCAAACCAAATCAATAAGGAAGACTTGCGGCAATTTCTATGACCAGATATAAAGGGCCCTATGGACATGGATTTAAACCACTTAGGGGTGATCACATGTACCTTAATCATATTCCATCATTATCAACTAGTGATGAAGATATTGGTAATAAAGCAAAATTTGATCATAGCCTTTTTGATGACCTACCTGAGACCAACTTATTTAACCCTCATTTTGTTTGTACCCTTAGACTAGTCATTAATCATAACCTATTGCCATTTATTATCCCCAACTGATAGACTAGGAACAATAAGAATCTAACATGCCAATTGATGATTTTCAAAATGATAAGGCTTTCTATGATTTTCTAGGCCTTAGATACAATGTTCCATTGGGGGACCATAAATTAGGGTTCTCAATCAAGTTGGATCTTGAAGCCTATTTTGGAGAGCAGATGAACACCCTTAGCTAAAATCACATAAATAAAATATTGAGGACCCAAAGTGAAAACCTCTTTGAGGTACTTTTTGACCAGGGAAAAAGTAAAGAAAAAGGCTAGTCTAGTGGTGAAAACCTATTTTAGCTACTATTAGATGGGGGTGTTTAACCTTCTTCAAGCATAGCTCAAGAGAACACCAATGATGAACTTGTCTATGATTCTAAGTTTAGTTGTGAAGAACAACAAGATTTTCATCAAATCATTTAAGAGTTTCCAATAATTTTTTTTACACAACCAAACATCCCATTGGGGGACTCTAATTCATCATGCCTAGGGTAACTCAAAGAGCCAATCCTAATAGAAGAATTTAATATTGTCAAGCAGTGCAAATATTTTCCCATTTCCTTGAAGATGGTTCAACCCTTCTAGTGGAAGATACAACAAAGGTGAACATCAGGTCCCTAGATGACCCAAAGTGGATTAAGCTACGTACATCCCTTATTGAGAAGGAGCATGAAGTCCTTATAGCCCTTTTGAGGGAATTTATTAACATATTTACATGGGCATATTCTGACATGCCAGGTTTGGATCCCACCTTGTGGTAAATCATGATGCCAAACTAGTAAAACAAAAGTTGTGTAAGATGCATCCTCACATTATTGTATTAGTGAAGAAAGAGTTATAAAAAATCTTAGAAGAAGGATGTATTTGATAGATTGACTATTCAAAGTGGATCTCTAATGTTGTGCCAATTAGTAAAAAGCTAAAAGGAATTAGAATCCATACTAATTTCCATGATATAAATAAATCTTTCCCTAAGGATGATTTCCCATTGCTAAATATTGACATGATCATCGAATCCATAGTGGGTTATGAGATGTTTTTCAGTAATGGATGGATTTTCAAGGTACAACCAAATTAGAATAACACCATAAGATAAATACAAAATAACATTCACCACTCCATGAGAAACATTTTGTTATCAAGTTATGCCATTTAGTCTTAAAAATGTATGGGCCACCTATCAAAGAGCCATGATCATCATATTTTATGATATGATGCATGACATTATTGAAGACTATGTCGATGACATTCTTGGAAAATCAAAGACCAGGGTCGATCATCTAGCAATGCTACATAGAATATTTGAAAGACTATGTGAGTACAAAGTCATACTTAATCCTAAGAAGTGTGTCTTTGGAGTCACATTAAGAAAATTTCTAGGCTTCATTATGTCTCATCAAGGCATTGAAGTTGATCTAGCCAAATTCTAAGCCATAATAGAGATGCCACCACTGACTAATTTGAAGAAGCTCCACAGTTTATAAGGCAAGATCTATTTTATCCGATGCTTCATATTATAGTTGGCTAATAAATGCCATCCCTTTATGACTCTTATAAATAAGTGAGTCATATTTCACTGGGATGATCACTACCAAATAAATTTTTAGTAGTTAAAGGACTATCTAGAGAATCCACATATTTTTTTGCCTCCTATGCCACAAAATCCATTCTTATTGTATTTATCAGCTACTGACAATGCCCTAGGGTAATTTGACTTAGCAAAATGATAATGGAAAAGAGCATGTCATGTACTATTTAATCTATACACTGGTCATGTATGATAATAATTATACACCCATAGAAAAAGCCTATTTAGCCATGGTCTTCACAACTCAAAAACTGCACCATTACATGTTAAATAATAAGACCATGGTTATTTCAAAAGTAGGTCCTCTCAAGTATCTACTATCTAAAACAAATTTACAATTCCATATGGCCAAATAGATCATGCTTCTTAGTGAATATGATATCGAGTACGTCAATCAAAAATCCATTAAGGGGCAAGTTCTTATAGATCAACTTGTTGATATGGAGCCACTCACATTCTAATTTCCTGATGAATCCATAATGACCATAATTGACACACCTCTTGATGAGCAACACTAGAATTTATATTTTAATGGATCATTCACAATACATGGATCAGGGGTAGGTCTTTTATTTATTACACTATAGAGGGATCTAATCCCAAAATAATTTAGGATCAACTTTCCTTTTACTAATAACATGGCCAAATATGAAGCACTTGTTACCAAACTTAGATAAGCAATACAATGAAACATATCTCATCTTAAGGTTTATGGTGATTCTTAGTTAATCATCAATCAAGTTACAAACCACTTTCAGTACAAAGATGACAAGTTGGTTCCATATAATCCCATGGTTGACACTCTCAAGCAAAAAATTTCCAATATTTAGTTTGAACATATACCAAGGGCAAGTAACAAAACCATTGATGCAATGGCTACTATTAGATCTATATTTTTCCAAATAGATATAGCTAAAGAGTATCAATTCTTTGTCGAGAATTTTCTATCCCTAGCTCATGAACCTTTAATCATCATGATTATTTGTGATATTATTGGTCCTAGCTCTATCTAGTTTTCAAACCTTTACAACTACCTCCATGACCAAATTACACCACTTGACCTATCCTAAAAACAATCCAAATCCTTTATCCATTGAACCACATGTTATACCTTACTTTTATCAACCCTTTATTTATATAGTTTTAATGGAACTTTGATTTACTATTTACCTTTGGAAAAATATACACTCAAAATATGAGAAGTTCATGAATGAGTATACGAATCCCACACTAGTAGGGTAGTCCTATCCAAAAAGCTCTTATGTACTAGTTATTATTAGCCCATAATGGATGCAAATGTAACTGCATGTGTGAAAAGATGTGATAAGTGCCAATGGCATGCCAATCTGATTCATGTCCTCACTAAGACTCTAAAACCAATGTTGACACCATGGCCATTTTATACATGGTGCCTCAACCTCATTGGGAAGATAAACCCTACTTCATCTGAAGGTCATAAGCATATTCTTACCACCACTGAATATTTCACTAAGTGGGTTGAATCTATACCCCTCACTTATGTGACTGGAAAGCAAATTTCGAAGTTCATTTTTAAACATCTCATCTACCGCTATGGTATCCCTTTCAACATTATATCTGATAATGGAGGATCATTCAAGAACAAGGATGTCAAAAAGCTATGTACCAAGTATAAAACCAAGCAATATTTTTCCATAGCATATTACCCACAAGGTAATGACCAAGCTAAAGCATCAAACAAAACCATTGTCAATATCCTAAAAAAAGATTGTTAATGATGCTATCTATGATTTACACCTTTAGATATTCCATGCCCTTTGGGCATACTATGCTAATCAATATACACCCATAGGGGCCACTCCATATTCACTTGTTTATGGCACTGAGGCCATTCTTCCCATTAAGGTTGAGTTTCCTTCTCTATGCATCTCTTTCAAGAATGTCTTATATGGCAATGACTATCAAGTAGCTCACCTGAAAGATCTAGAGTTACTTGATGAGAAATTCACATCCATACTCAATAATCTCTAGGCCTATTAGACATGACTCTGAGGCCACTATAATTAGCATGTGAAACATAGAAAATTTGAATTTGGTGATATTATTCAAAAAGATAAATAAAAGAATACCACAGCTAAAAAGAAGCATAAAGGTAAGTTCAAACCTAACTAGGTTGGTCCTTTAATCATTACAGAAAACTATAGAATGGAAACATACAGGCTAACCATACCAGATGAAAATAAACTTGATGAGCCAGTAAACATTATCAACCTCAAGTGGTATTACGCTTGAGTGACTTGATGTATTGTCTATAAGGACCATTTAAATTTGTACCATTTTATCATTCTTCTTTTACCATCCTACCAACCTATCATTTTTTCCTATCACATATCCATTCTACCATACCTTCCCCATTAACCATGTTGATTTCTCCCTCCCTACCTAGTCCTATGACCTTGGTTTCATTCACATTTTTAGCAAGAAGATTTAGATCCATTTCAATAGTTATTTCAATAATTCTAGATAGAGGCCATATTTTGGGAGCAGTATGATAGAAGTTTTGGTAGTTGTATCCTTTATTTATTATTTTGTTGTCTTTCATTGTCATGCTACTACTTATGACCACCTATGGTTAAATTATTTGATCCAAAACTCAAAATTTATAGTTGATAAATATTTCAAGAATAAAAAAATAACACTGTAACAATGAATTCTCTGAGAAGAGATGTATTATTGCTCAAGATCGCAAGACAACTATATGCCTATCTCTAGGAAGAGATGTCTGATTTTCTATTTTGGGTTACATATTAATTTATACCTATTTAGAAAGTATGGGGAGGATGTGGAAGGTCACCAATATTGAGGGAGATTAAGTGGTTCAACTTTCATGTTTTAAAATAATACAGAACTTGAGGAATTACTATTTTTAGACTGCACTACTAAAATTGATATTTGAGGCACTTCTATTGGGTTTTTGGGGGTCAAACTTCATTGAGAAAATCTAAATGCCATCTCACAATGTTCTCATTCTTATCTTTCCAATGGTTCAAATGGAGAGTCAATTGGAGCTACGGTGTAAAAGTTATGGCTCCCAAAAGTTTTGTCATCAATTGGGGTGGAACTGTCACCCGAATTGTGACCTAAATTACTGCCCAAATCATTATTATCCTTGAATTATGTTGTATCCTCATTATAACTTCCTATAAGAAAACTAGGGGAAACACTTGTTTATTGTGCCTTGACCATACTAATTAGCCTTTCCCTATGCCATACTATGCCTTTATACCAATTATGCCAATTTTGTTTGAATTGGCTACTACACTGGTAATATTCCTCTATTGTAAGGTAGAACTATAATGATTTGAGGTCTCATCCTAGGACTATGTAGGCAATGCTCGATACTTGTTAAGGTCAGCTCAACAACGTAAGCCACACTCACATCATTTTTCAAGAAACTTAAGCCATGTTCTCACCATTTTGTGAGTAACCTAAGACATGATTTCATCATTTTATGATAACCTAATCCATACTTGTGATCTAGGAGTTTGACTCAAGAGAGGATGATTAGTATGGTGTTAGTTCCAAAATGAAAACAAAATGAAAGAAACACACTAATAACATAATATCTCTAGGCCTAGACACTAGGGAGAGCTTAGTTAACAAAAAAAATGACAAACACAACTAAAAAGTAAGGAATAAAACATAAGAATTCCTTCACCTTCCTTAGATGCTCTAAATGCCTTTGTAGTGGTGGCTTGCTTGGCTTGTGCTCCTGAAGTCCTTGGCAATGGAAGCTTGGCTACCTCCATCTCTCCTTGGCACCTTTGGCTTGTGGCTTGACTTGGATTGAAATTAATTTGGCATGGTAACACTAGTTTCAATGACGCCTTGAATATATTTATGCATTATAACTTTGCACTAAAATAGCTTGGAAATGATGTTCATGGCCTCTCTGTTTATAGATTTTTGCAAATGTTTAGATTCAACCTGAACCATCCATCCTAAGATTAAGATGTATGGTTGAGGATTAATTCAATTTTTGGAATTAATTTTATAAATATCCTCATCATGACATTGGAAAAAGGGGCAACTAAGAGGTATGGAGGGCTTTGATGAGGCATGGGAGGCATGAATCTTGATATTTTTGGCATTTATGTCCTAGGGATGTATTCCCAAGAAATGAGGTCACCTAATGATGCATATTAAATATTTATTTCCAAAACAAAGTATTCAACAATTTTCTATGGAATTATTAATTAGGCTCTAATTTTGTTTAATTAGCTCTTAAGCATGATTAAGCACTTTGTGCAAAAATTACTCAAATTGATCAAAATCCCTTGTTATTGGTCCAAAATTTGACTAGATTGGAATTCGAAGGAAATATCAGATGCATTGGATTTTTTATCACATTTAGGATATTATTAAGAAAAAATAACAAAAGAATGCATCTTGTGCAAGAGATTTGATAGAAAAGAGCAATCCAGAGCACCCAAGTGCATAATTGGCATTTTGACTTAGAATGATCTGATCAAAGTTAGATGGCCCATAAACTGCATTGCCCCATTTAGGGATACCTTAGCCAAAATCAGCACTTGAATACATCAATTTCACATCATTTAGCACGTTTTAGTGTTTTTAGTCCAAATTATGCAGTTTAGATGGAAATTGGCCAAAAGCTTGATTGGGGGTTATCAGTGGCCAGATTTAGGTGTCTATAATTTTCTCCTATTTTGGAAGGTGTTTCTAGTTATAAGTACATTAATGTCTTCTCAAATAATTAAAAGGTCCTATATGCCTACAATGACAATGATGATAAATTAATTGTATGATTCCCCCTTGAGGGAATCGTTGGCACAAATTGGTCGGCAAATGGTCCCTCAAAAAGAAAGAAGTGAAATGAGGGACCAAAGAAAGGAAAGATGATGGGGTGAAAACACAATGATACTAAAAAAGTAGTCAAAATCATTAAGAATACAAGTGGGATAGTGTGCAATGATTTTCCCAAAGGCAGTTATAAGCATTATAACTTGATAGTGGCAACATGGTATGATAACATAATGATTTACCCAAAGGTGGTTATAATCATTGAGAAGATGGAGCTACCCTAGTTAGGATAGACAAACAAGATAACATGCCCCTATATAGGTAGAAAAATTAAAGTGGTGACAACATAATGATTTTCCCAAAGGTGGTTATAATCATTTAGAAATGTAGGTGGGATGGTATGCAATGATTTTCCCATAGGTGGTTATAATCATTGGACCCCAATTATGAAAAACATGATAAACTTGGTCGAGGATGATGATAACTTAACACAGAGGGTAATGATGAATTGGAACAACCTACTAGTAGGGAGATGCTCATCTAAACTAATAAAGATTCTTTTGTGTTTAATTACTCTATTTGGGATATGATTAGGATGGAATCAAGATATCAGTGCTAAAGAAATGCCACCATTGCTGAATAAAATTCTTGAAGGTAAGGTTTGTTGTAGCACATGTCGGTAGGCATCATGAGTACTTGGCTAAAATTTGAATGAGGATTGACTCTCATAATCCAATACTCAATAAAAAATAATGCACCAATGATAGAAACCATGATGACAATGTAAACACATAAATATGGATGGATTCAAGTGTAAGTGTGGGCAAGGAATCACCCAATGAACACACATAAATTGAATCAAGGAAATAATGCTAAAAGAAAAAAAACAAATAGACAAACAAACAAACTAAGAAAAAATAGAAAAATAAATAACAAAATAAAAATTATATGAACATTGCCCCTAGAAAATAGGTGACAACTTAACAAATGAATAAAATGGGGGAATAGAAGAAAAGGAAGGGGTGGCCAAGTTGTCTCCATATGCACTAGCCAAGTCAACGCTGCCTACATAATTCCATGGATATAATATCTAATAAAAAACTTTAGGTCAAATGTAGTTCTCCCAGGTAATGGGAATAATATGATAACTGAGGAAAAAAAATAGAATGGATGTGCTAGAAGAAGAGGAATTGTCTTGAAAAATGACAAGTGCATGAGAGAAAAAGGCCAAAAACGATGGGGAGACTAAATGACAAGTGATTTTCTTGTAACTTAGTAAGGGTTTCCAGAATCCTTAAGGCAAAGAAGTGGTCAATGTTTTTATTCTTTTGTAATTATTTTTCAAATGTTTTTTAAATTGTTTGAAGTATCTCAACTCAATCGAGAATGATGAGACACTAAATGTTTCAAGATCATAAAACAACAAGAGCATTCAAACTGAGGTTGCTCATAAAATGGTGAGAGTGTGGCTGAGGTTACTCACAAAATGGTCAGACTATGGCTTAGGTTGCTTGAAAAATGATGAGAGCATGGTGGAGAAGGGTGACTGAGTTGACCTCAACAAGTATTGAGCACTACCTGCATAGTCCCATAGTAAGACCTCAATTCACTGTAGTTTAAGCCACACAAAAGTTAGGGAAAAAAATTAGGTCCCAACAAGTTCTCAAATCTGGTAAATGGCTAGTCAAATGAAAACATCAATGGAAAAGTGATGTGATAATGCATGGTAAATAAGTGTTACCCCTAGTTTTCCCATAGGCAGTTATAACTAGGAGATAATGACATAGGTCAATGATACTAATTTTCCCATAGGTAGTTATAATTAGTAGCAAGACTGATGAAACATTGATTTTCCCATAGGTAATTATAATCAGGCTCACATAAATAAGCTTAATAGGATGAAAGATATCTTTCCAGATCAACTATCACACTACTTTCATAAACTATCATTGAAACATGGATTGGATTGATTGTTGAAACTTGATCAGAATCCTCTCACAAAAAGTACAAGAAGAACCAAAGTATCTAAGATCAAAATAAGATTGGGTAGGATGACTAAAAATAGGCTTTGGTCTAGATAGGAATGGAATGATAGGATGGTATGGTCTTGCTAAGGATAATGATGGTTTTTGATATATTCGATAAAATGGTAAGAGGATTGCCCCCAAGTGATGGGGTGAATGGTTGGGTACTTCGATAATGGCAAATAGATATGTAACAATGGCAATGTCATGGTACATGTTTTTGGCCTGGGTATGGTTTTTGATTCTATTTTTCTTGCTAATGGGGAGATGCACGTCCTAATCAAAAAATGATACAAATAAAATACTTGATCATGTTAATTTCTATCCCACACCTCATCAAAATAACTACTCTGTCAAGAATGGCTTGTAAATTTGGTTATTGAGAATGATTTTATGATCTTCATTGGTCATTGACTCTGATTCCTTCAAACATCAAGACAAGGCATTTTTATAGCCTTTGTAAAGGAAAGTGTAACCATGGATGGTAAATAGGGACAAATAATGGATGGCAAGTTTGACTATGAAATAGAATGGTAGATGATAATGGAATGTCTAATGGTGGGGAAACAAATAAAGATTAGGAATTTTAGTCACATGTAATGTTGTTGATGCCAAATTTGACATAATTTTGGTTGTGGTGGGGCTGAAGACTTGTTCTCTCGATAGGACCATCATATTTTTTTGTTATTTGGGCCTGAGAGTAGCTACCATCTGATTAGGCTATAGATAAGAAGCTATTTTGATTTGATCTTTGATTTTGTCTTCATCAAGTATTGAAGAAATTTTATGCTCAGCTATTGGTGACTCAATGAGGTTTTCACCAATGAAGTTGTCTTGATTGTCCTGTAGCACCTTTGAGAAGGTTTCACTAAGGAATGTTGACTTTTGACTTTGATTATTTTCTAGCACTTTTGAAAAAATTTCACTAAAATATGTTGAGTTCTGACTTAGATTGTCCCCTAGCACCTTTGAAAAGGTTTTACTAGGAGAGTGTTCTACTACATGAATGTTGTCTTGGCCTCCTTGCTCTTCTTCAACTACTATGTCACCATAGATGCAATTTAACAAAGTGTGATTCTACCAGTCCCAATTGACACTTGTGGGAGATGGAATATCAATAATATGGCTATTTTGGTTGATGGTAATGGCCTGTAGAATTGTAATGAAATGGGGAGAGGCTGCACAATCATTATAAAAGATATTAGGATAACTTGTGTCAAAGATTAAGTACTCATCCTAAAAAACCATAGAAGGATCACAAATGTATTTAAATTAATTTGTGAGGAATGCATAACCAATATTATAATAGTCATGAACATATTGTTCATTTGAATATGATTCTCACTCAAGGGACTCTGAAACTAATGTTGAGACTAATGTTGATTCTAACTTTAATGTTAAATGTGATGTCATTTCAAGAATAGAACCTAAATCTAATTATAATTATTCATTTAATGGGTACTATATTACAATTATTTCTTGTTGAATGATTGGTATTGGACAAGTAATAGCCTATGATGGCATAATGGGCTCCACAAAAACTAGTTTATCAAAGTGGGACTCCTCTAGGATGCGAAAAAGGTCAAGAGATAACTCCTTAGAGACTGAGTTATCAATAAGAGGATCTTGAAAAATAGGTAAATAGTCAAGGTAATGATTTTCCCAAAGGTGGTTCTAATCATTATGAAGTGACTCAACAAATACTAGCTCATCAGAGTGAGCCTCCTTGACAACTGGTATAGGATCAATAAGAAATTTATCATAGGTTGACTTATCACAAATGGTTCATTCAATAGAAACATCTTGGATTGGTTGGTTTTTTTGGCCTTGGTTTCTAATGAGTTGGAAAATACCAGTTCTAAACATAGCTTGTCCTTCAAAAGATTAGATCAATTAAGGTTTAGTTGAGATTAGTATTGGAAGAAGAATGGACTATGGTTGGATATGTCAGGAAATCAAGGAACAACAAACATGCTCTGACTCCACTGGTTAGGATCTTGCTCCTCAGATAGAGCACAGTATGATTACCAAATATATAAGCAATTGAATATGCGGAAATAACCAGAAACACAAGTAACTAGAATTCACCAATAGCACAGAATATGAGAGACAATACACTATCTTGTATTAACAATATACAGAAAAGAATACATCAAAGAGCCGCCACACTCTTTCACCTTACAGAGATTCGCCACACCTCAAGTGTACAGTAATTCTTCTCACACACACTCTCCTACACAAAAACGGTCCCAACAACCAACTCACACACAGAATTGGTGTTCACCTCACCAACCAGTCAATAATAACCCTGCCGGTACATCAAGCACTCTATAGCACTTCAAGCTGATCTCTCATGAACCTGCAACCTGCAATTCAAAGACCAAGCTTACATGTAGATCACCAATGAGCTTGCAACAACCTGCAACTCATAGATCTTACAACTAGAAGGAACTCTTCCTTTCTATCTCATGCCTTAAACAATACATGCCAATGGGTCTATAAATAGATCCTTAACTCAAACAATAACTAAGACTCTTAATTTAGACAATTATCCTCACAGCCCAAGACTCTGGCTGGTCTTGACATGCAAACTCATCGTTCACTTAACTAACTGTCCGTGAAACGAACACTTCGGGAACACACAGGCGACCGACGTCGGTCCCTGCTGGTCTGGTTTTGCCGACGTCGGCCGACTTCCTGCCGTCGCCGGTTGCCTTCTGCACTGGATCCTGCCGACGTCGGTCATGCTGCCGACGCCGGTTCCTGTAGAACTCAGCAACCATCTGTTCCTAGTTTGCAAAGGTTGAAGCTTTTAGCTCCACAACCTAACAATCTCCCACTTGGAGATAAACAGCTGCAACCTGTACCTGTACCTGTACACCGTCTAGTTTGTTTCCTTGGCTTTGTATCCCTCCTCAAGATCACTCTTGAAGACCAACCACCACAAAATCCGTGATGCAAAATCTGCCATCCAAATTACCTGCCACATCCGCATCTACAACCATGTAGAAAAAGAACTTGACCCTGCATAGCATGTGCACCTACTGCTGGTCCCACTGAACTGCCCTTCAGTATTACTCTCCCGGATTGACTCCAAACTTGTGACAACCCCCACTGCTTGGGAAAACTCATGTTTAGTACATACCATGCACTCAACCTCATTATGTGAATCAAGACCCCTATTCTAAGAACTGTCTTACCATCGGTGTGCTAACCGGTTTCACACAATCATCCTAAAACAAAGTCAACAAGACCTCCATGTCTCTAGAACACACTCATGCCAAAGAATCTTGCTGCCCCCAGATTCTCCATGACAAACCCCTGAACTAGCTTTACCTTTAGTTCAGAAATACCTGTATATGTAACCCTGCAACAAGCACATCATACAGAAAATAGAATAGTGTAGCTAATACTATCCAACCTGGTAAAGAAAAACATAATGATCAAACCTCCATTGCCCTGCAGCTAATACAAGATCATATACCCTGATCTTCCATCTCACGTATCCATTTCCGCTCTTCTTCATCCTCAACATCCATTCGTCTCTCAGTGCTTACTTCCAGCTGGCAACACTACCCAAAACCCCTATTTGGTTCTCATCCAAGGAATCACATCCTCATCCATGCCTAGCTCCCACTGTTTCCTGGATCTACCTGTTCTGCTTCTTCAATAACTTCCTGGTCCTATGCCATAAGTGAGCAACAAGTAGTGTAAAGAAGGGAAATGACGAATTTAAGAACTTACTTACACCTTCAGTCCTTCAAATGGGCGCTTGAGACTCCATGACAACTGGCTGTCCACCCAAAATTCATCTCAGTAACTGATGCCAGTCACATCTCAGTCTACATCCGACCGATGTCGGTTCCCTGTGACTGCCTCTCTGCCGACGTCAGTTTCCCCTGGCCGACGCCGGTCTCTGTCTGCCCTGAGTCACCGACGTCGGGCTGCACATAGCCGACGTCGGTCCCTGTCTGGACGTCGACGCCGGTTTTCCTGCCGACGTCGGTCTCTGTGTTTTTCTTGTGAGACCTGACTTTTTCCCGCGAGCTCTTTTTGGATCAAAACCTTGTCCAAATCACCCTTGCTCTGCTCAGAATTCCTCTGCACCTTATGCTGAACTCTGTCCGTCACCTTCTCCTTGAAAACCAAGGCTTTCCCGTTCTTGTCACTAACATCAGATTCCTCAAGAAACCTTACCTTCTTCTTCTGCATACAGGAACCACGATCCATGCCTTCCAAATCCGAAAGCATATTCTTTGACTCAAGAACCAGCATCTCTTTCTTATCTATGTGACCAAGCCTATCAAGCCACATCTCTGAATCTACAGCTGAAGTAGATAACCCAGAAAGAGAATCAGTAAAACAAGTAGATAGATAAAGCGTACCTACTTTCTTACCTCTAGCTATAACAAGTGTACCCTTGGTAACCTTCCAAGAGTCCACTGAGAGAGTTACTGTGCAACCCTCTTCACCCAAGCTTCTAACAGAAATCAGATTTCTCTTCAGAACTGGGACATGCATGACCTCCTTTAACACCCATGTGTCACCTGTCTGCAATTTCAGCTTCACTTTGCCTTTGCCAACAACCTGACAAGGCTTACCATCCCCTACACAAATTTCTCCAAAGTCTCCCTGGACATACTCATGAAAAAATTCTCTATGTGGAGATGCATGAAAAGAGGCACCAGAATCTAATACCCAAGATTCTACTTTATCCAAAGAACATACCAGAGCATCCTGTGCAACGTAGCCTGCAACATCTGCTTCTTCTCCATGTTCTTCATGATGATCTTCACCTGATCTGCAATCTCTCTTTAAGTGCCCTTGCTTTCCACATTTCTAGCAGGTTATTCTGCCATACCTGGACTTGGATCTCTTGCCTGTCTTCGACCTTGATCTCCCACGCTCTGTCCTCTCTCTTGGCCTTCCTCTTCCTTCAACACTCAAAGCATTTCCAGATAATTCACCTGTGCTTTTCCTGCGTATCTCTTCATTCAATATTACACTCACAACATCATCCACTTTTAAGACTTTTGAAGGAGACACAGTATTAGAAACTGCCATTACCAAACCTTCCTAACTTTCAGGTAATGAACACAAGATTAAGAGAGCTCTAAGTTCATCATCAAATACAATATTCACTGAACTTAACTGGTTTACCAAACCATGGAAATCACTAAGATGGCTATGAATAGATCCACCTTCCAACATTTGCAAATTAAATAAACGCTTCATAAGAAATACCTTGTTTGAAGCCGATGGTTTTTCATATAAATTTGCCAAAGATTTCATCAACTCCACCGTTGTCTTACACTGTGATAAGCTGGAAATCACAGATGAATCAAGACTCAATCTAACAGATCCCAGAGCCTTCCGATCAAGAACCTCCCATTCTTCATCTTTCATATCCAAGGGTTTGCTAGCAACCCCACCCAACGGTAAGTACAAATCTTTCTGATACAGATAGTCCTCAATCTGCATCCTCCATAATTGGTAGTTCTTGCCATTAAACTTTTCCATTCGTAGTTGACTGCTTTCTGACATTGCTCAACTCCCACTCAAACAGAAACCCTGTGAGTAACCTGTAATCAAAACACACTACCCAGATCTACACCAATCTGTTAGTATCTCAACCAAAAGCTCTGATACCAATTGTTGGTATCAAGCTCAAGAACCTACAACCAAGGCTCTGATACCACTTGTCAGGAAATCCAGAGAACAACAAACATGCTCTGACTCCACTGGTTAGGATCTTGCTCCTCAGATAGAGCACAGTATGATTACCAAATATATAAGCAATTGAATATGCGGAAATAACCAGAAACACAAGTAACTAGAATTCACCAATAGCACAGAATATGAGAGACAATACACTATCTTGTATTAACAATATACAGAAAAGAATACATCAAAAAGCCGCCACACTCTTTCACCTTACAGAGATTCACCACACCTCAAGTGTACAGTAATTCTTCTCACACACACTCTCCTACACAAAAATGGTCCCAACAACCAACTCACACACAGAATTGGTGTTCACCTCACCAACCAGTCAGTAATAACCCTGCCGGTACATCAAGCACTCTATAGCACTTCAAGCTGATCTCTCATGAACCTGCAACCTGCAATTCAAAGACCAAGCTTACATGTAGATCACCAATGAGCTTGCAACAACCTGCAACTCATAGATCTTACAACTAGAAGGAGCTCTTCCTTTCTATCTCATGCCTTAAACAATACATGCCAATGGGTCTATAAATAGATCCTTAACTCAAACAATAACTAAGACTCTTAATTTAGACAATTATCCTCGCAGCCCAAGACTCTGGCTGGTCTTGACATGCAAACTCATCGTTCACTTGACTAACTGTCCATGAAACGAACACTTCAGGAACACACAGGCGACCGACGTCGGTCCCTGCTGGTCTGGTTCTGCCGACGTCGGCCGACTTCCTGCCATCGCCGGTTGCCTTCTACACTGGATCCTGCCGACGTCGGTCATGCTGCCGACGCCGGTTCCTGTAGAACTCAGCAACCATCTGTTCCTAGTTTGCAAAGGTTGAAGCTTTTAGCTCCACAACCTAACAGGATAATGGTAGGGCATTGGGGAGCATGATTACTTTCATGAGCTAAAATATAAAGTCTTAAGATGGTAATGATAGGGAATTGTTGGGCATGGTTGCTTACACAAGAAAAAGGACTAGTTATTATAATGATGAAGGGGCATTGTGGAGCTTGATTGCTTACACAAACCAAAGGATGAGGTCCTGATATAGAAATGGTTGGGTGTTGTGGAGCTTGGTTGCTCACACAAACCAAAGGATGAGGTCTTGATATGGGAATGGTGTGACATTTTGGTCTTAGAATAGAAATAGTATAATATGGTGTATCTTGATTACTCACATAATCTAAAGAATCCAAGTCTTCCTCATAAACCATATCATCCCAGTTGTGAGTTGGCTCATAATCTAGTTCTTGACTATATTCCATGTACTAATTATTGCAAAGAGGGTATGGATCTATATCACAAACAACATTATTTGTAGTTGGATCTTCAAATTTATCCTCACAAGCCTCTTCATACCAATCTAGGTCTTGATTTGCATCATGAGCTAGTTCATGACTTTGTTCCCCATATGGAGTATTGTAGGGAGAATAATAAAACTCCTTAGAAAATATTTCTCTATAAGGGTTCTTAGTGGGATTTTATGTGGACATTATATCATAAGGTAGATTATACATGACTCCATCATAAGTGTATTTATACATATCCATGTAAATGATGAAATCTCTAAAAAAAAAAATGCTTAGAGTTCTACAAACTCTAAAAAATCATCCAAAGGACAAATGGTTCAAACTTGGTCTAACCTAGTTAAAAGGTGGAGCTATTTCTCCAATGTGGTCTAAAAGTGGAGATGTATCTCCAAAATGATTTGTGTTAAGACTTGGCATAAAATAGTCTAACATCAAATATCTAATGTCAAATGTCATACACACAAAAGGTCAAACATCTGAATAAAAATCAGCATGTTGAAAGTCTAGGTCAAAGTGTTCAAAACAAGGTCTAAATTAGGAAAGGGAAAATTTGAGTTGTTAGGTATTTTATCCAAACATGGATTCAAAAGCTAAGCTCAAACAAATAGCTATGTGCTAGGACTTTTGGCCAAATAATGTCAAAATCTAGATTTGAAATAAAGGCTAATATGATTTGATTTAATCTGACAAGTTTGGAAATAACTTTGACATAGACCTGACACATGAAATCAAACATAAACATGATTAGTTGGCATAAGGCATAAGGAAAAATGATTTTGGAGAAAGGTTGTGTTCTCCCAACTAAAGGCATAAATAATGATGAGGATAGGCATTAAATAAACAAACCATCAATAGTTTTCAAATTTAGGTAATTGATTAACCGAATTTATGCAACCCAAAAGAGAAAGCTCTATGTATCAACCCCATGAATTAAGGCCTAAATAAAAATCAATCAATGTTTGAATCCAAACTAGACAAGGTTAATTAAAAACTCAATGATGAAAACTAGGTTTTGACCAAACAATCTAGACAAGATTGGACAACATGACGGCACAATACAAAGATCTAAATTGTATACATGACATGGTTTGAGACAATGATTTTTGGTGCAAGGTAAATTAGTCTTGAAACAAATTGAGTAGCCTAATGGTGTAAACATGCTCAAATGATGTGGTCAATACTATATTTCAAAGACTCAAATGAAAAATGGTTTTACATGATTTGGGCAACATAATTCTACCCTTTGCAACTTAAATGACACACACACAAACAAGTTTAACATAAATTTCAAGGCACAAGTATCGTGTCAAATGACTAACATAACGCCTCTTAAGACAAAAGAGTAATGTATAGACAAATTGGTTTCGACATGACTTTATGAACAAGTAAACAAGTTTTAGTCTCAAAACATACCAAATGATAAAATGATCCAAAAATATACTAAGTATAATCATCTAAATCCTATTAAGGGTATGGAAAAATGGGGTTGACTAAAACTATCAAGGTTTTGATCATTCTAAGGGAATCAATTACACAATAACTTTCACGCCAAACAATGCAAAAGAAAATCTCAAAAATTAGATGACCATGGCATTAGCTAGTTGTTAAAAGGTTTAGTCCTTTTACAACCTCTACATCCTGCTATTCACTCAGTGTAGTGTGATGTCCAAATGTAGATATGTCTCGTGTGTAACTTAGAAGGAGTAAGTGAAGTCAATGTTGGGAGATGAAACCTCAGGTCAAAGCTTCCCTAAAGAACTCATGGGAGGTAATGACATCCCCCTCATAAGCTAAGATGCATAAAATTAAATAAAACATGAAATAAAAAGACTTTAGGGTCATTTTCAAGGTCACCCAAACTTTGATGAGTTTTTGGGGAGTGCTTTAGATTACTTTCTTTCTAAGCCTTGGACTAGGCTATTTACAATAGGAATGGCACTTTTGATTCCAAGGGTTCCCTAAAGGGGATAAATGGAAGATCATACATGTAATATCCCTCTTCTTTCCAAATAAAAATTAGATCAAAAAACTATTGAAGACTAAGATGATAACTGTGTTCAATTTTAAGCCCAAATGAAAGATTTGGTGGTGTTTATTTGATCCCTTGGTCTTAGTTGTAACTTTGAAAATTAATGATAAAAAAACTTATTTAAGCACATTAAATTTTACTTTAAGCACCAAAATAATGTTCCTAATTTATTTTAAAAACATTCAAAAGGTGGTCTAAAACATGATTTATCAAATTTGAAATCTGTTGGTTACCTATCTATTCTTAAGACATCACCCCAAAAACAAATATGTTAGATTAGAAACATTTTAAATATATTTTCCAAATTTTGTAAAAAATATATGAAACATGAATATAAACTAATGCCAAATTCTGAAAATTAGGAGAAATCATGTGGTTTAAAAAAAAATCATCCAAAATGGAGTCCGTATGACCCCAAACCAAGTATATTAAAATAGCTCTCAAGTTTGTGTTTTTAAGAAAAATAGTGATCAACGTCGGTTATATAACCTACATCAGTTACACTTAATAAATGATGACAGTTATCTAACTGACATTAGTTACACAAATAGTGACCAATGATTCCTATGCTAACTGATGATGGTTTTAATAATCGACGTCGGTTACTGTGTAAACCTGTGGTAAACAAAAAATAGTAAAACAAAGTTAGAAAATCAATTTACAAGATTTTTAATGATCTAAATGAATATTTTAAAGATTCAAAACGATATTATTCATGTGTGGGATGCATTTGGTCCCATTGGGGATGCCATTATGTGATTTAGGAATTTGACTCAAGAGAGGATGGTTAGTATGGTATTAGTTCCAAAATGAAAACAAAATGAAAGAAACACATTAATAGCATAACATCTCTAGGCCTAGACACTATGGAGAGCTAAGTTAACAAAAAAAATGACAAACACAACTAAAAAGTAAGGAATAAAATACAAGAATTCTTTCACCTTCCTTGGATGCTCCAAATGCCTTTGTAGTGATGGCTTGTTTGGCTTGTGCTCATGAAGTCATTGGTAATGGAAGCTTGGCTACCTCCATCTCTCTTTGGCACCTTTAGCTTATGTCTTGGCTTGGTTTGGAATCAATTTGGCATGGTAACACTAGTTGCAATGACTCATTGAATATATTTGTGCATTATAACTTTGCACCAAAATAGCTTAGAAATGATGTTCATGGCCTCTCTATTTATAAATTTTTGCAAGTGTCTAGAATCCACCTAAACCATCCATCTTGAGATTGAGATGTGTGGTTGAGGATTAATTCAATTTGTAGAATTAAGTTTATAATTATTCTCATCATGACATTGGAAAAAGGGGCAATTAAGAGGCATGGAGGGCTTTGATGAGGCATGGGAGGCATGAATCTTGATATTTGTGGCATTTATGGCCTAGGGATGTCTTCCCAAGAAATGAGGTCACCTGATGATGTAGATATTCAATATTCATTTCCAAAAAAAATTATTCAACAAGTTTGCATAGAATTCTTAATTAGGCTCTAGTTTGGTTTAGTTAGCTCTTAAGCATGATTAAGCACTTTGTGCACAAATTACTCAAATTAATCAAAATGCCTTGTTATTGGTCTAAATTTTGACTAGATTAGAATTGGAAGGTAATGTTAGACGCATTGGATCTGTTGTCCCATCTAGGATGTTATCAAAAAAAATAATGAAGGCATGCATCTTATGCAATATATTTGATAGAAAAGAGCAATCTAGAGTACCTAGGTGCAAAATTAGATTTTAACTCAGAATGATTTGATCAAAGTTAGCTAGCCCATAAATTGCATTGCCCCATTGAGGGATACCCTATCCAAAATCAGCACTTAAATATGTTATTTTCACATCATTTATCATGTTTTAGTGTTTTTATGTCAAATTGTACATTTTGGGTGGAAATTGGCAAAAACCCTGATTAGGGATTATCAGTGGCTAGATTTAGGTGTCTACAATACTCTCAACATTTTGTGAGTAACCTAAACCATGCTCTCAATAGTTTATGAACAACCTCAGCCATGTTCTCATCATTTTGTGAGCTTGGACCATTTAGTGTCTCATCATTCTTGATCGAGTTGAGATACTCAAAAAAGTCCAAAAACATTTATAAAATCATTTAGAAAACACCAAAAACATTGACCACTTCTTTGCCTTAAGGATTCTGGAAACCCTTCCTAAGTCACAAGCAAATCATTCCTTAGTTTTCCCATCTTTTTTTGGCCTTTTATCCAATGCACTTTTTATTTTTCAAGACCATTCCTATTCTTCTATCACATCCATCATGTTTGTTTTAATCACTTATCATTTTCTTCCTATTTCCTAGGAGAACTAAATTTAGCCTAAAGTTTTTGTTGGATATTATGTCCATGGAACTATGTAGACAACATCCACTAGCCTAGTACATATGGAGATATCTTATCCACCCCCTTCTTTTTCTTATATTTTCCCCTCATCTTGTTAAGTTGTCACCTATTTTCTAGGGGCAATGCTCATCACATTGTTTCTACTAACATTGTGACTATTTTTTTTTTCTTTCTTTATTTCTTTATTATTTGTGTGCTTGTTTGTTTACTTTTAGCACTATTTCCTTGATTCAATTCATATGCATTCCTTATGCATTTATACTTTAATCCATCCATGTTCATACATCTACATTACCATCATGGTTTTTATCATTGGTACATTATTTTCCTTTGAATATTTGATTACGAGAGTTAGTCCTTATGCATTTTTAATCCTAGTCCTCATGGTGTTCTATCATGATGCCTATCATATAGTGATACAACAAAAAATTATATTTAGGAAGTGTACTCAACAATTTTGGCATCTAAATCTCCCTAACCCTAGCATTAACAACATCCCAATCATATCCCAAATAGAGTAACTAACCATGAAATAATTTAAACCTTTGTTGGTTTAAGCATGCATCTCCTTACTAATAGGTTGTTCCAATTCATCATTACCCTATGTGTCAAGTTATCATCATTATCAGCCAATCAATCATATTTTCCATAATCATGGTCCAATGATTATAAATACCTATGGTCAAATCATTATACACCATCTCATCTACATTTATTAATGATTATAACTACTTTGAGAAAATCATTATGTTCTCACTAATTTTACTTGATTTAGCCCAAAGAAGGGCATGTTATTATCTTTTTTTTTATATCTTAACTGGGGTAGCAACATCTTCTCAATTATTATAACCACTTTTTGGAAAATCATTATGGTATCATACCACATTGCCACTATCAGGGTACAATGCTTATAACCACCTTTGGGCAAACCATTGTACACTATCCCACTTAAATTCTTAGTGATTTTGACTACTTTTTCAAACTCATTATGTTCTCACCCTATCATCTTCCTTTCTTTGGTCCCCTCATTTCACTTCTTTCTTTTTGAAGGACCATTTTCTAACCTACTTGTGCCAACCATTTCCTCAAGGACAAAACTACAGTTCGGGCATCACCATTGAAGTCATAAGTATAAAAGAATATTTTTTCTTTGAGAATATGTTATTGTGTTTATAACTTGTAATGCCTTCCCAAATAGGGGAAAACTATAGACATCTAAATTTGGCCACCAATGGCTTCTTATCTAAATTTAGACCAATTCTTACCAACCATTGACTATTTATCCTAAGAATTTTTGAATGTCTCAAATTTGGCTTTATAACCATGCAATAAACCAATTTGGTTTATTAATCAATTAAATTAAACAAATGCACCATCAATTAATTCAAAATCATTCAAAATTTCAAAAATCCTAAAAAGGGTTAATTAAAACCAAATCTTAAGCAAATCCTAATCAAAACTTAACTGAATTCATCCATGAGCAATTCAATCAATTATCAAAAAGTAAAATTGAAATATCAAGAGCATCTTAAAATCTAATCATTACCTTTTGTGAGTTGTCACTTTTGGAAAATATAAAAAGAATATACTAGGAATATGCCAAAAACACCTTTAAAAGTCAATAGACGTTTATAAACTCAACCAAGGTTCTAATTTAACCCACTATAAGTGATTTTGAAGCCTATAAAGCAAGCCTAGAGCTCTTCATTTTGAGAGCTTGAAACATAGTAGACTTATAATGTTGGAGTTGATCCATAAAGAAAATGCATAGTGTTATAATGCCAAAATCAAGCCAAGCCCCATTGATAAAGACCTTTTGAGCACAATATAATCAAGCCAATGAAGAAATCATTTGAATCTCTCAAAGAAGGTAAAGATTGTTGTTCTTTACATTTTAGTTGGGTTTTCAATTGTTTTTTTTTCATTAATCTCCCCCTAAGATCTAGGCCTAGATATGTTAGTATGTTAGTGTGTTGATTTCATATTTTTATGGACTAACACTTGATCTAACGTCCTCTCTTTGTTAAATTCCCTGATCATAAGTGCTAGAGGGCTAAAATTTGTGTTTTTTTGTAGGGTTTATGTGTTAATTAGATTGAATTTTCATTGTTCTAATTAAGTTATTTTATTCTTTGAAATTTATTTGAAATCTATTAGGAATTATATGTAGTTAACTATAGTCTTTTTAGCAGTTTATTCACTTAAATAATCTCTAAATCAAGTGTCCCTAGCTTTTCCTTAGACTCCTTCCCTATGTGAAGCCATTATGTAACTTAGCATATAGTGGTGAAATTGTAGCTAGGCACATTTTGGTCCTCAAAGCAATTGTGTCTACCCCCTTTAGTTAAAATATTTTATTTTTGCCTTACCCTCCCTCTATTTTTATGTTTATTTATGATCAAGTTATCTTTCCCTTTCTTTATAAACTATAATGTGAAGAAAAGTAGGGATTTTAAATTTAATATGTTATAATTGGTCTATCTATAAGTGTATAATTTCTATGATTCAATGAGAAAATTGGTATTAGACCTCTAGTGGTAGCACTACATATCTTGGATATCTATTCCAAGTAGGATATTTAATGGAACCTAATACCTCTAGCTCATGCACTATATTATCTCAACAATAATCCTAAAACAAGAATATGTAGGTCCCATAATTGTTCCTCTAACTCGCTCAGTATATCTAACCTAATAGATGCATCTAAGATGAATATATTAGATTAAACAACATATATCCATATATTTCATAGGATATGCATCATAATGGTATAATCAACTCCATAGGAATTCCATCACACAATTAGAGGATTTAGTCAATGCTTTAGTGAAGGAATTTTAGCATAATGACCTTCTTTAAAATAGCCTTAACCACTTCATCAATGATAAGTAACTTCCTAATGAATCTACCCACACTTTCATAAAATGATGAAAGTATTTATCTCATAAAGTGGGCCATAACATGAGTGGTGATAAAATTTTCAAACTCTTTGTTACCACTCTTAAATCTTATCTTCAATACAAGGTTAAGATATTCTCTCCCCCAACCTTAGAAGAGGACTTTGATCAAGCCAAAAGATAATATTTCCTTATGGTTCAATTTGAACCTTCTCAAAATCCCAAAATTTAATCTTTATAAAGTTCAAATGATGCCTTCACCATTAACAATCCTCAATCTAAACCTCTCTAATCCAACATAGGCATAACCACCTTAAATGATCAACTTACCTCTTGCTCTACCTTTAGTTTTCTATAAATGAAGAAGTTTATATATCCATCTAAACATTTTATCTGCATTATCACTTTTCCTCGACCATGGTATGACCCTAATAATTTATTTTGGTTCCATGCTGACATTGATCACTCTCATGAAACACATCATACCCTTAAAAAAAAATTGGTCTCCCTCATGTTTGGAAAAAAAATTAATAATTATTTTATGATCAAGGCTTGCCATAATGAACATATTAAATCCTCCCAAAATTGAACCTACAATTCTAAATATACAAGTTAGAAGCCTTAAGTCTTCTCAATCATCAGATCCTAATACAAAACATTCCAATGAAAATGTGTGTGCTATTAATACCAATTATGACCAATATTATACCAATTCCTAATATGTTAATGTTAAAAAGGTCAACTACTATAATAATCTTACTCAAAAAGACCCTATTACCAAACCTAAGACACCTCCTTCCAAAAAGAAAATTCTTAAAGATACTACAACTAATCCCACTTCATCTCTAAATAATCAACCAACTAGCAATGAGTTGACTCCACCATTAGAACCTCAACCTAATTCTTCTATTCCAAAAAAAACCATTATTCATACTCAAACTAAGCCTCGTGCTACCTCTACCTCTAAACCATAATTAAATTTTATATATGAGCTTAACTCTATGCCTTTCAAAATCCCTTAATGGAATTAGTGATAACTTCTCCTTATCATCAAAAGTTCCTCGTGCAATAATTGTAATACATTGAAGTTACCCCATGTAGTGAATTTGAAGTGCCCATTCTAATGTTTCAAGATCCCATACCTAAAAAAATTCATGTTATTGAAACAATTTATCAATCTTCTTCCTATATGAAACCCTCTATCAAGATTTTTGAAGAAGACATGATTAATGATGAAAATATTTTTTTGGAATTAGCTATACCTAATAATAAAATTCTTGGTGGATGAAAGATTCAGTATTAATTTTATCCCCCTTTAGATAATCTAACAAATTGGATACTCTAAAGATAATCTTAAGCAAACTCAACTCATTTATCATGGATTTGATAAAACCAATCAAAATCCTCTTGGTTTTATTTGGCTCCCTCTCATTATTGGACATAAAATGATACACACTAAACTTATGGTTTTAAATCTTCCCCTTTTTTACAACATGATTGATTATGATACTAAAATCCTCCCCCATGTAATGCTAATAAAGTGTCTTATACATAATACAACTTCACTTGAAATGGGTACAAGGTACAATATTCTTTAACTATGTCCCCTCACACTTTCATAACATGGGTGTTTTCTCTAAATTTATTTCCACTAAAATGTTTAATCTTAATTCTCATGCATGTAACATTTCTCCCTCTTATGATGATTAATACATTATGGTTAAAGCTCAATTATAAGAATTAGAAGTAATGAATTATCAAAATATGCTCACTAAAATACATGCCTTGAACTATGATGTTCATGTCATTCATATATCATATGATTTTATTTATATTAAATTAGAACCTAAAGGTCATGTCCCTCTATTAATCCACCATTGATAGATACCCTATGGTTATTTAATAAATTATTACCATCCCTCAATCTGATGGCATCATCTAGATCAATATCATACAGATAGTCCCACACTATTGTAATAGTATCAAACTACTTGATACTATTTTGTCTTCTTCCCAAACTTTAAAATGTATCACCTAACTTGATATAGTCCAACCTATAACTTTTGACTATATCAGACAACTATCATCAATCACTAATACAATCCCTCTTCACTCATCACATATGATCTAGTCATAATTATTCCTATTTATGTTAACCATATCTAATAAATTGATATAATTTACCTAGCTCTTTTGTACCTAACTATATTAGTCAGTCCAATACCATACAGTCAACTTTCACACCTTTTACTTCACTTCCTAATATTACCTTTGATTCAAAATTCATTATTTTAATACAAATCCATTATTAACTTAATAGTAAGGGTAATTAGATTGATCTTAAAGTATATGTTGAATAATATGGACCTTTACCTACATTTCCCAATGATGAATCTATCTTATAATTACTCCATGCTAAAGAGCCTCAACTTCTTCTCCAATATCACAAGCTTGGAACCTTTCAAAAAAAGGCTCCTTGCTTCAACAAATTCATCAATAGCATCAATCCTAATATAATTTATATTTCTAAGCTCCTTCTCATGCCATATCATTTCAAAGATAGAAATATCATGCTTATTGAAGAAATTATTACAATTATTATAGCACAAATACCTCTCCTAATCCAATTATTGTCTTTAAGGAATTTATTCTTAAAGAGAAAGATAATTTTTTTGAAGTAGGCCACAATAAAGGATCAAATGGATAGGATCAAATGAATGAAGGTGAATCCATATGTAGTAGTGAAATAAAGAACACATGAGAAGAAGAAACTCACAATCTTCAAAAGTATTCAAAATGAATAGTATTCTAGGTTAATTATCCAAAAGTATATAGGAAAGTTCATTATATAGGTGGAATATAGACATGTCCTCACATCCTCATGAATGTGGGATTATCTTCTCTAATAAACTTTATTACATACATAAGTGACACCTAAACAAGCTAACTAGACTATGTAAGTAAAATCACATGGTGGGGAAAAGTCTACACTAACACCCCCCCTTAAGCATAGCTTAGGTGGGTAGAAGAATTGGGTCCCAACACAAAGGCCTGATGAGGTACCCAAGTACATAGAAAATAGAGAAATAAGAAGTCCCCATAGAATATGTTGAAGTTGCTTGTAGTAGAGCTCATAAAATGACCAAGGTCTATGATGAGATCCTCTACCTAGAGACTCAAAAAGGTCCATCTGCATCAAATGATGTTTATTCCATTTTGAAAAGGAATAAAAATGTGTGTATTGAAATTATAACCATTCCATAATGAAATATGAAGGTAGCAGTATGAAGATTTTTCAATATGGTCCAAACCTAATATGTGGTATAAGTCTAGTAAGATCATGCACAAGAATTAAAGGTAATGCCACTAAAGTATGCATGTCATAAGAAGGACATGAAACATTCACTAAAATAATTCCTATGTGAAGTGTGGAACATGGCTCAACAACTCTCAAAACATAAGCAAAGACTGCAGATGAATCATGTAGATCCATAGAGCGAATGTCCAAAATAAGAGATGTGTTTTTTGTTAGGAACCCCTCCAAAGAAGCACAATTGATTACTTATCTTATAAGCAATTAAACATGGAATTATACCAGAATGATTAAGTAACTAGAAACTTGAAACAACAAAGAATTTGAGAGACAATACACACTCTTGTATTAAATACTACTAGAAGAAAATACAATAAAGAAGATGCCACTTCTTCTTCCACCTCAAAGGCTTGCCACACCTCAAGACCTTCTTCCATCTCTCTCTTGCTCAACCAAAACCAACTCAACAACCTGAGTTGTTATCCCCTCCTTGAATGCTTCAGCTGATCTCCTTGACCTTACTTGCTTGTAGATCTCCTTGACCTTGCTTCCTTGCTTCAATGTTTTTACTTGCCTTCTTGATAATTACAATACATGCCTCATGGGTCTTTAAATAGGATCCCATGCATACAAAAATAGACCTCTAATTACAATAATTAGACACGTAGCTCGAGACTATAATTAGCCCCTTAACATGTAAACACTCAGTTCACTTAACTAATTATTTGTGCAATGAATAGTTCTAGAACACATAGGCGACCAATGTTAGTCCCTGTCTAACTGGTGTTGATCGATGTCAGCCGACTCCCTACCGATGCTGGTTGCCTTCTGCACTATATGTGACCAACGTTAGTTACACTTCCGACGCCGGCACTTCTAGAACTCAGCAACCTCCTCCATGTCTGCAATAGTTGAAGCTTTTAGCTCCACACCCTAACAATCTCCCACTTGGAGATAAACAACTGCAACTGAACCTGTACCTATACTCCATCTAGTTTATTCCCTTGGCTCTGTATCCCTCTTCAAGCTCACTCTTGAAGACCAACCACCACATAACCTATGATGCTATACCTATCACTTATGCCAAAAGAATTTTGCTACTCCCAAATTCTTCATGACATACCTCTGAACTAACTTTACCCTTAGCTCAGAAACTCCCTGTATATGAAACCTTGCATCAAGTAATACAAAATAGTAATAGGATAATGTAGCTAATATTATCTAGCCTGATAAATAAAAATACAATGGTCAAACCTCCATTGCCCTGCAGCCTGCTCAAGACCATATACCCTGGCCTTCTATCTCACGTGTCCATCCACTCTCTTCTCTAACTTGGGAATCCATCCCTCATCCAGTGCTTTCTTCCAGCTGACAACTCTACTAACAAATACCTGTTTGGTTCTTCTCCAAGGACTCACACTCCTCATCCATGCCAAGCTCCCACTGTTTTTGGATTTTACCTGCATTACTTCTTCACATCTTCCTAGTTCTTTGACCATCAGTAAGCAATATAAAGAAGGTGAACAACAAATATGAGGTTCAATTACCCTTTCTGACCTCCATATGGGCATTTGAGACTCCTTGACAGCTTGCCCAACATCCGTTCTAGTGATCGATCTCAACCATCTCCCAGTCTGCTCTCGACCGATGTCAGTTCCCTACACTGATCCTGACTACCGACATCATTTCCCTAGCTGACGCTGGTGTCCCCTCTGTTGATGTCAGTTCCTCTTTGACTGACATTGGACTTCTCCTACCCGACTCTACTAACTCTACTGGTCTACACTTGACCGATGTCGGTACCTGCCTGGCTGACGTCGGTGCCATGGGACCGACATCGGTACCTGTGTTTTCCTGTAAGTGATGATTTCTTTATCTTTAAGCTCATCTTGGATCATAACCCTATCCATACTACCCTGCTCAAAATTATTTAGCCCCTATGACTTATCTCTATCCCTCATCTCCTTCATAAACACCAAGGCTTCCCTGTTCTTGTCAAAAGCATCAAATTTCCTTTTCCTGCAATGAACTCTATCTATGCTTTCCGAATTTGAACACATACCTTTTGATTCAATAATGTCCATTCCCTTCTTATTCATGTGACCAAGCCTATTAAGCCACATCTTCGAATCTATAGCTGAAGTAGATAAACCAAAAGTAGAATCAGTAATACAAGTAGATAGATAAAGAGTACCTACTTTCTTACCTCTTTCTAGAACAAGTGCACCCTTGGTAACCTTCTAAGAATCCACTGTGAGGGCTATTTTGCATCCCTCATCACCCAACCTTCCTACAAAAACCAAACTCTACTTCAGAATTGGGACATGCATAACCTCCTTCAACACCCATGTGTTGTCCATCTGCAATTTCAGATGCACTTTCCCTTTGCCAACTATTTGACAAGGCATACCATCCCCTAAATAAAGCACTCCAAAGTCTCCCTGGACATACTCATGGAACAAATCTCTGTTTGGGGATACATGAAAAGAAGAACCAGAATCTAAAACCCATGATCCTACCTGACTATCCAAAGAAAGTATGAGAGCATCATGTACCATAATATTTGCATCCTTTGCTTCTTCATTACCTTCAGGTTGATTCTCTTTATCCCTCAACCAACACTTCTTCTTTATGTGTCCTCTCTTTCCACAAAACTAGAAGGTAACACCTCTGGATTCGGATCTCCTTCCCACCTTCGGCCTTGATTTCCCTTGCTCGATCTTCTCTCTTTACCTCCCCCTACTTTCTGCACTTAGAGCATTCCCTGATGATTCACCTATGCTTTTCTTGTGTATTTATTCATTCAAGATCACACTCACAACATCATCAACTTTTAAGATTTTAGAAGCAGACGCAGAATTACTTACTGCCATAACCAAACTATCCCAACTTTTAGGTTAAGAGCATAAAATCAAGAGAGCCTTTACTTCATCATCAAAAACAATATTGACTGAAGCTAACTGGTTTACCAAACCATGTAAATCACTAAGATGAGTATATACTAACCCACATTCCTACATTTGCAAAGTAAATAGCTGCTTCATAAGAAATACCTTATTTGAAGCTGAAGGCTTTTCATATAAATTTGCCAAGGACTTTATCAACTCTTCCGTTTCTTGGACTGTGATAAGTTAGAAATCACAGACGATGCAAGGCTCAACCTTATGGAACCTAGAGCCTTCTGATCAAGAACATTTCAGTCTTCATCCTTCATATCTTTGGGCTTGCATGCAACCCCACCCAATGGTAAGTACAAATCCTTTTGATACAGATAATCCTCTATCTGCATCCTCCAATGTTGATAATTCTTGTCGTTAAACTTCTCCATTCATAGCTTACTTTCTTCTACCATTGCTAAACTCCCACTCAATCAGAAACCCCTGAGAATGACCTGTAATCAAATAATAACCTACTCCCTGCAAACCTTTAGCTCTGATACCAAATATTAGGAACCCCTCCAAGGAAACACAATTGATTACTTATCTTATAAACAATTAAACATAGAATTATACCAGAATGATTAAGTAACTAGAAACTTGAAACAACAAAGAATTTGAGAGACAATACACACTCTTGTATTAAATACTACTAGAAGAAAATACAATAAAGAAGATGCCACTTCTTCTTCCACCTCAAAGGCTTACCACACCTCAAGACCTTCTTCCCTCTCTCTCTTGCTCAACCAAAACCAACTCAACAACCTGAGTTGTTATCCCCTCCTTGAATGCTTCAACTGATCTCCTTGACCTTACTTGCTTGTATATCTCCTTGACCTTGCTTCCTTGCTTCAATGCTTTTACTTGCCTTCTTGATAATTACAATACATGCCTCATGGGTCTTTAAATAGGATCCCATGCATACAAAAATAGACCTCTAATTACAATAATTAGACACGTAGCTCGAGACTATAATTAGCCCCTTAACATGCAAACACTCAGTTCACTTAACTAATTGTTCGTGCAACGAACAGTACTGGAACACACAAGTGATCGATGTTGGTTCCTGTCTAACTGGTGCTGACCGACGTCAGCCGACTCCCTGCCAATGCTGGTTGCCTTCTACACTATATGTGACCAGCGTCGGTTACACTGACGATGTCAGCACTTTTGGAACTCAGCAACCTCCTCCATGTCTGCAACAGTTGAAGCTTTTAGCTCCACACCCTAACATTTTCAACACTCTCACAAAGTTGTACTCTCACTAAAAACTATAGATTCCTCTAAAGTATAAATATGTGATGGATATGGAAGAGTAATATCCTAAATAGGAAAGAATGTATAATATTTAAAAAGACATCTAAGGTCTGGAAGAATATCATCTCATATTGGTGGATCAATAGAAATAAGAGCATTATCCATTAAGAATGTGTCATCACAAGAAATATAAGTAGGAGGAGAGAGTATAATAGTCTCTAAAGATACAATAGGAATATGAGGATGAAGAGTGATATAAATCTCAATAAGATTTCCTAAATGAGTCTAAAGATTGATTTAAATAGTGGAAGGACACTCTCTATGCTCCACATGGTGGTGTAGATCCCATGAAATGTACATAAATAAGTGACCATAAACATTGTCACAAGAGTTGGCCTAGTCATTATATTGACAAGGGTTAGTGGGAATAAGAATATGTCTATATAAAACTAGAATAAGGTCATGTTATGTGAGTAAGTGTTCCATGTAAATCCACTATGAAGCATAATTATTCTTTCTAAGAATAACCATTGGTGTAGAATCGACTATCCTCATCTAGCATCTCTCAAGGTAAGTTGACATAACCATAAGTAAACATGCACATTTAATGTGATAGACATTGGACTCAGTAAAAAATGCATCCAAGTGAGAAATCAATGTAATAGTCACCAAATTCCCCTTCATATTTCATAGGTTAGTGCTTTATAATTAAGCACATATATAATCAACACATTTAAGTGTGTACACAATCAACACAATATAGAAGAAACATAAATATGAAAAAGAGAAGAAGAAATGCAACCCCTTGAAACTATATTAAATAAATTTTATAAGGTTTAAGAATAGCATAAATGCATGGAGATAAAAAAAAATTGCATTTAAAAAAACATTGCACCTAAAATGGAATTATCAATTAAAAATTATGTGAGTTTGAAATTTTTTAAACAAAAAACTTCACCTTGCAAAATTTGAAAAAAAACACCTAAAAAAATGGTTTCCAAAAAATGTAAGCCCCCTTAGGTTGGGCGTGACCAAGGGCTTATATTCCCATGTGACTAGGGGGGCAAGGGGTAGGATTATACATGCTCCAACAAGTCACATAATCTAACAAAAGGTGTGGTGTGAATCTATGGTGCATATATGGTTGGTTGTGTGGTGAAAATATGGGATGTAAGTGAAAATTTGGGATGTGTGTATAAATCTGTGACACATGTATAGTTTATTGTGTGGCATAAATCTGAAATGTGTATATAGTTAGTTATCATTTGCATGTACAACAAAATATTAGGTTGGTTGAGTTTAGGTCACATAGTCCACATGAAACTATTATGCATGTGTAGTTCATAATAAATAGGTAAGTACAGTCTAGGTATAATAAACCACCAAGCCAACATTATCAATTTGTTAACAAAACTATGAACTAATAGATCAATAATATAATGTAGGTAGAATGCACAAGTGATATCTAAAGGTAAAAAATACCAAAAAAATGCTTATGTAAAACACCAAACCCATACACAAAAAATTAGATCTATAATAAACCATAAGTTTTTCTCCAAAAGTAGTAAAGACCCATTGGTTATTTGGAAAACCCCAATAAAACCCAGAAAAAATTCCTTCTTTGAGTAAAAAATGGTATAGATATATGTGAAATCTAAAAAATTACCTTCATACCCTCCAAAATGGTAAAAATTACCCTATCGCAAACTAGGTCATTTTTACAACCAATCTTAGGGTTTTGGCACCTTCTAAATCCAATAGTGTTGTTCAATTTTTGTTTGGAGACTTCATATGTACAATTCTACATGGATTCTCTAGAAACCCCACCCTTAAAAAATCAAAATCAAGAATAATAGCAAGAAGGAACTATAATACAAGTGAGATCACAACATAATTGATGGCATTCATCTACCAACTTTGCTCTGATACCATAGCAGAGTGGGCCACAATCAAGGATTGACTAGATAGGATTGAATGCCTGAAGGTGAATTTGTATGGTGTAGTGAAATCAAAAACACATGAGAGAAAGAAACTCAAAGTGTGAAAGCATTCAAAATGAATAGCATTCCAGGTTAATTATCCAAAAGTACATAGGAAGGTTCATTATATAAGTGGATGATAGACATTTCCTCACATCCTCATTAATATGGGATTATATTACCTAATGACCTTCATTACACACCTAAGTGACACCTAAGTAAGCTAACTAGACCGTGTAGGTAAAATCACATGGTGGTAAAAATCCTACACTAACAAATTTCAGCCCATTTGTCGCCAAATATCATGAAGTATTTTCTTGGTCATACAAAGAGATGCTTGAAATTGAATATAACATCACCATCCTAACATCATCACATATCCATATGTGAAATATGTGCATCAAAATCAATCCAATTTTCCTCTTGATATTTCAACCTTATGTCATAAATAAATCATCAAGCTCTTAGATGATAACTTCATCAAACTAGTAGATTATTTGGAATGGGCATACAACATTATTCCCATTTTCAATAAGGTCACCATGGTCATTAACATCTATTTTGACTTTCATAATATTAACTTAGCTTCTCCTAAAGACAACATCCCTTTACCATCAATTGATACCATTTTTGATTGTATAGTTGGCTATGAGATGTTATCCCTCATAGATGGTTTTTTTGGATATAATCAGATTCACATTACTCCTAAATATCAATATAAAATTACCTTTATTAATGAATGGGTAACCTACTGCTACGTTAAGATAACATTTTGCATTTAAAACATCAAAGCAACTTATCAACATGACATGACCAATATCTTCCATGATGTCATCCATAGCATAGTTGAAACCTATGTGGATGACCTTATTACCAAATCCAAACATCATGAAAACCATCTTCATTATCTTACTATCATATTTGATTGACTCATCAAATCCAAAGTTAGACTCAATCCTTATAAGTGTGTTTTCAGTGTCACTTTTAGAAAAACTATTGGGATTTCTAGTTTCCTTACAAGGAATTGATGTCAATCCCACTAAAATCAAGGTTATTATCAACATGCATATTATTTGATCTATTCCAGACATTTTTACCTATTTTTTGAAGCTTGGTGTAATCCAATTATTCATCACCAAGATGGCTTACCATATCTATCTGATAAACTCCCTCCTTAAGAAAGGTCTGGTTCTCAAATGGATTGATGCATGTCAAAAATATTTTGATAACATGAAAGAATCATTACTTCATCCTCCTATTCTTAGAACACCTTATAGTACTTTACCACTCATCTTGTATACATCATCTACTCCCATATCATTTGGGGAAATTCTTGTGTAATGAGATGAATCCAAAAAAGAGTATGTTATCTACTAAATCAATTATGCCTTGATATATTATTAAACATGCTACAAAAAATTAGAATGTGATTATCTTTCAATCTACTTTGTAGTTAAACATATTCAACTTTACATGATTTATCAAACCACTTATGTCTTGTTCATTCGAACCCCTTCATCACTACTTCTAGAAAGATTTCTTTCTTAGAGATAGAATTGACAAATGGATGGTAATCCTAATGGATTTTTATTTACAAATTATTACTCAAAAATTAATCAAAGGCTAAGTGATCATCGATCATCTCGTTGCCACATCTATATTGGCTACCAATCACCTTCAATACACTCTTCTTGATGAATAAATACTATTTATTAAAGGTATTAATCAAATTGTCTCTCTTAAATACTACTTTAACAATTTCACAGTTGACCTCGAGGTGTAGACCCTCAAAATTCCTAAAATTATAATATCCAAATCTAAATCCAAATGCATCATCGAATAACTCCTAGAGGTTAACATAAAATTTCACATGGATACTTGGACACTTCACTTCGATAGATCCAAGTTCCTTTAAGGATTTGGGGTAGGATGTATCTTAGCCAATCCTCATGGCAAAATCATTCCTATAGATTTTTCAATTAAAATTTGAAGTCACTTATGAAATGAATGAATATGAAGTGCTCATCCTTTGCATGCAATAAACCATAGACTTGTATATCCCATACTTACATGACTTAGGAGATTCACAACTTATATCTCACCAAGTCATTGGAAAATAATAACGAAAAATTGAAAATCTTATCACATATCGTCAACTTGTCTCTACTATTTCCAAAGAGTTTACATCTTTCACTATCAAAGTAATCCCATAAGGAAAAAATGCTATAGCTAATTCTATTTCTTCATATCCTCTCTTTTTCATACTCATTAAGCACTACATGATTCAAAATTCATCATACACATGAGAAAATATACTTTAAATCTAAATTCCAAGGATTAATCTATCATATGCCACATCGAGGTTTTCACTACACAAAAAATATCATGGTACAAATATATCTTCCAATTTATTTAACATCATACTTATCCTCCTAAGATTAAACCTCATGAAAATACTAGACTACATAAACAATTTTGTAAATATGTAGTTAGACAAGACACCCTTTACTATCATAATTCACAAAGTACCTTGACTCATTGTGTTACTCAATTTAAAATTCCTTCAGTCCTTGAGAAATATCATGGGTTAATTTATGATGGCATTTATAGTGGACATTTTATAGCTCATAAATCCCTACATATGGGATACTTTTGTCCTACTCTCAAAAAATATGCCATCACATTTGCTAAAAATTATAATCCTTTCCAAATCCATGATGATCTAATTTAATCTCCTTTGATTGAGATTCAAAACTTAGAGTTTCCTTGGCCATTTTCTATGTGGGATTATATCTCATCAAAAAACTACATCATTCGCAAGATGGTCATGTATTCATCATTATTTCCCTATAATATTTTACCAAGTGTATAGAAGTTATTCCCCTTGTTAATGTTATTGGAATAATTATATGAAAATTAATTATTAATCAAATAATATGTAACTTTATAATTCCTCACATCATCATTTTGTAAAATGACAAAAACTTAAAAAATAAAGACATGAAACTGTTATGCATAAAATTTAAAATCACACAAAAAATTTCCACACTTTATCACCCTCACTAAAAGGGCCAAGCTAAAACCACTAAAATAATCCTTAACAATATATTTTGAAAGACTATTAGGGATTATAATTCAGACTATCACCTCAAATTATATGCCACACTTTGGGCTTATCATACTTGTATTTGTACTACCATTGGGGCAACTCCATTCTCTCTAGTTTATATCTCTAAAGTTGTCTTACCTTTAGAAGTTAAATTATGCTTCTTACACATCTTTTTCATGGAATTATTCCTATTTTCACCAAATCTTGAACCCTAGAGGAGGTTTTTCAAGCCTACTTTAATATTTGGGCAACATTGGAATACCTCTAGGCCTATGGGTTGCCTAGAGTAGAGGTAGACCTTTAGGTTTAAGGGTTAACACCCAATATTGACCTTTAAGTGATTATCAACTATACTAATTGATTGATTGTGTGAAAATGGGTATAATTATGCATGAAATTAAACTATTCTAAGGGTGTGATACACCATAAGGATCTCCACTATGATATCATACTCTTTCACTAAGATAAATTACTTATAACACTAGCTACAAAGTCCTAGAATACTCTAACATTATTTCAAATATGGAGGTGATAACCATGAGAATAATCAACGTAAGTAGACCAAAGGTCATTTTTAGACACTAAGGATACTTTTACACTTTAAGGGTGTAAAAAAACACTAGAGACACTCCATATGACCTATTATAATGAGAAATTATTGCACCAAACATGAAAGGATAAAGAGAAGCAAGGATAGAGGCTTATCACTATACTTCATTATACATCACTTCACATAATTATAAAATATGTATTTTAACTCAAAACCAAATTTAATGTATTATTCAAATGAAAATTACAATATAAAACTAGTAGGTATTCACCATACTAGGTGTAGAATTAAAAAATAAGAGCCAAAATGGCTAGTACTTATAGAATGTGAGAAAGGAGAGAGAGAAGTGGAGATCAAGAGTAACAATGTTACTTGTCAAGGAATGAGAATAGGTTATTTTTTATATGAATAGAGTATTAAATATACCATGAAAGGTATATTTGGACAAATTTATCTCCAAATCATGGAAACTCCTCAAAACTAGCGTAGGACCCTTCAACTACCTTCTTAGAAACTGCCTTCATCATTAGGCTTCTCTTGAGCACTCCAAAGTAGAATAGGGATAATTTACACATATTAAATATGATGTGGAGGTTATAAAAAATATTCAACATGCATTAGATGTGTTCCTAACTATTGGTATTCTTCTAGACAAGTGTTCTCATCATTTGTAGTCACCATCACTAGTTCTATAGGCATGTATTCACATTTGTCACCAAGATGGCCTTTATTTTCTCAATAAAATCCATGTAAGGGGTGATATGACACCTACCAAGAATCCTCTTATCCTTAAATCCATCAAGAAAAACTTTAAAGGCCTCCCAATTGGACTTATCACTTTTTTACTTGATGATCACTCCTCATTTTCATTGTCTTCCACATACTACCTAAAGTGAAAGAGATTGCATAAGAGTTTGTGTGATTTTATAAAGAAAGGAATGGGCATGAAGAGTTAGGTTATCTCCCAATAAATATTTGTAATTTAATTTCATCTTTTTAACTCTCTTTTGAACCTATAAAACACATAAAATTTGTAAATAAAGCCTACTCTATACCCTTTTTGTACAAGTAGGGTACCAACCAATCTAATGGGAAGGATCCTGAGGGAGTTATCTACAATTAAAAATTACTTTCTTGACCAAAATAGCTCCTGAATGCAATTATATCCACTTCTTTCCCATCAGGTCTTAGGCAAGGGTTTTAGAGGGGTTTAGGTGATTTTGAACATTAAGGATTATTCATAAAATTTAGAATTTAAATATATGAAAAAATATTTATAAATTCAATTTCAAGACCTTTTATAACTAATCCCAAGTTCTTGGGTCTCTATGCAATCATTTTGTACTAGTGGGAGCTCTTGAAGTTAGCCTCTCAAGCTTAAGAGTGAAGACTTTGTACCCCTGAGGTGGAAAAAGGTCAAGTTTGACCAACTTGTGTGATCTCCTTGAAATTTAATGGCTAAAATTCCTATTTTCTCCCCTATATGTCATATTATATGTATGAAAGTTCATTTGGCCCTAGAAGTAGTGTTGAGACCCATTAGGGCTTTAGGCCTAGTCTAGGCCTAGTAAGCCTAGACTATGTTCATGCCCTAAAACCTTATCTTCATGTCTTCTCATAACTATGAGGAATCCTATGTTCTTATCCATATTTATTATAACTATTTACATCATCATTAATTATACTTAAGACCCCCTAACACATATTCTCACCATACACTCACCTAACCCATAGTATTACTTCTCTAGGAGTATCGTATATATGAGACAAAATAAAGGGAACTTATCCTATATTCTTAGTCAAAAAAATGATATGAGAGGTTATATTACGTAATTTATATGATATTTATAAATTTCCATAGCTTATTCACCTCTGTAAGGTCATCAACATTCTAAATCTTTAAGATAGACTCCTATAATTGATGATTGTGCATGATTTTTTAAGTTGACTATGAGGTTCTATGTTGAAACCTCCCTTGATTTGTTTCCCTATGATGATCATCATGTGATATGATCAGAATCATTTTTAATGTGTTATAAACATGTCTATTAGTCCCAACTTATATTAACTCTCTCAAGTCACTCCTCCAAACTTAGGCCTAATTGCCTACTGTAGCAAACTTTAGGTGTGTTTTTCAAATAAATGACATTTCCTATAGGGTGTCATTCTAAGTTATACCTTTCATCTCATTCCTAGATCCATATTATAATCCTTTATATCCTCTCTCAACTATTTAGATTCAAATTTTTTTTATAAAGATGTGTGCCAAGACCAAAATACCATATGCTAGTACACTGTCACACTATAGTCAAGGTATAAGTGTCATTTTGAGAGAAAAAAAAACCTATAGGTGATTTTTTAACTCTTGATACCTATGTTTCACATCCTATGATCTACTTGAAGTCCTTGGAGTCATCTTCAACTAGTAGGTGTTTATGTCTATAGGGTTTTTCATCTCTAGCTTCTTGTCGTCAACTTGTAGGTGTGTATAGTCAAACTATAGGTGGCCCTTTTGAGAACAAAAGGACCCCTATAGGTGGTGATATAGTTCAAGACCCTATAATTCAACCCCTTTAAATGTTATTTGAGCCACTAATACTACATTCATTCACTTAATATTACTTATCTTAAAATCATGCCACTACATGTCATTGTTGCCTTATAGGGTCACTTGAACTTCAAAATGTTGTAGATAACACTAAGAAAATATAGTGAGATATTAAATGAGTTTGAAAAATAATTAAATCACCTTATCTTGTTTAAACATCCATGTTATTTTGTAAGGCATTAATCCTACATTTGGGCTACATGATGGAAGCATTCATACCTATTTATACCTCATGTATCTCACTATGGAAGAATAAAAAGAAAGGTGAAATCCCTATTTAGAAGACTTTAAGGTAATTTCTCCCTTAAGTCACTTCATCAACTAGTGGAGACTTGAAATAGGTTTGTTTGACATTTCCCAACTCTACCATTGCTACCATGACATTTTCCATGCTCTCAAACCTTAAAGAGGTTCTAACAAGATTTAGACACTTACATTTTGATGTTAACAAACCTCTATATGAGATTATTTTAGGTGTCATTTTAGTATACCTATAGGTGAAGGTAAGGTGTGCGACTGTGTATTAGATTAGTTCTCAAAACCAACCTTTAAACCATTGAATGGTTTAATCTTAGTTGCTCACACTTTTATAGTGTGTTAAACACCTTATAAATTCTTCACCCTACTACCATGATTGCTCAAGACTCTCTTTTCTCTACATGTAGGTGGTTATATGTAGGAAACTAATTGTGTAATGATACCTATATTCTTCCATATGATACTTTCTTGAGACCAAGTTATAAAATAAAAGGTATTCACCATGACATATGAAAAGCAATGAAATAACAATACACATTTGATATGGAATCCAAAACATGAAAAGAAATCCACTACTAATGGAAACCTATCTAAAAACTATGATAGTTTCTTTTACTAGCAACATGAGATACTTTTGATCATAAATAATCTTCTACACGTTCAACCAAGGATAGAAACCAAGAGATAAGAATGTACATACCCCTTAAAAACACTTTCACTAATTAGTTTGTATGGACCAAGTAAAATAAGAGAGAAACCTATAGGGTATGGGGATAAACATGCAAAAAAAGTAACTAACACTCTTATCATTGTTTCATAAAGCCTACTACACCAAAATTATAACTCCTATGGATTTGAATTATACCAAGTTTAATAACATCCCTCAGAGACATCTAACTTGATTCTTCTCCTACTGGCCATACCATGAGAAAACTATTTGACCATCTCTTCATGCAAATAAGAGTGATGGAGGAGCATAATGGTTTTAGGCCATTTTTAGATGATTCAAAATTGTCCAAGTGTATAAGTGAGTTCAAGGGAATTGAAGAGACATTGTTCAACATTTCCCACGTGATAAATATGTTTTATAGTTTGTATAACTACCCAAACTTCCTCATTTTTAACTATATTATTATCTTTAACATAGAAACCTACATTTTTAGTTAGATACTACCACCTCTGACAAAATTATGACATATAGGATGTTGATAAACACTTGGACACTTTGTATTACATGGGAAACCATATATCCTTCATAGATGACTCCAAAATAACCCTTAACATGGCATAGACTATCTAAGAACTAAAACTAGATATGGCCAAGGAGAATGACACATTTAATTACATCACTAAGACCATGATATACCCTTTCACATCCTATAAGACCCCTGTATCAAGTTTTGTACTTAGGGGGTTGACCTATTTTGACTTGTGGTTAAAATAGTCAACAATTCACAATGAAGAGATTCATGAATCTTACCTTCATGCCTAGACTTCCTTGACGAGTGACAGATGAATGGTCTACGACATAGTCTCTAATACAAAGCTCATATCACTAAACAACATAACAAAAAGTCAAAGTTTGTACTTTTAGTGTTGATGACTTAGTAATCAAATTAGATTACACACATGATAAAGAGGGAAAATAAACCCAAAATTGGTGGGATCCCTACTTATTCAAAGTTATTCTTGGATTCATTACTTATATATTGTAAACAAATGAAGGACACATCTTCAAATAACCAACCAACACTTAGTTTTTGAAGTAGTACTTTGCTTAGCTACATTTCTCTCATAGTTTACATTTTTGTATTTTCTTTAAATTTTTAGTATTTCTTAATTGCATGATAACCACTAATTTTACATTTATATTTTGGAGATAACATACCTTGCAAGTTCAACTTTCATTTACATCCACACACCTCTAGGTTTCCCCCTTTACACATTATCCCTAATATTGATCTCAGGGCCTTAGGTTTTTTATCTTTTTTTATACATTTTGTCTTTTGATTTTGTGGAGTTGCATTGTAAGACCTTGGATAGGGCCAATCCTTCCTCACAAAATTTATTCATTATTTTATTTTCACTTTTGATCGTTTGAATTTTAATTATATACCCCATTTTGTGTCCTTTAATTATGCCTCTAGGATTTCTAGTTTGTGAAGTTGTATTGTAAAACCTCAGATAGGATAGGTCTTTCCTAACAAACATTCATTTCATAAAAAAATTATCTCCCCCAAAAGATAAGGAAACTATCAAGAGAAGTGTTTCCCTCACTCAAAATCAATCATGTGGGAAATTTTTAATAGTTTATCTTCATGTCTTCATTCCCATAAATCATTTTTCATGATGATGATTCATGCCTACCTATAATTTTACCATATTTATTTACATATTTTTTGTGATTGGGTTGACCCAATAATTATATACTGAGTTCCATCAATCCCTATATTCCAAACCAATGTCAAATATTTTTTATTGCACTCATTTTTAACCTATAAGTCTAGGAGTCTTAGACACTGTAGTCTTTAGGTTCTCTTCTCTAGCCACCAACTGTGAGCTATCTTGTGATCTTTATCACTAATATTTGGTTTTCCAAATATGTATGGAGGAATAAGAAAAGCCAAAAAAATTAATATGCATATCATATGAAAAATGCCATGATTAAAATGAAAATACAATACTAAAAGTCAAATCACATTAAAAAACATGAGCTTTATTTGGTAAATATCTTATTATAGTCAAAATCTCAATCCCCATAGTTGATCTCATGATAGATTCAAGATCCATTGGGGTGTGATAGACTAGTAGACTTGGGTAGGAGATCTCATTATATCATATTATCTTCTATAATGCCACATACTTTCTCACACAATTACCTAATCTTCGTAGTAGACTGATGGTGTTATAAGGGGTCATAGGGAATGAGGAACACAATGGGGGAAGGTAAGACCATTTTAATTTTCATGTGTACTATCCTTCATAGAATGATGTATATACTTCAAAAATTAGCCCAAACTTACATTTCTAAGAAGGGTTCTCTAAGGCCATTGATGTTGAAATCCTCTTAGTCTTGTCAAATGAATTTGAGTGTCTTGTTTCTAGTAAAGATCATGTTTTTTCCTTAGTTTCACCCTCTTCCCCCACCATCCATTTCATTTCCCCCCTTGATAGGCAGGTTTTGATTCTAAATCTACTCTTATTTTTAATACATCATATTTCCCATCTATTTTTTGACATGGTATGAATATGATAGGTTTATTTTATCCATCACTTGAATAGAAGATGCATCTTTTAGTTGTTGTGAGATGATCTCACATTTATTGCCTTATCTTTTTATAAGTTTTCTTAGTTAGGTTTTTGGACCTTGAGTCTTCCATTCACCTTTTTTCAAGCCACTTGGTCCCATTTTTTTATTTCATTAATTTTTCCATTTTTGTTTGAGTATGGTTTGTTACTTATCTTACATTGATGTTGTTAGCATTAATCAGTTCTTTGTGTCCCTTGCTTGATTTTGATTGTTACTTATCTTACTCTAGATGCCTTTATGAATTTTTTCTCATAATTAGACTTATCTTTTTATCTTACTGAACTTTCCCTTATTCATTTTCCTTAGTTTTTTAGTTCTAACCTAGCCCCTATCATCCCGAATTGCCCATTTTCCAAGTGATTTTATTAGTTTTGAAAGCTTCCATTTGCTTTGGTTCTTTTATGTTTTCTTTCTTTGATCCTATTATTATCCTTGTTTCCCTAGGGTTTCTCAAATGTAATTATTTTACCCCCAATGATCAAGACTATAATTCTTACATTCATATATTCAATGATAAAGGTAACTTAAGGTATATATATGGTACTTTTAGCTATTCACTTATCAATATTTATTTACACATTTCATTTGACTTAGCTTCATTATTGTGTTGTTATGCTCTTTCCTGAAGCACTCTTTAATTTTATACTTTTATGACACATGATGAGATCTAGGTGGGTAATATATATACAAATAATATATTTCATTTTTATCATTTACTAATGGTTTCTCTTGTAACAACCTATTAAGTTTCATTTCTTTGAGTGCACACTTTAAAGGGTGCACCCGAAAAGGGGTGGATAGGCCTTTGGTGCTTTGTGAGTGATGCTGATATCTAGACATCATTCCTAAATATAATTTAGCTTCCTCAAATTTTATTTCTTACTCAAATCCCTCCATCCTACCTCATTTAGCTATACCCATATTTCATACTATATCGCGTGGTATGATGTAGTCTATTTGACTCAGTCGATGTAGTCTTGAATGTTTCAGCTTGATTTTTGAAACTATTTTAGCCTAGATGAAGTATTTATATGTTGACCAACCCTTTAAAACTAAATAATAGTGGGATGATGATGTTGGCATAACTTTTAGTATGGTTTTGGGCTATTTATCACTACAAATATAAGTCACCCATTTGTTATAACATATCATATACACTTAGTTTTCTTTGATTTTGCTCATACTTTTGCCTTAATTCACAATTGGAGTTATACTTAGAATCTTATCTTTAAGGACGCCTATCTTGTGAAAGTCTTGGTGGTCCAATAATAAAATTCATTTGGAGTATTCTTAGGTCTTATACCAACCATTTTATGTCTTCAAAACCAAAATAATATCTTCCAAAACACCATTAGAAAAGTGGAGATTGAGGATTGATGGGTCCTCTTCAAGGTAAGTATAGTCTAACCCTAGCTCTTTCCTTTATTTAATTTAGTAGATATAAGTTAATTTTTTATTAGTGAATGAATGTGTGTGTATTTGTATTTAATATTTCTCTACACTTATCTTGGTGTAGCTATAGGATCACTTGAACTTGAAATTTATCTATTTTAGGTAGCCTAAAACCCCATTTTCCTATCATGGGTCCTTACCCATTTTTATTATTATAACCCTTCCCTTTATCCTAGTTTAATTTAATTGCACAACTACTTACATATATTGTTGGTAATGTTCAATAATTACATAGAGATCTAGTTAGAGATATTTCATTGTGTCATAGACCTAAATGACTTGGAACTCTTTCCTTTGGTATTGATGTTGTAGGTGTTCCTCTTGTTAGGTTTGTAGATCCATTGGTTACTACCTAAACATTAATTATCATTGGGATCTATTTTATTAACCTTATCCAAGTCTAGATACTTAGAGATAATATAGTTTCAAGTTGATCCTATCCCATTGCATACACCTTGAATATGTGTAAAATTATTAATATGTCCCAATTTGAATCATAATTTGTCCCATCTAAATCATAGTACATCCTAGTCTAAGTTTATATCTTTCAAGGGTTGAATCTATATGACAAGCCCAATTTATGCGCCCATTTTAGGTGAGGGATTAATCTTACAAATCACTCATTTCAAATAAAATATTTGTACGCATCATTACATATATAAATGTGCAAACATGTAAAGTGTGTGTGTTAACATTATTAGATAATGTCATCATATAAATATTTTATCATTCACACACACGTGAAACATGTAACCCAAATAATATAAATATCATGTCAATCAAATATATCAATTAAGCACACAATAATAATCATTACAAATATAGGCACTTAATAGTAAGCCATGCATAAAATTCATGATATCAATCTTGGCATAATATACAGTATAATAATGTGTGATAGGAATCACTGTACCATGAGCTCAACAATCATTTAAATATGTACACACATATGAACATAATGTCATTATTATAAAACACACAATCACTCAAGACATCACTCAACTCTAACCCAATAGGAAAACAACATAATCATGATATGGACTAGAGGATCCTCAAGATAACTAATGCATGACATGATAACATAATCAATGCACTCATATATAAATAAAAAATATAACACTCAATGTAATAGTCATCAATGATCACTCAATGTAACATATAAATTAATTGTAATGTAACCACAATTAACCACACATCCATGGTCACACATGGAACACACAATGTCAAGCATATCAATCATGACTCAATGTAATATATGATCAAGGATCACACCATGTAACATGTAACAATATCAATATGCATAGAAAAACCATTGTTATTGTGCAAAAAATCAATCCATGTCATTATCTACAATAACAAAGTAAAATATCCATATAAGATTTAACCTTAAATAGTATATAAAATATCAATTCATGTATATGTAGTCTAAATATCTCAATATGGTAAATGGAATGGCATGTAAATATGTAACTAGTAAAGTGTAATAATATGCCCTCAATGTAAACATGCCCATAATTTAGAAAGGTAGGCCCTTGGCTTAAGGAATGTCCTACATTTGAATGTGAATGTATCATATATAACATATATTTCCTACATCCCACTCATGTATACCAAGAAAAACAAATGCATAGCTATTGAATATATAATGTACAATGTATATGATAAATGACTTAAATCAATCATGTAAATAACAAAAGCCTATCATGTATATGTCTTAATTTTAATTTTTTTGAATAAATTTATTTATTTTTTTCATTTTCATTTTTTTTTTACAATAAGATTCCTACGATGAAATCCAAGGGATGCACATTTTTATATGGATACTCTAGTGATAATGCTCTCAACTTTAGATATAAGATATCATAAAATGCCTATATGTCATCATCATATCTTTGCATGTTAATAAAAAAATTATTTCCTCTTCATCTTTATTAGATGTTATGCATATGTATTTCATTTTATTCAAATGTATATGAGGGATCATGATCTATCTTATGAAATTATTCCATTTCACTTGTCATGGAACCTTTAATCTTTTGATGCTCATTATTTACATAGTGGTAAACCTTGATTGTATTACCTTTAAACATCAATTTAAAACACTAATCTAGAATACCAATTAAAGTTTTCATTTTAATTTATTCCAACCACTATTGTCCAAGTTTAACTTGAAATTACTTACTGGTATGCTTCATGAATATCAATTTATTGACAACCTTTGGCCTACAAGTAATCAATAGTTTAATATGTCCAATCAATCATTCAATATTTATGGAAGGTTGTGAACCAAATGTTATAATAATGGATTTTTTCATGTATTTTCCCATTTTTATCATAAATTTGATTATTTTATTGATAATTATCCTCATTAAATACCTAGATAGTTAATATATATTTTCATGGACACTAGTACATTCTACATGATTTTTTTGTAGTGAGTCTTGTTAGAAATCATTATTGATGGATTTTATTGTACCTATAATATCATTATGATCCATTCATTCTTAAAATTTTGAATATTTTTATATAATTCTACATTACCATTTGTCTCATGCTAAATTATTCTATGATAACTACAAAATGACTTCCCCTCTTGAGGTGATAATCAACCCAAAACTTTGTGTTGAGTCAAAGGTAAATAAATCAAATTATTATCTAGTAAAAATATTAATATTATGTTCAATTTATATTTTGAAATACTTACCTATAATTTTATATTAGTTAATGTATCCATGAATTATGCATTGTTTATTGATTTCATCATAAACACTAGACATTCACCTTTGATACATTGTGTAATGTATTGTGTTTTTTTTTTGGTCTAGTCATATTACACCTGATGAAGTATTGTCTCAATGAAAATTATCATCTATGTTTTATATAAATTCATTCTCATCATCATCACTAAATTATTATATAAATATTTTATATATATCCTCTTAATTGACCAATACAGGAAGATTTGGTATATCTTATTTTTGGATGTCATAACCATTCTATGATTCCTTTTTTGTCTCTTAATTTAGTGATATACTTTGAGTTGGATATTTATGATTAGATATACTTGAATTAACAAATTTATGTGCATGTTTTATTTCTACTAGTATGACCTATGATGGAGGTATTATGGAGGAATGAACAATATCTAAATCTCTCATTAGGGTCTATGATTTTTAAATACTTAAAGATTTATTATTTTTTGGACATGTTTTCAAACATCCCTCATGGACAAAATTTAGGCATATATTTAGGATAGATGGTAAAAATTACAATGCATGAATCAAAGATATACTAGTAATTTAAATGCTTTGGCATGATGTGAAACATAATAGTTAATGGTTTAGGTCCCACAATCACATCCAAAGTTATTGATCTTAACACTTGGAAAGGAATATTATTAAGGCCTTTAATATTATTATCTGATTTATAAATAGAATCCATATTGATACTTATTAACACATAAATATTATTCACAAGTACTTGACAATACTAATTATTGGCACATTCATAAACCATGACTTGCACCCAATTATATGACTCTTATTCACCATTCCTCTAAACCATTTATTTGTCAATATCACTACACAAAAAATTCAATGTCAAATTCTTAAATTATCTAAAAATACCTTCAATGTTCCCCAAAAATCATGATTATCTTTTTTTCTCCTGGTAAGTCTACTCTAAGCATATAACGATGCATTACACCCTTGTCCACTTGGTCTGGCCATGTACCATGCCAAATAAAAACTAGTTTCCAAATTGTAAATCATCCTTTTAGGTTTTATTACATGTTTCATAAGGTCAGTAAAGGAATTTTTCAAAATATTCACCTATAAATACATGTCAAGGATCATTCATTTTCTCCACTTGTTATTCACCTAGCATAAGAATTTACACTTATACACATTGAACAAATATTTCATATTTTTCTCAAATTCTAAATCATTCTCAAGGAATATCCATAATTCAAGTCAATATCCCTCTAAATCAAGTCAACATTTTCAAGTATCAAATCCATTTTCTAGTTGAATATGTATGGCCAAAGGAACATAACTACACATTCACTCTAGGTGGGATAAATATGTGGGATTGATTTCCCTCCTTGGATTTTTGGATACATAGGCAATGATCAATCATCAAAAGGGTGACTAAGGTTAGCTCATCCCATTGCACTCTCATTTTTTCCTTGTAGGCTTTCAAACTATCAAAATTCCCTAAGTGTTTCAAATAAAAGAGAAGACAAAAATTGAATTATGTGTAGACAAAACACTAAGTGCAATATCTCATATGTATCATCATTTAAAAGTGTAACATGTGCATCAATTAGTTCAAATTCATGGTCAACCTAGATAGTTCTACAATAAATAAACTCAATCATATTACACCACTATCCTCATATTATGTTTGTGTCTAAATTCATCTTTTACTTTTGTTTCTAATCTATCATTTTTAGATTCCTGATTTATCTATCTTTTTATATCTATTTTATGTCACAATCAACTAAGACAAGTTTATGGGCAATATACTTGAGCCCACTACACCACCTTCACCTATATTAGATTTGTCTAGATTTTGTTTCTGATTTTATGCTTGATATTGAGCCTACATAGTCATCTCTTATTCTTATTTTCATAGTCAAATATTCATAATAGTTAATATATATTATTTCACAAGATAATTATATTTCTCCTTATCACTTTCCCAAAATAACAACTTTTCATATTTAGGAATTTATCAAAATCATAATATTTAAATATTATATATCTTTATCATCATGATATTTATAGATTTACACCTATAAAATACATATAAAATTTATTAATTCATTATATTTTATAAAAAATAGGTTCAATTGCATTAGTGAAATTGACCCTTTGTTTTCAAGCCTTTGCTTTCTTATTTTCATTTTTTAATTTCAATTTTATTTTTCTTTGTTTTCCTAAAAACTGTGTTTTGACAATTTTAAAACTCATAATAGCTATAGTTATTGGTGAAATGGTTAGTATTTTTCCCTATTCCATGATGTGAGGGGTAATACTCCAATATTCAAGCCATTATACAACACTATTTATAAATTTTAGTTTCCATGCACCTCACAATATATCATAAATGCCTAGGATTTTGTTTTCAGCCATATGAAGCCTTTATTCATTTATTCTTGTCGTGTACTGGTAAATGCTTAAATCTCAACATTCCTCATGAGACAGGATAGTGTGGCCATGGGAATGGTGTAATTATCCATAGTTAGTGCCTTCATATCCTATTCACTATTTATGACTAGGATCTAAATCTGATAGCCTACAAAGTAAACACACCATTGACTAGTTTTACCATTTATCTTTATTAAAAAACCCCAAAAGTTTCAAATATAAGTAATAATGAATGTATTTATATCACAGATTTTAAATTTCAAAAGTATATGTTATCTTAATTTTCAATTTATTTTTCATTATCTATATGCATTGATCAAATCCAAATATTATAAAAGGGTTCAAAGTATTAATGCATAATCTCAATTCTTAATAAAATCACATGCTAAGACACAAGCACCATTAACTCAAAAGTTTCTAAAGTATAACATGACTTGGGACTAAGAATAGTCATAAATTTAGAATTCTATAATGCCTACTCTGCATCCTCATGATGAATTTATTATGGCTATTGAGACTAATAATTTTAATACAGATAAAGAAGAGGAGATCAATGAAAAATAATTCACTAATTATGTTAATTCCAACCCACATAAGTTTGATGTATTCATTTAGATTGAAAGAGATGAACAAAATAAATTAGATTCAACCTGCACTTCTTCTTCAGATGCACTAGTTACTACCATTGTTACTATTCCTGAATTAGCCCCTATAGTTACATATGTGCCAATATCTCTAGGTGTGGGGGTATCAATTGTTTTATAACATATTAATAGGCCTATTTCTACATAGGTGTCATATACACCACCTAATATTACTAAACAAGGTCTAATTATAACTTCGTCCAATGCATCCTCTCATGAGAAAACTATTCTAGCTTTACATGCCAAAGTGTTATGATTAGAGCAAGATGTATCTAAAGCTATTCACTAAATATATTATCATACTTTGTTGAAATAGTCTTTTACAACTTGAAATAGTCTTTTACCCATTACTATTAGGATTTGTAGCACCTAAACTACCACTCTATAAAGGTAAAGGTGATCCTAAGTAGCATCTTCATTCATTCCATAAGCATATTTGAATAATGCTTACAATGCTAAATGACTTTTAATTGTTTTCCAATAAGTCTCAAATATAATGATCTTTGATGGTTCTATGATCTTCCACTTCAATCAATTAGAGCAGTCAGTGCATTGATAGAACAATTATTAGCACATTTCTCAATAAACATTGGTGAAAATTTATTTTATACACAAATTACAAAACTCAAAAAAAGGTCAAATGAGAAAATAAATTAATATGTGCTTCAGTACAAAATTATGCTAGCAAAAATGACAAATTTTATGAAGATAATGAATTACATGATATTTTTACTCAAATTTTGTTAGCACCGCTCCATTAAATAATCATGTTTGATAAATTCAAATCATTTAATGAGTTATTCCACATATTTAAGGAAAGATAAGGTAAGATTATGTATTGAATAACCTCAAGTATGCACCAAGTGCTCCATCTACATCAAATGTCAAGTTTCAAATCAAGCCAAATTACAAGGGCAAACCTAATGAAATTTTAAATGAAGCTAAAATAATAAATAATACAGTATCACAACCATCAATCTTCAATTGATAGCTCCACCAATGAGGAAATTTATAAGGTTACCACAACCTCATCATATCTTATTAAAAAAGGTAATTGATTACAATCTCATATCATTACCTCCACCATTTGAACTTGATATGACCAAGCCTCAACCTAAGGGATTTGATAATAATGTACATTATGACTACCATTTATGCACTAGAAATTTTATAAATAAATGTTACACGTTAAACCATAAGATATATTATCTCATTAATGATAATAATATTAAGGTAAGCACACTCATAAATTAAGTAAGACCACAACAAAATGATAATACCAAGCTAAAAATATTCATAATTCCTTTTACAAATCATGGTTTAGTATAACTATAGATAATCTAGAAGTACATCATGTGAATAATGCACACCCTCCTAAATAATATGGTCATCCAATAGATGAAATCATTGGTGTATTTACAAGCACAATAACAAAATACCCAGTGATCATGTTTGATGATAGTGAAATCAATTATGATGATTCAAATATGCTTGATCTTTTCTTTCATACACAAATTAATAAGCAAACCATACATAGTGTTATGATTGATAATAGATAAAGTGAAAATTCATGCATGATGATACTCTTTCATAGTTTTGGGTACCCAAATCAATATTTACAAGCTACATGAAAGGTAGTAAAAACATTCAACAAGTATACATGGGATACTTTGGGACATATAATGTTACTTCTCCAAGTGGGTTTAGCAACAAGGGCTATTCCATTTATATTATTACTAACAATAGGGGTGTCCAATGTGTTATTAGGATGCCCTTAGATATAATATATTTGAACAATACCATATATGGTACATAGTTGTCTCAAATACATACATTATAATCAAGTGGTCAAAGTTCAAGGCATCCCATATTATTATCCTCTATAGTTGGTGGTAACTCCTCCTCCCCCAACACTACCAAATTTGGCTAGGGAACTTATTCAAGAACATAAAAATGCAATCAATACACCTACTCCAAATCATAGTACAAATATAATCAGTGCACCCATTCAATATCATGTTATAGAATAAATTATTTCACCTATACAAAAGCTTTTTTATATAGCTAGGTTCAAGGGAAAAAATATACCTTCCTAAGTAGCAATATTTATATCAAAGAGTTAAGAAAGGTTTAAATAAATATAGTATCCCATAGTTAATCCTAAAACAACTCCTAAAATAATTCAGCATGGACCACAGTGAAAAAAGGTAGTTATACATCAAAATTCACCAAATATTGCACCTTCTCCAGTTACTCATGTGGCAATTGATTTTATGAGCAGTGATCATGATAGTTATACAACAACACTTGATGTTTTTTTAGATTTAGATACATCCATATACAACTCTTTAATTTAATCATACACTATGATCCTTCCATTGAGGGGATCATAGGCTAGTATCCTTTCAAATATATTAAAATTCTAAAAATAAAATAAAATTATTACAAAAACACAAAAAAATTTAAGTATTTTAAAAAAAAATCAAAACTCAAGACTTGAGCATGACATGTTATGTTAGTTACTTCTTTACATGTGTTTTTAGATAGCATATTATTTTATATATACACATGCATTTCATTACGTATCTAATTGTGATGTAGGACATACATTACATATGAATTCTTATATGTTGTAACTCCCTTCTACCTAGTGGTCATGCCTATGTTTGGGGTAGCTAAATCTGTAAGTTACACTATAGTAGGTTATATCTATCTATAATCTCAAATGCAATGTTAAGATAAACATGTTTCAAGTTTATTTTTAATTAATTCACATTTTACATTATTCTACATATATGTGTTACTTTTATAACAATATGACATGGATACATATCAATAGAATAGACTAGTTTTCACTTATTTTATGCTCCTTCAATGCTATTTACTTTATTGCATAATAGGCTTAACATTGTTTCCATATTTTTTGTGGATCTTAGCCCTTGTGTGACATTTGAATATTTTCATTACTTATGGCCCTTGACCTTGGGTGTGCAAAAATTTACTTATGTAACATTTGAACATGTCCCTTATATTCAACTCTTGGACTTATTATATGATATTGTGTGACATTATTTCATGTTATGATCTTTTGATTGTTGAACTTGATAAGTGATCCCATGATCATCATCATGCATTTTTAGGGCATAGTATACTTCAAAAATTCTTATTTTATACATGATTCAATGCTATATCTATTTATATGAAAAATTGTATACCTCACATTCAATATGTTACAAACATGCTTCAACTGATAATAAATAAAATAATCTTCAACATGATGTCATAGTACTATATGATTACATATTTGTCACATTATATAGTTAACTCTTTTTTTAGATGATTGATTTTCATGTTGCATCCCTCATCTCAAAAGGGGGGCATCACAATGGACTTTTCATAGAGATCCAAGCCTCCATATTAGATTTCAGATAGAATACAGGTTCAAATAAATATAGTACAGGTTTTCAAAGATTCAAACAATGCAAAATAATATTTTATAACAAAATATAGGTTTTCAAACTATTTAAAGTGATTTAAAAAGTAAAAATATGATAAATATTTGCATATCCATATAGATTTTGAGGCCATATGACATATATATGCACTCACTTCTTAAAGACTTAGTAAAAATTTGTACACACTTGAATGCATATGCATAGGCATGTGTAAAGTAATTAAAAAAATCAATGTTACAAGTTGTAAATACAATTAATAATATAGGTGTGTATCATTTTATATCATTTCATCACATATTCAAATGGGGAATGATACTCATTCATGCTCAATCTTATTCAAAGATATAAAATTTAAAAGTTTTCAAGTCTCAAATTTTCAAGGTTCAAAAGAGAAAAATATGAAAATTCAAATGAAAAATATTTATTTCAAAGAAAATACTATGAGTAATGTGGTCATGATGAGGGAATGAATATTCTTCATTCTCTTTCATCCATATAAGTTTATAATCTAGATCCATCTATAGTGGTGTGATTCAAATCTATGTGGGTGATATACATTTGAGTTTAGTGACACTCAATGACATTGGCATCATTTCTCACAAACCTAGTATGGTTTTCACCTTTTTAGATTATTAAATTTGTTGTTAATCTTTTTTTAATGAGAGCTAGGATAATGTATCTTTACAATTCAAGAGCTTGATTAGTTATTCAAATTGGGACTTGATCATTCTCAATTCACCATTGGTTTAATTCTCCAAGTTCTTCAATGAGGTGGCATTGTTGTCCATTATCAGTTACAAGTTTACTTATATATAGGTGTACAACATTTTTTTATTTTCAAAATTTCAATTTTCAAACTTGAACTTTTTCAAATTTCAAATGAAAAAAATTACTACTTCATCAGTTTTTGTAAGTTTTACTAAATTTTAGTTCCCTACATGATTGAAGTATATTCTCAAAGACAAAGTGTGTTATACATAATCAAGTTCAAATCTTTTCTTCTTTACTCTAGTAATTTCATTTCTAGAATAAGGGCGGGGTGGGGCGGGAGGGGGGGGCGGGGGGAGGACGAATGTAGACACATAAATTTGGTCACATGTACTTTAAAATGTTAATTATTGGCATATTCCTAACCACATGACTTTCACCTAATTACATGAATTTTATTCATCATTCCTCTAAGCCATTTATCTATATGTGGGATTGACATTGTGTTTATCATTATCACTACATAGAAATTTCAATTTCAAATACTCAGAATATCTAAAAATACCTTTAGACTATTCCCTAAAAATCATAATTAAATCTATTTCTCTTGGAAAAGTTCTCTCTAAGTAGATAATGATGCATTGTGCCCCTCTCCTCTTGGGTCAGCCACATCTTGCACCAAATAACAACTAGTTTCCAAATTTTAAATCGTCATTTTAGGTCTTTTTACATGTTTCATAAGGTCAGCTAAAATAAATTATGATAAGTGATCCCTTAATTGGGTCTAGTGGATCCTCATCTTGGTCATGCTCCCACTTAACAAATGTATTCCTAATTGGAAGTGTAGGTATGCTCTATCTTCTTCAATCCAAGATTGATTTATAGACACAATACATTTTTGATTTCATGCATTTTGGTGAACTTGAAATGAATCCTATCCCACCACTGGTTGGATTGTCTTCACATTTCCACATTTTCATAGTATTTTATTCACTTTGGCTTCACCTTCATAATAAATTCTGGTGACCTTGATGTGAACCAACCCTTAAAATATTTTTTCATCCTATTTCATTCTTTTTCATCATTCTTTTTATTATATATTTACCATATGAGGTCGACTACATCGACCCAACTCTGACTTCTATGTATAGGTTTTTAGGTATAAGCTACTAAATCATCCTTATTGACCCAGTATAGGTTTTTAGACTTTCATACATCTAGTTCAAACTACTAGGTCAACCTAGTCAATCTTATACCTTTTTAAGCACTCAGCAATAGGTTTTTACAAAGCTTGATCAACCTAGTTGACCTAGTTACCAAAATTTACAAGCATATATTAAGGTTATTAAATAATAATCTTCATTATCTATATCTCTGATCTACCAAGGTTCCTTTCTATCTCTCTATCTCTTCCTTTATAATCTTTCCTTTTATATTTTTCAACCTTTAAAACTACCCCTACATAGTCAACTGGATCAACCTTGCCAACCCAGTTTTATGTTCTATGTGCTATCTAGATAACTCTCTATCAACCCCATTCATTTTTAGACCTTACTTCTATAGTATAGGATTGAACCTATTCTATATTTTGTGAATACACTATTGACTATATCAACATTATACCTTGTTTCAAATTTGTAATTAACCTTATATGCTAGTAATTAGTTCACACTTTTTTTTCTTGTTGCTTACATGCTTAGAATAGATCACAGAGTTTAATTAGGTGGTTTTGAATTAATTGTTTAATTTCACTATTTTATATTTTATGCACACACAACCAAATCAAAAAATCTGAACAGGTATTTTAACATTTTTCTACCCAAGGCCAACCTACTTGGATTTCATCACCAAGGAGGAAGTCATCTTGATGTTCTGGTCAAGTATAAAGCATGGTTAATGGTATATTTTGGCTAAGCACCATACACCCTTATCAGTATGGTGTGTAAATTGAGGGGTAGGCCCCAATACCAAGCTTGTATCATTACCACTACATATCCCTTTCAACCCAAACTACTTGAAACTATCCTTAGATTGCCTTCTAGTTCCTTGCTTACAGCCAACTTTCCATCACATTTAAAATCATATTCTAATAATATAATAAAAATTTAGGTTGACCAATTCGTTAGATATTTACTTTCTAAGTTGATTGCTTTCTCTTTTCTCAATTATATTTGTATTATAAAAACTTACATTAACTAATGTTGGTGCAAGGTTTTGTGTTCTGTGCCTCGATTGGGTTGGCCAATGTTAATCCAATTGATTTTTTGTTTCCCTTCAATTATTTATTTTAAAATTACTTTCAAAAGTTATCTTTTTTTTTTCACAATCTATTTTAGATTTATTAATTTTCCCTACCTGTTGTATTGGGTTAACCTAGTCAACCCTATATCTTTTTCCAGCCTCTATTCACTATACTGGATCGACCCAATCAACCCTATACTATTTACAATTCCTATTTTCTATACTAAGTCAACCCAGTCGACCCTATACTAATTTTTGTCTTCCCTATTTATCAATCTAGTTCTATATTTCTCCTTCTTTGCATTCTATTCATCTCTCTTCAATCATAATGAAATCTTCTATCAAAATCTTCTTAGATAGTTTGAATCCATTTAGATACTATATTGGATTTTCATTTCACCCTCTCTTTTCCTCTCAATAGTACCATCACTCTTGAAGCACCTCTTCTCCTCCTTCATCCATGAACTATAATATGGTACAAACAACACCTCAAGATGAAGTTGATGGATCTAATTATTTATTTACCAATAAACTTCTCATCTTCAAAATATTTAAATGAATGTGGGAGTAATTGATAAAAGTTTACTTAATAATCCCACTAATAATCCTTATTCTAGTAATCCTCCCCTTAATACCAATTTGGGGAGTGCTCTTACCAATACCAACCCACCTCTTAGTATAGCTCAACTTTTAGCCCAAGTTATCTAAAAAATGAACATAATGTAAAATTATAACACCAACCAAATTATGCAACTTCAACAACATTTAATCAATGTGGATAATCAACCTCCAACTATCCATCCTCAAGCTAATCCCAATTACATTCCTCCACCTCTTCGGGATGCCTCATGCAATGTTATTCCTCATCTCATAATGAATAACAAGATGCTTAAAACTATTCAAAATGAGCCTTTGTCCCCCTTCATTGTTTCCATTGATATTAGTAACATACCTCCAACTATCAAGTATGATGGGACTAAAGATATTGCCTCATTTCTCAAAGGCTTTGACAACCTTTACAAAGAGTGGATCCAAACTAATACCTTTACCACTACTAAACTCTTAGTGAAAACCTTCATTGGAGATGTATTATAATGGTATAATCAACTTCCCAAACATTCTATTTGGTAACTTGAAGATTTGGTTAATCCTTTAGTTAAAATATTTCAACATAATGATCTTTTCAAAAAAAAATTGAGCCACTTCATCAATGATAATAAATCTCCTAACAAATCAGCACATTACTTTATCAAAATATGGAAATATTTATCTCATAAAGTTGACCATAACATGACTAATGGTAACTTATTCAAACTTTTTATCTCAATTTTAATTCCCACTCTTCAATATAAGGTTCAAAAATTTTCTTCCCAAACATTTAATGAATCTCTTAATCAAGTTAAACATCAAAAATTTCTTATGAATCAATTTGAACGTAATCCTAAACTTATTAAATTATATTTCCAAACATCTAATGATATCACTAGTAATACTCTGCAAACCAAACTAGGAGTTGCCAAAACTAATGTTCCTCCACCTTCTCATACACCTCTTTTAGTTTAGAAAATGAAACAATTTTTACCACCCTCTAAATGTTTCATCTATCCTAATACTCCTCCTAAGTGGTATGCCCCCAATCTATTTTTTTGGTTCCATGCCGACATTGGGAATTCTCATGAATATTGTATATGCCTCACTATATTTGTTGTCTCTTATGTTCTTAGTGATTCATTCAATCAAGAAGCTATGATCAATCTTCATCATCAATAATACACCGTTGCTTCTCAAAAATGACAAGCTTTGAAAATTGATACCTCAAATAACCAAAAATATTTTTCTAATAATCAATCAAATACCAAGGATGTTATGACCAATATTTTAACAATTCTCAATATGTCAACACTACTAAGGTTAATTATCATCATAAACTAGCTCATAAAGATCTCGTTACCAAGCCTAAGAATACATATTTGGAGGAAAAACTTCTTAAAGATACTACCACCACCAATCTTGCTTCAAAATACCATGAGGAACCAGCTCCTCCTTCCAATTCTCTAACTACATCTATTCCTCTAAAAACTAATTTACCTCCTAAAACTCATGTTGGTTATTCAAAGTCTCATTGGAACTTTCTTGAAGAACTCAACTCTATGCCTTATAAGATTCCACTTATAGAGTCGGTTCATACTTCTCCCTATCATCATAAATCCCTTATGTAACAACTCCAAAAAATTGATGATCCATCCTCCTTAGATGAAGAACTACCTTCCATTGAATCTCAACCTACAACATAAATACCATTGAAACTATGTGTCCTTCTTCCAAACCTTCTATTAAATTCATTTAAGAGGACATGATCAATGATGAAATTATTTTTCTTGCTAATGATCTACCACTTTTCATCAAAGTAGCCATTAATACCACTCTTATCCAAAAAGTTCTAGTTGATGAAGGTTCTGGTATTAATGTGACATCTTTATGGCTCATCTAACAACTCAGTTATAATAAAGATCATCTCAAGAAAACTTGTATTCCTTGTCATGGTTTTGATAAGACTAATCAAAATCCACTTGGTTGAATTTGGATTACATAAACCATTAGAACTATGACATTTCAAACCAAGCTTATGGTCCTTGACTTACCCCTATCTTACAACATACTCCTGGGTCATCCATGGGCTCATCGAATGAGGGTCATTGCTTCTTTTAGTAGTCAATGTATTAAATTCTTATATAATGGAAAATGGTATAAGCATGAAGCTGATCCCAATCCATGGAGAATTCAAATTCCTAATCCTAAATCAAAATATCAAATTCCTACAATTCTTAAGATCAATAGTGCTCCTTTACCCAAGTTCATCAACATGAATCCTAATTTACAAATTACTCTTATGGATTTCAATGATGATGAGACTAATGATTTTAAACATACTTGTAATACTACCAAGTTACCTCCCTACATTTTTCAATGGATTCCTCCTTCTATATTACCTAGGGATTGTATTATTCCTCTTATTGATGAGATTACTTATTTTCACCCTCTATTCAGTGCTTAGGATCCTTATTTATCTAAAGATTCCTTCACTTGAAATGATTTTGGAGTGGAAAATTTATTATAAGAACCTCTCATCATGTCTACTTATACATTTAATAATATCAATATTTCACCCTTTGAAAATCTCCTTGATTCTCATGCATGTACAATTTCTCCAACATATGATGATAATTATATAATGGCCCAAGATCAATCTAGAGACTTGGATGTTTAATATCATCAAAAACATTATCCCAAAATCATGATTTTAATTGAGCTATTCATACCATTTCTATGGATCATACCTTAGATCTTGAGGGTCATGTCCCTCCTTCCAATTCTCCTCTTATCGATAATCCTTGGGTGGTAGACAAAATTATACCTTCTGAACCTCCAAAAATTTCTACATCTACTTTATCACCTATCGATCTAATCATTAGATTTTATTCTTCTCCCATCACTAACCCTACTAATATTATAACCCCTTCTAATCCATATACTTCTTATACACCTCAAATTACACTAGATGCCAAAGCAATTGATGTTCATCAGATAAATTTTGAGTATGATCACCATGGAAATCAAATTCTAGATCTTGAAGTAGATGTCAAGTATTATCATCCTCTTCCTACCTTGCCTAGTTATGAAGCTATAATTGAGTTACTTTATGCCTAAGAACCTCAACTTCCTAGACAACATCATAAAATTGAGAATTTCAAAACTAAAACTCCTTGATTCAACAACTTCATTTCTAGCATTGACCCTAAAACAAATCTAATTTCTTTATTATCCAATGCACGATACCACTTTCAAGATAGTAATACAATTATTATTGAAGAAACCACTCATATCAAATATGGTACTCTATCTTATCCTTGACCAATTAATGTCTCTCATAAACTCTCACCTATAGAACATGATAATTTTATATTATTGTTTGGAAAATATCATAAGGATTTCACTTGGTCCTATGAGGACATGCCTAGTATTATCCCTAACATTATGGTGCATAACATCATTATGTATCTTGATGCCAAGCCTGTGAATAAAAAAAAAAGAAAATTACTACCTAAAGTTTCCACTTTATGTCATAAGGAAATTATAAAATTACTTGGTGTTAAATTTATCAAACTAGTGGATTATGTTGATGGATCTCCAACATTGTTCCTATTTGGAAGAAGGTCACTATGGTTATTCACATTTGTATTGATTTTTGTAATCATAATATTTCTTATCCCAAGGATAAATTCCCTTTACCTTCAATATATTCCATTGGTTATTCCATAGTTGGTTATGAAATGTTATCTCTTATGGATGGTTTCTCAAGATACAATCAGATTCATATTGCCCCTAAGGACCAATATAAGACAACTTTCACCATAGAATAAGGCACCTATTACTATGTCAAAATGATTTTTGATCGTATTAATGTTGGACCCACTTACCAATGAGCAATGACTCACATCTTTCATGATCTCATTCTTTTTGAAACCTATGTGGATGATCTCATTGCTAAATCCAAAAAACATAAGAATCATCTTTCTGATCTTACTATCATCTTTGATCATCTTATTAAATATAAAGTTAGACTTAATCCTTACAAATGTGTCTTTGGAGTCACATCTAGAAAATTGTTAGGATTATTAGTCTCTCTCCATGGTATCGATGTTGACCCTACCAAAATTATTACTATCATCAACATGCCCATTCCTCGTTTTATTCTTTACATTCATAATTATTTAGGAAAATTTGGGGGTAATTAGTCAATTAATCTCCAAAATGGCATATCAACTCCACTCCATCAATTCCCTTCTCAAGAAAGGTACTGCTTTAGAATGGATGTATCCATTTCAAAAATCCTTTAATAATATGAAAGAGTCATTTATTCATCCATCCACACTTATTCCTCCTTCCAATGATAAACCTTTGATTCTATATACTTCTTCCACACATATTTTAGTTGGGGCAATGCTTTCCCAAGAAGATGATATGAGAAGAGAGTATGTTATTTATTACATTAGTTGAGGCCTCATCGATTATGAAACATGTTATACAAAAATTTAGCATGATTTCCTCACCATCTATTTCATAGATGAAAAGCTTCACCATTATATTCTTTACCAAACTACTTATATCATTGTTCATTATGACCCCCTTCACAATTTCTTCTCTAAATCATTTCTTCCTAGAGATAGAATTGGTAAATAGATGGTCCTCCTTATGGAATTTGATCTCTGTATCATCACTCAAAAAGCTATCAAAGGGAAAATCATAGCTTATCAACTTACCACAACACCCATACTAGCCACTTATTATCTTCAAGATAATCTTCCAAATGATAATATCCTTTACATTGAAGGTTTAATCAAGCTATTTCTCTCAAATATTATTTTCATATCTTTACCACCAATCTTGAAGCCAATAATTTTGATGAATTCACTATTCCCTCTAGTACTACTAAACCAAAAGTAGTTGTTGAGAAAATTCATAAAATTAATGTCGGCTTGCATGAGGATACTTAGAACCTTCACTTTGATGGTGATAAATTCCTTCAAGGAGTTGGGGTAGGTTGTATTCTCACAATCCTCTTGGCAAAATCATTATTTTAGCTTTTTTCTTCACTATTGATGTCACCAACAATATGGTTGAATATGAAGCTCTCATTTTAATCATGAGAGATGCTCTTGATTTATACATTTAATACCTTCATGATTTAGGTGATTCTTAGCTTATTTTCTACCAAGTTAATGGTGATTATCAATACAAGCAAAAATTTCATTTCATATCATCAAATTACAACCACTCTTGCTAAGTATTTCATCTCTTTTACTATTAAACCTGTTCCTAGAGATAAAAATTCCATTGTTGATTCTCTTACCTCTTCAACATCTTTCTTTCATCCCCACCAAGTCCTTTCCAATCCTACTTTTCTTATACAAATAAGAAGATTTTGATCCTCTACTCAACCACTGAATTCACTTATCTTTCATATCAAGGATATTAACATTCAACATATCTCATGGTACAAAGACATCATTTAATTCTTGGAACATCAAACTTATCCTCCTAATTTAGACTCTCATGAAAAGACATGTATTCATAAACAAGATTTCAAATATGTATTTCAACACAACATCCTTTATTATCATAATGTTGAACGTACCTTGCTCTATTGTGTTATGCAAGATGAGGTCCCTTCTCTTCTTAAATAAGAACATGGGGGAATTTATGTTGGCCACTATAGCAGACATACTACAACATGCAAATGCATATGTATGGGTTACTTTTGGCCAACTATTGAAAAGTATGTAATCGAATATGCTAAAAAGTGTAATCCTTGTCAACTTCGTGATGATCTAATTCATTCACCTCTAGCCAAAATTAAAACTATCAAATTCCCTTTTCCATTTTCCACATGGGGATTCAATCTCATTGGTAAACTACCTTCCTCCTAAGATGGGCATGTATTTATCATCACTGCTACCAAATATTTTACTAAGTGGGTATAATCCATGCCCCTTATTTATGTCACTATTCCTACCATTTCTAAATTTATTCTTAATCAAATAATTTTCTGCTTTGGTGTTCCCCATACCATCATTTTACAAAATGATGGTAACTTAAAAAATAAGCATGTTAAACAACTTTACAAAAAATTCAAAATCAATCACAAATTTTCCATGCTTTATCATATGTAATGCAATGGCCAAGTTGAGGCCACTAACATAATTATTAAAAAAATTATCCAAAAGATAATATGTGAAACCTACATGGATTAATATCTTCATATTTATCCTATACTTTTGGCCTATCAGACTAGCATATATACTACCACTAGGGCAACACCATTTTCATTAGTCTATGATTTTAAGTTAGTCCTTCCCTTAGAATTTTAGATTCCCTCTCTTTATATATCTCTTCATGGTATTATTATTGATGAAGACTTACATGAATCTCATCTTCATTCCCTTGATCTACTTGATGAATTTCATCTTTTTACCTTGCAACATAACCGTCAATACAAGGCTCGCATTGATAGGTACCATAACAAATGTGTTAAAGTCTAGACATTTAATGTTGGTGATCTTGTCCTTAAATTATACTGCACCCATGATAAATAAGGTAAATACACCCAAAAGTGGTAGGGCCCTTATTTAGTAAAATATATTCATGGTCCAAGCACTTACCATCTTCAAATCAACGAAGGCCATGTTTTCAAAGAGCCCACCAAAGCACAATTGCAAAAAAAAACAATTTCCATAAACATTTCCTTCTTTTTGTGTTTTATATGTACATATATATAACACTTTTTGTAGGTTACTCATAAGGGTCTCTCCCTCTTTAACAAGTTCCTTCCTTTCACAAACCTTTAGACCTCCCTATTAGTCTTTTGGTTTCTTGATGTACCATAGTCTTCTTTATCTTCTTGAATTTTCTCTTTTTTAACACCCCTTGGGTTTTTATTTTGTGAGTTTCTTCATAAGCCCACGGATAGGACCCAACACTGCTCAAAAAATTACCAACTTTTACTTATTTTTCTCCTTAATGTTTTCTAGCTTAATTTTTGACACCCCTTGGGTTTTTCTTTTGTGAGTTACTCTGTAAGAATATAGACAGGACCTAACACTCCTCATAAAACTATCATCTTTTTACTTCACTTTAACTTTTACTTGCTTTTTGACACCCTCATATGTTTCTCTTTTATGAAGTTGCAATGTAAGACTATGGATAGGGCCCAACCCTCATAAAATTACCATCTTTTCATCTTTTCACATCCTTGTTCTCAGACTTTAGTTTTTGCTTCTTTTGTTAGATGGAATTTTCACAATAATATATTTTAGCATGTTTTTATACATTTATTTTATTATTATGATATGGAATCACACTTTACTATCATTATATCCCTTTTTACCCTATATCACATTTTTTACAATTTGAAGTAATTCAAAATTTTCCATCTGTCACTTCTTTTGATTTCCCTTTTCTTTCACTCCATATTGGATATGTTAGAAATATTATTATCATTGATGTACTAAGAGACATTATGAGAATGCCATTAATGCTTAGGGATGAATATGCTGATCATAATGATCTTATCAGAGGTCAAGAATGAATGAAATTCATTCGGTTCTTTATTATGATCATCTAGACAAGAAAATATGAGAGGTAATTTTGCTGACATCACCATTAACACATGTGAATGAGTATGGGGGAGATACTAATATGGATATGATCACATTAGTTCCTATTTATTATGCATTAAATTCTAGGTTATATGACTAAGCACAACAAGAATTATGTAGGTTCAAAGTTATCCTTCTAGGCAAAATTAAATGGTCTTCATACTTAGATAATTTTTTCACAAGGTCATGCAAAGTTGTCATTATTTGAATAAGATCATCTATGGACATTTACAAAAGAAATAAATATTAGATCTATTATGGGTTTTTCATGAACATCTTGAATATATGGACTATAGGTTTAATTGAGAAGGAATGAGCTCAACATTGAATTATCTTTGCTCTCAAACTAGATAGGGTTTCTTATTAAAACCCTAAGGGTTTATGTCATGGTACCAACAAGAAATTTATATTTTGATAGTGACTAGCTATAGCTGAGACCTAGTAGCTTAAGTTATAACTTAAGCCTTTGTCATTATTGTAAAACTCACCCCTCAGCCTAGTAATTATCGAATCAAGAAATGATCAAAAGACTTAATATTTACTAAGTATTAGAATTTATATTATGTCCCTACTTGATCAATGGATAGCACTTAATCAAACATTATAAATCCAATGGAACATGATGAAGTCAAATTGTTAAAAGGAGCTATGAGTGAATGTGTAAGTGACAAGTGTCACATTCAAAAAGTTTACTAGATAGAGACCCAATAAGTGTAAGCCTATTAGAGTTAATTATTGAGAATATCAAAAGATCTGATGGTGAGTGGGTTATCATATAAAGGAGATCTAATAGAGTGAGTATACCTATATGGAATAAAGTGATCAGAGGTTATCAACATAATGGTGAGTTAAATATCAAGTATGTTTGAGAAGATCAATGGATAAAAAGTGATCCAAAGATATAGGAATCAATGAGATGGGAGAAAGAGATTGATATTTTATGACTATGTAGAGATAAATATCATGCATAATCTAAGATTGAATGACATGTGGAATCTCAGATCAGGAAGATTGATAGATGTATTTTTAATTTGATGAAGCTACAGTTCAAAAGTGTATAAAGATATAATGTATAACATGATCTTGTTAGAAGGTGATCGAATGGACACATTTTAAAGTTAATTCATTTGAGTGTGGATAATTATATTGTGGCACCAAAGACAAGAACAATGACTGATATTTAAAGTCATGTCCAGACAAATGGTTAGTTGTAGGAACATGCAAGAACTTACATATAAGTTCTATATCTTGACACAAATAATGAGATTGATCAATCCAATTGATAAAATCTACATTAAATATCATATGCATCAAAACTTGAGTCTAATAGATGTTATAAATAATAAATAGACCTATAATTATGGTGATGATGCATAGAATCGAGTTGTGGGAACTAAAAGTTCAAGTCTTAATGAACTAAAGTCCATAATTGATATGATATGTTAACAATCCAATTATTAACACATAGAAGATATGGAAAGCTAGATCATTTGTTTATATTTTATATAGGACAAAGGAAAAATTTGTTGGAATAGTTTTTTATACTATTGAGCCAAGTCAAATATAGATAGAGGCAGTGAGTAAAAGCTAGTGAAGTGTGTGTCAAATAGAATATAATAAAGACACAAAAATAGAGATGAGTAGAGAGGAAGAAAGGTACAAAGATAATTTGTATAGTATGATAAATTTTATATTAGACCTATAACAAATAAAAAAGATTTAGATTCATGTATGAATTTGATTTATAAATTGGACTTGCAGTTACATAGAAGAATTTGATAGGTTGGTGCCATCAGAGAAATTGAGTAAGTGTCCAGATTAGGGAGTGGGTGGCATGTTATATTTGGTGCTCTTAAATTAGGGTATTGGTGTTTCCTTAGGATTGGTGACCTTAAACATTTTAATGAGTGAGGTTTTGTATTATGAGGCTGGATTAGAATAGTTGATTCTAGCAGCTATTCTCACTATGGTTTTTTTTCCTTTGGTTTTTCCATGTATAAATATTGTGTCATGTGTATTTTTGTTTATATGATGTTTGAATATTTGAATTAATATGCATTTATCTTTTAATCTGCATCAAAATTACTTAAAGGACTAGTTTTAATTAATATATTGATTCACCCCCCTCTTAGTATCTAGTTGTGTTCTAGCAATTGGTATCAAATCAAGGTTTCTTTGAAAGAATATTAATCGTCATAGGTAGATATTGGAATAGTGAACATAAATGGATAGTCAAGAAGGATCTTCATCAAACAAAGGACCTCTCTTTGATGGATCTAACTATGCATTTTGGAGCATAAGAATGGAAGCTTATTTATCCTCATTAGGTTTTGATGTTTGGATGTCTATGATAAATGGATATACAACCCATACTACAAATACTACTAATCAAGATATAAATAAGGCATATGAGAGCAATGCAAGGTAAGGAATACTATTCTTTGAAGACTATAAAATACTGAGTTTGTTAAAATGATGCATTGTCAAAATGCTCAAGAAACTTGGAACAAACTAAAGAGCATCTATAAAGGAGATGACAAGGTAAAATAGGCCAAACTAAAAACTTACAAAGGCAAGTTTGAGAGCCTTAAGATGAATGAAGAAGAAAATATTATAGACTACCTCTTCAGGTAGATGAAATAGTCAATGCAATCATAGGCCTTAGAGAAGAAATGAAAGAGACAATCATTGTCAAGAGGATCTTAAGATCTTTGCCAAAAAGATATGATTTTAAAATATATACAATGGAAGAAGCAAGAGATCTAGATAAACTCATTTTTGATGAGTTATATGGGACCTTCATAGCCTATGAGATGAGAATGGGAGAGACATACACCTTCAAGAGAGAAAATGCAATCAAAGTTGCCAAACAAGAAAAAGTAGTAGCATCCTCATATAGATCTAAGGAAACTAATGAAGAAGAAGCCAACTTTGTCAAGAGATTAAAGAGAGGATCTAGAAAGTACAGAGGTAATTTACCCTTCAAATTCTTTAATTGTGGTAAAATAGGACATTTTTCCACTAAATACCCTCATAATAAAAAGGATAACTCTAAGAAAGTAAAGAGTAGAAAAAAGGTGAAACATTATTATCCAAATAAGAAGAACTTCTTCTAAAATAGGAAAGGTCTATACACAAAATAAGGCAGTGACTCAATGGAAGACAATGATAGTTCAAATGATTATCATGACTATGATTTTATGTCTAAGGGAAATGAATCCCTATTCATGATATTAGGATCAACTTATGCAGATATAGATCAAGATGAAGTTGAAGACTCAGATGAAGAAGAGGAAGGAGAAGTGGACCTTGAATATGAACTCATCCATGCTCTAGATGAGATTGATAAGCTAAGAAAAGAGAGCTCAAAATAAAATAAGATTGGATAAAAGGAAAACAAGAAAATGTCTAAAAACCTTGAAAAATATGATTATATGATAGTAATACTAAAGACATAAGTTGAAGAGGCCAAGAGAATATAAGATGCATTCAAACTTGAACTGTATCTAAATTTGATGAATGTATAAAGCTAGAAGCAAATATAGTAGCTTTGAGAAAAGATTTTGAAAAATCCAAAGGTCAACTAAACAAAAGTCTAAAGTTGATAGGAGGATCAGACATTATGGATGAACTGATTAACTCTCAAAATCCCTCAAAAGAGATATCAGGTCTTGGTTATGAAAAGGTAAAGAGTTATACTACTAGTACATCTACTAATCTATATGAAAACTTCAAAGCATAAGGGAAAGATGAAGCAATAAAATAGAAAGCTATAAAGGACACTAAGAAAGACTCAAACATAGTTGATGTGAAGAAATCTTAACTTGAGAAGAAGATTTAAGAAAAGAAGATAAATGTAGTTGATGAAGATGGATACACCATAGTGAGAGACTTAAAGAAGCCAAATCTTAGAAGAGATCATCATGTTGTACCAAGAAATGCTATAACCAAGTACTCCTCATCTTTTTATGGTTATTGTTATAGTTGTAATCAATTTATTTTTAAGGCTATTGATTCTAGAGTTATACCTAAAAGGAGAAAAAAATTGTAAGTAGAAAATCATTTGTTCCTCTGTTAGATACAAATGTAATGTGATATAATTCCAATAATTTCGGTCACATAGCTAAACATTTTAGAACAAGATTTATAAGATCAAAAATATAGAATAAGAAGAAAGGCATGACTCCTAGTGTGAATAAAGGCTCACAAGTTTCTAAGAAGAAGCCAAATAAGAAACCCAAGGATGTGTGGAGAGTAAAAAAAATCCATGATTGCTCAAACTACACTCCATGCTAAGGAGTAGAATTTGTGGGTGATAGATAGTGGCTGCTCAAACCATATGACTGGTGACAAGAGAAATTTCACCAAATTGAGAAAATGTAATGAAGGATCTATTAGCTTGGGAGATAACACAGTAGTAAAGATCAAAGGTAAAGGAACCTTTAACATAGATGGAAAACTACCTACACATGATGTCCTTTATGTTTAAGGATTAAAGCATAATCTACTAAATGTCAACCAAATGTGTGACAATGGTTACAAGGTCACATTTAATATAAAAGGATACAAGTTAAAGATATCTGGAAGAATAGTTTTTTAAGGGAAAAGGACTAAAAGTAACATCTATAATCTTGTTGAAGTAAATGGTAATATTTATCTCATGGGAAATATTGATGAGAGTTGGTTATGACATATGAGAATGGGTCATTTCAACTTTGAAAACCTAGTCAAAGTAATCTCAAATAAGTGTGTAAGACACATGCCCAAGATAGCTAAACCTATAGATACTACCTATAAGGAATGTCAACTGGGTAAGTAGATAAGGGTCAAATTTCAAACAAAAGAGCATGAAACTATAAAGCCTTTACAATTAGTTCATACTAATATTTTTGGTCCTATCAAGACAATTGGATCAAAATGAGAGATATAATTCATGTTGTTTGTAGATGATTACTCAATAATGACATGGGCAACCTTTTTGAAGGATAAGTCACAATCCTTTGAGATATTCAATATTTTTATAGCCATGGTAGAGAATGAGATTAGATGAAAAATCAAATGCTTAAGATCAAATAAAGGTGGATAATTCACCTCAAATGAATTCATAGAGTATTATGAGAATCATGGGATCAAAAGGAACTAATTTGTAGTAAGGACTCCATAGAAAAATGGATTTGTTGAGAGAAAAAATAGAAAAAAAACAAGGAAATGGCTAGAACAATGCTAAAGGAGGCCAAGTTACATGATGGGTATTAGAGAGAAGTAGTCCAAATAATAGTATACATCTTGGACAAAGTTCAAATGAGGGTAAATAGTGACAAAACTCCCCATGAGATATGGTATGGAAAGCTTACCTCTATTAAATACTTCAAACTATTTGGAATCAAATTCTATATCAGAAGAAAGGAAGATAAATTAGGAAGCTTTGAATCAAGATGTGATGAAATAATATTTCTTGGTTATTCCACTTAAAGTAAATCCTATGTATGTTACAATAAGGGTTGACACAAGATAGTGGATAGCATTAATGTCAATGTTGATGAAGGCATAAAACATGTTGAACCTAACAAGGAAACCAGTAATGAAGAGCCAGGTCTTGAAGAAGAAGAAAATATTGAAGAGGCTGAGGAAAAGAATGAAAAATCACCTCCAAGAATTGTTCGAAAAGATCATCCTAAAGAGTAGATAATTGGCAATAAGAATGGATTTCAAACAAGGAGAAAAGATGAAATGAACAAGGAGTAAGTAAATTTTGATCTAATGTATAAAATTGAGCCTAAGACCTATGTTGAAGCCAAAAAGGATGAAAACTGGCTTAAATCCATGGAAGAATAACTAAACCAAATTGAAAATAATAAAACTTGGGAGTTGGTTCCAAGACCCTCAAACAAGAATGTGATAGGAATAAAATGGGTCTATAGAAACAAGCTCAATGAGGATGGAGTTGTTATAAGGAATCAAGCAAGATTGGTGTGGAAAGGATATGCACAAGTTGCAGGCATAGACTTTGAGGAAACATTTGATCTAGTTGCTAGATTGGAAGCTATATGAATGTTTATAGCATTATCTATTTATAAATAGTTTAAAGTCTATCAAATGGATGTCAAATCTACTTTCTTGAATGGGAACCTAGAAGAGGAAGTCCACATAAAACAATCTAAAGGTTTTTAGTTATCTAACTAAGAAGATTATGTATGTAGACTAAAGAAAACATTGTATGGTCTAAAATAGGCACCTAGAGTATGGTATTTAATATTGGACCATTACCTACAACAATAAGGCTTCAAAAAAAGATGTGCAGACAACAATCTATACTTCAAATCAGAAGGTGAACATATGTTGATTTTTTTTTATTTATGTAGATGACATCATCTTTGGTGGTAGAAATAAAAAAATGAGCAACTAATTTTCTACACAATTGCAAAGTGAATTTGAGATGTCTATGCTAGGATAACTTTCCTTCTTCCTTGGCCTACAAATAGTAGAAATTGATGAAGGGATATTCATATCCCAAAATAATTATGCAAATGAGATTCTCAATAAATTTGGAATGGAATATAGAAAACCAGTTAGTACTCCCATGATAACTAAATGCAAGTTGAGCAAAGAGGATGAATCACTTGATGTAAAACAGACTATGTACATATCAATGATAGGTAGCTTTCTCTACTTAACTACATCAAGACCAGATATCATGCAAGTAGTGTACATGGTTTCTATATTTTAGGATGTACCTAAAGAGTCACATGCCAATATAGTGAAAAGTATTTTTAGATGCGTCAAGAGCACAATTGACTATGGCTATGGTACCCTACAAGTGAAGATTTAACTTTGACAACATATATATATATATATATATATATATATATATATATATATATATATATATGTTGATTGGGTAGGAAGTGTGGATGATAGAAGAAGCACTAGTGATGGTGCATTTCTCTTTGGAAATAGACTTGTTTCATTGCTGAGCAAAAAACAAGTTAGTTATTCTATATATAGTAGAAGCAGGGTATGTAGTAGCAGTGGAATGTTGCACTCAAGTCTTGTGGATGAATAAAACACTCAAAGATGTCAAGGTTGAGTACAAGTCACCTATTTCTATTTTTTGTGATAATTCAAGTGAAATAAATATATCAAAGAATTCAGTGATGTATTCTAGAACTAAGCACATATCAATCAAGTATCACTTCTTAAGAGATAAGGTTGTAGATGAAGAGGTCACAATGGAATACGTGCCAAATAAGGACCAAATTGCAAAAATATTCACTAAACCTCTTCCCAAAGAATAATTTGAATATCCAAGATAGAAATTGGGAGTGGTGGATACTACACCACATCACTAAATCACTAGTAATAGGGCATGAATCCAAGGGGAGTCTCATGGAAACTTTATTAATCCCTAAAATAATAGAAAAAGTCAACTCAAGTATGTATACTTTTGAAAATTACTAATGATTTGAAAGTTTTAGATTCTTGGACAAACCCTTTTATTTGATAAAGGGGGAGAAATATTTAGACAAACAATAAACAAGAGTCTCTTTTCCATTGATGTCAAAGGGGGAGAAAAAGGTGCAAATGTTATTTGTAGGAGAAAAAGCAAAATGTTCTCTACAAAAGTGCAAATGTTAAAGAAGAAGAATAACAAGTGTCTAAGTTGATTATTAGGCAAGTGTTCCATTGCCTAAGGGGGATCAAGTTTAATATGAACAACTTTAGTTCAAACTTATCATAAGCTAATACAAGCAATGCCAAAGAAGGGGATAAATAGTATAAGATTAGAGCATTTATTTTTCCATCAATGAAAAAGGGGAAGATTGTTGGTAATATGATTGTCATTGATGTCAAAAGGGACATTATGAGCATGTCATTAATGCTCAAGGATGAATATACAAATCATGGTGATCCTATCATAGGCTAAAAATGAATGGAATTCATTTGGTTCTTCATAATGATCATCTGGAAAAGAAAAGATGAGAAGGAATTTTGCTAACATCACCATTACCATGTGTGAATGAGTATGGGGAGATAGTAATATGGTTGTGATCACATTAGTTATTATTTGTTATTTTATCAATTATAGGTCATATACTAAGTGCAATAAGATTTATGTAGGTGAAAATTTAGCCTTCTAAGAAAAATTAAATGGTCTCCATACTTAGACAAATTATGCACAAGGTCATGTAAATCTGTCATGATTTTACAAAGATTATCTATGGACATTTGAAAAAGAAACATATAGTAGATATGTTATGGGTTTTTCATGAACATCTTGAATATATGGACTACAGGTTTAATTGAGAAGGAATGAGCTCAAAATTTAATTATATTTACTCTTAGACTAGATAGGGTTTTGTTATTAAAACCCTAATGGTTTATATCATGGTGCCAATAGGTACTTTTTATTTTGATAGTGACTAGCTATAGTTGGAACCCAATAGCTTAAGTTATAACTTAAGCCTGTATCATCATTATGAAACCATTCCCTTGACCTAGAAATTATTGGTTCGAGTAGTGATCAAAGGACTTAATATTTCCTAAGTATTAGACTTTATATTATGTCCCTGATTGATCAATGGATGGAACTTAATTGGACATTGAAGATATAAAAAAGCATGATGAATTCAAATTATCAAAAGGAGATCTGAGTGAATGTGTAAGTGACAAGTGTCACATTCAAAGTGTTTACCAGAGAGACATAATGAGTTTAAGCCTATCAGAGTTAATGATCAAGCTTATTAAAAGATCTGATGATGATCAAGTAATCATATAAAGGAGATCCAACATAGTGAGTGGACCTAGATGGAATAAAGTGATTAGAGGTTATCAACATAGTGGTGAGCTAAAGATTGAGTATGTTTGAGAAGATCGATGGAGTGAAAGCAATCTAAAAATATAGGAAGCAGTGAGATGGGAGAAAGAGCTTGGTATTTAATGACTAAGTAGAGATAAATATCATGCATCTTTAGATATCAAACAACATGTAAAAGCTCAAATCAAGAAGATTGACAGATGCATTTTTAAGTTGATAAAGGTAAATTTTGGAAGTGTACAAAGATTTAATGGATAACACTATCCTATTAGAAGGTGATCAAATAGACACATTTTAAATTTAAGTCGTTTGAGTGTGGAACATAAAATCATGGTGCCAAAGGCAAGATCAATGATTGACATTTAAAGTCATGTCCAGATAAATGGTTAGATGCAAGAACATGCAAGAACTTGTGTATAAGATCAATAACTTGACATAGACAATGAGATTGAATGATCCAACTGATCAAATATGTATTAAAGATCCTGTACATCAAAACTTAAGTCTAACAAATCTATAAATAGTAAAGGGACCTAAATTATGGTGGTGATGCATGGAATTGAGATGCGGGAACTAATGGTTCAAGTCTTAATGAACTAAAGTCCATAATTGATATGATGTGTTAAGAGTCTGAGTATGAACACATAAAAGATATGGAACCCTAGATCATTTAATTATATGTTATCTAGGACAAAGGAAAAATGTGCTAGAATAGTTGTTTTTTGATATTGATCCAATTTGCATACAGATAGAGGTAGGGAGCAAAATCCAGTGAAGTGTGTGTCAAATAGAATATAATAAAGACACAAAACTAGAGAGGAGTAGAGAGGAATAATATTACAAAGAGAATGTGTATAATATGATCAGTTGTAGATTATACCTATAATAAAAAACATAAATTTGGATTTATGTATGAATCTAATTTGTAAATTAGAGTTGTAGCTCCATAGAAGAATCTGATAGGTTGGTGCCATCAAAGAAATTGAGTGGTGTTTTGATTAGGAAGTGGGTGCTTCCTTAGATTTGGTGCTCTTAAATCAAGGGATTGGTGTCTCCTTAGGATTGGTAACCTTAAACATTGTAACCAGTGAAGTTTACTAGTGAGGTTTTGTACTATGAAGCTGGATTGGAATAGTAGATTCTAACAACTATTCTCACCGTGGTTTTTTTCCCTTTAGGTTTTATATGTATAAATCTAATGTCATGTGTATTTGTGTTTATATGATCTCTTCATATTTTACTTAATCTACATATATATTTCAATCTACATTAAATGTAATTAAAGGACTAATTTAAGTTAATATACTAATTCACCCCCCTCTCAGTATCTAGTTATGTTCCAACAAGATAAAACAAGGTCGAAGTCAAGCTAGCACTTTTATTTTACCTAGATTTATGAGACTCTTAGACCCCATTCTCTTTGAAGTCTTCTATCGTAACCACCTTGTTGCAAGTATTCAAATTAAATTCATCTTTAGCACTCATGTTTGGTTTTTCAAATCTGTAAGGAGGAGGAATATAAAAAGCCATCAAGAAAGTTAAAATCCAAATCATTTTACAAAAGGCAATGATATAAAAGGTAAAAATATAATTAAAAGTCAAATCACACTAAATGATGTTATTCAAAGCACATATCTTTTTTACAGTCGAAGCTCAAACTTCACAATTGGCCTCACCATAGAGCCAAGGTCCTTTGGGGTGTGGTAAGCTAGTAGATTAGAAAATGAGAATAAAAAAATATTTTAGTGCTACCTAATTTCTCACTTAAGTACCCAATCTTCACATTAGATTGATGGCTCTGTAAGGGGTCCTAAGGAATAGGGAACACATTATGGGAAGGTAGGTCTATTTTACTTTTCATGCATATAGCCTTTATGGGATGATCTATATACTTCATTTGTTGACCAAAGACTTGTGTAGCTAAGAGAAGTTCTTTAGAGTCCTTAAGGTCGAAAGTCCTCTTGTTTTGATAAAACTAATTTAAGTGTCTTGAATTAAATAAAGAACTCCTCTACCTTGGTTTTTCCTTAATTATCCCCTCCACCATTTCATTTCCCCCTTTGAGAGATAAATTGTGATTCCAAATCTATTTTCCCTTCTTCTTTAATTCCTTCTTCATCTCTTAAAAACATGCTATCATTACAATGTTTCATTTTTATCTATCCTTAGAGTGAAACAACATGTTTGAGAAAATATGGATTACTTATTTCTTTTTGACCATGATTTTACATTTCTATACTTGTCTTACTTTCCTTTTACCATTTATTATTTGTTGCACTATCATGCTATTACATACACTTGAGTTTGTACCTTTTTTCCATTATTGAGTTAGGTTGGCTTGTTATTTGTCACTCATCAATGTTGTTTTCCCTTTTATGCACCTATTTCCATTGTTGAATGAGATAAGGATTGTTAATACTCATTCATCAATGTTGTTTTACCATTGTTTTTTCTTTTAAATTTGATGTTTGATTACCATCTTGTTTGACATGTATCCTTGGTTTGACTTGGTGAGTTTACCTTTCTTACCTAAGGTTTACTTGTTTTAATTTTTTGATCTTTAGTAACCTTGGATTTTTGGTTACCCAATTTACTCTTGTTTTTTGAATTGATAATTTGGTTTAACATAACACTTGTCACCCTAGTTTGCCAAATTTCCCAAGTAGTCATGTCCTCATAGCATCAACTATCTTGGATGTTCTTGTGTTTGTTTATTTTTACTCTTTAATTTTTTATTATTAGGTTTGTTGAAAGTAGTATCTATGCCCTACATAATCAAAACTAACAACACAACAGAAAACCATCCAGTGATAAAGGTAAGTCAAGGTATGCATTGCATTTAATTTTTAGTCATTTACTTTCAATTATTTTTTCTTTAAAATACTGTAATTTTTTTAGTATGAGTGTTGTGTGTTACTATGTTATTTCTTGAAGCACCATCCCTTGTTGCACCTTAGTGACACATGATGATATTTGATTGGGGCATATGTATATACATACTATTTTAAAATTTTATCAAATACTAATGTTTTACATCTTGTAGGAACTCGTCAAGACTCAATTTATCTGAGTGCACACCTTAAGGGTTACACTGAGAAAGGGGTGGGCATACCTTTGATTATTCATAGGATTATTGTCCCTTATTACCATATTATTACCAATCCAACTATCTCCTAAAGTAATTCCCTAAGATATTACTCCTCCCTTGCACACTCTTCTAGTATTTTTCCTCTTTCCTCACCTAGATCCCCTTTTACCAGTTGACTGTACTAGGTCAACTAGGTTAACCTTGTATAGTTTTTAGCCTCTAATTATTGTATAGGGTTGACTAGGTCAACCTTGTAATATTTTTGGGTATTTTCACTTGAGAGTTTTATTATCCCTTCGATTGACCTAGCTTGGGACCTAGTGATTTATCTCTCAAAAACATATAGGGTTGACTAGGTTGACACTCTATAATCGACATATTAAAAAGGATTTAGGGTGAGATCCATATATAAATACAAGATAATTTTTTTATTATTTTAGTATACAATCAAGAGTTACTATGCACTTGTGCTTCTTTATAATTTGCTCTTCCATTATTTTACTTGAAGAGTCTTAGCTTAGGGTTTCTACTTGGAGAATATAGTCTTGTGGATAAGTCTTGGATGCTTTGGCCTTTCTTAGTTATCCTTAAAAACCACAACAACCTCTTATTGATCCCCTTTGGCTAAGGGAGAGATTGAGTCTAAATGGGTTCACATTAAAGTAAGAATATTCTAAATTTTTTCTCCTCTCTTTAGTAGGTAGAATTAACGTAAGTATTGGTTCAAATAATATGACTCTTCATATTCCATGTATTAAGGTCTTACTCATACTTAGCTTAATTAAGATTCTCCTATACATGTTTTTATTTATTTAATAACCCCTCATATTATGTTATAATCTTTGGTGAGCACTAGATTATATTTACTTTCTTATTTATTAGACATAGAGTGAACTTTAAACCTAGGACTCTTTCAGGGTAGTTTCATGATTGTGTTAGTTTGAAGGCTTTGGAACCCTCCTTAGCATAGTGTATTGTAATAAGTGATCCCCTAATTAGGTCTAATGGATCCCCATATTGGTCATGCTCTTGCTTAACAAATGTATTCCCAATTGAAAGTGTAGGTACACTCTATATTATTCGAGCCAAGATTGATTTATAGACATGATGCATTTTTGATTGCATACACTTATTTTTACATAACTTTAGGTGAACAGTGCACAAAAGTTGACTGTATATACATGTGACTTTGTTCTTGAAACCATATAAAACACTTATTATACCATACCTTCAAAAAAACTATGATAAAACATGATCTTAAATGTGTAAAACAACACTCTTCTCTTATCCCAGATCTACTATAAGAAAACAAGCATTGTAAGAGTGGAAACATCTATTTACATACTATCAATGGAATCTCTCACTAGTAAAGGAGATGGTTTGCTTACTTCATGACCTGTACATGTGTAAAATAGGAAAGTAACCTTGTGAGAAGAAATATCATTCCTCTCAGGATCATGTACAATAACTATTTTTCAAAGACCAATACAAATTGAGAAGAAACTTGAAGGTGATGGGGATGAGCATGCAAGAAAGAGAAGTAGACCTTCTAATCAATTGTTCATAAATCACAAGAAACTAATCCTATAAATTTGACCTTGTATTTTAATTATACAAGGATTAATTACATCCCTCAAGATCATTTAACTTGATTCCTCTTCTGATGGTTGTACGACCATAAAACTATTTGACTATTTTTGTATACAAAGGAGAGCAATGGAGGATATAGGATGGTTTTTATCAATTTTAGGTGTTTCAAAGCTATTAAAACATAAAATTGAGTTAAAATAACCTGAAGAGACACTGTATAAGTAGATATACATGTTAAAAATCTTGCATAAGCTATATAACCAACTAAAAATTGCCTTTAACTACATGATTTTCTTATTCTAACATAGAAAATTGTAAACTTAAGTTATTAAAAAGTTCTTCTGACACTTATTAACACATGGGATGTTTAAGAACACATTTACACACTTAATTTCCATGGTAAACTATACACATCTATAAATGACTCAAAATGACCTCAAATGACATGAAATGACTCAAGGGATTAAAAGTAAATATGACCAAGGCTAGAAACACATCAAATGTCATCACTAGGATCATGGTACACCCTATAATACCATAATAGACCCCTATATCAAGTTTTAAACTATAGGGGGTTGACTTATTTCAAATTATGCTTAAAATAGTCAACATTCATGGCAATTTCCTAGGGGTGGTGAGCCAGTTATGATAAAGACCAGTAGCCTACTCCTATCCATTAGGATATGGGGTCACCTATGCACAAATTAGAGACTAAAATGCCTTTCAAACCACACTAAACACACCAAAACAAAATCACACAATACAAGACACTAAAGGAAACACACATGTTCTAAAGAATAATTATAGAACACACACACAATAGGAGCAAAGAAACACACCTATCTTAATATTTACAAGACCTCACTTTAGGTGAATAAAATTCACCATACTTTAACTAGGGTCAAAGATGTTTCCTCTTGCATCCTTGTTTCTCTATGAAAGTAACCTATCATGTAGAACATGTTTGTCAACAACACTTGATTATGTGGATTGTTAAAAAATTTACCACATTTATATTTTATGTTGTCTAAAAGTGTACTACTTTGAGCTCTCATGAATGTTCTATCTAGGCCTCCATTAATCTTGTTTAAAATTTCAGCCTTCTTAACTTTTTCTACGTCTAATTTTCACTTCTCAAACTGAGTGTTAGGAAGCATGACAACTGTCTCAATCTTACCTTCCTCTTAGACATGATATACTTAATGTATAGTTTCATAAAGCTTGTAATTATTATGCTCCAACACATCTTAGAGTGGATAAACATCAGGTAGAGGTGTTAGTTTCTCCTAAAACACAAAATCTTCTATTTTGGATTTATTAGACTGTCTCATGCCTGTAACTTCTTTAGTAGTAGTTTGACATATAATCTCATATTTAACAAGACATTATTCCACCTATTTGTTAAGCTCAATAATACACTCAAAAACCTACTTGTTAGGTTCATTAAAAAACTTACTAGTAGATTCACACTTTTTTAGGAGAAGAGGTTGACTTACCCAACTACTCAAACTCTTGACTTATGGTATTGAACCTTTGCCATAGGTCATCTTCCTCCTCATGATTGTCATGTTAAACAAATCTTTCATCAATTATAGGTAGAAATACATTGTTCTTATCACCATATTGATCTATTATTATTTTAAAACTATCATCATCATACACATTAATCAATTAATTGCCTTCAATAGCTTATGAGAAATAATTCTTAATGCTTACCTTAGATTGCTCATATGTTCCCTCATGGATGATGTATATGCCAAGATCAATTTTATCAAAGTGTATGGATCATATTCATAGGTTTCTACACCATACTCATATATAAATATATTAGATATTCCCTTAAGCTTGGAAGATGTCCCATCATCTATAATAGATGCCTCATGATCATTGATAACATAATTCAAATTGGATCTTACATCTACATAGGTTTCAATATGAAACTTAGCTAGTGGTTAAGTTATGATGGTTACCTTTGATCCATACCTTATCATAAAGGTCAAAAAAGATAAATTAGTTGAGATATATCCTCCTATCTTGGCTATGAAATCCCTTGAGATGAAGATAAAAAAGTGGGTAGGCAAGTCAACAACCATAATGTCTTGACGAATGGTGAAGCTTGGATAATTATGAAGGAAAAATTTTAAACTTTTGACTAGTCATACTAACTTAGTAGGTGTCCCATCAAGTTGAATCACCACTTTACTATATGGTTCATAATTTAGACCCAATTTGTCAGCTACAACCTTGGGCATCACTAAGGTGTTAGATATACTATTAGTTATGTAGTTATAAACAAGTTTGTCTCCAATAATGAGAGTGAGGTAGAAGGGTGGAGGCTTCTCAAATTTGGAAGAGGGTTCCATAATTTTATTATGAGAATCAGTGAGAGAAACATTCCCATGGCCATGGCTTGATGATGTATGGATAACATGAATTATGGACATCTACTTTTTCAAGAGCTCCTTTTGGCCAAGCATGTGAAGGACATCCCAAAGAGAGATAAATGCATTATCATTCTTCAAAGAATCCATAATGTTATAAGCATGATTACTCACCTTTTATTGAGTCCTTAGAGGTAAATAAGTGGTTGAACCTTGGGGTATCAAAGCACTTGAATTAACCCTTCCAATTTTCTAACTTGAAGGAGGTGCAAGAGTTATAGGGATTACCATGCTTGCACTCACACTTTGTTGCCTTTTAGGAGGACTAGCTAAAATTATAGGCACACCATTATCATATCATAGATACTTCCTCTTATCTCTATTATTATTTAAAATTGAATTACCTTGGTTAATAACATAATTATCTTCAACTAAAAAGTTAGTGAAAATAACTCCTTGAGGCTTCCAACCCTCATTTGCTTACATGAGAACTTCATATTCTACTAATAGTTGAGTGAATAATCCTTGAGTAACCAAATATTTCTCTCCAGCTTCATTGAAATACAAGAATTTAATTTGTTTCCATTCTTCTCCTTGCACCAAGTTGATCTTCACTAGTACCATTAATCTTGTGTTGGAGGTAAATGCTAGGTTTTTTACATTAGTAGGCCTATTGAAGTTAGGTTACCCTTGACCTCTCCCTTGCCCATATTCTTGAGGTAAGAACCATTTTCTTGTTAAGGATAGGGGTAAGGGTTTTGATTCACACCATAATGCATAATTTCTTATCTAAGATGATATTCTAAGAACTAAATCCTTGCATCTTTATCACTATCATCTTCCACCTTCTTAGGAGTAGTTCTTAACTTGGCATTGGCATTTGAAATTTGGGTAACACTTGGAGTAGCAACATAATTGTTTGTTAGAATAGACATGAAAACCTTTGGAGGTAATTTACTATCTTATATGATAATATTATCATCTCTAATGGTAAGGTCATATGATTTAAGTAGGGTATAACCACCCATATATTATAGAATTATGGGCATGTTAGTACTAATAGCTTTTAGATATGTTGGAAACACAAAGATAGAAAGTGATCTCATGGGAGGAGGCAACCTATGATAATTACTTTAGAATATATCATTAAAATCATGCATTATCTCCTTTGGGGCTCTTTGAATTACATTGAGTTAATGAATAAGTGATGTGTGATCACTTTTATCTTCAAACCTTGATGTTAGCAGCTCTCCAAAATCATCCCAAGTGGTGATACATCCTTTGGGAAAAGTCTTATAGTAGTAAATTGATTTCCATATAAGGGAAATGGTAAGGATTATAATGGAAATATTGACCTCCATGAAATTATGAAATCTATAAAATTTTGAGATATCCCCTAATTTGCTTATTAGGAATTATATGACCTTCACCATTGAATGTGAGAACACTCTTTGTAGCATTAGGGGGTATGTCATCATAAGAATTGAGATGGATTGGATTTTTAATGTTAAATTATGGGAAGGAATTATTCCTAACCATTTTATCTTCAAGTTATTATTCACTTTATTGATCTTATTGGGTAGAAAAATCCTCTTGCTCTTTAAAGATCAAAATAGGCTGAGGATGTTGAACTTTAAGAGGAAGTTTTGATTGAAGAGGTGGATTTATGGGATTAAAAACTCTAATAAAAGATGAAATATTAAGTAAAATGAAGTATGAACATAATAATATGAAAAAATAATTATTTAAAACTAAACATTATCTTGAATGGATTCACCAAATGTTGAGTAACACACCATATATAGTTGTGAAATTGTCAAGACCAACATTCACCTTGACAAGTTATATTTAGGACAATGGTACCATTAGGCATGCCATAATTATTGTAAAAAAAAATATCACCCCATAATAGGTTTTTCAATCCTACTCTAATATTTGGAAAACATTGGAATACCTCTAGGCCTTTGGGTTGCCTACAGTAGAGGTAGACTTATAGGTTTAAGGGCTAGCTCCCTAGATTGATCCTTAAGTGCTTATCACCTACACTAATATATTTATTAGATGAAAATAGATATAAGTATACATGAAATTAAGATACTCTAAGGTGGTGATACACCAAAAATATCTCCACTATGCTACCATACTCTTTCACTAAGAAGTATTACCTACAACACTAGTCTCAAAGTCCTAGAATACTCTAACATTACTATTTCAAATATGGAGGTGATATGCATAAAAATACTAAATTTAAGTGTAATATAGGTAAAATTATAGACACTAAGTATAATTTTACACTTTAATTTAGTCAAACATACTATCTACACTCCATACAAACTGCTAGAGTGAGAACTACTTGCACCAAACATGAAAAAGATAAAGAGAAGGTAAGGATAGATGTTTATCACTAGACTTCACCATACATCAATTCATACACTTAGAAAATATGTTTTTGAACTCAAAAATAGATTTAAAATTTTATTCAAAGGAAAATTACAATATCAAACTAGCAAGTCTTCATCATACTAGGTGTGGAATTCCCTTTACAAGAGCCAAAATGGCTTACATTTATAGAATATGAGAAGAGAGAGAAGAAAGTGGAGCTTAAGGGTCATAATTACACATTTAAAGGAATTAAAAATAGTTATTTTTTAAATTAATTAAGTGGATAATATAGGTATAGAATGTCCTCTTGGACAAATTTCCACCTAAAACATGAATCTCCTCAAAATTAGTGTAGAGATCTTCAAATGGCTTCTTGAAACTGCCTTTATGATTAGGAATATTTTGAATACTCAAGACCATACTAGGGAGAGTTGAAACATATTTAATATCAATTATGGGTTATAAACATGCCAAGACATTCATCAGATGTGTCCCTAACTCATGTCCTTCTTCTAGACACTTGTTCTCACCATCTATATTCACCATCACTAGCCTTATAGGTTTGTCTTCACATTTGTCATCAAGATGACCTTAAATTTTTAAATAAAATACATTTAATTGATATTATGACACATTTAAGTAGTTAATTTACCTTTAAATCCATTAATTAGACCTTAAAAAGACACCTAATTAAACTTTTCACCTTCTTCACTTGGCGGTCACTCTCCATTTTCACTATTTACCATAGACAGTCTAAAGTGAATGAGTTATAAAAAGTGATTCCATGTTAAATTTATATGATAAATATACATTTAAAGTTATTAAAAGTCCCATTTGATCCTCCCAAATTATCCTCATTATTCAACTCTCCTTTGCACCTACAATAAACACAAAAACCTACAAGTGACCCTATTTTAGGTATGTCCATACAATTAGGGTTCATAAAAATCATGTGGGGGAGATAATCAGAGAGTAATATATAGTTTAAAAACAATTTAAAAACAAAACTATCCCTCCTAAATTCATCTTGCCTTATTTCTTTCCAATTAGGTCTTAGGCAAGGGTTTAAGAGGGTTTCTAGTGTTTCAAATTGTTAAGGATTATTCATGAAATTATGATGTTGAAGCCTAAGACTAATTAAAATAATAGAATAATAGGGAAATTATTTAAAAAATCATAAATCATTGGAGTCTCATTCATATAATTCATACTGGTGTGAGTGTCTCAAGTTGACCTATCGAGCTAAAGAGAGTAATTAAAGTACCCCTGAGGTGTTTTTAAGCCAAAAAATGACCTTTATGTGATTCCTTCTACAAAAAAAAAGAAAAAAATAGTATTATATCTTCCCTTAAATGTCATAAAATGTGTGGTAAGGTTAATATTTATTTATAAGTGGATTTATATCCCTTGAGGCTTTAGGCCTAGTCTAGGCCTAATAGGCCTTACAGTGCTGTAGCTACTCATAACCTCCTCTAGATTGTTTATTAATATTTCAAGGAGTCATCTATGTTGTTTATGTTAAAAAATAATCTCAAACCCTTATAAATTATTACAACACTTCCCAACACATCCTCTTACCCTCTTCATGTCAAGCCTGCAGTCATCTTATTTCTTAGAGTGCCCTCTATTTGAGACAAAATAGAGGGCATATCCACTGTCTACTCAATTATTTTGAAGTAATGGAGGGATTAATTAGGTATTTAAGACATTATGTACCAATATTCAAAGTTGTATCATACCAATAGGTCTTTCAACTCTTCAAAAAACCTCAAGATAATTATGTAACATTGATTGTGTGCAAAGTTTGTGTATTGACTGTAGGTTGTATTTTTGAATCTAGCCTCTACCTTATTTCATTACTATGAGTATAATTTTAAGTTGTTTCTACCATTATGAGAGTGTTTTTATATTAATTAATTCCTCTTACAACATTTTCCAACCTCTAACTTGTACTTCTCTATACTTGCCTAAACCTAGTTGGTAAACTGTGTGACAATGTTATCCACTCAAGAAAGGGAAATGCCTATGAGATTCTTCAATTCTAGGCCTTGTACATCATTATTACATTCCCCTTCAAGTCATCAAGGTCATCTCCAAATTTTTTAAACTCACCTCATGTCATGCATTAGGGCTTGTGTTTGCTACCCTTCTATTAACACTAGCCTGAGTTGGTCTCTCCATTGTAACAAACTATGGGTGGCTATCCTTAGGCAATGGAGACCATTGTAGTTGGTTTTCAAAACTTGAGCCTTGTACATCAACTTATTTTGTTTTTATGGATACCACGATGGAATTTATATCCAAATGGAGTCACTTTTCATAAGGTATGCTTCTATCATATCTTAATGCATTGAAAGACCATTTAAACTTGAATAATATTGTAGATTATACTGATAATCTATAGTGGTGACTTACTTAATATGAAGGCCTTGCTATCTTACCTTATTTTGAACAAACAACCTACTTATCTTGTTAAATAATTTTCCTTATGTCTAGGCTACATGATGGAAACCACTAGACCAATTTATAATTCAAAATAATTCACCATGACATGATACTATGTGTAAACAAAACACAACCTCAGAGAAATTAAGGTAAAATTGCCCATTTATCATTTGGTTTAAGTTTGCATTGCATAGATGATGTTTGATGTTCTTGAGTCAATCACCATTACCACCAAGATATTATATATGCTCATAGACCATCATGGAAACCTTCCATGGGTTTAACACCTCCAATGTCTCTTGACACTCTACCTCATACCTCTATTAGAGTCATAGTCAGACTACTATAGGTGCACATGCATGATACAAGGAAGTGTGTGTTAGATTGGTTATTTCAAGCCAATTTATAACCTTTTCAAAGGTTCAAACTCATTATTTCCACCTTAGAATGATCTCAACACTTTGAAAATCTCTCCACTTCTTCAAAGAGACTGGTCAAAGCTTATTTTTACCTAACTTTAGGTGAACATTATAGAAAGTTGACTATATATACATGTGACTATGTTCTTAAAACTATATAGAATATTTATTAGACCATGCCTTCAGAATAATTATGATAAAACATGATCTTAGATGTGGAAAACAACACTCTACTCTTATCCTAGAGCCACTACAAGAAAATAAGCATTATAAGGGTGGAAACATCTATCTGTAGACTGTCAATAGAATCTCTCACTAGAAAAGGAGATGGTTTGCTTACCTCATAAACTCCACATGTGAAAAATAGGAAATTAACCTTGTGATAATAAATATCATGCCCCTTAGGATGATATATAATAATTGGTTTGTAAAGACCAATCCAAACTGAGAGGAAACCTGAAGGTGATGGGGATGAGCAGGTAAGAAAGGACAATAGACCTTATAAGAAATTATTCATAAAACACAAGAAACCAGTCCTATAACTTTAACCATGGATTTTAAGTAGACAAGGATTAATTTCATCCCTCAAGAGTATTCAACTTGATTCCTCTCTTGATGACCACACCATTAGAAAATCATTTGACTATTTTTGCATGAAAAGGAGAGTGATGGAGGAGATTAGATGGTTTTGATCAGTTTTAGGTGTTTCAAAGTTGATAAATCATGAAAGTGAGTTTACGATACATAAAGAGACACTATATAATCATCCACACATTCCAAAACTCCTCCATAATAAGTACAACTAACTAAAAATTGCCTTTAACTGCTTGATTTTCTTGTTCTAACGTAAAAAGCTACAAAATTAACTTATGAAATAGTTCTTATAATAAATAATGACACATGGGATACTAAATAACACACTTTTTTCCATGGTAAACTATACAAGTCTATAAATGACTCAAAATGACCTCAAATGACATGAAATGACACAAGGGATTAAAAGTGAATATGACCAAGGCTAGAGACACATCAAATGACATCACTAGAACCATTGTATGCCTTATAAGACCCTGATAGACCCTTATATCAAGTTTTAAAGTATAGGGGGTTGACTTATTTTGACTTGTGGTCAAAATAGTCAACACTTACCTAATTCCTAATGATCCCAATTACCCTATTCCTTAAAAATAAATTTGTTTTCGATGAAATTTGGAATAGAAGATTTAAAAAAATGAGTTTATTATAAAACCTATACAAATATTTACAGATATAATTTTCACTATGTTATTTTCTTTCAAAACTCAATCACATACCTATTATAATTTTTCATTCACCCTACTTACATTTGGAATGGAAAATTCATGAATGAACAACTTGCACTCTATCATTTGTGAGAGTTAGCCATATCATTATTACATTTTCCATTAAAACTTTGATTTTATATTCATCACCCTACATCCTTATTATAATTAAATACAACCCTAGATCACATTGATAAACTTCATTGAGGTAGTAACCTAAGGATCAATAACTTGCAACATACTTCCTATCTACTATTTTCACTTGATAGGTCAGAGGTTTCTATGTTTTTATTTTCTTGTTATTTTTCTTAAATTATACTTCTCTATTAAAACCATTTTAGTGAATTATAAGCACATAAAAAATAAAATATTTTACATGAACACTTATTCTAGAATGCATTATAGTAATAGATGAAAATCTGAATTAGGTTACCCTTTGCCAAATCAATGAATTGTATAAATATTAGATAAATTTTCACTATAATATTCACCCCTACTTCTTCATCAACATTATTTTTTCAATATATGTTTTATTTATTTATAAATGTGCTTATTTATTCAAAGTTTTAAATCTTGTGTTTCTTTTGTGATTTCCATTTATTCATAGTTGTCCATGGAGAGGTAATTATTTCCATAGAATAAATTTCATGTTAAATCCTCATAAATTCCCAACCTTTTGGAGTGTCATTTTCTTCCCATTTTTAGATTTAAGAAATAATTTCTTTGTTTTTAGCTACCCATAAACACAAAGATCAATTTTTTATCATTTATACATCCATAAAATACTTACCTATAGTAGTGCATTGTTTGCATATAGTAGTGCATTGTTTGCATATAATTTAATTTTAATTATTTTCCCATGATTATTCACCCAAAAGTTACATTATGTATTTTTATTTCTATATAAAAACACATTAAATCTATTTTCTTGAAATTTTTGATATGATTATCCATGGGGAGGTAATTATTTCCATAGAATAAATTTCATATTAAATCCTCATACATTCCCAACCTTTTGGAGTGTCATTTTCTTCCCCTTTTTAGATTTAAGAAATAAATTCTTTGTTTTTAGCTACCCATAAACACAAAGATCAAATTTTTATCATTTATACATACATAAAATACTTACCTATAGTAGTGCATTGTTTGCATATAATTTACTTTTAATTATTTTTCCATGATTATTCACCCACAAGTTACATTATGTATTTTTATTTATATATCCAAACAAATTAAAGTTATTTTATTGAGTTTTTTGATATGATTTTCCTTCAATCAAACTACAGTAGATGATTAAATTAATTTAGGACACTAAAACAACTAGAAAAATCATTTTCATTGAATTTTTATATTTTTCATGTTTTCTCATCATTTCATTTTCAGTTTTACATCCTCAAAAAACTCAAAATACAAAACCATATCAACATTGAATTAGCTTGTATTCAACTACATTTATATTCACAAAACATTAAAAATTACAAAAACCATTCAACATATCATTTTAAACATTTAGATAATTTCTTTTGCATACATAAATCAATCTAAAAATTACAAAAATAAATTTAATTGAGCATTTTTTTAGCATTTAACTAGTTTTATTTGAAAATAAAAATAAAAAACTTGATTTGTTTATTTCAACATTAAAATTTCTATCAATTTATTAGAAAATGGTAGTTTATTTTTATTTTTTCATTTAAAAATTGATTCTCTAATTTTATAGTAAACACAGTTTATATTTCCATTTAAATATTTTACAAAACACTAGTTATTGAAACACTAGTTAGAAGCCACCCAAAATATTTGAAAATTAAAATCAGCTTTTAGTTTAAACATCACTTAACATATTAGTTCAAACATTATTAGATGAAATTATTATAAAAAATGCATCCAAATAAGATAATATCATTCCCAAATGTATCTAATCTTGATCCAATATAAAAAATACAAAGTTACATAAGCTTCAACCTCTAGCTAGAAGTCATTCACTCAACTCCACTCCCACATTTGATAATCAATCAATTTTAGGCTTTAGATGAACACACCTAAAAAATGGAATCAAAACTATCTAGGCATAATAATTTATTATCCCACCAATAATAAAACCTTTGAATTTGATTTAATCTTCATCCTAAAGTCTATCCTCATCCTCTTTATCAAATGACATTACCTAGGCAAGACCAACCCAATCAAGTTATTTAAATATCTCAAGTAATTTTATCTAACTTATCTCGATTTATATAAATCAATATTGATCAAAAGTTACACTATCTAGTTCTCTTAGATTTATGATATTCTATAACCCTTATTTATAGAAAATTCACTACCCTAAAAAGTGTTGTGAATTGGAAAAAGATTTATTGTTTAGTCCAAGATCTCATTCTCCAAAATACATCTATTGAGTCATATGTACTGAGTGAACTAAGGGAATAATGAGGGACTTTTATCCTCTAATTTTATTATTGATTATAATATGATTCAAGGTATGAGCTATAAGTATTGGGATTCATTAAATATATTTCTTGGAATATATCTCCAAGAGATGCAATTCTACCACCAAAGATCCAATTTATATTTTCTCACTAACATAAAAATTCTTCATATTAAACCAGTTGTAACAAATTTACCAATTGGGTCCTACTTCACTTCATTTCATAATTTATAAAGAGGGGAAAGATCATTTGGAAACAAATAAACATAAAATGGAAAAGAGGATAAGGTATAAAAAGAAGCTCTCTGGGCCACAAACCAATATCAATGTTAAAGAACCAAGTATGTGCCCAGCTATAGTTTAACCACTATATGCTGAGTTTCATGAGATCTTAGGCTTTATCCACACAAGGAATGGAGTCAAAGGAGAGTAATAAATAATTAATTTTTATAATCCTTTATATGAATAAAAATATAATAAACATGTTTCTAATCACACACAGACTTATGAAGGTTTAAAGAAAGTGAAAATAATTCAATAAACAAATTAGAATAGCTTAGGGGTCATTCTAAGTAATGAAAACACCTACATAAATACACATTATTTATTTCCTTAACACTAATATGTTTAGTGAATCAAATAATTTGTAATACATTCATGAAAATGAAAACTTTATGAGGAGAAAGTTGAGAATTTTTATTAATCTCCAATTTTCAATTATAAAAGTGTCGACCTTTCAAAAGAACTGCATAGTAGTATATATAGGAAACAAGATGGGACTCATTTACAAAATCATGAGATACCAATCTTGGCCATTATGGAACAAATTAGTTACAAAAATTCAATTATTACAACCATAATTCTAGAAAAGATAAGAAAGATAGAACGAGAGCCCAAAGTCTGACAATACATTCCCAATCAAGACCACTGAGATCTTCAACTTGAGTTAGGTTGAGGGCCACTCCTTTATTAGAACATTAAATGGATAAGTGGTGTTAAATTAACCCTTATCTCACCTTGGTGTTAATTAAATAATGAATAATATATTATTTATTAACTCGAGATAAAAACTTTGGTTAAATAAATAATAATATCATAGCTATTTAATTCTTACCAAATTTTATTAAATGTGATTTCAGGATGGATAGACCTATTATCTCAGAATGTTCACCTCCCCTCATGGATTTTATAAATATTTTTTACCCCTATTATAAATTTATTCTATCTTGATATGATTTTGAGTGAACAAGGTTTTGTGAAATCATAGAGAAGAAGTGAGATCGTGAGGAATTATATTATGGTTGGATTGGTTTCTCATGATGAATAATCTTTTGATGGGTTTTTTAACCTCTATGAGGTTTTTCCATGGTAATTATGTGTCAAACATTAATTTGTGTTCTCTATTTATGATTTTTTTATCATTATTAATTCTAGAACTATCTTGTGTATTATTATTACTACAATGATTTTGTCATGGTTTCAGAGCTAGTGGGGTGTATGTGATTAAGAAAGCGATATATATAAAATCATTTGATATATATATTCAACTAAAATATTTTTTTAATTATTTTCAAGTTTGTTTCAAGCCTATGTATGACATAGAGGGAGAAAATTTTTTTTGGATCTTTGAAGAGGCCTCTCTTTCAGAGTTGGAGCATCTCAACCTCAAATTAAATAGTTCAAACCTTATTCAAGTAACCACTTTTAATTTTGAAGAGACAAATTTTCCTGGGATGCCATTTATATATCCAAGTACAACCTTCTACTTGAATAAATCTAGAAAAAATAGTTCCAGGTTGTCTTTGGTGTTATTTTATTGTGTGCATCTATCAACAACCAATTATAAGTCTCTTAAAGCTTCTATAGAGCATTTGAAGGACTTTTTTGAGAAATATAATTTTTTTTAGTAGCTTATATGCCATTTTTATAACCAAGTACCACTTGGGAATGAAAAAAAACTAAAAAAAAATTATTAATGCTTCTAAGATATATTTGGTAGAGGTTGAGGGTTTGTTTTGTTCTCTATTTGACATGTAAAGAATCTAAAGATCATCTGAGGCAATCAAACTTTAGATCTATATTTTTCTCAGCCATCTAGATGCCATTGTATGGCTTTGTGGGCTAGAAAAACATTTTTTTTGTGACCAAAATCCTATTTTGATAGCATATCTAGCATTGGCAAGAAAAGTTAAGGAGATTTATAAATTTTAAGGACCTTTGGTGGCCTCAATCTCTCTCTAGCTCTTCCTTGTTGTTATTTCACCATTATTCTACCAAGAAACTTTAAAAGGTATGTAATAGTTTTTGGATAAGATTTACTAAATAATTTTTTTTAATAGATAATATTTTTTCATTGCTCCCATGTTTTTTTACTTTTTACCTAAACAACTAAAAAAATTATATATTTTATGATTTATTTTTTTACATGCACAAATATATATATATATATATATATATTTATATATTTATATTTATATATATCATATTCAAAAATTAATTCATATTAACTGCTAAGAAGCTTGTTAGATAATTGATGGACCTCATTTTGCTAAAAACTTATGAATGGGGTCATCTAGTGTTCAAAACCCATATAAAATTTTTATTTTTATTTTTTTAATTTTTATTTTATTTGAATTTAATTTTTGGTTCACGTGCCAACCTCTCACATGCAAAATCCTTAAGTCATTGACCATGTTTTTTGATATTTGACCTAGTCAAAACCTTGTCGAGCATAGTCATGTAAATAGTCAATCCTTAGGTTTTATCACCTTATAAACACATCTATGTGGTTAATTTTTTATTTTTAAACCTCCTATTATTAATTTTATACCTTTTTAATAATAGTGTGTAGGTGGTTATTCTGAGTACAAGTCTTTTGACACCTAGTTTAATGCAACTCTATTTCAATGTTTTGAATTATTTAGCATCTAAATTATGTAATTAATTATGTTTTCATGTGTTATTCACTTTATTTTTTAAAAATAGTTCAAAAACTCATTAATAAAAATTGTTAAAATTTTTGTTTACACTAGTCTATTTTTTTGAGACACTTGTGACACCTTATTTTGTCAGTCTTTTGAATTTTTTTGATTTGTCTAGCATTAAATTGAAAAAATTATTGTCTTTACACTTGAAATATTTTTTAATTTAAATAAATTTAAATTCACATTTAAAATAATTCCTTTAAATCATCTGTTTACTATCATTCTTAGAGGGAAACTATGGCTTCGCCTATTTTTGTTTTAGATAGATCATAAATGCTTAATAGAAATAATTATAATATATGTAAAATTCATGTCAAAACTAAATTTATGGATCAAAACTTTTGGAATATTTTATTTGGGATTGAAAAATCCCCTTTTATATTACATGTGACCCTAATCTTACCAATTTATTTTAACATAAATCATGGGAAGCTATGTCCATTATCTTATGGAGTGTTAAGGATAAATTCCTTCTCAACATTGGTAATCAGGATTCTCTTAGTGATGATTGTAAACTCCTTGAATGCATACATGAGGGTACTAATCTTTCAAAAATTATTAATTTAATCCTTGAATTGATAACTACACCTATGAAAGGTATTGAAAAGGTTTTGAATTTTCTTGCTAAAATTAAAAATATTAAAGCTCAATTAGATGGTTGTAAATATAATTTGATTCAAGATAAACTAATTTATTTTATCATTTAATTAAATATTCATAAAAAATTTAAAAAAAAATATTTCAATTTTGAATTCTAAATATCAAATTGAGCAAGATATCCCTACCCTTACCACTTTGTCTTTCTCCTAATTCAAGAAGAGCAAGTTATTACTAATTTTGATTCTAAGGAGAATTCCACTTAGGCATTTCTCACTCTTAGCCTTATTTTTGAGAATAATATAAACCATAAATCTGACCTTAAATCTTCTGTTGGTAAAAATGAGAATAAATAATCTATCAATAATAATCATAAACCTAAATTTAATGGAAATTATAATATGTGTGGTAAATTTGGTCATAAAAGGGAAACTTGTTATTAAAAGAAGGATAGAATTGACAATCAATCTTCTAAAAATAATGGCATCCTACTAAAAAGTAGAAAACAAAACATAACAATTAAAAATGTAGCATGAAAAACATAATGAGGAAAAATGTAGCAAGAAAAAAATGTAACGAGGAGAAAACATCGCAGGGACAAAACATAGTAAAGGATGCACTCATACAGAAGATGACACAACTTTTAAATAAAGGTCCAAACTCATGAAATCACATTTTCCTCTATAATTTTTCTTATAGATTTGGTGCATTAATTTTCCACCATGAAATGTTAACTAATATCACCAAAATGAACTAAATAACAAATAAACAATGTGATAATTACTAAAAAGTCTCAATTATGCTCTTTGTGGCATTTTTGTGATATTAACAATACTGCTACATTTTTCCTCATTATGTTTTGTCCTCACGATATTTTTGTCATATTATGTTTTTATAGCTACATTTCTATCTACTACGTTATCACATAGAGCCAAAATAACAAAGGGTATACATATAATCAAAACAAATAGAAGAATCAAAACCTTTATTAGAATAACAATCAAGATTCAAATGTTATTAATTTATATGCTACTTTATTAGCTTCAAATAAAAATGAGTAAACTTTAGATAGCAATGAATCACATCATATGACATGCTTATCTAATATTTTTTATAATTTTAGAGATATTTCTAAAATAATTTACTAAAGAGATAACTATTTTTTATAAGTAATTAAATAGGAAAAAGCAAAGGTTTTAAATGTTGTTATTAATCATGTTTTCTATGTACCTAAGTTTAAAAATAATTTCTTATTTTTTTCATAACTTAAAAATGGTAATTTCGTTTTAATTTTGCATAAAAATAGATGGTCCATTAAAAATCAATTTGGGTATCTGATTGTTAAAGGGGTTCAAAAGAATGGTTTATATTTTTTCTCTCCTTTATCTACATGTTTGATTTCATTGCATAGTAAAAATGAATCTCAATTATGGCATGAAATATTAGGACATGTTAATTTTATAAGTTTACATGATATGTCTTCAAATAATTATAGACACCTAAATTTGGCCAGCGATAACCTCCAATTAGGCTTTTGGTCAATTTCCACTTAAAATACACAATTTAGCCTAAAAACACTAAAACATGCTAAATGATGTGAAATTGACATATTTAAGTGCCGATTTTGGCTAGGGTATCCCTAAATGGAGCAATGCAATTTATGGGCTAGCTAACTTTGATCACATCATTTCGAGTTAAAATGCCAATTTTGTACCTAGATGCTGTGGATTGCTCTTTACTATCAAATCTCTTGGTACACATCATGTACCTTTGTTATTTGGTGTTGATAACATCCTAAATGGGAATATAGCTCCAACACATCTAACATCACCTTCCAATTCCTCTCCAGTCAAATTATAACCCAGTAATATGACTTTCTAACCATTTTGATTAATTATGCACCAATTTCTAAAGAATTACACTAAACTTGATTAAACTTGCTTAAGATAATTAATCAAATTTAAGAGCTTAAGTAAGAATTCCATAGAAACTTGTTGAATAATTTATTTTAGAAATGAATATTGAATATCTGCATCATCAGGTGACCTTATTTCTTGAGAACACATCCCTAGGCCATAAATGCAACAAATATTAGGATTCATGCCCTCCATGCCTCATCAATGCCTTCCATGATGCCCTCCATGCCTCTTAATTACCAATTATTATAATTTCATAATGAGGATAATTTTAAATTTAATTCTAAAAATTGAATTAATCTTCAACCACACATCTGCATCTCATGATGGATGGTTTAGGTTGATTCTAGATATTCTCAAAAATCTATAAATAGGAGGCCTCACCACATGATTTTTAAGTCTTGATAATGCAAATTTATAATGCACAAATGATTCCAAAAGCCATTGAAATTAGTTTTACCATGCCAAATTAATTTCAAGCCAAGCCACAAGCCAAAGGTGCCAAGGAGAGATGGAGGTAACCAAGCTTCCATTGCTAAGGACTTCATGAGCACAAGCCGAGCAAGCCACTACAACAAGCATTTTAGAGCTTTCAAGGGAGGTAAAATAAGGTTTATTTTGTATTTTAGTTGTGTGTTTTATTCATGTTTGTTAACTAATATCTCCCTAGTGTCTAGGCCTAGAGATGTTATTATAGTTAGTGTGTTTCTTTCATTTTGTTTTTATTTTGAAACTAACACCATACTAACCATCCTCTCTCGATTCAAATTCCTAGATCAAAAATGGCATGCTCAGTGGGACCAGACGCATCCCACACATGAAGAAGATCATTTTGTAGATTTACAATATTCATTTGGACCATTAAAACTCTTGCAAATTAATTTTTTAACTTTATTTTATCATTTTTGTTTACCATGGGTTTACACAGTAGCCAACGTCAGCTAGTGAGACTAACATCAATTGGATATCTTAACTAATGTCAGTTAGTAAAATTTACATCAGTTGGATCCCTATCATTGGTCACATTGGTATAACTGATGTTAGTTAGATAATTGTCATCGGTTAGAAAATGTAACTGTTGTCAATTATATAACTGATGTCGATCACTGTGTTTTTCTTAAAACATAGACCTAAGAGCTCTTTTCTTAAATTTCATTATTTAAAACCTAAAAGAGCTTCAAATCTAAAGGACATGCTAACATTTTTGTTGTAGGACCAAGCTTAGCATTTGCTAAAAACATGTTTATATTACCTTTTGTATGCTTAAAATTTGATTAGGAACCTTGTTTTGGTGTTTAATAAAAAAAATTAGATATTTATGGTGAATGTTTTCAAAGTTTGCAACTAAGACCAAGGGGTCAAATGAACACCAACTCATTTTCCATTTGGGATTAAAAATGAACTCACCTGTTCAAATATTGTTGTATTTACTTAGTTTTTTAGATTAAATTTTTATTTAGAGAAAAGAGGGATGTTGTGTGTATGCTCTTCTATTTGTCCCCTTTAGGGAACCATTGGAATCAAAAGCACCATTCCTATTACAAGTAGCCTAGTCCAAGGCTTAGAAATAAATTCATCTAAATCACTCCAAAAAAAACTCATCAAAGTTTGGGTGACCTTGAAAATGACCCTAAAGTCTTTCTATTTTCATGATTTCTTTATTTTATGCAAACTTAGCTTGTGAGGGGGACTTCATCACCTCCCATGAGTTCTTTAGGAAAGATTTGACCTAATATTTTACCTCATGACATCAACTTCATTTGGCTCCTAATTGGAGTTGCACACAAAATGTAGTGGCATTTTGGACATCACACTACACTAAGTGAACATCATGATGTAGTGGTTGCAAAAAGGACTAGACCTTTTTGCAATAATCTAAGTGATATGGATCCAAAATCCATGCTTTTCTTTTGCATTGTTTGGCATGAAAGTCATTATGAAATTGATTTACCTAGAATGTTTATAAACTTGTTATATCTTAGACAAATCCCCACTTACCATGGAATTATTATTAGTGCAAGGTGCACCTCAAGGTCCATGTTGCAATAATATCATTTGAGATAAGGGGGTGTAAATACCCTACTATATAATGCACATTTAATTTTGGATGAACACTTAAAATCCTCTCAAATGATGTATATTGATGGATTCCAACAATACCAAGGAACCTTGTTAGTTTAGGATCTAAGAGAAATTAATTAGTTGGTATTTTCCTAGATTAAAGTCTTCTTTGAAGTCAAAACCTGGTGTAAATAAATAATTCAAACCAAGCACATAGTCCTAATTTTCCTTTGAATAAAGAGGCATTATGTTACACATGTGAGATCATCAATTTTCCTTGTTCAAAGTTCATCAAAATCTTGGGAGTCTTATCATCCATTTTGGCACAATTATGTTGCCCAATTGAGTATATAACTTTACCAAAGTTGTTTAAGTCCTTCATTTATAATCTAAATTTAAAATTTCACCTTTATAAATTCATAATTTTGATGTGTTAAGTGGGTTTTCCATTTGTACTAAACTTGAGGGAATTTAGGTTCAATTTCTAATTTCGGTTGAAGGCCATTTTAGGCTCAAGATCATTATCATCACTTGATAGACTTAGGCTATTTTTTGCTAAACACTTTCACTTTGAGTCTATGCACCACAACATTTTGAGTCAAAAAAAGTAGTATTATGCTATCAAAATTATGGGAAAATGTCTTTGCCTTAGAGTTTTTTTGAAACAAACTTTTTTTTGTCATACCTTTTGGGTAGTGTAACACTGCCCAAAACATTTCAAATATTGTTTCATAGATCCTCTTGCATATAGTTAAAATTTGTTCCTACATTTTTAAACCAATCTAAGTGTACTTTTGTGATATTTTGTCTAGCACAACTATACTGTTCACTTTATTCTAGCTTGTTTGTCAAAAGAACCAAGTTTTATACCATTATTTATGATAAAATAAACTATCTCTAAAAGTGACTTTTGTTTCATACCTTAAACCTAGTTAATCAAGTTCATGTCCAAGAATCAAATGCCTAGTGTTTGTTAGAAGTGTTTCAAAACCATTAGATTAAACCTTTCATTTATTTTTAAAGTCTAGATTTTGACATTGTTTGGCAAAGATTCCTAGTGCATGCCTTGTTTGAGCCTAGCTTTTGATGCCACGTTTGGCCAAAAGACCTAGCAACTTTTAAATTCCTAGATTAGACTGATTTGAAACACTTTGACCTTAGAGTTTGACATTTTGATTTTTGGTTATTTATATTTGCTTATCTTTGGATGAATAGTGAAATGATAGATACTTCACGCTAGTTTGTTTACTCACAAATCTTTGCATAAGCCTTTTGATCCTTTTGATGAATCTAGACCAAGTTAGAACATCATCTATTTTATATTCTATCCTTTTTAGAGTTTGTATAACTCTTTGACATTTTATCAAAAAGAATTGACTATGGATCCTAACATGTATTCTTACACTTGTAGTGTACTCATGTACAATCCAGGGATTAGTAATATAGTTGTGCAAGAAGAAATGGTGCAAGACCCCTATATGGATAATATTATTTATGAGATTGATTCTTATCCCTCTTATTATACTCAATTAGGGATAGAAAGCCAAGATCCATTGGCTAACTATCTAGTTAACACACCACCTTGTTTATAATAAGACCAAGAATAAACCACACAATACCTATCTATAATACCCACAGTGGATGAGCCAGTTCTTCAACAGTCATATTATACCAATACAACTTCTACATATGATCCATTTTTGTTTAAGTGACATTTTTTTAGAGAAAAAAGATGAGATTTTGGTTAGAACCATAGATTTAGGGGTTAATTTTCCATTAGACTTTCCGCATGAAAATTTACCAATTCTAGTAAGAGTGCCCCATAATATCATTTATGATCAACATGCTTCTTCTAGAAATCCTATGGCTCTAGTCTAAATAACATATTAAGACCCTAATATATCTAATCAAGGAAAAAACATCATGGAAGATCACTTTAACCAAATGCAAAGAGCATATCAAACCTACCTAAATCTAGCACATAATTCCAATTAGATGGACATGGTGAGTACACCTCTTATTAACCTAGTTCCTTCAATAAGAGTGTTGATAGAGATAACTGGATAACATAATCTAAGTTCTAACCCATTCATACAAGCCACTACGATATATAACTTGATGCATATGCCTATTATTGAATAAGTGTATTTAGTCTCTACATAGAATTGATAACCAAATGTAGTGGACAATGTGCAAAAAATGTCCAATCTTGATCAAAGTGGTACTAACACACAAATAACTAGACAAAAATATGTGCCTGTAATACATCCCATGAGTGGATCATCATACCAAGAAATAAGAGTTTATACACCCCAACCTCAATTGGCTACTTCCTCACGTGTACAATCTATGGGATTATGTAATAAAACAATAACTAATGTCATGCATCAATGATAGAATGCAAATAACCCTACTCCTTGTCAATAAGTAATGAGTAGTATTCTATAACAGAAGACACAATCTAGTGTATCAACATAACAAAAGAAAAATAAATTTCTACCTCAATTAGGGGCAAAAAATGTTCCACCTCACCAGGTAATGATGAACATACCTCTTTAGTTAGATACTAATATGCCAATTTAAAACCAAGTAATTACTAGTCAATAATGTGCAAATATTGGTTAGTGATAGATGTCGAATCTACAACATGTTTTCACTTCTCCATAGGGATTCATGCAACAAGGATGTCCCTATTTTTCTCAAGTACCTACTAGACAACCATTGGTTCAAAATGTGCCAAAAATTTAGAGACAGTGTCTTGAACCATAGGTTCCTACTCAATAATAAGGTTTGATTAGTCGCTAGCATGTCCCTTTTCAACCATAGTAGGCATAGTATAATTATATCCCTCCATCCCAACCATAAAATCCTCTAAGTCAAACCTTTATCACCAACCCATTTTAAAATATCACACAACCAATTATGCAATTTCAAGTACATCCTAATCCACGTATGCATATTCTTGGTCCATTCCCCAACCAGAATAATGTACCCTAATAGGTATCTCCATCATACCCTGGTCAAAGTGTCCCACTTGTGACCTCCCAACCATCTACCCAAACCAATATTATCCCTCAAACTAATGTTCCTTCTAGTTTCTTATCCCAAGAATTATAACATATGAAGGATGCAATTGCTACCATTCAAGCTGGTAAACAAATTTCAAATTTCAAATTGGATGACGTGTGTTCCTACCCATTCAACATGGATTATTTTTAGATACCATTTCCTTTAGGATATGAACCAACAAAATTTGACAAATATAAAGGGAAAGGTGACCCTAAGGCTCATTTGACCAAATTATTTATTGCATGTCAACTAGTGGCATATAGTGACATATAATTTTTGTTATTTTCCCCAAGGATCTTGGTTGGAAAATCCTTAGAGTGGTTTTTAAAGTTGCTCAAAAATTCAATAATGGATTTTGATGATCTTTTTGATAAGTTTGTGCAACACTTTTCCTACAATCTTGAGCATGATATTTCATTAGTGGACTTAAAGCAAGCAAAACAAAAAGATGGTGAGAGTTTTGCAAGTTATTTATAGTGATGGAGAGCCCTTGAAATTCATTTCACCCACAATTTATTATAGAATTAATTAGCTTTTGTATTTACTAAAAATTTGTATAGTGAGATATCTTATCATTTGGAATTACAATGTGCACATACTTTCAAGGAAATCATCGACAAAGGTTTATTGATTGAGTGAGAGCTCATCAATAAAAGAGTTATAAATCTTAATTCAGCTAATAAAAATAAATATACTAATTATATAAATGAGTAACATCCCATTCAAGCACTAATATCACAACTAACATAGGCCAATAACCAAGAAAGACTAAAGCAATTCAACCATAATAGTAATGTTGTGGGAAATGGAGTAATCAAATCCCATCATGTCCAAATAGTGTAAACATCATCTACACCACCTTTTTAGCTTACTCCTACCTAGAAACCTCTCTAACCAATATCACAAGCACAACAACCAAGACCTGCACAACAAACATAGTAATTTTTACCATTACAAACCACTCCTCCTAGGAGAACCATGCCTACACATCATGTCTTTAGTGACCTAGGAGAACCTATTGAGTTTGTATTTCACAAATTTACTATCACTAATCTAATTAATTGTCATATACTAAAGCATTATTTGACAGGCATTCCTTATCTTGATTGGTACCATGAAAACGAATTTTGTGACTATCATCAGGTCAATGGGCATAATCTATAAAGATGTGTCCAAATCAAATATTTAATTGAGAATATGTTGGAAAATGGAGAGATAAAATTTGATAATGGTAGTTTAAATTCCAATCAAACTCTTGGGATTTATCAAATCCCATTTCCTTGACATAACAATCAATAATAGCAAAATGATCAGCAATAATAAAAATAATTACTAGTACAGTAGCAAAATTAATAGTGTCAAAATCAAAGGCCAAACCAACAAAATCAATAGTAGAACCCATAATGATAGAATAATGGACAAAACCAAGGTTAAAAATGTAACAACAAAAAAACCTACCATGCAGTTGCACATGACTACAATAAGGTTGTAGGTCATATTATAGAGGGTAGCATTAATACCATCTCCATTAATCCTAGACCAAGCACTAATCAACCTAGATCACTTTTAAATAACAATACTTATCCAAATTACATGCATAATAATTTTTAGACATAGGAATTCATATAGGCAAATCAAAAAACTAGGGCTTCCCCTTTTAGACCTTATATTGATAACTCAACATTGCCACATGACCACATGTGAGTGCACTGACAACTGAGACTTGTCCTATCTAGTCCCACACCATTCCCAATATTGGTTAGAAATAATGGTCTAGTATTTAATCTTGATTATGTAATCACAACTTAGAGGTTGAAGGTTAATATCCTAAGCCCACAACCATCTACCACTTTGTCTATCATCCAACCAATCATTCAACCTCAAAATAAACCATTCACTACTAACCAAGATAAGAAGTTTGATATTGTGGAACAATTACAGAAGATACCATTATAAATTTATATTTTAGATTTGATATGAATGTCAATAATCCATAATAACATCCTAAATGAGTTTTTGACCCAATCCACTATTGCTAGTGACATATCCCCTGATAAATTTCAAGTTTTGGTTGGACACCTAGCTCCAACTCAACAAGTTACATTCAACCAAAGTGATTTGTCTTCCCTTGGCCTACTCCATAATAATACATTATACATATAAGTTTATATAATATGGAATAAAGTAAAACATGTCTTTATAGACAATAGATCTAGCCTCAATATAGTGTCTCTAAATCTCATCAAGCTTCTTGGGTACATAATGGTAGATCTCCAGCCAAAAATAATAATCATCAAAGCCTATGATAATCAAAAAAGAGAATCACAAGGCACCATTAGTTTTTTAGTTATCATTGGGCCTTTGACCCATGATACACTTTGCCATGTGCTTAATCTTGAGTTATCATACAATATACTTTTAGGAAGGCCTTGGTTACATGAGATTCATGTAGTCCTGTTAACATTGCACCAATGTATCAAGTTTTCCCACTCAGATATGGAAGTAAATATTCTAGGAGATTTACACCCATATGAACAATGTAACCATCTTGAGGTCAAATTTCAAAGCTATAATTATCAATATGGTATGAATCCAAGTTCCAAGCAAGATAAAAGAAGGGCTATAATTATTGATCCTTCACTAGATAATTGTATAGATCCTAATACCTTGGATTCATTTTCCCACATGCCACATATTAAATCTTCTAATCATTTCACCATTTTAGATAATGGACTGGGAGAGTATGTGACCCATGATACATTTTATATTGCCAATATTCCTCAGAATCTGAAAACTTTTGGGAAACCTAAAGTCACCCCACATATAAATTAGCAACAAAACAACAAAGATAAGGGGCTTATCACATTTGTACCAACATCTAGCCTAGAACTTGACCCTCTTGAATAAGATGAATCATGGTTATACAATGACAACCAAGCTGATTGTTATAAAAATACAAAGTATCCTATTCCCATTAGGATCATGAAGTGTCATAATTATGAAAGATAAGGCCTCAAATTGAATCGTCAAGGAACCATCAAGCTAATTTCCATGACTAAGTATGAAATACCTTATGGACTTGGATTTAAACTGCTAGGGGGTGACCCCACATATCTTATTCAAACTCCATCACCAATGACTAGTGATGATGATGTTGATAGTGAAATAGAGTCTGATCATTACCTTAGCTTTGATGACCTAGATGAAACTAACTTTTTTGATAACAATGTCATTTGTGCCCTTACCCTAGCCATTCACCACAACCTTTTGCCATTATATTATCCCCAACTGATAGATTGGGACCAACAAGAATCTAGTTTGTCAATTGATGAGTTCTAGAATGATGAGGCATTATGTGATTTTTTAGGTCTTAGAGACAATGTTTCATTAGGATATCACAAATTAGGATTCTCAATCACATTAGATCCTATAGCCTATTTTGGAGAGTGATTGAACACCCTTAGCCAAAAATAAATAAGTAAACATTGAGGTCCCAAAGTGAAAACCTCTTTGACGCACTTTTTGACCAAGGAAAAAGTAAAGATAAAGGCTAGTATAGTGGTGAAAACCTATTTCATGCACTATTAGATGGGGGTGTTTATTTCTATTTTAATTTAGACCAAAAGACCACCAAAAATAAACTTGCTTATGGATCTGAGTTCAGCTTTGAGCAACAACAAGTATTTGATCAAATTCTTCAAGAATTTCTAACTATTTTTGTCACATGGCCAAATATCTCATTAGGGGACTCAAATTCATCATACCTAAGAGAAGTTGAAGAGCAAGTCTTAATGGAGGACCCAAACATAATCCAATAGTTTAAGTCATTTCCTACTATCCTAGAAGATGGTTTGACCCTTCTAGTTAAAGATACAATAGAGGCAAATATCAAGACTCTATTAGACCTAAAATGGATAAAATTAGGTGTATCCCTCACTGATGAGGAACATGACATATTTATATCTCTATTGATAGAATTTGTAGATATCTTTGCATGTGCCTATTCTGACATGCCAGGTTTAGACCCCACCTTGGTTCTACACCACCTTGTGGTTAATCTTGACACCAAATTGGTAAGAAAAAATTACATAAGATGCATCTTCACATTACTGTATTGGTAAAGAAATATTTAGAAAAACTCTTAGAAGTAGGATGTATCTGATTCATTGACTACTCAGAATGGATCTCTAATGTGGTACCTATTAGTAAAAAACTTGAAGGGATCAAAATTTGTACTAATTTTTGAGACATCAACAAAGCTTGTCCTAAATATGATTTTCCCTTACCTAATATTGACATGATCATCAACTCCATGGTAGGTTATAAAATGCTTTCACTCATGGATGCCTTTTTAGGATACAACCAAATCAAAATATCACCATAAGACCAAGATAAAATAACATTCACCACTCAATGGGGAACATTTTGTTATCAAGTAATGCCATTTGGCCTTAATAATATTAGAGCTACATATCGAAGGGCCATGAATATCATATTCCATGATATGATGCATGATATTGTTTAACACTATGTCGATGACATATTAGGAAAATCCAAAACTAGGGTCAACCATCCAACCATGTTGCGTAAGATATTTGACAGATTAAAAGAGTACAAAGTCATAATCAAACCAAAGAAATATGTGTTTGGTGTAACTTCAAGAAAATTACTTGGATTCATTATCATAGAGGTATTGAAGTCAATCTAGCTAAAGTCCATGCTATAATCGAGATGCTACCACCAACCAATTTAAAGCAACTCTATAGTTTATAGGGTAAGATCTAGTCAATTCGATGCTTCATCTCTTAGTAGATAAATTCCATCCATTTACACACCTTTTGAAGAAGGGAGTTGCATTTCACTAGGATAATCATTGCCAAATAGATTTTCAACAACTCAAAGACTATCTTGTTAATCCACTTATTTTATTACCTCCTATACCAAGAAATCCATTCTTGTTATACTTGTCAGCTATCGACCATGCTCTAGGGGAAATCTTGGCTTAACATGATGAAAATGGAAAATAACATTCTATATACTAAGTTATACCTTGGTTACATATGAACATAAATATGCCCCTAGTCTTCACAGCTTAAAAAATATGCCATTATATGTTGAATAACAAGACTATGGTCATTTCAAAAGTAGATCGACTCAAGTATCTACTATTTAAAATAGCTTTTCAAGGTAAAATGGCTAAATGGATCATGCTTCTCAGTGAGTTTGACATAGAGTATGTCACTCAGAAGGCAATTAAGGGACAAATTCTTGTAGATCAACTTACTGAAGCACCTCTCACAGACATATAACCACTCACATTTCAATTTCTTGATGAATCTATAATGACCGTCATTGACACACCCCTTAAGGAGTAACCCTAGAAGCTATATTTTGATGGCTCATTTACTACACATAGATCAGGGGCAAGCCTATTATTTATTATGCCATAGGGGGATCTAATCCCTAAATCCTTTAGAATCAGATTTCCTTGTATAAAAAACATGACTGAGTATGAATAACTTATTACAAGACTTTGGCAAGTAGTGCATTGGAATATATTTCATCTCCAAGTTTATGGTGATTCTTAGTTAATCATCAATCAGGTCAGATCATTTTTAGACCAAAGATGACAAGCTAGTTCCATATAAATCCATGGTCAACACTCTTAAAAAACAAATTACTAACATTCAATTTGAGCATATACCAAGGGCTAGTAATAGAACTGTATATGCCATGGCTACTATTGGCTCTCTGATTCAATAAATAGATAAAGCTAGAGAGTATTAGTTCCCCATCAAGAATTTGTCAGCACCAGCTCATGAACCTTTAACTATTGTAATGATTTGTGATATTATTGGTCCTAATTCTCTCTAGTACTCATACCTTTAAAACTACTTTCATGACCAAGTTATACCACCTAACCTATCTCAAAAACAAACCAAATCCTTCATTCATCATTCCACTCATTATACTCTACTTTGATCCACTCTTTCTCATCATAGTTTTGATGGAACTTTGCTTCATTATTTAACTTTCATAGAATCTACAATAGCATTAAAAAAAGTTCATGAAGGAGTATGTGGTACTCATTCTAGCGAGGTAGTCTTATCTAAAAAGCTCTTGTGTAATGGTTATTATTGGCCCATAATAGATACAGATGCCACTGTATATGTAAAAAAATGTGACAAATGTTAATGGTATGCTAATATAATTCATGCCCCAGCAAAAACTCTAAAACTAATGTTGACACCATGGCCTTTTTCTACATGGGGTCTTGACCTCATTAGGAAGATTAACCCAACTTCATCCGATGGCCATAAACATATCCTTACCACCACAAAATATTTCACTAAGTGGGTTGAAGCTATACCCCTCACGTGACTAGAAAACAAATTTCTAAATTCATTTTCAACCATTTCATTTACCACTATGGTATCCCCTCTGACATTATATCTGATAATGGAGGATCATTCCAGAATAAGGATGTAGACCAGCTATGTACTAAATATAACATCACATAACATTTTTCTAAAACATATTAACCTCAAGGTAATGACCAAGCTGAGGCATCCAATAAAACCATTGTCAATATTCTCAAAAATATTATCAATGATGCCAGTCATGATTGACACTTGTAGATATTCTTTACCCTTTAGGCATACCATACCAATCATAATACCTCTAAAGGAGCCACTCCATAATCACTTATTTATGGTACTAAAGCCATCCTTCCCATTGAGGTCGAATTGCCTTCACTACATATCTCTTTCAATCATGTCATAGAGATCATGACTATCAAGTAGCTCACGTGTAAGAGCTAGACTTACTTGATGAGAAATGCACGACCATGATCAACAATCTTCAAGCATGTCAAAATTGACTCAAACTCCACTATAATCAGCATGTTAAGTATAGAACATTTGAACTTGGTGGTCTTGTTCTTACAAAAAACCAAAAGAATACCATGGCTAAGAAGAAGCATAAAGGGAAATTCAAACCAAACTAGATAAGGCCTTTCATCATTACTATAGATTATGGATTAGGAGCATACAGGCTTGCCACACCAGATGGAGATGAACTTTCAGAGTTGATGAATATTATTCATCTCAAGTGGTACTATGCTTGAATGCTAAGGTGTATTGTCTATAAGGACCATTTTAGTTATGCCATTTTATTACTATTCTTCTTTTTACAAATATCATTCTTAACCATTTTATTAGTTGTATCCATTTTACCATTTCATTATATCAGCCTAGTGTGTTCTAGAGCCTAGCCCATTTGACGTTGGATTTTTTCCATTTGTTATGCATTATTAGCATCAAGGTATCTGATCAGTTTCATTAGTTGGTTCACGTACTATAGACAAAGATCATATTTTGGGACATTATGATAGATGTTTCAATAGTTGCATCCTTCATTTGTCATTCCTTTTTTAACACTAGTCTTGCTAGTAACTAGAACCACCTTTAGGAAAATTAGTACCATTGATCTATGCCATTATGTCCTGGTTATAACCACTTATGGGTAAACTAGGGGAAACATTAAGCCTTGGCATACCAACTTTCCCCTTCTTATGTCGTACTATGCCTTTTTACCAACTATGTCTATTTTGTTTGGATTGACTGCTACACTAGTCAAATTTCTCTGCTATAGGGCAGAACTATAGTAACTTAAGGACCTACTTTGGGACTATGTAGGTAGTTCTCAATACTTATTGAGGTTAGCTCAGTCACCCTAAGCCACTCTTTCTCCATTTTGTGAGCAACCTAAGCCACACTTTCACCATTTTATGAGCAACCTAAGCCACGCTATCACCATTTTGTGAGCAACCTAAGCTATGCTCTCATCATTTTATGAGCAGCATAAGCCATGTTCTCTCCATTTTACAAGCAACCTAAACCACATTCTCACAATTTTTCAAGAAACCTAAGCCATGCTCTCACCATTTTTCAAGCAAGCTAATCCATGTTCTCATCATTTGATGAGTAACCTAAGCCACACACTCACCATTATATGAGCTTGAACTATTTAGTGTCTCATCATTATTGATTGAGTTGAGACACTTCAAAATAATTTCATAAATATTTGAAAAATTATTGGAAAACAAAAAAAACATTGACCACTTCTTTGCCTTAAGGATTCTAGGAACCATTACTAAGTTATAAGCACATCACGTGTCATTTAGTTTCCCCATTCTTTTGGAATTTTTATCTCACACACTTGGTGTTTTATAAGACCATTCCTCTTCTTCTCCCACATCCATCCTATTTGTTTTCATCAGTTATCACATTCTTCCCATTCCTTAGGAGAACTACATTTGGACTAAAGTTTTTTTTATTAGATATTACATCCATGGAACTATGTAGGTAGTATTCACTTTCCTAGTGCATATGGAGATAGCTCAGCCACCCCCTTGCTTTTATTCTATTCCCCCATTTTTTACATTTGTTTAGTTTTCACCTATTTTCTAGGGGCAATGTTTGTATGATTTCTATTACATTGTTTGTTTGTTTATTTCTACTTATTTTATTTGTTTGTCTGCATGTTTATTTTCTTTCAACACTGTTACTTTGATTTAGTTTATGTGTGTTCATTGGGTGATTACTTGCCCACACTTATACTTGAATCCATCCATATTCATATGTTTACATTATCATCATGGTTTTTATCATTGGTGCATTGTTTTCTATTGAGTATTAGATTACGAGAGTTAGTCCTTATGCATATTTTTACCAAGTCCTCATGATGTTATACCATGATGCTTATTGACATGTGCTACAACAAACCTCAGCTTCAAGAAGTCTATTCAGTAATGGTGAAATCTCTTTAACACTGACATCTTGATTCCATCCTAATCATATCCCAAATAGAGTAATTAAACATGAAATAATTTCAATCTTTATTAGTTCAAATGAGCATCCCCCTACTAGTAGGTTGTTCCAATTCATCATTACCCTCTATGTTAAGTTATGATTTTCCTTGATCAAGTTTATCATGTTTTCCATAATCAAGGTCCAATGAGTATAACCACATATGGGCAAATCATTGCACACCATCCCACCTACATTTTTAAATGATTATAATTGCCTTTGGTCAAATCATTGTGTTGTCACAACTTTACTTTTTCTACCTATACAGGGGCATGTTATTATCTTGTTTTTCTATCTTAATTAGGAAAACTCCATCTTCTTAATGATTATAACCACCTTTGGGAAAATCATTGTGTTATCATACCACATTGCCACTATCGTGGTATAATGTTTATAACCACCTTTGGGCAAACCATTGTGCACCATCCCACTTAGATTCTCAATGATTTTGACTACTTTTTCAGTATCATTGTGTTTCAACCCCCATCATCTTTCCTTTCTTTGGTCCCCTCATTTTTCTTCTTTCTTTTCAAGGGACCATTTGCCGACTTGTGCCAACCATTCCCTTGAGGGGACATCATATAGTTAGTTTATCATCATTTTAGTTGTAGGCATATAGGACCTTTTCATCCTTTGAGAAGATGTTACTATGTTTATAGTTTGAAACACCTTCCCAAATAGGGGAAAATTGTAGACACCTAAATCTAGCCATCGATAACCTCCAATCAGGCTTTTGGCTAATTTTTACTTAAAATACATAATTTGGCCTAAAAACACTAAAACATGCTAAATGATGTGAAACTGACATATTCAAGTGATAATTTTGTCTAGGGTATTCCTAAATAGGGTAATACAATTTATGGGCCAACTAACTTTGATCAAATCATTTCGAGTCAAAATACCAATTTTGCACCTAGGTGCTCTTGATTGCTCTTTCCTATCAAATCTCTTGGTACATATCATGTAACTTTGTTATTTGGTTTTAATAGGATCCTAAATAGGAATACAACTCCAATGCATCTAACATCACCTTCAAGTTCCTCTCCAATCAAATTATGACCCAGTAATATGACTTTCTAACCATTTTGATTAATTGTGCACCAATTTATAAAGAATTACACTAAACTTGATTAAACATACTTAAGCTAAGTAATATAATTTAAGAGCTTAAGTAAGACTTCCATAGAAACTTGTTGAATAATTTTTTTTGGAAATGAATATTGAATAACTACATCATCAAGTGACCTTATTTCTTGGGAAGATATCCCTAGGCCATAAATGCCACAAATATCAAGATTCATTCCCTCTATACCTCATCAATGCCTTCCATGATGCCCTATATGCCTCTTAATTTCATATTCTTCCAATATCATGATGAGGATAATTATAAACTTAATTCCAAAAATTGAATTAAACCTCAACCACATATCTACATCTCAGGATGGATGGTTCAGGTTGATTTTAGACATTCTCAAAAATCTATAAATAGGAGGCCTCACCACATGAATTTTAAGTATTGATAATACAAATTTATAATGTATAAATTATTCTAAAATATATTTCAATTAGTGTTACCATACCAAATTTATTTCACACTAAGCCACAAGCCAAAGGTGCCAAGGAGATATAGAGGTAGTCAAGCTTTCATTGCCAATGACTTCATGAGCACAAGCTGAGCAAGCCACTACAACTATAATTTTGGAGCATTCAAGGGAGGTAAAATAATGTTTCTTTTTCATTTTATTTTTGTATTTCATTCATGTTTGTTAACCAATCTCTCCCTAGTGTCTAGGCCTAGAGATGTTATGCTAGTTAGTGTGTTTCTTTTGTTTTGTTTTCATTTTGAAACTAACGCCATACTAACCATCCTCTCTTGAGTTAAATTCCTAGATCATAATAATCTTATTATTTTAATTCTTTCTATACCCTCTCATCATAAAACTTGTGAGGGTTGCTTATGTGGTAAGCAACATACTAACTCTTTTCACAAGAATCATGATGTGAAGTCCTCACATATTTTATATTTGATTCATATTAATGTTGTAGGACCTCTTAAAATTGTATATATAAATGATTTTTTTATACTATTGTGTTTACTTATGATTAAACTAGAATGATCTAGCTATTTTTCAATACTAAATTCAAGGAATTTAAAGCTAGTGTTGAAAATGCATCTAAATTTTCTATTAAGAGATTAAGAACTGATAATGGTGGTGTATATATTAGTAAAGAGTTTGATTATTTTTAAATTATTTGTGGTATTAAAATGTAATTAAAAACTCCATATTCTTCTTATAAAAATGATATTATTGAAAGGAAAAACCACAACATTATTGAGATAGATAGAATAATGTCGCATTCTACAAATGTTTCTCCTAGTTCTTATAGTCTGAAGCCATGAATACTAATATGAATATTTTGAATAATAAAACCTACTTAATATTTTAATTTTTCTACATGAAAAATATATTTATTCTCATAACATGTCATTTTCTTTGATAAAACTATTTTATTGTTACTTTAGATACTAACTATATTCATAGTGTCTCATCTACACTATTTTTTTAGTAAAACTATTTAGTTTTGATTCCTTCAAAATACTTATTACAATTATATTGTAATAGATATATTTGTCTTATATTTTAAATCAAAGAATATATATATATATATATATATATATATATTATGATTATTTTCAATTCATATGAGTTAACGTGGAAATACATTATATACATAACATCATTCTTAATTTGACAAGATGATCATGTTTAGTTATTGCATTTGGTAAAAATATCATGCTCAGTAAGTTTGGATATTTTGTATTTTAATTTTTTTAAATACTTTTATTTGAATGGAACAATCAAGGTACAACTCTACAATGGGAAGATGAATAGTCACCCTATATATATATATAATGATTATTTTCAATTCATATGAGTTAACGTGGAAATACATTATATACATAACATCATTCTTAATTCGACAAGATGATCATGTTTAGTTATTGTATTTGGTAAAAATATCATGCTCAGTAAGTTTGGATATTTTGTATTTTAATTTTTTTAAATACTTTCATTTGAATGGAAAAATCAAGGTACAGCTCTACAATGGGAAGATGAATAGTCACCCTCCATTATTAGTGCCTCATGTTTGCTTCCTTCTTCCTTGGTCCCCTTTGCTTCCTTGGTAATTGCATGGTTGTATGTGTTATGGATGTAAAGGGTTTATGGTTAACTTTTATTTACTTCATGTATCTTGGTTAATTAAATTTTGATTTTTATTGTGATTGACTGTGTGTATTAGATTCAATAAAGAGATTGAGAAATATAATTAACCAATGTACTAAACAATACATGATAAGCCTATTAAATAGGTAAAAAATCCCCCTAAGAAAATGGGGGGTGGGATAAACCACAAGCATCAAGTAGCATAAAATAGCTAATCCCATAAAACCAAACTAACCTATTAATTCAAGTGATTCAAACAACTAACCAAGGTGCATATATAATATACCTTAGTCAATAAACCAAGGTATTTATAATAACATGCTAACATCCCCCCTTAATGACAAAACTATAAAAAAGACCAAGTTTCTCTTTGAATGTTGTGAACTTGTCTGGACCAAGTGGTTTGGTCATTATATCAACTGACTGATCTATAGTGGGATAGCAAAAGAGACTAATGTCTTCATTTGTAACCAACTATTGGATGTAATGATGGTGAACCTCAATGTGTTTTGTCTTGGCATGGAATATTATATTATTCACCATCTTCAGAACACTTTGGTTGTCATTGTTAGGGGGTGGAGGAAATCCAAGAACAAACACACATGTTCTAATTCCACCTGTTAGGATCTTGCTCCTCAGAAAGAGCACAGTATGATTACCAAATATAAGCAATTGAATATGCGGAAATAACCAGAAACACAAGTAACTAGAATTCACCAATAGCACAGAATATGAGAGACAATACACTATCTTGTATTAACACTATACAGAAAAGAATACAACAAAGAGCCGCCACACTCTTTCACCTTACAGAGGTTCGCCACACCTCAAGTGTACAATAATTCTTCTCACACACACTCTCCTACACAAAAAATGGTCCCAACAACCAACTCACACACAAAATTGGTGTTCACCTCACCAACCAGTCAGTAATAACCCTGTCGGTACACCAAGCACTCTATAGCACTTCAAGTTGATCTCCCATGAACCTGCAACCTGCAATTCAAAGACCAAAATTACATGTTCTCCTATGAGCTTACAACAACCTACAACTCACTGATCTTACAACTAGAAGGAACTCTTCCTTTCTATCTCATGCATTAACAATACATGCCAATGGGTCTATAAATAGATCCCTAACTTAAACACTAACTTAGACTCTTAATTTAGACAATTATCCTCGTAGCCCAAGACTCTAACTGATCTTAACATGCAAACTCTTTGTTCACTTAACTAACTATCTATGAAACGAGTAGTTCTAGAACACACAAGCGATCGACGTCGGTCCCTGCTAGTCTGGTTCTGCCGACGTCGGCCAACTTCCTGCCGTCGCTGGTGGCCTTCTGCACTGGTCTCGACCGACGTCGGTCCTGCTACCGATGCTGATGCTCCTAAATCTCAGCAACCTTCTGTTCCACTATTTGCAAAGGGTTGAAGCTTTTAGATCCACAACCTAATAATCTCCCACTTAGAGAAAAATAGCTGTAACCTATACCTGTACCTGTACACCATCTAGTTTGTTCCCTTGGCTATGTATCCCTCCTCAAGATCACTCTTGAAGACCAACCACCACAAAATTCATGGTGAAAAACCTGTCATCCAAATTACCTGCCACATCCGTATCTACAACCATGTAGAAAAAAAAGAACTTGACCCTGCATAGCATTTGCACCTGCTGCTGGTCCCACTGAACTGCCCTTCAGTATTACTTTCCCAGATTGACTCCAAACTTGTGACAACTCCCACTGCTTGGGAAAACTCAGGTTTAGTACATACCATGCACTCAACCTCATTATGTGAATCAAGACACCTATTCTGTGAACTATCTAACCATCGGTGTGCTAACCGGTCTCACACAATCATCCTGAAACAAAGTCAACAAGACCTCCATGTCTCTAGAACACACTCATGCCAAAGAATCTTACTGCTCCCAGATTCTCCATGACACACACCTGAACTAGCTTTACCTTTAGTTTAGCAATACCTATATATGTAACCCTACAACAAGTACATCATACAAAAAATAGGATAATGTAGCTAATATTATCCAACCTGGTAAAGAGAAACACAATGATCAAACCTCCATTGCCCTGCAGCTCATACAAGACCATATACCCTGATCTTCCATCTCACGTATCCATTTTCGCTCTTCTTCATCCTTAACATTCATTCGTCTCTCAGTGCTTACTTCCAGCTGGCAACTCTACCCAAAACACCTGTTTGGTTCTCCTCCAAGGAATCACATCCTCATCCATGCCAAGCTCCCACTGTTTCCTGGATCTGCTTGTTCTGCTTCTTCAACAACTTCCTGGTTTTATGCCATAAGTGAGCAATAAGTAGTGTAAAGAAGGGAAATGACAAATTTAAGAACTTACTTACACCTTCAGTCCTCCATATGGGCGCTTGAGACTCCATGACAACTAGCTGTCCACCCAAAATTCATCTTAGTGACCAATGCCGGTCACATCTCAGTCTACAGCCGACCGATGTCGATTCCCTGCAACTACCTCCTTGCTGACGTCAGTTTCCCCTGGTCGATGCCGGTCTCTATCTGCCCTGAGTCATCGACATCGAGCTGCACATAGCCGACGTCGGTCCCTGTCTGGACACCGATGCCAATTTTCTTGCCGACGTCGGTCTTTGTGTTTTTCTAGTGAGACCTGACTTTTTCCCACGAGCTCCTTTTGGATCAAACCCTTGTCCAAATCACCCTTGCTCTGCTCAGAATTCCCCTGCACCTTGTGCTGAACTCTGTTCGTCACTTTCTCCTTGAAAACCAAGGCTTTCCTGTTCTTGTCACTAACATTGGATTCCTCAAGAAATGTCACCTTCTTCTTCTGCATACAGAAACCACGATCCATGCCTTCCAAATCCAAAATCATATTCTTTGACTCAAGAACCAGCATCTCTTTCTTATCTATGTGACCAAGCCTATTAAGCCACATCTCTGAATCTACAGCTGAAGTAGATAACCCAGAAAGAGAATCAGTAAAACAAGTAGATAGATAAAGCATACCTACTTTCTTACCTCTAGCTACAAGTGTACCCTTGGTAACCTTCCAAGAGCCTGCTGTGAGAGTTACTGTGCAACCCTCATCACCCAAACTTCTAACAAAAATTAGATTCCGCTTCAGAACTGGGACATGCATGACCTCCTTTAACACCCATGTGTCACCTGTCTGCAATTTCAGCTTCACTTTACCTTTGCCAATAATCTGACAAGGCTTACCATCCCCTACACAAATTTCTCCAAAGTCTCCCTGGACATACTCATGAAAAAATTCCCTATGTGGGGATGCATGAAAAGAGGCACCAGAATCTAAAACCCAAGATTCTACTTTATCCAAAGAACATACCAGAGCATCCTATGCAACGTAATCCACAACATCTGCTTCTTCTCCATGTCCTTCATGCTGATCTTCACCTGATCTGCAATCTCTCTTTAAGTGCCCTTGCTTTCCACATTTCCAGTAGGTTATTCTGCCATACCTGGACTTGGATCTTCTGCCTACCTTCGACCTTGATCTCCCACGCTCTATCTTCTCTCTTGGCCTTCCTCTTCCTTCAACACTCAAAGCATCTCCAGATGATTCACCTGTGCTTTTCCTGCGTATCTCTTCATTCAAGATCACACTCACAACATCATCCACTTTCAAGACTTTTGAAGGAGACACAGTATTAGAAAGTGCCATTACCAAACCTTCCCAACTTTCAGGTAATGAACACAAGATTAAGAGAGCTCTAGTTTCATCATCAAATACAATATTGACTGAACTTAACTGGTTTACCAAACCATGGAAATCACTAAGATGGCTATGAACAGATCCACCTTCCAACATTTGCAAATTAAATAAACGCTTCATAAGAAATACCTTATTAGAAGCCGAGGGTTTTTCATATAAATTTGCCAAAGATTTCATCAACTCCACCATTGTCTTACACTGTGATAAGCTGGAAATCACAGATGATTCAAGACTCAATCTAATAGATCCCAGAGCCTTCCGATCAAGAACCTCCCATTCTTCATCTTTCATATCTGAGGGTTTGCTAGCAACCCCACCCAACGGTAAGTACAAATCTTTCTGATACAGATAGTCCTCAATCTGCATCCTCCATAATTGGTAGTTCTTGCCATTAAACTTTTCCATTCATAGTTGACTGTTTTCTGCCATTGCTCAACTCCCACTTAAACAAAAACCCTGTGAGTAACCTATAATCAAAACACACTACCCAGATCTACACCAATCTGTTAGTATCCCAACCAAAAGCTCTGATACCACCTGTTAGGGGGTGGAGGAAATCCAAGAACAAACACACCTATTCTAATTCCACCTGTTATGATCTTGCTCCTCAAAAAGAGCATAGTATGATTACCAAATATAAGCAATTGAATATGCAGAAATAACCAGAAACACAAGTAACTAGAATTCACCAATAGCACAGAATATGAGAGACAATACACTATCTTGTATTAACACTATACAAAAAAGAATACAACAAAGAGCCGCCACACTCTTTCACCTTACAGAGGTTCGCCACACCTCAAGTGTACAGTAATTCTTCTCACACACACTCTCCTACACAAAAAATGGTCCCAACAACCAACTCACACACAAAATTGGTGTTCACATCACCAACCAGTCAGTAATAACCCTGTCGGTACACCAAGCACTCTATAGCACTTCAAGTTGATCTCCCATGAACCTGCAACCTGCAATTCAAAGACCAAACTTACATGTAGATCTCCTATGAGCTTGCAACAACCTACAACTCACTGATCTTACAACTAGAAGGAACTCTTCCTTTCTATCTCATGCATTAACAATACATGCCAATGGGTCTATAAATAGATCCCTAACTTAAACACTAACTTAGACTCTTAATTTAGACAATTATCCTCACAGCCCAAGACTCTAACTGATCTTAACATGCAAACTCTTCATTCACTTAACTAACTATCCATGAAACGAGTAGTTCTGGAACACACAGGCGACCGACGTCGGTCCCTGCTAGTCTGGTTCTGCCGACGTCAGCCGATTTCCTGCCATCGCCGATGGCCTTCTACACTGGTCTCGACCGACGTCGGTCCTGCTACCGATGCCAGTGCTCCTGGATCTCAGCAACCTTCTGTTCCACTATTTGCAAAGGGTTGAAGCTTTTATCTCCACAACCTAACATTCATAGAAAATTGTAGGCTTTGATGACTCAAACTAAAGATCCTCCAATATTTTTTTTATCCACGTAGTTTCACAGCTTATACTGACCACAACTTTATAATTTACTTATGTTGAAGATAATGCCACTATATTTTATAGTTTTCTCTACCATGAAAAAAATCCTAAACCAAGAGTGAATACATATCCTATTGTAGATTTTCTTGAATCTACTAGTCCTACCCAATCAAAGTCAGAATATCCTAAAAGCTCAAAATCTATATACTTATCATATAGTATGCCAAAGTCAAGAGTACCTTTGGCATATCTTAATACCTATTTTTTAGATAAACAATATACTTATTATGGTTTAGACATGAAGTGAGATAGAAAACTCACTAAAAAACAAATATCCAGTCTAATGGTAGTGAGGTAAATGAGACTACCCACTAACTACCAATACACTATTTCATTGATCAATGGTGAAGTAGTGTCAGTTAAATCTATATTTATATACTAGGCTTGAAGATCCTACTTAAACCCATACAAGGACTTAATTAACCTCGAGACTAGATGTTCCTTACCAAGTAATTGAAATCCCTATGGCTATGACATGTAGACTTCCTCCTATAGATCAGCATTCAAGAAGGTACTCTTGACATCTATTTGGTGTACCTACCATCTAAACTGAGTATTAATAACAATAATCAAATGAAAATTTGCCATCTTTATATTAGGAGAAAACTCTCATCATAATCAACCTCTTCCTCTTTTGCATAACCTTTTACAATAATTCTAGCTTTGTGTTTGTCCAAGGAATCATATGCTTTGCATTTTACCTTGTAAATCCATTTACAACTAATATATCTCTTTCTTGGTGGTAGCTCCATGATCTCCCAAGTCTTATTTTTCATTAAGGAATCATGTTATAATTGCATGGTTGATTCCCACTCATGCTTCCCTTTGGCCTCTGAAAAATAATTAGGCTCAAATACATGTGAAACAATAGTTGTTAGAGCAAAATTTTCATGCTCACCTCTATTAACAAACTGCTTCCATGATCTCAATCTTCTTCCTTCCACACCTACCAAGTCTCCTTCTTTTAGTGCTTCCATTCTAGTAGAATACCACTTTGGCTTCTTTGGTTATTCCAATGGAACCTCATAATGACCTACATCAATTCCCTCCCTACAATGCAATTTCATTAATGAACTAGAATCTTACTCAACTTTCACACCACAAATTATAATAGAATCATTAGAAGAAAACAATCACTCAATATATGAAACTATACAAGTTGCTATGAAGTATGACATCTATTCATTTACTATGAAATCTTTGTTTACCACAACTTTGTTAGTAGAAACATCAAGTAATTTTTAGGCCTTTGATTTCTCACTGTCCCCAACAAACATGTATGTTTTGATTTTTGCATCCAAGTTACTTCTCTTTTGACTAGAAATAACTGCAAAAGCTACACAACCAAAAATTTGGAAAGCACTTACATCTGGAGTTTGACCTGACCAAGATTCCTCTAGATTCATATTATCCAATGCTTTTGTAGGACTTATATTGAGGATGTACACTTTCATAGTCACTACTTCTACCCAATATTGATATGGGACATTTCTCCTTTGGACCATAAAGTGAGCCATGTCCATCACCATCCTATTTCACTTTTATACATCTCTATTTTATTACAGAGTGTAAGGGGTAGAATATTATTTGTATATCCTTTTAGTGGCACAAAAATCCTTGAATTACTTTGAGGTGAACTCACCCCCATTATCTGTTCTAATATATTTCATTGACCTTCCCACCTTATTTTCAACCATAGCTTTCCAAGTAAGGAAGTTATAAAAATAATTATATTTCTTCACTAGAAATTACACCCACTTTTTTTTAGATAAATCATCAACCATAAATAGAAAATAATGGTCTCCAGAAGGGGTAGGTGTTTGAATTGTACCATGCAAATCCACATGTACTAGATCTAATACTCCCTTATCTCTTAAAGCTTTACCAACATCAAATGAATATCTAACTTTCTTCCCCAACTAACATCCAATACATACATGATGACTATCCCAAATAAAATGAATCCCCTTAACCATCTTAGTCTTGCTCAATGTAGTCAAATACTAGAAATTCAAATTCCCATACCTTTTATGCCATAGTGAACTTGTGTTATCAATCGCTACAACTACACTTTCCTTTTCCCTTTGTGGATCTCCAAGTTTATATAAGCCTTTCTCACCAATCCCAATAGCAATAATTTTTTATCTCTAGTAGTGACTAAACATTGTTGTCTTTGAAAATTTACAACAAAATCAAATTTTCTAATGATCTCACCAATGAAAAGAAATTTTTGTTCATGTCTAGAACTACCTAAAATTCTTAAATATATACCAAATAGTACCATCTAATATGATCTAAATATTACCATATCCTTTCATAAAATGAGTCCTACCATCTCCAAAAGATATAGATTCATTATTACTATCATTTTCAACAAAATCCACATACCAATCTTTATGGCATGTATAATGGAGAGATGCCCTTGAATCAAAGCACTAATTTCAGTCCACTTTATCATTACCACTAGAAGCCATAAAATTAAAATTATGAGATGATTCCTCACCTTCACTTGAAACTACATTCACATGATGAGCTTTCTTTTTAGGGTTAGCCATATCTTGTTGTCTTTTCCTACAATCTTTCTTAAGGTGACCAGGTTGCTTACAATAAAAAAAATTCCACTTAGATCTCTAATTAGAACCACTTAATTGTGTAGAATATATAGGAAAACTATTAGTTTTTACCAAACTGCTTACCCTTTCCCTTGATGAAGAATGCACTCTCTATAGAAGTATATGTAAACAACATTATCTACTCCTATCATCTCTCCTAAAATAGCAATGTGGACAAATTTTCAAAGTCTAAAGTTTGTGTCTCAAAAATCATGTGTAAGGAATCCACAAATGAATCAAATGAAGGTGGAAGATTCCACATAACCAAAGCAATCAAATCTTGCTCATCAACATGCTTCTACATAGCCTTCAACTAATCACTGATGTCCTTGATCTAAAATAAAAACTCATAAATGGATCCACTTTCTTCCATCTTATTATAAAATAATAAAATTATTCAAATACAATACCCTACTAGCTTTAGATGCCTAGTATTTAGAAGTAAGACTAGTCCACAAAATTGATGCAATGGTCACATTTCTAACCACTAAGATTAGATTATCTACTACTGATAGTTTTAACAACATAAGAGTCTCATAATGATGTTTATCATAATCATCATAACTAGTGGTAGGTCTTTACTCTTTATCAAGCACTATTTGATCAAGGTTCTGATATTCACATATCATCAAAACCTTATGACTCCACAAACTAAAATTTTCACTAGTCAATTTTTGTGAATCTAGCAAAAAGAGGTGTTGTAAACTAGCTATTTTGACCTAATTTTTCTAAAAAATGAATATACAAGAAAAAATATAATGAATTTACATAAAATTCCTCCTACCCATAGACTTAAATCATAAAATGGTCAATACCTCCAATTTTTAGCAAAAAAACACCCCACCATTTGAGAAATTTTAATTTTTTCATCTTTAAAAACACCAAAAAATAGACAAAAACAATTTTATCTAGATATATATAATTCCAATTTAAAAAATTCTTTTTCTACCAACATCTAATTTAAATACCTAGAGAATGGTGAAATTTTCACCTTTCATAACTTTTCTAAGATAATTATTCACCAGTAGGTCCCCAATAACCCTTATAAGCTAAAGTTTTAAATTATTTCAATTAAAAAATTAAAATTAATTGAAATAATAAAACTTCAGATTAATTTTTTCATAAAAATAATTAGATAATTAGAAAATTGGCATACCTACAAAACTTTAGATGTAGATTTTGAGAGAAATACTCAGCCAAATTGAAATTCATTAGTTCCTATCATCTCCTCTTAGAAAATATAAATTTTTAGACCCCTCACTCACCAAAAATAGTGCTCAAATAATAATTTGGTCACTTTTCAAACTACCAAAATACATAGGAAAAATAAAAATAGACATGTGAGCCTCTTATGTTGCCTCTTACTTATTTTATTTTACTAAGATGGGTCTTCTGATGCTTCTCTCCTGATTACTGGCTTTCCCACTAGTCATAAAAAAAAAAAAAAAAAAAAAAAAACCTCTTCATGACTCTCCACCAAGCACTTCACACTCTTCCCTAACAAGACCACTCCTCTCTTTCTCTAAAGGCTCCCTCCCAAGCTTCCTACACCGTAAGCTTTGAGACCATATTAGACTCATCAAAGAGATTGAAAAATGTAATTAACTAGCATACTAAATAATACATGAGAGGCCTATTAAATAGGCAAAATATCCATTCAAGAAAATAGGGGGTGGAAGAAACCATAAGCATCAGGTAGTGTAAAATAGCTAAGCCCATAAAAACAAACTAACTTATTAACTCAAGTGGTTAAAATAACTAACCAAGGTGCATAGATAATATACCTTAGTCAATAACCCAAGGTATTTACAATAATATGCTAGAAATATGTTTATTTCCCTATACAGTGCATCAATTGTGTGTCATCCTAATCTTTTTATGTATATCACCTGCAATCCCTTACCCTACCCTTGATCCTTTGATACATGTTATATGGTTGATGGTAAGTGTAATTAATGGTGTTTATCTTTTAAAGGAAATGATCGAAGAGTGTCAAATCATGTAGAGTGTCTTGGATATGTTGGTATTAATGGAAATGGAGATAAAAAAGTAGTAGGTAATGAATGCCCTAACTCTTTCAACTAATAACCTCATATTGATAAGAATAGTGGAAAAATTGATGAAAATAGGAAGTTGTTCAACAAAGTTATATGATAAGAAGAGTTTGCAAACCATTCACAAGGTGAAATTTTCATTGTTGGCCCAAGTAATGCACCTAAGGATGGAGTCAAAAATGATAGTAAGGGATAGAATGATAAGTGCCCTAGCTTTGGTAAAACCCTTTCTCTATACCCCAATCTATCTATGTAAAAATGTTTGGCTAGAGAAGAGTATCAGGGTAAAAATTTTGGGATTTTCTTTGTCTATTTGAATAGGAATTCTCTCCCCTCAATAAATTTATTTGATAACTAGATAATTTTAGTTTAGGGAAATAAAATGGGTATTTATGTTAGTTTGTGAAGAATGTTCTAGAAAGGAGCTTTTTGGTCATGTTTAACAATTCCATTATGTAGAGAAGAGTCATAAATAAATCCCTATGGAATGTTGGATAATCATTTTTCAAGGTAGTTTCTTGGAACCCTAATTTGTAAAGCCAATATCTGGTGTTCAAAATAGCCCCTAGGTGGGTTGATATTGAAAATGTCCCCCTTCAATTATGGAATTTCCTCCCTCAAGCATTTCATCCTCTTGGTGAAGTGCTTAGGATTGAAGACACCAGGTGGTCTTTGGCCATATGAACACAAGGGTTCTAATCTCTTTACACCCTTTAGATACATTTCTTGAATCCTTTGTCTTTAAGTTCAATAGGAAATCATGTATATGCCCTATCTAAAGATTGGGTGATTTAAATGCTTACTTTTTTGGTAAAAAATATGGTCAAGTGAGGAAATACTATCCTATGCTTATTTATAATAAAAAATTACATTATATCCAATTAGGGCCCTAAACTCATTAATAAAGATGTTATTTTTAATCCCCTCCCACCTTGAATTGAGAACCTAGAAAACATAGAGACCCCTATTTTTAATTCTGAATTTGAGGAAGGCAGATCAACCCCTGATAAAGGCCTTGGATTTCAAAATGGATTAAACCTTGGTGAGAGTGGTTCCAGTTCCCATGTGATTGATAATGGTGAACCTCTCCCAACTCATAATCCTTCACCCAAAACATTTTATGTAAGAGTATAGATGAACATGTTAAATAGATTGAGTTGGCAGAATAATCCAAGATTCCCTCTGATTCAAGAAACAATCTAGTCCTTTATGATGATGTCATTATTGATTTTGATCCCCTCTCTAAAGGGGAACCCTTGGTGGATTTTAAGGGCACTCCAAATGTTTATGGGGTTGAATATGAGGAGAGTGTGTAAAATGAAATATTGTTTCCATCTAATAATCTATTTGAGTAGATAGAGCCCCTCATGGACATTTATCCTAAGAGAAAGGTTTTGAAGGTTTTGACCAGTGGTGCTACTGATAAAACTACTCACCCTAATCATGATAAAAGGGATAAATAGACCCCCAAAGATTCTAGAAAAATATTTAAAACTTTTTTACTAATAATATTCCTCTAGACATCGCTAGTGTCAAAGAGGGAATAGGGATAAGAAATGGGGTATTGGATGATAGTGATACTAATAATAAAAAAGGGAATAATGAAAATAAGTTCCTAAATGTTTTCCCAGATTGTATCAAAATAAGGGGGAAGTAAGTCCCCCAATAAAACCAAGGAATCCCATGCTTCATATTGTAAATTGTAAGTTGGAATGTAAGGGGCCTTGAATCCCTAGATAGGAGACCTATTATAAGACAATTTAGGTAATCTAGAACTAATCTTGATTTTCTCCTTCTTCACGAGATCAAAGCTAGCATCACAATCCTCTCTTTCAATCTTAACTTTATTTGGCCTAATGCAATTCTCTTCTCAACTAATCACAATAAAGGTATAGGGGGTGCCTCTATTCTAATTAACTAGACTTGAAAGGACAATATTATAGACCATGGTATTTCTCCCTATAGTAGGGTTGTTAGGGTTATTATCAATAAGCAGGATAAGATTTTTGGAATTTGTGAAATATATACTCCTAATGACTGTAGAGAAAGAATATAATTATGGAACTAGATCACATCTAATATGAAATACATTCCATAGATACTTAGAGGTGATTTTAAAATGATTTAAGAAAGAGAGGATAAACTGGGAGGAGATATACATATATAAAAAGGAAATGAGTTATTTTTCTGGTCCAAATTCAAAATATTTCACAAATTGGTAGACCCCTTATACAAAGGTAAATATCAAAGTAAAGGAATATGGTTTACTTGGTGTAATAACCAGGCTAGGTCTAGAAGACTTTACTCAAGGCTTGACAGATTCTATCTGAGTAAATATACCTTTGAGATTTATCCTGAAGGTGATGTTAATGCAACCAATTTTTTTTCATTCACCATTTGAGACCATCACCCCGTTTAGTTAAATTTTTATCTCATCAATGATGAAAAAGATGATAAGACCACCTTGAAAGGATTGTATTGATTAAATGTGTCCCACCTTGAGGATAGAGAAATTTTGGATGGTTCCTAGTCAACCTAGAATGTAGGGAAGTTTACCTTAAATTTTGACTCTAAAATTGATACCTGGAATAATTATATGGACTTGTCTAAAAAAATTATTATATCCTATGGGTAAATTAAAGTGAAGAGGAAAAGAAAATCCTTCAAAATTTCCCAAGATAATCTTATTAGGTTGAAATATAACCTTGAAAGGGACATAGGAAACATATCCTTAATAAAAAAATTCTCCTCTACCAAGCATGATTTAAGGCAACATCAAATTTACTATGTTAGGGGTGCCCAAGTTCAATCTAGGATCAACTGACTCAAACTACGTGATAAGGATTCCAAATTTTTCTTTCAATTTTTTAAGTATAAACATAAAATCACAAGCATTAAAGAGAATTATAAGATTTTATAAGATGAAGACTCTGTCAAAACAACTTTTTTTTATTTCTACTCAAACTCAATTTAGAGTAGGGTGTTGTGTGAGAAGATTATTCTAAGAAAAATTTACTTAATTTAAGAAGCATTTTTGGATAGTTAAATATCATTAGAAAAAATTAGGAATGTGATTGACTCTTTGAAATCTAACAAGGCCCCTAGTATTAATGGTTTCCTAGTTGAATTTTATAAAGTTAATAAAGATTAGATCTCTACAGACTACTTGAAAATGTATAAAGAAGTAATTAGGGTTGGATATCTTGGTCCAAAAATAAATAAATAGGATATTAAGCTCATTCTAAAATAGGGATATCCCTCCCTTATTAAAAATTTTCATTTAATTACACTACTCAATGCTTCTTATAAAATCATGGCTAAGATTTTGGCAAAGACATTATGCACTACTACCCTAGGTGATATCTGAAACCCAAACTGGGTTTATGTAAGGAAGATATACAATTGATAATATCATTGAAATTTTGGAAGGACTATATTGGGAAAGAGATTCTCAACAAGATATTGGAATGATTCTCCTAGATTTTGAAAAAACATATGATAAAATAGAATGGCCCTTTATTGAAAGAATGTTGAGGGATTTTGGATGTTAGGATAGGTTCTGTAGAACGATTTGTGTTTTATTCAAAGATGCTTCTATAGATGTCAAGGTAAATGGGGAAATCAAAAAATATATTCCCCTTCAAAGATTAATCAGGCAAGGGTGTCCCGTTGCTCCATTTCTCTTTGTCTTGGTTGCATATGTACTACATTATCTATTGAGAATGAGTGATATTATCCCCCCTGTCAAAAGTATCCAACTTTCTAATCAAAGGGAAATGATTGATGTTTTGTTCATTTATGATTCCACTCTATTTTATAAACTTTCTAATGACAACCTAACATAATTTAGATATAGATTAAATATTTATTGACTAGCCTTGGGATCCAAAATTGCATACCACAAGTCTTATATTATTAGATGGAAGGAGAACTAACCGGACTAGATAGATGAATTTGGGTGGGACGAGAAGGGTCCCAATCAGTTGTTTAGATATTTAGGGATTCCATTTTATTTTAATTATTCCATAAAATAGATGTGGGAATGGGTTTACACCAAGATTAACAATAAAATTGAAAGGTGGCAAGGCCACCTACTTTCTCTCCTAGGTATAGCCTAGGTTTGTCAAAAAAATCTCTCTTCATATAATCTGTAGTATGCTTCATGTTGTCTCTTTAAAAAAAATTCAAATCATCCTATTGTATAAAATTATTAGAGAATTCATATGGTCAAATGGAAAGGGTAACTAAAAAAGGCATGCAATTACTTGTAAATTCTATTGTAAACCAATAAATCTTAGTGGTCTTGGTCTAAAATACCTACGTATTCAAGGTATCACCCTTGCAATTAAGTGGATCATTAAGGGATTTAAGTGAGATGAACCTTGGAAATTTTTAGTTATAATTTTTTTTTGAGAGGATTTTTGAAAATTAAAGTCAGTTAGAAAGGTTTGCACATTGCCAACATTCTACTCACCCCTCTTTATTTTAAAGTGGCTAGATTTCCTATATTTGCATCTATTTGGAAGGTCTAGAACCTAGTGAAACATATTTTAAATGCCAAACATGTTTTTAATTGGATGGGATCTTGATGCTAAGGGTATAGATCAATATGATGGAATCTTCACCTCAATAATCATTTATTAGCCCTTACCAGGGGATGTTCTACTTTATAATGGTTCAAAAAAGGTTTGAGGGACTTCAAGGATTTCTTTGGGCCTGAGGGTTAGGCCTCCTGGGACATCATTAGACATAGGTATCATATTCATACTACACAATGTAGGATGTATTCCATGGTAAAGAAATCTCTCAGGAACTATAACTCAGTGAATCATTTTGACAATGATAATGAATTCTAGGATAGTATCAAATGGATCAAAGGGCCTCCCCTTCATGAGTTCTTGACCAAGATTCTCTATCTTAAACTTTAATCTACCCATGCCACATATTTAATTATTAATAATGTGTGAATATATATGACTCCTACCATAATTAGGATTTTAGATTTTAAGTGGTCTGGTCTTCTCTTATTAAACCAAAAAAATCTTGTTTTATATGGTTGTTATTATATGATAAGTTAGCTGTTGGTAAAATACTTACTGAATGTGGAGAGTTTAATCATTTTTGACATGTATGTAGTGATGTTGAGTCAATTTAACATCTTTCATTTTCTTTCCAATATGTTGCTAAGATTTGGAAATGTTTTCTCTATATTTGGTCTATTATTTTTAACTATGAAATTAAGTGGTTTAATATAGTCTTTGGATATGTTTTTTCTACAAAAGAAAACTCGCCCATTTTTCATAAATTTTGATTAGTTTTCTCCACTAAGACTATTTATTTTATATAGAAGCAAAGGAATGATGAGATTTTTCAAGATATAACTAGGGTACTTACTAACTTCACAGTTGAATTCATTATAAGAATTGTGGTTATGCAGATATATCTACAATTGAAGATTCCATATAGTTAGTTGGATCTCTTCTTGAAGATAGGTTTGTTGAAAGTTGCTTCTGACTACATATTAGACACTAAAGGGTATCCTAAACTTAGCCCACATCCTGAATGGATATTTTCACATCCTACTGTAGTTGAGGTAACTATTTTAGAATATGATTGATCATGTACTAAAGAATCCTAATTTGATCAAGAAAGAGATCATATTCCCTCTTTGATTTACTCTTTTGAATCAAATAATAATGGTACCAAGTGTTGGATAGAAGCATCAAAAGACTATATGGAACTCAGTATAAGCTTAGGCACAACAAAACCCAATTTTAGAGGTATCATGTTAGTCGAAGAAGAAATGAATTTGATAATAAGGTATCTTTATATGCTTCAGTTGATAATAATATATATTATGAAATACAAATTGTAAATGGAGTTTGTATTATTGGCTCTTCATCATTTAATTTATTAAGAATTATATTCATACATCTATGAACTGTTTTATTTCAGTCTCATATCTATTTGATTTTATTATGGAATTTCATGCTAAAATTATCCATATTTTATGTATGAGAGGTTATATCTCAATATTTTGTTGAAGCATATTAAACTTGAAAGGTTTTGATAAGACTCAAATGATAAAATGAGTTATTGCTAATAAGATATCTGATTTTTGGATAAACTTAGTATCATATTATTAGTAAATTATTGTATATGCATCAATGATAGTTGGGGATGCTCATCTTGTCAATATTGGAGACATATAATAATGAACTGCATATAATAATTTATGTTTTTTCAGTAACTTTGTAATCAAAGTAATGAACTTGTTTGCCTAAGATATGACTTGATTTTTTAAAAATGTGGTTTACCATAGAAAAACATATGTCATATTTTTATGTATTTGGTTATTTTTATTCTAACCATATTATACTATCATGAATCTATTTTTGGACATGTGTTTAAATTTTTGTGTAGGTGCACAACACCAATAACTTAAGCATATTGAAGTTCATGTTCATTTTATATGAGATAAAGTCCTCAATGGTGATATGTATTTCTAGTTCTATCCTATAGATGAAATAGTAATAAATATCTTCACAAAACTACTTGGTGTTACCAAGTTTTTTCAATTTAGTGTAATGTTGGGCCTTTCAGAGTTTCCATTGAGGGGGAGTGTGCATGGCAATGCCACTTCCTAATGACCATGTATTTATTCTTTTTCTCTATACTTATTCTCATTCTAAAACATTTTAAACTTCATGTGGAAGTTTTAATTTTATACCCCAATATATTTAAAATCATACTTTGTAATGGTGGTCCTTATGTTATAAAAGTCTCCAAATATGCTTATTTATTATTCTTGAGAAACTGTGGAATGTAATCTCATGATCATGCTAGCCTAAACTTAATTTTGAGGAGTTTATGGATTATAATTCATTTTTTTTCAAAATGTGATGTTTGACATGATGAAGGTTTTTAAATCCTTCAATTATGTACATAGTATAATTTCTTTTTTTTAAAGGTGACTATGACATTTATCCCCACTTAGCATTAAGGGGGAGTGTTACAACATTTAATGACTAAGTGGTGTTTCATTAACACTTAAATCACCTTGGTGTTAATTAAATAATGAATAATATATTATTTATTAACCCAAGATAAAAACCTCAATTAAATAAATAATAATAGTATAGTTATTTAATTCTTACCCAATTTTATTAAATGTGATTTTGGGATAGATGGACCCATTATTTCATAATAGTCACCTCCTCTCATGAATTTTATAAATAGGGTTTTACCCCTATTTTAAATTCATTTGATCTTGATATGTTTTTGACTGAACAAGGTTTTGTGAAAGCATAAATAAGAAGTGAGATCAAGATGAATTGTATTGGGGTTGGATTGGTTTCTCATAATGAATAATCTTTTGGTGTGTTTTTACCTCTTTGATTTTTTACCATGGTAACCTTGTGTCAAACATTGATATGTGTACTCCATTTATGCTTTATTTATCAATATTAATTCTAGATATATCCTATGTACTGATATTTTTAGATTGATTTTGTCATCCTAAACGAATTTGGGGTACCCTTATAAGCTATCATTACATGTGCCACCAAATTCCTCTCTTGGTCTAGTTTTAAAATTTTGAAAAGTGGCTCTCAGAAGAGCACCTTTGCTTGAGTCAACATCTTATCATGAACTCTAAGGGGGTCCTCTAATGAGACTTCCACCTAATTTACCTAGTTTATTCTCGTATTTGACTATATGGAGAGTTCCAATATGTCTTTAGCTCTATCCTTTTTGGCCTTTTACACCTTCTTCTTCATTTACACCTTGAAGTGGCTGAGGTGGACCCTAAATTCACTAAAATTGAAAAAGGTGTCATCTATGTGGAAGAGGACCATAATGGTGATGTCCTTGAAGTATGTAAGGATTTTTTCCTTGATTTTCTCCAAGGGCCTGATGGTGGTATGAATGTCTTAGAGCTAATCCTCAAGTGAAGTTCTCATGGTACCCTTGAATGTTAGATATAAATTCAAGTTAGTGAAGGGCATGATTTTGAGTTTTAGGAACATTCTCTTATGGAGGATCAAAATTTTATTCTTACACTTACTATCGACTCTGATGATCCTTTATAAGTAATTTTTTCCCTTTGGACTAGCACATTTCTCTTTAAGAGAGGATCAGTCACTTTTCCCAAGGTTGTGAATAATTTTATAAGCATAGATTTAACCTTGACAATCAAACCAACCAAGAATGAGCTTCACACCTAAGATTGGAGATTATTGACTTGATCTCTAAGGTCTTCCTTAAATTCTATGTGATCTCATTGGTGGCCTTGATTATTGATATTAGGTCTTCATCAATATTCTCTTCCCATACAATAATCTTTTAATTAGTGAGATAAAAAAAGGTCATGTTCATTTCTCCATACTATATGGTTTCTTTCTTGAGAGAAGGTTTGGGTCATCACCCTTCTCATTCTACCTAAGTCTATGTCAAATTTAAGCTAGCATCTAGGTCTCCATGATATACCATCTCTATTATTTATTACTAAATGATTTAATAGGGCCCACCCAACTTAGTCTAACTAGTGTCCCCAATGTAGTGTAAGGTAACATAGGAGGGGTGGTGGTAACTAAAGTGGAAGGTGGAGGAATGGGAGGATGAGACATAGATTGAGGGGATACATGGAATGGGATGTAAGATGGAGGGAGAAACATGGGGGGAAAGGGAGGAACCACTAGAGAGGAATCCCAAGGGAACAGGTGGAATTGTAATTACTCTAGGGTCAAGAAGACTTAGGGACCAATCACACCTAAGAAGTGAGTATTTAGTTATAATGACAAGATTGGTTGATTCTATCCTAATCCTATCAAGTTTGGTGTGAGAGATAGATATTTACATGAAGGTTTTTAATTAATAATTAGAGGTTGTGGGGGTAACCTTGGTGAAATAAACCTTGGATACTTGGAATACTTTTGTTTATATCTCACATGTAGTGTAATGGAGCTTAAAGGGATTTTAATAGATGGATCCTATGGATGTTGTGTGGATATTATCAGGCTCAATGATGTGTTCAGAATAATCACAATATAGGGTATAAAGGAACCTATATTTGGTGGAGACCTAGAGTAGTTGGATCACTATGAGTAGCTACCATCATTTATGCCACTAAGGATATATGAATGATCAAAATTTGGGCCCTAAGAAGATCTAAACTATCATGTGTGGGAGGTCCAAGGTTCACTAATAACAAAAAACATGTCATTAAAGTCAAATATGGCCACAATTAGGATATAAGAAATCTTAGAGAAGCTACCATAATTAAGAAGCTGGGTAGAACTAGGAGGCTTGGAGTACCAAATATTTTTGAAGTTAGAAGTCTGAGGGGAATCCCAGCACTTACAGGAGTTGATATAGGAGGAATCACCATAGGGGATGTTACATTAGGGTTGGTGGGATCAGAATAGTGAATAAAAATAGGGCCAATGGAGCCATAGGATTTTGGGTGCTTGTTAGGGTTGCTATATCAGGGACCATAATATGAGTCTATACATGGGATGGAAAACTAGGGGGAGTAGTAAGGGATTACTTATTAAGGCCAAAAGTGGGGTTTAAAACCTATGAGAATACTAAAAAATATTCTTAATTTGATCTTCCTTGGGAATCCAAACTTCTTATGAAATGAAGAGCTTGAGTAGATTAAGACTAGCTTACCTGAGAAGTAGCCACAAGTGAAATAGATGATAAAGTAGATGGGTTTAAGGTTACCAAGAGACCTTACATAATTTATCAAAATATTTGAGGTGAATTTTCCTTGATTTCAATGGTAGGCCTCTATGAATCTTATTTCAAAGGGACTAGTTGCACTAGAGGTGTCTATGGAGGAGCATGTCTCTTTTATAACATGGGATTGGGATGTGTTTACACTTGAACCTTTTGGTGAGCTAGTACCTCTAGTTTCAAAATCACCTCAACATCATCTATTGGATTGAGATAAATTATGTCATTGGGGTGGCCTTCAAGGTAGTTTGTGATATTAAGTTACATTTGGTAATTCTGTACATGAAAATGTATTTTCCCTTGAATATCCCACTCTCTATGGTCTATCATGCCCAAATTAAAGGAATCTCAATTTTGGGCCATGGCTTGTAATGCCTAAATGTTTTTGTACTTATGGTGATCAATGACCATAAGTAACTTAGGGTAGGGATTTTGTATGGTGTCAAGAGAGGATCTCATCAAATTCCTTACACTCAAATTATGGTACTATATCTATAGTACCAGTAGGTACCAATGGGATATAGTGAAGCCTAAATCTCATTTGAGAGCCTCAACATTGGTGTCTCATTGATGGATCGATACACAATGGGGTAAAAGTGGTCATAGATGTCTAAGATATGATTATATAAATAGTAGATGTAGATTTTATCAAAAAATAAATGCACCACATGCCCAATTAGTACCCATTATGTAAATGCTAAGGTCTTAAATTCCAAGGTAGTGAAAATACCATCCACCATGTAAGACATTATGTAAAAATTACCGTCCATGTAAATTCCATTTACCTATTAAGTGAGGTATTAGGTGATGAGGCTCCCCAAATCTATGATGTTTTATCCATTTATGATTATGTGTAGAAGGGGAACTATAATTTATTGACATTCATTGTATCATTTTCCCCATTTAAGCAACTAATCAAAAGCATAATCATTTGCACACCTTCCTTGAATATTTTAATTATGTATGAATTAGGGTTTTTTTCAACCCAATGATCTTGGTCCTCAACCCAATCCTTAAGGACATAATATATGTTTTAGGTCCTCATCTAGGCATGCAAATATGCGATATTTTAATATGAAAGGTTATAATACTATTTAAATATTGCCCTAAATATGTCTACAATCTTGAATTTAGTGTTGGTAGAGTACATGATGTCATTATTACATATTGAAGATATTAGAAGTTTGCTATTAAAATTTCCTCATGGTAACACCTTTAGTTTGGTAGTTTATTTGTAAAGTCTTGATGCCCTAAGGGATATCAAGTCAGTGGTGAATTCCACCTCATCATATTCAGGCTTGTCATTATTATTGGGTAGCTAGATATCTTCAATAGTTTTAAATATTTAATTGTAATGTTTATATCTCTTGATCTCTTATAGGAACATAGTGTCTTGATATTATATCTCTAATCTAGGATTGTAATATGATGCTACCATCAATATATTGTGAGATCTTTGGGTGAAAATTTTAATAAAAGGGATACTATGCATTCAATAATGAAATCAAGGCAAGGGGCTCTAAATGATTGAGTGGTTGAGAACTAATAACATTATTTGATATTGATGCAATATTATAGGCTCTATGATATATCTATAATAATGAATTTTTTGGGATCACATCACATGAATTAAACACCGAGTTGATGGTGTGATATATAATTATTCATTTCCCAAATTTTTGAAATTTTGATCATAGGTTGAATTTAAATATATCAATAGTGATGGAACCCCTCCAATTTTTGGGTCAATATCTCTACTTATTGAGAAAATAAACATAAATATCATGCTAGGCACATGCCTATGTTTAACCCTCATGGAAATTCATATGTTCTTAAATTTGGCCATGTTTCATTCTAAGATTAGTGGGCCCAATGATTACTATGCTTACTAGACTTAACAAGTAGCCGTATGTATTAACAACTCTATGTACCTAAGTCAGTAGCCCATATATACCATGCACATGTGGAATTTTATCATTAGATCTAGAGTTTTGATCTGTACTCTTTTTTTACCTTCTTGGGGCATTTTAGGACCTTTTACCACTTGATTTTACATAAGTACATGTGGCTCTTTTCTACTCATTCAAACCTCCCTAGGGTTTTGATAGGTCTGACAATGCAGGACAGGAAGGAAACACATAGAAATTACTCATTAGTAAGGAATCTAATAGGTTTGATGTTATGAAATTGGTAGTAAAAATGTGGTACTTCTCCATGGCTTAGGTTCCCAAGTTATAATAGGTTTGGCACCACAGGACTAGATGGAAACATGCAATGCTTCTCCATTGGCTCTAGCTCCTAGGATCTGATAATTCTAACACTACATGACTAGAAAGAAACATGTGCTTCTTTATTGGTTTAAGCTCCTAATAATTGACAACTTTGACACTATGGGTATGGTAGGAAACACATGGCCCTTCCTCATTGGCTCAAGCTTCTAGTATTTGATAGTTTGAATGTCATGGGACTACAAAACATAGAATAAAGTATTAATTAAAAAAGTACCTTATAATCCAAGATATGATTACCTTTTAGTTTAAAGGATTTTGTGAGAACACCATCATAGACTCTAGGAATCAGGATCTAAGAATGAGACTCTTATAAAAACTTGCATAGGGATATTTATGCAAAAAGATGGTTAGCACCTCAAAAAACAACTAAATATGAAAACCTCTTTAAAATGTAATGGGATAACTACTAATTATACACACTAAGTTGTGAGAGGGTTTCAAACATAACATATAACTAAGGGTGATACTACATAATACTTCATTAATATAGATTGAGTATACATTATCATTTTTTTGTATGAACAATGGTCAATCGAGGCTCGGTTTGGGTGTTAAAAAATTTCAAACTTTTACAATACATAGGTCCCCTTTTTATTCTATGAAAAGGGATCTATTTTTAACAAAAAAAGGAGACTATGTAGGGAAAACATTGGTAGTGTTTACAACCTAGACCGTGTCCCTCAATTATTGAAACCTTAAATAAGTGTTTGATAATTATTTCAATAGAACATGAGGAAAAAGAACTTAAGTCTACTTCAACATATGACATACTCGATTCCGATTTCTTCAAAAGATCATTTTGTGTGAAGAGTGATTTTTCCCCATTATTTTATCTATCTTTTAATTCATGACAAAGTTTAGACATGGATTAAGTTTTATAAATTCTTAAAAGGTATTTACTCTCTTGTATAGATTGGCTAAGGGAAGTTTCAAAAATTTATCTACTACCAATCAAGTGTCCATATCCTTAGTATTTGGTCTCACTCCAGGCCTTGATGTATTACCATCTAGGCTGGAAAGCCTACGATGGATATTTCCCTAATCACCCTTTCTTAGGAAGAGACTTTTAAGATTTTCTTGACTTTTAGACTTCCTTTAGTTTTTATGTCTTATTCATTTATAATCCATGAGGGTTGTGGAACAATGTATCTAGGATGATTAGTTGATTCAGTGAGTTCTCCAACACTAAATGGAACTCTTTGCTCATCCAGTGAGTTCATAGTGACTTATTGATGTTCTTTTAAGTGTTTTGATTATCTATTTTCTATAAATAAACCTTTTCTTAATTAATATGTTTCATTTTTAATAAATGTCTTCTTACCTATTAGATGCTATGAAATTAAATTCCCCATTTGTCATAGTGTTCAATAATGGAGACCCACTTTTTATTTTTCTATCTTGAACAGTGTCTTCAATGCATGGCTTATCCATGAAGGGACCAAATATGAGGATACATGGACCAATATTTATCTTGAGCCTTACTACTCTACACCCATCTATCCACTTAATCATATTATAGGAATGGGATCTTAATTATAGGGTCAATAGGCTATCGCTAGGTTAGTGATGAAAGGGTGAACACAATGAAGGAAAATAAAAACAACCAAAGCAAAGATAAAAATAAGCATATAATATAAGTAAACTAAACTAAAACTAATCTAATATTTACATTACCATCCTTTTCCTAGAGGGATATTCTGAGACACATTGAATGGTGTAGTTGAGAAGTAATGCTTCAAGAACTATCCATTCATAAGTATTGAGAGGTTTTTTACCTAGATATCTTTTAGTCTAAAAGAATTCTACCCAATTAACTTAGAGGTATAGTAAGGACCAACCTAGAGTGGGTATAGCTTGGTATATTTCCCTTTATTCTCATTGACTTTATGCTATAGTAGGACTAGGTGTGATATTTAAAAATATTTTACCTTTGCCTTCTTGTCGAACCATCTATTAATGGTATATTGATGTCTTCTAAATTTTTACAAGGCTTATACTCATGCATCCTTAATTTAAATTATATCCATTATCCTTGAGTCTACCTTCCGTCTATGCTCCATGTATTCTTTCATGAACTTGTATGTAGGTAATTTGAGGGTTATTAGGAATATGGAATCCAAATTGTATACCAATAGTAAAGCCTAACTCTTGACATCCTACTTATACCTAGTGTGGTCAGATCAAAGAACATATTTTAGGAGTGAATATTAGTCTCTAGGTCTAATTTTTATAGGCTTATTTATTGCATCTATCAGGTTATTATTGGTTAACTTATCTAGGCCATTCCCCTATGAGTAGTAATTTGATGAGAAATTTAAGTTATTATCATTCTCATAAGCCCATTCAATTAGCTTAAACAACTAAAATGAAGTACCATTGTTAAAAATTAATGAATTTGAAGCATTGAAATGTGTGATTATGTTTTCCTTAAAGAACTTGGTCACTTCTTTAGTTGTGTTATTCTTGGTCGCTACTACCTCTATCCATCTTGTGTAATAATTAGTGGACATGAGTATGAACTTGTGGATAGATGATGAGTTTAGGTGGATGAATCCAATAAATTCTATCCCCCATTAATTGAAAGGATGCTCTTCTAACATATGTTGAATTACTACACAAACCTACTTCTTATAAAATATTTGGCATTTATAGTAGGTGTGGACATGGGCATGGGCATCCTTGAATATGTTGGGCTAATAACATCTAGATTATAATGTATTATGGGTTGTTATCTTTCCCAAGGTATTACCACTACCCAAATTCTCATAGAAGATGGTCATGACTTCTTTCACTTCTTCCTCTAATATGCATCTAAGATATATGCATTCATAATTCCTTTAGTAGAGCACTCCCTTATTCAACATGTAATGGGCCACTTTTAGATTGAAATCCCTTTTATATGTTTGTCTAAATCATAAGGGAGGATTTTTGTAAAGGAGGTAATGGATAATTGGATCATACCAATATTGGAAGACTATCTCTAATTGGTCTAATTATACCACAATGGTTCTTAGGTCAATCTCAGTGATCCTCTAAGTGAGACCTTGACCTCAGACTAGTTTGATAGGTTTGATATCTAGGTCATGTTCTTGTAACTTGTGTATCCATTGACCTTTGCACTCTCCCAACTCTTTATATCTTTACATGAGTTTTAGGGTTATATCTAAGATGATAACATGCACCTTATTTTTTAGGATGTAGTGTCATAACTTCTTCATAACCATGACTAAGGCATAAGCATGCTTGTCTAGGGTGGAGTACTTCATCTTGACATATTTTCAATATGTACTCATAAAGTGTATTGGATGCTCATCCTCATCTAATTTTTGAGTGATTAACACATCTTTGGTGTGCTCTAAATAGGTATAAGTCCTTTGTGTAGTCTGAAATGATCAACACTGGTACTTACATGATGGAATTTTTGATGTCTTTGAAGGATTTACAATTATTAGAGGTCCATTCCACCTTTACTTCATGTTTCAACATCATGTTTAGTGGCTTAAGCAAAACCAAATATGAACTTTCATACAAATTTAATCTTTCTAAATAAATATTTTAATTCTTTTTTACTATTAGGAAGAGTTATTTTAGAAATCACATTGACATTCTAAGGATCAATATAAATACATTCCTTGGTGATAACATGGCTAAGCAGCTTGCCCTTTGTGATGATAAAGATGTTCTTCTTATTATTTAATTAGATATCATACCTTTAACACCTTTCAAATATCTTTTTTAAATGGTAGATATTATGCTTTGAGAAAATGATCAAGTAATCTATATAAATAATTATATTTTTACCTATCAATCTTTCAAAGGTAAATTCCATGGATCTCTAGGGAGGGAAAAGGGCAATTTTCCTTATCAGATGCCCTATTCAAATTTGTTAAATTAATGCATAGTCAAATTTATGCAATCTTTTTATGGCTGGGAACTAGGTTGGTAATCTAGGTGGAGTGGAAGACTAAGAAAATGATCCCAACCTAGATGATATTTGGGTTGAGTTGGTTTTTTTGTCAAGGAATCTAGGAGGAAGTATCCTTTCTAAATGATCTAGGTAAGCTCATGCAACATAACATTTGATTTAATCTTATTTATGTACCCTATTATGTTATACCCAATCTTTCTAGAAATGGGTTAAACCTACTCATGATTCTTGGGGATATTAATTTTTGGAGGTAGAGGATCATGTATTGCCCTAGGATTAGAAGGTGATCCACCATTGTTAGGAGGAGTGAACATGGAAGTGTTTATTGTTATGTTTAGTTTTTAAGATCATATTTATTTTGTTTGAACTACTTGAAATAATTCAACTCATTGGTGGCTTGTTTTATCTCATTATCCTCTTGAATAGGTAATTATAAGGTCTCTAACACCATAGCAGTGCTCAAGGGTCTTGAGGAGCCAGGAGCATTAGCTTGATTATTATAAGTGGGGTGGTTTGGTACCACCTCATGCTATTCCATTTATATTTTCAAGATTTCAAATGCATTACAAAACTTGATATAGGTGAGTTCCCCATGTTGGGTTGTGTTGTGTACATGACACCAGTTTGGCAAGGCCAACTCATAAATGTTGATATTAGGTAACTTATTAGGTGAAGGTTTTGGTTGTTTATTAGAGTGGTTATGGGGATGATTATATCTCTAGTAGGTTAAATTCCTATTTAAACGTTCATCACCAACACTTCTAACTTATCTTTGGAGGCCTAAGAAGTCATTATTGAGCTTTTTTATTATGTGTTATATAGTGTCTAGCTTGTTCGTAATATATTCTTGGGGTATGATTTAGAAATTTTTCATAGCAAGGACTAGTTATTGAATGTGAACTTGAGTCACTACATTATTGATCAGGTTACGGAATCCCAAAAGTTGGTTAGGATTAGCATGCCTCAAGGAAAGTTGGTTTATCATGGGCACAAGGTGTAGCATAGGAATTGATTTAACCTTTTTGGGAATATTGGTGTATTATTCCTAATTTTGTTAAAGAGTTTGAGTATTAAAATTAGTAAATAAATATGCAATAATTAAGCTACTAATTTATGTAAATTATATTATAATTTTGACCTTTTTAAAAATAATAATAATATGGAAAAAAGAAGACTTAGCAAGAAACTAGTTGATATGGCTAAGATAGGGTCTAAGATTCACTTTCAAGACTAGGACACTATTGAAAACTTAGATATAACCTTAATTTTATTATTGGCTAAGAGAATTTAAAGTGTACATGAGTGGTACTATAACTGTAGTCCACCTTTACTGCTATTGTCTTGAGGATCTGAGCTTTCTAGGTTTTGTTCTCTAGGTATGTGTGACCTTGTTCATGTAGTTTTGGTAGTTACAAGTCAGTAGATCTCCTTGTAGATAAGATTATTTCTTAAAACCCTATAATTCATTATGATTTAACCAATTTTGAGAAATAGGGGGGGATAGTATGTGTAAGATTCATTTAACATGTATCCATACCCCTTATGTGGGCATGTTGCCTACATACCAATACTCTAAAGAGGAATCAAGCCATATGTAGTTCTCCCACTTAATGTTCTTTATCAAATTGAGTGTATAACTATGCAAATTAATAAACTATATATACTTGAGGTGGCTAAGGACTGGTGTAAGGATTTGAATAAGCTTGTAAGTGTATTGTTTGGCTATATGCAGAGAATAGGGAAGATTGCTTGAGTAGTCTTGTATTCTTGCTTAATTAGTGATAATTTCCAACCCCTTTCCAAATGATCCTTGAATGGGATTTTATAGGGAACTATTGATCATGGGTTGAATGTACTCACATTAGGCTAATAAGGATAAGGATGGGGAACCAGAAGGAATTAACCATTGGGACCAAAATTACACTTGGATAGGAGCATCGAAAGTAGATAGGAGTGGAACTAGTGTTATAGTCCAAGTGTGGAACTATTTTCATAAGCTAATGGGACTTGGGGGGATGGATTAGTCATGGAAAAAGGGGTTTGGCTTAGCTAGAATCAAGTTTGGAAGGCTACAGATGACTAGGAATCAATGAAAAGATGCATATGAGGGTCATGAGAGTAAACAAGAGGGACCTAATGGTTAGGTGTCATTAGCCACACTCAATTTACCAATTTTTACATTTTATTTGACTAAATTTACCCCCCTTTTATTCTAGTGATGTAGCAAAGCCAAATATTAGGATAAAGGAAAAAATAAAAAGCGTACTTAAACTTACCCATAAAGGTGAAGCCTATGAAGTTATGTGATGATCAATGTGCATAGAGAGAGCACAGTGTGAAGTGTTAAATCTTCAAGAGAAAACAAAGAGTAGATCAGTTCTTACTAGATATGTTATATCTAAAATAAGAATGTACAAAACTAGGTAAGAGAGTAAGGAAGAGAAAGGAATGAATACACCTCACCAAGTACATGGCCCAATACAAAACCTAATGTGATGTTGAATAATGTTGGATGTGTGATGTACCAAGAGTAATATCATGAACATAGATAAGTACTCAATTCCCTAGAAGTGGCTCAAGAATTTAAAGGCTAGACCTTTGGCTTGATCATTACCCACTAAGTGAAGCTAGGTGGTCATATGTGTGTTGATTAATGTTTGGAATTTGTGTCTAATCCCTCTGAGTAGGTGGCTCAAGAATACAAAGGCTAGCTATACCTTTAGCTCCATCATTTACCCATGGATTGAAGTTATGAGTTGATACTAGTATAAAATGTGTGTCACAAGAGATGGATCTTGAAGCCCATGAATGTACTATGATCTAACAATGTTGGCATAGATAGTTGAATGTATGTTGTAAACTAAGCCATTCTTGGCCACTCCAAAAGATGGAGATTAGGGTTATATGAAAGCCACTCCAAAATTGGTTCACTAGGCTTATATGAAAGCCACTCTAAAAATGTGGAAGTTAGTCTTATATGAAAGCCACTCTAAAAATGTGGAAGTTAGGCTTATATGAAAGCCACTCCAAAATGATGGCAACCACCTACAAATGGAATAAGGCATGGAATAACATGGATTTTTATCTAGAAGTCATACCAAATAATGTATCTAAAACTAAAAGTGAGAGCCATCATGCCATGCATAATGCTCTATATTTATGGATTCTCTGAGTAAAAGTGTACTAAAAACTACTAATTTTAAACTGGTCTAACTATGCAAAACTATAGTTGAACCAACTTTTCTACTTGATTCTAAAAAGTCTAGTTTTTCTATTGTTTAGATAGGATTGCCAAAAATGAATAGTAGTGGCACCAGTGTTGTAGTCCAATCTTGGTGCTATTGTCCTAGGCTAAATATGGTAACTATTCTAACATTTTCACTATCTACCTAGTCTATCCTAAGTCTATTAATGTCTAGTTGTTGTTTTGGTGTGTTGAAAGTTGGATTTTTTACTGTTAAAAGCTTTAATCTCTATGACAAAACCCTTATTTGTTTCCCCCTCTTATGAGGGTAGGAATGAAGACCCTACAATGATTTCCCTCAGAAGAAAGAGCTCTGCGATTGTGTTATGATGTGAAATACATGATATAGCAATGATAATCGATAAGATATCTCAAGATATAGCATAGTTTGTAAAGGAGATTTGTTAGATCAACAAGATTATGCCTAGATAGATATAACAATGTAATTATTGACTAAATTTGACTTTTTAGTCAAATTAGGGTACTTATAGGTAAAAAATTGATTTTATAGGTATATAGGGGGTGAAATATGAGTTTCATGGGGTGTATTATAGGTTATTTGATGACATTTAATGTTATATTGGCTTTGGTCAATTAGTCTTTTAATCCTTTTATCACTTTAGGTCATTTTAAGGGTCAAAATTGAGAATTTAATGCTTTGTATGGGTTTATTGGGAAATTTAAAGGTTAAAAAAGCTGATGTCATGCCCCATGAGTCCACCTAAGTCTTAACCAATTGAAAAAACTAAAAAGTGGTAGGTTCATGAGAAGAAATTGTAATTTTCTTAGGAAAAGAGAAGAAAATGACACTTGTATGGCTTATTGGGAAGTGTACCATGTCAGAAAATGCCATGGAATGTCTCTCCATATTCATAAATCTCATTTCTATGCTTGTATTGATCTATAAGTGTCATTTCTAGGCCAAAACTATTTTTCTCCATTTCCCCCTTCTTGGTAAGCTAAAATGACCTTCATGTTTGTACTTGGTATGGATAACTCAGGATGTTTTAGGTAGAATTATTTTGGGAGGTTGTTTTAAAATTTGAGGCCTTCATTTTAATATCAATATTTTGAATAATGATCAAATTTTCTTTATGAATCATCCATTTGAAATTGACCTTCTAAATCTATCTGCTAATCTATGAACCCTATAGGTTTTCATTCATTCTGGGTAAATCCATACAGCATACCTACTGAGATTATTTAAAGACTATGTTGGATATGTCTCCTAATTACTCTCATGTTTTGTTTCATATTCAAAAGTGTTTTTATGAGCAAATTATCCCAAGTTTTTAGACTGGTCCATTATGTGTTGATGGGTAAGTTCTCATTATTTTTTGAATTTCAAGGGTTTATTAGTGGCTTTAGGGGATCATGATGGTTTCATTACAATTATTCCAATGTTATTTTCAATATATTACCTTCATATTTAGTCTTGGAACACCATTCTTGTACCAAGTTTTTATTCTTGTTATGTTCACAGTCAATTCTCTACTCAAGTTCACTTATTGCCATGGTAAATCATGTATATAGAACCTCTTTGACATGTCCATGAAAGTGTTTTGAAAGTAAAATTATGTCTACCATATTATTAAAAGAATAACATAAAATAAAAACCTCCACTTGGCACAATAAGGGACTATGTTTGTATTTTAGTCATACACACAACTAAAAATGACCACCTACAGGTGTTGATAGAGAGTTGAAAGGTGTTATGAGACATAGAAATATGTATTGAAACCCTCCTTATGAGTTCTAAATTATGTCGTTCACCATGGAAATCTTGTTTTAGGGACAAGTTGGCAATAAATGTTTTAAACCATCTTCAAAAGGATCAATGACTGATACAAGGATGTTTTCCTTGAATTTGTAAGATAGAGGTCATAATGTTTTTTTTATCATCATAAAGCATGGTCATATAGAGTATTAAGAAATCTAGTTAGGTGTATATTGTATTTTTTATCATACACAAATATTTCATAAAGTTATAAGGATATATGATAAGGGGAGAAGGTTTTTTTTTTGAGGTCTCAAAGTGGCCTCTAAAAGCACTAAAATCTTGTAATAATGTCTACAAGCTCGAGTATAGAAGGAGCTTTTCATTCATAATATAGATAGTGGCCTTGACCCTATTATTCAACTTTCCAAATGGTTTAAAAAATATTAAGTGATCATAAGGATCATCAAGTGGATATTATAGGTAATTTTTGTCCCTTATTAATACCTACAGTCCCTACAAACAATCCTAATATGCACTTATAATAGGGTAAGGAATCTCAATCAGAAAGACAGTGACCTAGTTTGATGAGTTTGATGGTGTTTTAGCCCTTAAAAATAGATTAAAGTATAAATAATATGTTTAGTGACCTAAAGGGTTTAATTAAAGCTTTTAACATCATGTACAAGTTAAGTTGAAGCTCATATGCACCTAAAGTAGGGTTTGGAGCCAGAGTTCTTAGTTCTCTAAGAAAACTCAGTCAAGTAAGTTCCAAAGTCCATGTAGAATGCTTATAGGATCAATATGATGATTTAAGAACATAAAAACTTCCTACGTGTCTATGATGAGATTAATAATCTCTAGTTAAGGAACATGTAACCTAAAGTAGACCCTAAAAGGATAGGGTGTCTCAATCAGAACATTAGAGAGCTTAATTTGTGAGTGTAAGGTGCAGGTAAAGGTATAAAGAGAATTTAGACAATTAAAAACCATATATACACCTTAATTAAAGATATTATGATCTAAATAGACTTTAAAATGTGTGAAAAAATCTTAAATAGATATTTTAGGACCCTAAAGACTTCCACACAACCAACCTTGAGTGATTGATATAGGTAGTGTGCTGAAGAGTAAGGTATGGAGGGTTACAAATGCATATAAAGGTTATAAGTTTTCTAAGAAACTTAAATTAACCTTGGAGAGTTATAATATATTATTTTATTTTATTTTAAGATAATTCATGCATAATAACCTATAGATAGGCTCTCAGAGATAGGATAACATAGTCAGGGTTTGTAAAACCAG